>OZ023252.1:12128375-12728375 GCA_964006365.1 Trididemnum miniatum
GGTCAATTTTATGTAGTGGAGTGGAGTTTAATGTTGACAGTACAGTATAATAATAAAAGTCATTTTCTAGCAGAAATTACATTGAATAATTGGAAAATAGTACCGTGGTTGTAATAATTGTATTAATCTGATTGTCGGTAGTCGTTTGCCATATTCCAAAGTTTGGCCATCGATGTAGTTATTTTAAAGTTATAGTCAAATTGGTTGAGAGGAGTGGAGTTAAGTGTTGAAAATATAATTAAAAGCCATTTTCTGGCAGAAATTTCGATGGAAAATTGGAAATAGTTTCAACAGTCAGTTAGCAGGTCCCATACCCTTATGCTAGAAGATTTGCCTTGTCGGTACCGGTATCGCTTTGTTTTTGTACTTATAGCGACTTTTGACACTTTTAAATTTTTATTTTGGCTACCGTGTGTATTTTTGTAGAGTATAGCTGCTCAATGCTTGCTAATATTTAAAACAACCGAAAAAACGTAATGTTCTCAAATTTTAAGAGAGATCATCGCTTATACTTCCTTTTGTCTTCAAATTGACAGACAATCTTCTAACCTTTAAATTGACTTCTTTATCATCATAAATATACTCAGTCTACTATCTAGATCACAAAAGTGATCCCATAAACCCATAGACACGGCCACACTACTTTGGTCTAACACAGGTCCCACAAGGTAAACCACCCATTTGCAGCTGCAAACGCGTTTCGACCTTATTAGGTCTCATCATGGCAGCATAGCACCCTCCCCCCACACCAACTGACCCAAAGCTATTTTAACCTAGTTATTTCGAAGTTCATAGCCTAAGACCGTCACGTTGATTTATTAGTATATAGGTCTATCTGTTTTTTTAAACTCACATCTCAAGATTATGTGCCTAAAATGCAAATTAGGCTGGTTGAAAATGCGTTACTGTAGATGTCGAAGCACAATAAACTTTGGAGCTCTTTCACGCATTTATTTAATACATTCCGGCAGATGGCAGCACACCTTCAAATAATGCTAACCGTACGCCACTGGCTATGAACCTGTGCAGCGAGCTACCGTGCTGTTATCTTATAACTGTGCTGGTCCGACATTCCACACTCGCAGCAATAGCAAGATCATTGGTCCGCATAGGAAACAGACCAAGCAAAACGAAAGACCACTTTTAACAAGTAGATTTTGTTTGTCAAACCACGTTAAAGCTTGTCTGTGCTTACCGGGAGCATTTTTACGTAATGTACTCAGCTCCAGCAGAACCTTGCTTTTTTCTGACAAAGCGTGGGTTTATAACGCCATTTTGTGCTAGATTGTAACAACTGTTCTAAAGCGCTGCGGGTTGGAGCGCCACGTAGAGAGGGAAGCGCTGCACTAGTCATGGGTTCGATTCTCGTCGCGGCTTCGCTTGTGACATGTTTTCAACAATCGGGTTCGTCAAGTTAATAGGTAAAAATAAGAATGTTGGTTCTGTTGGTGTTGGGTATATTACATAAATATGCTTGCCGGAAGTAGAATAGTAAAGCCGACCCGGCCCCTTCGTGTTATATACTCGTTAGAGGCGACTGATGGTGCTAAACAAGAAACAAGTCTTCTTGCGATGAAACGATAAAAAGGCTTGCAAAATACAGCGACTATAAAATTGATGTTGCAAGTAACTATAGAGTGAGTCGATACAAACGGGAGTTAGGAAGAGAATGAGTGAAATTTTATCAAGAGTAATAAAAATAAACAAAATTGTCTAACAGTCGGTTTGACGTGTTTTTTTTTAATTTATTTGCGATAAAATTAAAAAATTATATAACAAAAAGCAAATATAACAAAATTAACTGAAATGTCTATCCACGATGTATTAGCCCAAATATGACCATTTTCGAAAATGCAGTTTACAGTTCATGTTTGCTCTTGGCTATAAAATAATAAGATTGTCGAATGGAGTTTACAAGATTGAAATATTGGATCATACTGGGTTTACATTTAGAATATTTACACCGGTATATTAAAAACTAGCGTACAAAAGTAATGTATTTATAAACTGAAAGACATCACCATTTTCGTGAAATTCATATAACTTATGTCTGTCTTTAAAATTAAAGTTGTAGAAAAATTTCACTGAAAGCTAATCAAGTTGCGATCCTTCCAATTAGATTAAATTTAAAATCAACTGTAACAAATGCACAACTGCATAATGCGGAAATTGTTGATAGTAATTGTTACGTATTTTGCTTGGAGGAACCGGAGGCTATCATGCATCTATTTTGTAATTGCAAATTTGTTCAAATGTTTTGGTGTGACGGTTTGACGTGTTGACTCAACGAAATCAAATGCAAAACTGAATAAACAGCTTGTGAATAAACAAGTCAATCGTACATCGTGATGTAATTAGTTACAAAAAAGGCGTTCTTTAACTTCTTCGTTTCCGGACATAGGTCGGGATTACCCGAGCAAGAAACTTGCGCAAGATTTCTTGTAGCAATATTGAAGAAATATTTTCATATGTGTAAATTGGCTACGAAGATTCTTGCGCAATATTGACAGCAATATTTTACAAGAAATTTCTTGCCATGAGTAAGGACTGTTCTAGAATCAAGTTCTATTTCTCAGCAATATTGTAGCAAGTGTGCAGTGGTTAACAGAACAAATTAACCTTTTGATTGGCGAAGCAGAATCGAGGGAATGTATGTGAAATATTCTCTCGCGGGGTTGAGAAATGTGATGCGTGGAGAGAGGTGGCTGAGGTTCTTGGATGAGAACAAGCTGAAGTAAGTTTATGAAAGTTGAAAATCAACTTAGGCTAACTGCAGTATGGGCTACAGTTATCAACGGCGACCGATTAGCGAGTGTAATTACCGGAAACCAGCTCTGCTGATAGCGATATGCCCCCTCCACATGTCCCATTTACCTAGGCTTTGAACCCACGGTTCTTTGTTCCAGTTTCTACATCATGGTTAAATTTTTTAAATCACAAATTGCAGCGATGAGTGCGCAATTGATCTTTTTCGGAAGTTTTCTCACGTTTTACCCAACTATTTAAAAGAGTTTTCCGTCATTCTGGAATATAATTCTCTTGGTTCTGATTAAGATCTTAGTTTGTTATTTTTGATGACGACGAAACAATGGATTCAATTCCGATGGCAACCACAAGGTCCGATTAAGCTGATCGATGGGCATCATTTTGCTTACTTTGGCAACTGATAAATCTAACACTTTTTTCTTCATCTCTATGAAACCTTCTGTTTCCACTTTAACTTTTCGAAGGAACAACTTTTAGGTTCGCTGGAAACAATGTGCTGTATTACTTGTTATTCTTGATCTTTTATACTTTTTCTCAAATCCCTTCACTTCGGTGCCTTTTTTGCATCATTTTCAGCTATAATTATCTAAAAATCAAATCAAATCTTCATTATACTCGCCGTAATACGCCGAAGCGTGTAAAGGCGGCTGCACACAGGCTAGCGATTGCGACTGCGATTGGAAATCCCCAAGGTTCAAACGACCTGCGTCTACGATTTCAGCGGCAAAATCAAGCAACTATGCACACTGCGCGCGAGCGCTTGCGTTGCGACCGCTGCGATCTGCTGCGACTGTTGTGATAGCAACGACGCCGCGTCGAAATGAATGCTATTACATCTGAGAAAAATGAGCTTGGCTTGGATTTATGTTTCAACAACTTTTGCGTCACGCGCCAGGCTAGGCAATGGCAAAAATGCAAACTTTCGTCTTCTGTGTTCAACAAAAACTAAGGTAGAAAATCAAGTAGTACTGTTATGTATGATGCTTCTGGTTACCGCCGTGCAGCTTAAAAAATTTTGCTGCTGTAGCCCTGTTCAAAAACAGGTAGTGTTCTGAAGGATATTTTGTAAACGTATGTATCTTGTCTTTATGATGTAATCTTATTTTAAAATTACCTTTCCGCCGCTTTCTATGTTTTGATGATTAATTTACGATCACAACGCTTTTACTGTACGGTTTGACTCCCACCCGTGGTTTGACAAATCGCAGTTCTAGCTTTGAAGCTTTTGTTTGGCCGTTGGTAAAAGCTTTGCTTATTTATTTAGCAACAGGTCGAGTTAAAATGTAAAGCTTGCTGATAACAAATTGATATCAAGAGTTTTTCTTTCGATGATTTGCTTTTGAACCACTTACAAAATCGGAAGAGTAGCGAAATAAGCTAATTTGCTAAATCTATTTTGTTTAAAGCTTAGATAACATATTTTAACTTTTAAAACTACCTATACTAGACTAGACTGCCAGCATACTCTGCTAAAAGCTAAAATTAAAAAAGATCAGGCGGAAAACTGAACATAAAATTAGTTTCTTTTGCAAACGTGGCCTACAGCCAATTGTACCTACTGCTTTCACAACCTACTTTGCTTGCGATTCCTACGACAAAGTAGAAAATTTTCTACTTCGTCGCAGGAATCGTAGAACGCACTTCTTTTCACCAGTGTTGCCAACTGGTATATTTATATGCCAGATTTCACAAATCTGGTATATTTTTTGGACCGTTTGGTAGGTGAAATTGTGGTTTGGTATATGTCCTTAAATTTGGTATATTTTTATGTCTTTTGGTAGTGTTTTTTTGCGTTTGGTATATTTCAGAAATTTAATACAACTGATATGTTGAAGATTACTAGAAAGCTCTTTAATTGCGGATTACCTAACAAATCCTTTCTACGGATTTGAGCAATGCAGTTTTACATAATTGGCAACAGAAGTGTTGATTAATTTCAATTAAACTGTTGTATTTGTGACTATTGTTTTTTGTTTAGTGTGAGAAACTTTGATTCGGTTTCTTGGTCTATTTAGTCTGCATTACTGGTAATGAAAGCTTGATTGTATTTAGCAAATACAACTGATTTATGTTCAGTGTAAAAATACTTCTGTTGGGAGATTGAGCAAGAAATTAATTTTGTCATTCAAAAATGCAACACTTACTTTTCATTTTTACAGATAAACTGATGATTTTTTTTCGAAATTTTGGTATATATTTGGTATATTTTTGATAACATATTTTGGTATATATTTGGTATATAATTTGGAACATTTTGGTATATTTTACTCTGCAAAACCTGGCAACCCTGCTTTTCACTTGCGATGACCGCACTCGCTTCAGTCGCATTCTGTGTGCGTAGTTAGCGCGATTGGTCGCTGGAATCGCATCGCACGAGTCGCACGATTTTTGCGTAAGAAAATCGCAGCTGTGTGCATTGGCAGTCGCAGCAGTTGACGCAAACGTGATCGCAATGGTCGTGGCGCATCGCAACGAGCTCTGTGTGCAGCCGCCTTAACGAGTTGCGGAACCCATCTCCGCGGCTTAGCGCCTGGGCTACACAGCTCCGAAGAAACGTCGCAACGGTGGCGAGTCGTTGGCGACACTGTGCCGATTTGACCGGCTCGGGAATCGAACCCCAGACCTCCCGCATCGATAGCGTGCGCTTTGCAACTGAGCTAACGGCCGGTCTTATAATTATCTAATGAGCTCAAAATAAGAGCGAAACCGGTCGTAAATTGTTACTCTACTCCTTGCATTGCTATTTTTGCGATGCTTTACATATTCTTGTCATCTACCCTTTCCTCCTAATGTCTTATATCCCCTTACTTTCGAAACTGCGTGGATTGTAACTTTCATAATGTGCATCGTGGGAAGGCAAGATATTCTCGCTTCGAGAATTTAAGTGACGCATCATTATCACGGAATCGATGCAGAAGAGTTTATCTTGACTGAAAGCCTACCAAACTTGGGAACCTGGGCGTTCCCTAATTTGTTCTTTCAAATTAAGTTTTTTTGGCAGGCCAAAAATTTCAGAGTTCAAAGTATTTCAACTTATGCCTCTTTTTACCTCTTTTGCTGTATTTTTTGCTTAACGATTTTGAGTCAAATTATAAGTAAGATTCATTCTCATATCGATTCTGCAATTAAAATTCTATTTTCCACGCCTACTGTGTGTGTTATTTTGTAGTACAAACCAAAAAAAGCGAAAGCACATTCAAACCATGGCAATTTACAAAAACAAGCGATATTCTTTTCAATGTACTGTTGAAAATGAAGCATTACAAAATTTGATTTCGACGATACCAAACCACTGTTTCATCGTCCAACTCATGGGTGGAGAACCGTCAAAGCACAGCGGGTCTCATCGAATGCATAATATTTTCAGAGAGGCACATTAACTTGCTAACGCACGATCTTTTAATTTACTCGCCTTGCCACAGTCTCGAACTCTCGTCACCAAAATTTACTTTGAATGAAGTCAAGTATGCTGAAGTCATTGAGCAAGGCGCTTTAGATTTCGCATGCTCGTAATGTATCAAACTGTATAATGCGTGTTTCTCTTCGCGTAATCAATGTAATTTTGTAGTTTTGCACTATGGGGCGCCGTGTGTAAAGCTACGCAATATAAAATTTTGCATCATTTTTTTGGTTAATTTTGGTTAGATTACACGCAATATCATACATTGTTGCAATTTATCTATATTGCTGCAATATGTGTTAAATTGTTGCAATTTATCTATATTGCTGCAATTTGTGTTAAATTGTCGCAATTTATCTATATTGCAAAAAAACACTTAAATCGCCTTTTTATTGCCATGGTGATGTGCTAACTAAAACAGTCAGTGTTGCCCTTTCCCTTTTTCCATGAACTCATGTAGTGTACTGGCCTGAGGCGCTGTTGTACTGACTGTGCAGTGCGCGCTTATTGGTTTGGCTGAAACATTTTGAAATAAAGTGGCTTGGAGTTTGATTGATAAAATACTGTTATGATTGGTAGATACAATTGCGGACATATGCAAAAATATTGACGTATACGGTAGGCAAGTTATGAGCTAGCTACCAGTACCCATGCAGGTATCGGTACCAGCCATGTAGCAGTTGCAGGTATGGAAAGTTGTCAGACTAGATAGCTAGACTCCCACGTGGTTTTGTGCTTATTATTCTTTTAGGTAACTTAATAAAATTAGTAATTTTGGTTTACCCAACCCATTCATCAGTAACTTGTTTCAGTGGCAGCAAAAAAGTATGGTACTGTTAAGCTACTGGCACCGGTATCCTTTGGAATACCAGCGGCTAGACTAGATTAGACTACCGGTATGGGGTAACAACTAGTATCAGCTCCCAGGTCCAGTTGGGTTAGGTTAGGATTAGGTTCAGTTTGGGTTAAATTTAGTTGGGGTTCGTTCAGTTACAAAATATCGGTATCTGAAAAATCTTGTTTTAAAGTACAGTACCAGTAACCCGACATTAGGCCTAGTCTAGCTACCTCAATCTATGTTTTTGTGACATACTACTATCTCGTTGCTAATGCAGAATGGCTTATGCTGTATGGCAGAAACATGTCGGATTACAGTAACTTCTGTAATCTGTCCACAGAAAGCAGGTAGGCTACATCCTGACATCAGTAGATCAGCACACCGATACACCAGTAGCCAGTGACATACGGTAAACTATAAAATTAAAAATGTCAAACTAGTCTACCGATACCGATATTTTGTAACTGAACGAACCCCAACTAAATTTAACCCAAACTGAACCTAATCCTAACCTAACCCAACTGGACCTGGGAGCTGATACTAGTTGTTACCCCCATACCGGTAGTCTAATCTAGTCTAGCCGCTGGTATTCCAAAGGATACCGGTGCCAGTAGCTTAACAGTACCATACTTTTTTGCTGCCACTGAAACAAGTTACTGATGAATGGGTTGGGTAAACCAAAATTACTAATTTTATTAAGTTACCTAAAAGAATAATAAGCACAAAACCACGTGGGAGTCTAGCTATCTAGTCTGACAACTTTCCATACCTGCAACTGCTACATGGCTGGTACCGATACCTGCATGGGTACTGGTAGCTTGCTCATAACTTGCCTACCGTATACGTCAATATTTTTGCATATGTCCGCAATTGTATCTACCAATCATAACAGTATTTTATCAATCAAACTCCAAGCCACTTTATTTCAAAATGTTTCAGCCAAACCAATAAGCGCGCACTGCACAGTCAGTACAACAGCGCCTCAGGCCAGTACACTACATGAGTTCATGGAAAAAGGGAAAGGGCAACACTGACTGTTTTAGTTAGCATATCACCATGGCAATAAAAAGGCGATTTAAGTGTTTTTTTGCGATATAGATAAATTGCGACAATTTAACACAAATTGCAGCAATATAGCTCAATTGCAACAATTTAACACATATTGCAACAATATAGATAAATTGCAACAATGTATGATATTGCGTGTAATCTAACCAAAATTAACCAAAAAAATGATGCAAAATTTTATATTGCGTAGCTTTACACACGGCGCCCCATATTGCACAGTGCACGTTAAAAGTCAAACTTTATTCACCGTTCTTTTTCTTTATGACAGTTGTTCTCATGCAGTTGAGCGATCAAGACGTTATATTTTTCAAGTCATATATTTTTGGTTCAAGCAAGTCGTTTGAGTAGAAATTCAATTGGTTTAACCTCCGATTAATTTTTGCTCTTGCTGGTGTTATTTCTCTTGGTCATTCAAGAAGAAAACGATACTTTTTATCTAGTCTTATGCCAGGAGAGTGAAGTTTCAGTCGTTCCGCCTAAACAGTTGAAGCAGAACTTAAGATCTTTGGGAAGAAGTCTGAAAAGTCAATAACCCTCCAAAGTTCAGTTTTTAACACAACTTTTTATTCTTAATTTTTGCTCTAAAAACGCACAACTTTACGTTGCAAATTTGTTAAGCATTCACGGTGAGTTATTTGACCGTAAAAACAGAGACGTTTGCGCGTTTTCATGCCACCAATGTAGCATACTGTGGTTGAATGTGAAGCAGTTATTAACAGAGATTAATTTTTTCTGTTCTACCGATGTGTTGTACTCTCAACAAAGTTCTGATGCGGGCCATATTCAACAGATTAGCGTGCCGTCGGTTCCACATCCCTCATGCAACTGTTTATCTTAAGCTAAAGCCACCAACTTGGTTTATCTGCAGATTTTAAGCCGTTGATCAATTCAGCAAAATTCTAGGTCAAGGAGCTTGAGTTTTTGAAGAATATTATATGTATAATCATATCCGTAACTACAAGCAGGTAATGAACAAATTAGCAATTATTACTAACAATAATTGTTGCATGCAGCGAAAAGCAAAGAGAAGCAACACTTCGACGTCGGAAATAGAAACAAGTTTTACGCAAAACAATTCATAGATAAAACGTATCGACAATCATTACAAGCCTTCGGGCGTATTGACAGAGTTTTTATCGACACGCGCAAAAATAATATTGATAACAAACATGCAATAATACAATCAAGTGATCGCTAATTTGCAAAACTCAAATAAATATGTAAACATCATTCTCACCTTGAGAGACAAAATTTACAAAATGTGCTTTATTACAGTTTTTGAATTTAATTTATTGATTGTAGATTCCTATGACATAAAATTTATTGCTAATGGTTTGTCGCAGTGGTATACCATCGGATGATTATGTTTTACACAAATTAAATACGTTAATATAATTAGTTTACTGGTAATGCTGAAGATGACTGACTTACAATTGATAAATGGTAGCAACTTGCAACAGACGCAATATTTCAATTTAAGCGTTACTTTCCAAACAAGCAAAAATCATCTTTCCAATATTATATCAATTGGCACTATAAGGTCCATTCCTAAGGTAACCTTTGAGTCACGAAGTGATGAAACATACAGTTTGGTGTGAGGATGATAGAGCACAAATTTTAAAACCCCAACTGAATGCTTTTATTGGTTTTCGTTAAAAAACACGTGGATCGTCGGCATCGAAAGAGCAAACTGGAGTATTTTCTCGTAAGTAAACAATTCCTGTTTTATTTGTTGCTTGGCCGTGGGCATAAAGAAGGTTTCCACCAGAAGTAACATAGCTTAGAGCAAACCTAACCCCATATAAATAAGAAGAAGTAGTGTCCAGGGATGGCTGGGATGCTCTTTAATTGCTGCTACCGGTTAATTCATCAGCACTGGGTACCAGTATCTGTTACTTGCCTGAATTTGAACCAGGTGTGAATGTGAACAATTATTGACAGGATTGGAATCACTGGAAGGCAAAGATGAGCAGGAGCAACAGAAAATATTGATTGCATGGTTGAGAAAGTAAAAAAGTAAAATTCTTGTTCGCAATTGCAAAAGCATGATTACCTGGACGCTGATTTTTGAAGACAACTTATTTTAATGCTCTTATTGGTAAACTTCGTTTTGAAGAGATACTGTTTTGCTGATTTGAATGAAAGCGTCAAAAATTTTTCGAATAAAGTCCTTCAGCAAATTTTTAACGAAATCATAATATGACTGAAAATTTCTTTTTTGACTGATTTGATTTCTTCATCTTTATTGACGACCTTGACTGAATATTTATAAAAGTTTATTTTTCTTTTTTATTTAATTGTATATTTATCCTTCTATCACGAGAAAGCCTGTGCTATACGTGGGAACAGTTTGCGAGAAAAAAGTTATAATGCGTCATAAAAAAAGATAAAAAGTATCTTCGGGTGATATACTGAACAAAACAGCGAGTAACCCTAGAAATACCGGATATTTTTTCTTCAAGAACTAACAAAGGGGTCAATTGACCCTAGCACTTAATATTGCTTGAAAACAATTTCCTGGGCACTTTGTTGTTGAAATAATCCTAGCTTAGTGGTATATAAAGTTTGTTTGTAACGAAGGGATTCAATTACGTGATAAAACGATATGTAATTAGCACTTAAGACGGAATTGCTAATTGACATCTTACTAAAAAAAGTGATTAAAAGAAGGTTTGTAAGCAGTGATTTTGGCGATAGATCGTACACCGTGAAATAATTACTGAACAACAGAATAAGATGCTTGCAATTGCCTGTGGAAGTGCTATTGATTGATTCTCAGGTAAGACAGGAAGGATAGCATTCAGGGTTGCCGCCCCCTCCGCCCCTTCTTGCTACGCCTGTGGTAGCGCCTGCCGTGTCGTTTTTAATGTGGTTTTGTCTCTTGTTGTAACCGACAATTCGTGATAATAAAACGCTGCACTGAGCAATAAAGATAAAGAACTGTTTAGAGCTAAAACATGGACTTTAAGATTATCTACAAGTCTATGGTAAAAATTGCGTGAGCGTTTCCTTTCTCTCTTTTATTGAAAAGCCTGAGAATGACAATCAGTTTTAAAACAAAAATAAAAGGCCTCACAAAATCAAAAATCGTGCCAAAAATGTCTGAAACATGAAATTATCATGTCGATTATTGTTGAAAACCAGCACATCAAAACCTGCACTCGCTATAGATCCTAACTAACAGGTCTTGATAGATCACATGAGCGGATCGCGTCAATCGCAAGAATTCATGAAACAACGTCTTTAAATCGTAGAAAATCTACGACGAAATTTAATTGCGCAATTTTGTCCCGAATCGGCACAAATTGTAGCATAACGCACGAAAACGTAAAAACTCGCTCAAAAACTTAACCAAAATCGAAAAGTAAGCAAAAAATCGTATTGTGTAGCAAAATTTTTGAATCGTGACGATCGTGTTTCACAGATAATTTTTCCGTAACTTTCCGCGAAGATCGTTGGAAAGTTATGCGAAGCAAATTAAACTCAATCGAAGTAAATTCTCGTCTATGCGAAGCAAATTTTCCTGCGAAATAGAAAAATTATGCATTTTCCCGGTAGAGATAAAAGCTTTTCTGTGGTCATTTCCTCCTAAATTCCTCATTTTGATTGATTCCTCTTAAATTTTTTCGTTTGCGCAAAATAATTAAAAAACCCTCAAACAAGAAGAAACTCCTCCTATGTGGATGCGGAAGCGCTGCTTTCCCTACAGCGCTTTGTGCTTTCTCACGTTGCTGCAGTGGACTTAATTTTTCGTCATTCTGATTGTGTTTTGCCCTCGAGCGCTTTTTGTTTTGTCGCGCTTTTCGGCACCTTGACCTGTATATAAGCTTTGATTTTTGTTCCCTTAGTTAGCGTTAGTTTTGGCTCTTTTAGTTGTGCACCTGGTGAGTCTGGAAGGACAAAAAAGGCGATAACACTGCGCAACACAATTTTTGTTCCCGGCTTCTAAGTGTTGTTCCCTGATTGGTTACGTCTAGAAACTAGGGAAAACGCACATGATTTCACCTAAACTTTGCTTTTGAGAATATGAGAGTGATTTTTCGGAATTCAGATTTTTGGCTAAAATCGTGTAATTTAGCACGTATAATCTGGTGTTATTTCTTGATTGTTTACGCTATCGGGAAGGTTTACATCTTGTATTCGTAGTTCATGCTTGTTTAAGCAACAAATCAGGACAAAATTTCATCCTATTTACAAAGTTGACAACCTAAACCGCTTATAGCATAGGTTCTCAAAGTGCTCCGTACGGAGCCCCAGGGCTCCGCGAGAGCAACCTAGGGGCTCCGCGAGCTATTTGTTTACATATGCAACACTGACTTTGCTAATTTTGTTACTGTCCAAAAAAGCAATACTGGGATTAATGAAATTTGACTCTACCTTATTAGTATGTTTGTCAAGTATCAAATTCACAGCCTCTATGATTTACCTGCGAAATGTAGATTTTTTTTAGCTTGTATAAGGTACGCCAAAAAGCCCTAACACATTTGAAAGTTTAATTTTTAAACTTATGAAATTTCCAAAAATGTCAGGTCTGTATTCACCTTTTGAAGAAAAGTTTAGTATTGTAGCAACAAGCGGTCTTCAGTCAGTGTTTACTTGCGCCAGTGTTTACTTTCCATTCAGCAGGCCAGCAAGGACGATGTCGTTTTATTGAATGGGAAGTCACAACAGCTGTCATATATCCGGAAGAGTGTTTTGGCTAGGTGAAGCATTTTGAAGGATGAGTGTATTTTTTATATGAGTGCGGCTGATGAAGAATAATAGCTCGAAACAACGCTGTACCGGTCTATGGTACAATATTATACTTGTTTTACGATTTCCACACTGACCTATTGTTATTAATGAATTTCAATTGTATAAAAAAAGTCATAAGTTTGGGCTTTATAGCATGTCTAAGAATGCAAAATTTGCCGTAGGACTCAAGTCATTTTGCGCCAGCTGTAAGATATGTTGCTAAGGCTCCGCACGAAATCTCAAATTTGGCAAAAGGTTCCGCACCTCAAATAGTTTGAGAACCCCTGGCTTATAGCAATGCTATTATACACTTAGATATAATAGCAAATTGTAAATGAATCAATTAGAAATACATGGTTTATCTAGATTTCCGACAATACTTTTAAGTCACTTTCATGGATCAGCCTCCATATGTAATCACCCATCATACTTTTATTATACTGTCCTGGGTAGCGACGTTCAAAATCTAGTATATCCTGATGGAAACGTTTGCCAAGTTTTTCTGAGTATGCACCCATGTTTTCCATAAACTGATCCAGATTAGCGTCAAGCATATGAACTTTGGAGGACATTCTGCAGTCCCTCTTGCTGCAAGTTTTCACTATTTTGGCTACCAGTTCCCCATAATTTTCAGCTTTGTGATTGCCCAAAAATCCACGAACCACTAGAGCAAAACTATTCCAAGCTACCCTCTCTGTTGTCAAGTCTTCAAGAAATTCGTTGCAGTCTAGGATCTTTCATATCTGTGGGCCAACAAAAATACCAGCTTCTATCTTTGCTGCAGAAATCTTGATGAAGAAGTTTTGTAGATGTTTGAATGCGTCTAAATTCTTGTCTAATGCTTTAACAAATTGTTTGATAAGGACCAAATTTATCTGCAACGGAGGCAACAATATTTTGATGGGGTAAATTAAAGGGTCCCATTTGATGTTGCTGTACCCAACAAAATATTCAGTTTGTTTTGGCCTCATTCGTCTATGGTAGTGTACAGTTGTGTCTCGTCTATCCCAATGGCAAAGGTAACATGGAAATTTCGTAAATCCACCTTGGAGACCCACCAAGAATGCCACCATTCTGAAATCTCCAATTACTTGCCAGTTGAACTGGTCACACTTTAGAGCAATCAGAAGAGTTTTGACATTTGTATAGTTTTCTTCAAAATGCATTGAGTGGGCAAGACGGATAGATGGATATCTGTTTCCATTCAGATGCATTATGTCTTTTAGACTCCTGCTTGAAATAACGATAAAAAGGCGTCAGTCCTTTGGAATGCAACGAATCCCAATCGAGTCAAAAAGACTATTTACATTATGCCAAAAGCAAAGTCCATCTGCTGAGGCAAAAAAAAACTCAAGAAGTCCTGGTGACGTTTACACTGGTCAGTGACTCAAACACATGAATCAAACAAGTTTCATTGCTTGAGTCTGGATGTCAATTATTCTGATTTGATTTGGTGCAAACAAACCAAATTAGAAAAACTTTTGTGTTGTCTGTAAACTCTCTTAAAGCTGGTTACCAGAAATTCTTGTTGGTGATGGTAACAACTCAAGTGGCCGAGTGCGAAGAGCGTCTGCCTCTACAGTCGTAGACTCAGGTTTGATTGCTGGTCGGGTCAAACCAATGACTTTAAAATTGGTATTCATAGCTTCCCTGCTTGACGCTCAGCATCAAAGGGACAGTGTGAAGAACAAGCCGGCAAGTTTACTTGTGGTGCCGTTGGGAAAAGCATTTAGCGGGATTTCCCAATTTTGATCTGGTAGACAGATGGTTAGCAACTCCTAAACAAGCTCGTTATAGCGCATTGATTGCTTTCTGGTGGTAGGAGGATGAATATGCCACAATACAAAGTACAAACGCTATATCACACGATTTTCGCCAAAAATCTGAATTTCGAAAAATCACTCCCAAAACCACAAGAGCAAAGTTTAAAAAGAAAAAACGCGATTTTCCGACCCTTCTGGTCGTAAGTGATTAGGAAATCTTGGTTAGAACCCGGAAACAAACAATTTTTTTTTGTTACACGGTGTAATCGGTAACCCTTTTTCGTGCACTCACAGTTAGTGCACGTCTGGCTTACGGTGTATTTGCATTGCTCGGTGTCGCAATTAATCGTTATATGAGGTTTGTTATGATATAATTGAAATCGTGATGTTGCTTTGTTATCCTGTTTTCAAAACTGGTGTGAACGGAAGAAGCTGGTAGTAAAAACAACTTTGCAAGAGCAGTCAGTGTAAACAAGGCAGTATACAAAACTGACGACAGCTGAATCTATGTTATCGAAACCTTCAGTTTTGAGATTTACTGTGACTTTGGTTTTTTTAAGCTATTTTCGTGCCATATTTATTTTACCGATATTAAATGCATTGGTTAACTTCAGAATTGTTTATGGGAAAAAAACGTTTATTTTTAGTATCTTGTCTCGGCCACGCGATAGCAGTAAAGTCAGGCATCATGAAAAATTCGTTTTTGCTGATGTTCGTTTTTGTCTGCTATTGATGTTGCGACAAAGCGTAAGAAAATTGCTTAAGCGATCTAAATTGTCAGAGAACTATAAGGAAAAAAATAATTGTTTCTGTTAATTTATAATTAGGGCAATTTTTTTATGGCCTAATTATTTTTTATGACCTAATTATTTCGAAAATATGACTTATTATTTCCTAAAATATGACTTTTAAATATGACCTAATTTTTTCTGTCTGGTTCTTAAAAAACTCAGTTTTTAAAAGACGAGTCGGAGTATTGAATTTGTTATCATTTTTATTGAACAGTTGAACCGCATGATCAAACAAGAAAGGGCATTGTTCTTAACAAAACTCCATCACAACTAGGGTTTCCCTTTCGAGATTTCCGGATGGGAAATTTCCTGAGAAATTTTAAACCTTTTAATCTTTTACTCATTCTTTCTCTCTGCTTTTATAAATACCCACCACAAAACAATTTGCATTGCTGTTTGTAAATTTCCCGTTTCCCGGGATTTTTATGTCGGGATCCCGAGAAATTTTATTACATTAATAAGGGTTTCAGTGGTACTAATATCTATCATTCCGAGACAAAAAATGCGTTACTGCAAATTTAAATTTTTTTTTGCTTACTAAAATTTTTTTTTGAAAATTCGCAAAATTTTTCTGAGACAATATGCTTGTAAAATCAAAATTTTAAAAACTCGTACTAAGTTTGCCAAAACAACATAACAAAATGCTAAAAGATCTGAAATGCTGAAAATCATAAAAAATGTCAAAATGATCAAGCTCGGGAAAATTTCCCGGAAAATTTTCCCGGGAATTTCTCGAGTCCCGGTAATCCCGAGGACTTTCGGGATCCCGGAAATTTCCCGGGTTTCCGGGAAAAAGAGAAACCCTTATCAGAACAATGCATTTTTTTTAGAATAAAAAAAGAGCGTTCCACGAAGCCGAAGTTGGTTACGCTTGTCGAAGTTGCAGCTCTACCTCAGCAGAAAAGTAGTTAGGTAGATCTGCACCACTACCAGAGGTGACTTCAAGAAAGTCGCTACCTGCTCAGCCAGACGCCTTTGGATATTTCGAGTTTTTTTTCCATATCCAATTCATTATGACATGATTGAATTAGTTCGACATTTTTGAGCAAGATATCTATGGCGTCATAGAGTAATAACAACAATGGAGATAGTCAGACTAGTTTCCATCTTCGCACCATGAACACACTAAATTCGGGAACAATGTTTCATTTTATGATTTTTATGAGTGAAAAAATACTGTATGACTTATGGTATAAAATGTGACTTTTATACGACTTTTTAACTCCGTTATTGAACACCCTGCAAAAGTTTTGATTAACAATTTGGATACTTCAGAAAAAACAGACCTTCCTAAAAATATAACTTTTATGACAAAAAATTACCCTATCAAAGATGAATAACCGAAGGAAATGAATAAATAAGGTGCTGCTTGATCATGGAGCTTTGGTGTGATCGAGTAAAAGCGATATCACATCTCAGCAATTACCCTACTTTTGGGGTGAATTTTTCACACTAGATGGAAAATAAGATTTTTGGTCGAAAATGTCGTACAACCCAAGGATATTACTGTAGCCACCGTAGGTTTCAACTAAAGTCATAACAGCATATCCGCGTGCTATGCTTCACTTTATGTCTGCTCATTCGAGGCACCACGTCTCTCTTCTAAACAAAGGCAAAGTGTAAATTATAGAGACATTTGCCTAGAAAAACTTAGTGCCTCTATAATTTACACTGATGATGGTATAAGTTAGTACCGGAACGTTTGTAAAATGATCGCAAGTATACTAGTTGTAATCTTTTTAGTAAAGTTGAGTTCCACACCCCATCTTAAAGCAGTGGCAAACGTAGAAATTTTTTCTCACCGGTAGGCTACTACGCCACTAGTGCAAACAGTGGTGAAAGTAAAAAAAAAATTGTAGCAGCTGATAAAAAGATGCAAATGAGTGTTAGGTATCCACTTATCCAGTCACAAAATCCTACACGCCTTAATTATACCCAAAAAACTTTAAATTTTAACGAACTATGAAATATCAGAAAATCCAAGAATTGCTAAAACGCAAACAACTAATTTGTCTTTGGATTAGAATGAATCGCTAATCTGAGACTCGAAACAATGTCCTGAAGTGGCCTACTGTTGCCTGCATATTGGAAAGTATAAGGTTTGCCACAAAACTATTTAGACACCGAATTTGAAAAAGTTATTTGGGGCTAGAGGCGGCATTACGTTGTCATTAAAATGAGGCTATCATTTGCGCGAAGGAAAATTTTAGAGTGTGATGTCACAGTTTGTGCTGATTTGCTCTAACCTCTGAGTAAATTTTTCCATCTCTGCTGCCACAATCCAAATAGACCTAATTCCTCCCATACAAATACCAATTTCCACATCATTGCGGCCAAACTTTTGTAAAAAAAATACCTAGTCTAGGCGGGTCCTAGAAAACTTTGGGAATTTTGGGGGCTGCAGCCGAGACCCTCAAACAAACTCGGTTATTTAGCTTACGGTCACTATGAACAAAAGGCTGTTCGCATTTAAGAATATTAATTTTGATGGCAAGTTTTAAAATTAATTCTACACAAAAATAAACTTATTTACTAAAAGTGAGCCCATTCTTGAATTTTTTTTTTTTTGATGATTTGACTTGTGGAATGTGCTCTAGGCTGAATTCAGATATAAAATCTTTTACCGGTACAGCGTTCCGGCAGCAAACCTTTTACAGAAACGGCGTACAGGACCGTTCCGGCTTACTTTCACCACTGATCTTAAGAGCGTTTCAAATCGCGTAAGTTGTCAGGTTTTTTTCATGTCACTGTGGGCAAGCGGGCATGATAATAGTTTTTTCTCCTGAGCCTTAGCAAACCGCTGTATCGCAGCAATTACACAATTTCGCGGTTAATTTTTACACTCAAGGTGAAAAAAGGATTTCTTAGTTTAAAAATGGCAAAAAAAGAAACATAAACTTCGCCTGAAAATGAACTTGTTAGGTTTTTCGCGTCACGGACGGCGTTTTTTATCAAAAATTCCAAGTGCCGTTAGTGGTATTGGTTTTGTTGTTTGCCCATGGTCTGTAGTTTTACGTGTATAGACGTTATTTTTTTACTTTCAGTAATGTACAAGTTTAATGACTTTTTGATCTTGCGAAACTTTTGAGTATGAGTCATTATGTAGTAATATAAAGTACCAAAACCTGCGATATATTTAGAAGTTTGTTTTTCTAGCCCGCGTTTTTCTCGGAATAGATTTTTATCATTTTTAATCCAGTGATTTCCAACCTTTCTGTATTTAGTATTTTTAGTATTTAGTTGCATGTTTATCCTCTTATCACGAGAAAGCGACCAATGCGCTATACGAGCTCGCTTAGGAGTTGCCGGCCATCTGTCTACCACATCAAGATGGGGAAATCCCGCTAAGTGTCTTTCCCAACGGCACAACAAGTAAACTTGCCGGTTTGTTCTTCACACTGTCCCTTCAATGCTGAGAGTCAAGCAGGGAAGCTATTTCGCGGTTAAATTATAAAGTTTATTTTGGGCGGCAAAATCATAACATTTTAAAAATTTTAGGTATAGGTTAGCAAGATAGTTGATTAATTCTAGAAAAAAGAAATAGTGAGCTGTTTTAAGTATTTCGTATAGTTAGAATTGCACACAGATCGTGGAAAAATACATGGTTTTGAGATTATAGGTAAAACACCACCGGTGGGCGTTTTGGAATTTTGGGGTGGGCGTATTACCCTACCCCATGGGGTAAAGCGCCCGATTTGAGTTTTTTTTTTAACCTTAATAATTTAGTCAGAGCTCAAATTTTTTCAAAAATGACTGTTGGAGTAGATAGCCCTGAACCCTAAGATCAAACAAAACAAAAATTAGAATAAAAAACATTGTATTCTGGGAGAGAGAGCAAAAGTCGCTTAAGGTGGGCTCGCTACCCCACCTTACCCTAATCTATAAAAATAAAACCTGACATTAATTACCTTGTGGGGCCGGTGTACAGTACTCGAGTTGAGAGGGGATGCGGAGGGATGCCATCCCCCCTGAAAGCAACACCATCCCCCATGAAAAATTTTAGCGTAAACCATCCCCCTACAAATAATGACTATCTCTCCTTTACGTTTGCGTGTTTGGCAGTAGCTCAAACTGCGGCCTGCTATAACGTGGTGACCTTTTGGGGCCGAAAATTGGGCATCAGCGGACGTGATGACTTTTTTTTGCTCTTGCTATGGAAGCTTTAGCACCATCGTCCCTTATGTATTTTTGCAACTCGAGCGCTGCGTACATACCGTTGTGCTTTTGGATATATCACAACAGGTCATCAGAACTCATTTTGATTTTTCCGCCAGTTTTAAAAAGTATGTGGGGTAGTGGGGAATATATATTTATAAAGTAGTGGAAGTGGGTAGTGAAGGAAAAAAGGTTAAGAACACCTGATTTAGATCAAGTTAACACAGCTTCGTTATTTGATCAAGGGTTCCAACCCGACAGTTGGTAGAGTACTTAAAGTTTTTGGTGAGCTTGTGAAGCAAACCCAATCAATTTATTTTCGTGCCGGTTCCACAAAAACAACATTGCGAAAATTTCATCATGTGGCTGCAGAGCAAGATTAAGCTGGTGCGGGGCCCGTAACAAAATTTCTGCGTGCCCTAATTTTTGCAGGTCCGGAGAGCAAGAATATATCTAGACAAATTGCAATTAGGCCACGCGGTAATTAAAATTGCGTCTTTGTACGGAGAAGTAATGCAATGCATTTCAATGTATTTTAGGCTAATGTATTTCGGCAACGCAAATTCGCGCGGGTTAATACCATTAAAAGCTGAGCACTTTCACAGATTTTTCGTTTAAACTCACTTTGAAAGCCAATTACAACTCTAATTCACTCATTTCGTTCTGGATTAAAAACTCTCCAACAGTCCGCGTGTTCTTACGGCGTTTCCACACCACATGCTTGGCTAAGCCTGTTTTTACTCACTTGAGTGGGGTGCCGCGAGTATTGGAAAGTTTTCAAAGGGCACCGTCAACGAAAAAGTGAGGAAACCGCTGGTCTCAAGTGCAAAATATAGTTTGAGTAGATCTTGAAAAATCTTTTTAACTGAGACTGACATTGTGACTTCATAAATACTGAAGACAGGTAGCAATGTAGACTAATAATTCGAAAGAAAAACTTCGCTCAAAACTTCAAAAATAGCTTTTTTTAAAATACAGTATTATCGTATTTTGTGTTGGCAGCATCATCGTTGACCTAGATTAGAGCCTGTTGATAGAATAATCTGATTTTTTGCTCTTTAAGTGTATGTTTTTCAATCAAATGTTGTTATATTATTCTAAATTAGGGTACCAAAATGCGCGGGGCCCGTAGCAAATGCTCTAAGTTGGACCAAAAAACAAGCGCAAAATAGTCAGATTTTTCCGACTTATATATCGGGACAAATTCTATGCAAAGTAGAATCAAAAAACACACGCAAAAATATTTTTTGTCTCATGTGGTTCATAGGAGCTATCTCAGACAAAATCTAGAAGTATCACGTGAGTTTTGTGATGTACCGCGTAAAAAGAAAAAATTCTGAATCTTGATATCAGTTTGACAGGACTGTCGAGAAGAAAGCGGAAAATTTCACTTCAAAGCGCTAAGATACATGACGGTAGACGCGACGCTCGTACAAGCTGCTCAATAAAGCGTGTCATGCTCGCGTGTCAATCAAGCGTGTCATGCTCGCGAATTCGCAATGGTTGAACTTCATACGGGAAATAAAAGTATGTATGAGCTCTATTAACGTGCGTTCATAGTCTAACAAATAATGACAAAGCTTGCTATTATTTCAACAGTAGCGTAGACTAAAGACTAGAAACTCCTGGCAAACTTTGTGAAAAAAATCTTGAAAACAAAATTATAAATGGCAACACACTGCATAAACTAAGTATTTCGTTCCGGACACTGAGCACAGAGAGTGCTCACGCCGTTAGTAGTGCGTAAACGCTCTTTGACAGGTATCTCATGAAAGTCACGTGATACTTTTAGCTTTTGTCTGAGATAGCTCATAGGACCATACCAAACAAAATAAGTCCGACAAAAAGTTTTGTCTGACTTGTTTTGCGCGTCTATTTTGGTCCGACCTAATATACAATTGTCCGACATACAATCGTTCCGACATACAAGTCCGACATATAAGTCGGATATTTCCGATATATATATCGGACAAATAATGATATAAATAAGCTGAAAAAAACAAGGGTCACAAAATCGTTTTTTTCAAACGGCGTGTGGCGCGCCGTTTGAGCAAAAACAATTTTGTCCGACTTGTTTTGGGTGTGTATTTTGTTCCGATTTAAAGTACAATTTGTCTAATATATTAGTCGGATATTTCCGATATATATATCGGACAAATAATGGTCAAAATATGCTCAAAAAACATGGGTCACAAAACAAATAGTTTTTTTCCAAACGGCGCCCCATACGAAAACGCTAAGTCAGACATACTTTTTTCTTCACTCTTTCTCGAATTCAAAATATCGCTAAACACTGCTCAAGGCAATATGACGTGACTGTATGTACCAACTGTGTCAGAAATTGCTCGGTTGCGTACGCAATGCATCTACGCAAATTGCGTAGACAGTACGTTTGGCTGTCTACGCAAACACAGTCTACGCAATTCAACACTAACACAGTCTACGCAATTCAACACCTTCTCCTATCGTGGCATTACAGGTGGTGTTCAATCATCAGAGGATGGCGCTCTATTCTTCAATCCTTCCTCTATAGTGGTGCTCAAAGAGAGGCTTTACGGACGGTTATGGTATTTACAGTCAGAGATGGGCATTTATCGCGATAATTTATCGGCGATAATTTTTTACCGATTGTCGTTATCGCTCAAAATAGTTTAGATTTATCGATTACCGATATCGCTTTTGTTATATATTTTGTTATTGCCGATAAATTATCGCGATAAACGATTCTTTATGCATACAGTGTTCGAAGTTAGAGAGTTGGCGCTATGGCAAAATTCACGGTGTCGATAAAGTATTGTTGCAATTTAAAAGATCTCTCTTTGTTTTGTTTAATGCCCGGCAGAGTTCTTGAACTGCTCTCTTTTCTTGAAAAATCTTGAGAAACACTTTTGTGATTTGACTTACAAGAAAAAAAACTTCGTCAAACACATAGAAAATTTACTGCAACATTTATCGGAAATACTTATCGGCGATAATTTATCGATTACCGATATCGCTTTAAAAAATTGAGATTTATCGGTATTGCCCAGAGCATTTTTAAATTATCGTTATCGCTTTAGTACAAAAAGGTTTATCGTGCCCATCACTGTTTACAGTAGCTGTAGGGGTTTCTAAAAACAATAAACTTCAGCTACGCAATTATTACCCTGTCCACATGACCAATTTAAGTCGGCTCTTAGTTCTAGTTTCTGCATCACAAATAAATTTTTTGATGTCATAATTTAAAAAAGTGATTATGACATCAAAAGTTTAATTGTGATGCAGAAACTATAGCAGCAAGAACCGTGGGTCTGAAGCCCGCATAAGTTGGGCATGTCACATGTGGACAGGCTAAATATGGGTTTTAGGCAAAGGAAATCTGGTCATTGCTTTTGGGCCTCCCCACTTTGGAAATGCTTCCGCCAACGGTAATTGCAGTCATGCTGGAAATAGATATATGTGATATTTTTTCTTGGATGCTTTTTAGATATTTTTAACTTAATCTTGAGAAGCAATAACATTTTTTTTGGCATTTCTTATAAAGTTGTACATTGTATTTTTGTTTCATTAAATTTACACTTTCGATCGTGTACAGAGTTTTAGGAAATTTTTACAAACTGTAAAAAAAAAAAGTTCAGTTTACTACGTCGACCCTCGAATCTTGCAGTAATACACCGATGCGGGTAACGAGTGTTGGGTCCATTTCCGCGAGTTAGTGCCTAGGCAACACAGCTCCAAAAAACGTCGCAGTGTAGCGAGTCGTTGGCGACACTGCGCCGATATGATCTGCCAGATCTCCCGCACCGATAACGTGTCATCAGCAGCTGAGCTAACCGGTCGGTGATCTCAGTCTATTTTGTTTTATAAAATCTTCAATCGTAATCAAATTTGAAAATCTTCCCTCACCGAAAATTCAATTCTCGTTTTATGAATATTTCAACAAGTATACAATATTTTAACTGAAGTTTATGGGGCGCCGTTGTGAAAAAAAAATAACGTTTATACAGTTTCACAGCTATTTAGTTAAAGTGAAGTGAACTGCAGCTAAATTGCTTCGAAAAATACTGCACAATAACAGCCTAAGTGTAACGACATTTAATACGTAGTAACGATATTCGTTGAATAGCGGCGATATTTAGTAAATAACGCGACATTCATTAAATAACGGCAATATTTAATAAACAGCAGCAACATTTAATAAATAGCAGTGACATTTAATAAACAGCAGCTACATTTAACAAATAGCAGCGACGTGTAACAAATACCAGCGACACTTAGCTAAAGTGCAGCGAAAAATTAAAGTGCTGCGGTAATATGCTAATGAGATCAACAGTGTTTCCATTTTTTCATTTTTTGTAACATCAAATCGCGGTTCTCTCTAGACTGCAGCCACTGTGTACATAAAATTCTTTCAGTGGACCCTCTCAACAAAAAAGCATTGTTATGTATGTCCACATTAGCGATAAACTTTTTAAGTTGCTTAGATGTTGTGTAGCCATTTTTTATTTTTGTTTTCAATTTTTTTTATGAAATTTTCGAGGAGATTCTAGGGTACTTGATTGCTACACTAAATTCGGGAACAAATGAGCAAAGTGAGAAATTTAGGTATGGGACTAATGATAAAGTAAGTATGGGGGAGTATGGGAAAAATCTGGGGAGAATGGAGGATTACAGAGAATTTGGGATATATGGATGGTAGGGGACTTGGGGAATTTTTGGTAGTTTAAGGAGTTATGGGTTAAGTATGGGGGAATATGGATGGAGTGGGGAAGTGGGGGGTGTTTTGGTTATTTATCCTGATGCATTTGTAATTAATTTATTTTTTTAAATTCCCATCTGAAAACATGTAACGCTTGAGTAGATTTGTTTTGGAGCCACTCCTTATATTTCCTTTTTTGGCAATGCAATTCTGCATTGTGGGAGTGAGATAGGTACCGCATATAAGCTCGTAAACCAACGTGTAGCGTTCTTTTTCAACTATTTGGCCGAGTGTGCATCTAACTGTGGAACCTCGAAAATCTATTTGTATTAACGCTAACCTGCTGTATATATATCTACTTGACTGGGCTGAGCTGCTTCACATTTTTCCATGAGCACTATTACATTTATGTTTAATAATTTAATTTGACACTGTGTTACCTTTACTTACGTTAATTGTAAATTGCTATGTAATGTTGCAATTATTTAAATACCAGTAAGCTTTTGTTATAATCGTTTTACATTGATATATTTTGTTCATTTATTAAGTTATTGTTATTAATAAGATTACGTCATCGATTTACTTTGAATATACCAATGCAACTATCTCGGATGTCGTCAATCGTGGGCAGCCCTAGCAGATCTAAACTTTGAACTTTAAACCGTAACAGAGGGGAAGAATGAGGAAGTGTGTTGGGGTGTGGGAGAGGTGAGGGGAGGTGTTGTAGATGTGGGGAAGTATGAGGGAGGTGTTGTAGATGTGGGAAGTATGGGGTAGGTGTGGAAGAGTGTCTATGGGATGAGTGTGGTGATTGTGGGGAAGTGAGGGAAAATATGTTGGGGTGTGGGGAGGTGTGGAAAAGTGTGTGGGGAGCCCACACACTCTTCTACACCTCCCCCACACTTCTCCCCACACTCACTCGACACCTCTCCCCACACTCCCCCAACACCTCTCCCCCACACCCCCACTTTCACCTGACACGTCTTTCTACATTTTTCCGCATTCACCTCACGCTTTCCCACACTAACTCACACCCCTTACAATTTTCTCCACACCTTCCCTCACCTTCCCCCACACCCCTCCCCCACACTCACTTGACACCTTCCCCACACCTCCCCAACACTTAGCCTACCCACACTTTCTCACAACCCCCACACCTCCTCCAACACTTCCCCATACTCTCCATACTTTATTACCCCATACCAAAATTTCTCACTTTACTCATTTATTGCCAAATCAGTCTAACAATAAAGCAGACTAAAAACTTCTTGTAAATTTCATAAAAAAATTTGAAAATAAAAATAAAAAACGGCAACACAACATCTAAGCTCTAATTTTCGTTCCGGATACTGAGCACAGAGAGTGGTTTCACCATTAGTAATATGGATACACTGTGCCGACAGTAATTTGTATTTGGATAAATAAATATTAAACTTTTCAAAATCCGTTTCAAGATTATACGAAATGGAAACACTGTTGATCTCATTAGCATATTACCGCAGCACTTTAATTTTTCGCTGCACTTTAGCTAAGTGTCGCTGGTATTTATTACACGTCGCTGCTATTTGTTAAATGTAGCTGCTGTTTATTAAATGTCACTGCTATTTATTAAATGTTGCTGCTGTTTATTAAATATTGCCGTTATTTAATGAATGTCGCGTTATTTACTAAATACCTCCGCTATTTAATATATATCGCTGCTATGTATTAAATGTCGTTACACTTAGGCTGTTATTGTACAGTATTTTTCGAAGCATTTTAGCTGCAGTTCACTTCACTTTAACTAAATAGCTGTGAAACTGTATAAATGTTGCTGAAAATTCGTAAAAAATTTGCTAAATCGTTATTTTTTTTTCACAACGGCGGCCTGTAGAAGTTTCTAAAAAATGCTTTATTTTGCCTATTCAAAAATCCCCACCCTCGGTTGAGGTTCCCTGACTTCTTACTTTATTTGCTGTGACTTATCTCTATTTTTTTTACATTTTAGCGTTTTTTTGATTTCTACTGTCACAAAAGTACTGTACTTACTCCTACAAAAAAATTCAATATTCTTAAAGAAGTTGCTCCCAGAGTGTTTTAGAATCTGTGTCGATCCAACCACTGACCCTCGTCTTGTCAGGTGCAGAATTGAGATCATATTTTTTGTGGATTTTGATCTACAACATGAAGATCTTCATCATACTTTGTGTAACTAGTTTACACGTCACCCGAGTGTGCAGTTTTTTTCAGAGCTTGGGTAAGTCAGAACTTTTTATGACTTGTTAAATTTAAAAAATAGAACTTTGATTTGCACGCATCTGTAAGATTTGTTTACTCGTAGTCGTACGTGCTCACGTGCGCACAAGGTTACGCAAAGATTTATATGTACACACAAGACCGGGTCTTCCAGTAGGCAGGATGAAACCTAGGGCCTGGGAGAAATAAGAAACCTCGTCACGAACAACAAAGACCTTTGGTTTTGGGAATCGACCATCAAGACCTTTAAGTACGAAGAATTGAGTCTGATCATTTATCACTAAGACCTTATTGATTAAATAGCCAGAGCCTCTCGTTGTTTAAATCCGGCCGTGCGCACAAACAAAGGAGTAGGCTACCTATGCGGAAAATTTCTAAGGGGGTAAAAGCTAGTGAAGGAGCTTTACACATCAAAAAATAATTTTTCCCAGAAAATCTCGGCGATATAAACTTTTAACGTGTCGTGAAGAAGTTCTAAAAAGAAACATGGCTCCTCCCTGCGCGCACGACTAATCACACTCATAAGTGTAACAACTGCAAGAGTTCACTGATCTAATGTTTCATTCAATCTGCATTATTAACTTACTTGACCTTCAGCAGTTCCGAGAGCCGAGTGTTAAGAACGTCCGCTTCTGGAGCTGTAGACTCGGATTTGACTCTGCGTTGGGTCACACCAATGATTCTAAAATCAGTATTCACATCTCTACTGCTTGACGGTCAGCATTAATGGGACAGTGTGGAGAACAAGCCGGCAAGTTTACTTGCTGTGCTGTTGGGAAAAGCCCTTATGGTAGACGGATGGCCTAATAGCCGGTAAGCATATTTCGGAATAGTAGCATAGAAAATTTCCACTTTGCTCTTACTCATCTCTCCAGCGATCTGATTGGCTAGAGCATTTGAGAGGAAAGCGCTAGGAGAACGATAGGGCTCGACCGAAATGACTGTAAGAAGAAAAATTGGACGAAACTTTGACACGTGCGAAGTGCTGTAGTGGTTATTATACTGGGCTGCTATTCACACATCGTGGGTCGACGCTGCTTGAGGTTTATTTTTAGTTTCAACGAACTTCGTTCATGCAACGGATAATTCTTTAACGTGTAGGTCGGGATAGGTAGAGTGGTGGTAATAGAATAAACAAAAAATTCATTACTCGCAGCATACTCGCGCAACAGTAGGCCTACTGCTCTAGCCAATCACATCGCCGAAAAGAAAATGGAAATTTGCTGTGCAACCATTCCGGAATATGCGGCCGGTAACTCCTAAGCGTGCTCGTTATATCGCTTTGATCGTTTTTTCATGATAGGAGGATAAACATGCAACAAATGCTGTTATGTGTTATCATTAATTTTTTTCTAATTTTTAGATGAAGTTACGCAGAAATGCCGACGATTCGAGACAGAGCCAGAAAAAAATCAAGTGATAAATGGATGGCCAGTTAGGCTTAATTGTGAAAGACTTGTTCGGTTAAGATACTTCCCAACTTCTTTCGATCGTTCTTTGCTTACCGTGGTAAGCATGAAAATGACGTTTGGCTATTACTCTGCTCTGCATACAACACTCAACACTGATTCATATGGGGCGCCGTTTGTAAACACAAGCTTGTGCAACAATTTTCTGTATATTTACATAAATAGTTAAAAATATATAATCAAAAATAGATATACAAATTTTTTTGTTGATTCATTAAAAAGTATCACATTTATTAAATACTCACTTTAAAATAAATACACGAAAATAAATAAACACAAAGTTTTGTGTATTTCTTTTTGTACATTTATTTATGCTTCTTTATAAAATAGTCATCTTGTTTGGTCTATTTCATATAGTTTATCCTCTATATAAATATGCAAAAATAAACACTCAAAAATTATTTGACAAAAATAAAGAGTCAAAAAATAAACAATCAACAATAAATAAACAAAAACTTTTGTCAATTTATGTCCATAAAATAAATTATGCCGAACACTAATTGGATGCAAAAATTGCCTATAGTCATTCCTTAGTGCGGATACAGGAGAATGGATGATGTAGGTAGCAGGCAGACTATTCAAACTGTTCTTTAGCTCTGAGGCTACTTACTCATTCAACTAGGCTATAAATCAGTAGGCCTAGCCATTATCTTCAGTTGCTTGTGAACTTGTCACACTGCAAACACAAATTCTAATCTCTAATTCTTGACCCCAACCCTACATATAATCTTGAACCTAACTCCGATTCTTATCGCCATCTTTTGTCATTTGCCATCTTTTCAGTGTAAGTGTCGAATTCACAATTAGACTGCTGTATGGGGCGCTGTTAAACAGTTGCAGTCTTCCACTGCTTGGCTTCACTTAAATCTTTTTGGTTTAATTGCTCCCCTTCTTTTCTCTTATTGTTCTTCTATTGTCAATACCAGTATCCACTTTCCCATTTCGCATACCCTAAGAGCTAAAGATCAGCTCGACTAGCCTGCCTACTTTCCTTAGCCATTTCATCCATTCTTCAGTACCCGCAATAAGGAACGACTAGGCAATTTTTGTATCTAATCATCGTTCGGCATGATTTATTTTATGGACATGATAAACGAGAAAATTTTGGTTTGTTTTTACTGTGTTGCATACAAAGTCAAAACTAAAGGTATAATTTTCGCTTGATTTTGATAAGTGAATCACCGAAAAAAAAAACGATCTGTTTTGGGAAGCTTTTTTACCCAATTGCTACATTTATTGTGCTTCTGTATAAATCTAAACAGATTGAAGTTATAATATAAACATCGCAGATAGAATGTTATTTCTGCGAAATTGAAGCGTGTTAGCACTAATGAAATTAAAAATGGTTAAATTTTTTTACTTCGTTTGTAAGAATCATGGAATTCAAAATAATCGTTAAAAGTATGTAACTTAATTACGGTAAAGAGGTCGATTCTTTATACCATGAAGTTGTAAGGTACAGCTATGAGACGCCGTTTGTAAAAAAATAATTTAGGTTTTTCTCATATTTTTCGGCTAATTTAAGCTACATTTTGTCCAATATATTATACAGGAAATTTCCTATATGTATATTGGACAAGTAAGTGGTTTAAAACAGCCGTAAACACTGACGCAAAATATATAGGAAATTTCCTATATATTATATAAGACAAATTATTGCTCAAATTCGCCAAGAATGCAGCGCAAACCATTTAAGAAATTTCCTATATATTATCTAAGACAAATTATTGCTTAAATTAGCCAAAAAATGCAGCGCAAAACTTATTGGAAATTTTTTGTTAAATATTTAAGACAAATTATTGCTCAAATTAGCCAAAAAACGCAGCCCAAAACACACAAGAAATTTTATGTATAATATATAAAACAAATTATTGCTCAAATTAGCCAAAAAACTCAGCGCAAAACGTATAGGAGATTTCCTATATAATACATTTATTGATATAAGACAAATTATTGAATGAATTTGCCAAAAAAAAGCAGCGCGAAACGTATAGGAAGCTTTGCGCTGCTTTTTTTTAAGCAAATTTATGCAATTTGTCTTATATATTACATAGGAAATTTTCTATATATTTTGTGTCAATTTTTTCGGCTATTAGCCACATATTTGTTTTATGTATAGATAGGAAATATCCTAGATAAGATTATATTGGACAAAATGTAGCTTAATAGGCCGAAAAAACATGTGGAAAAACCTAAATTATTTGTTTCCAAACGGCGACTCATAAATTTCCTATACATTTTGTGTCAGGTTTTCGGCTATTTTAAGCCACATATTTGTTTCATGTATACATGGGAAATATTCTAGATAAGATTATATTGGACAAAATGTAGCTTAAATTGGCCGAAAAAACCTGAATTGTTTTTTTCCAAACGGCGCCTCATATACCGCAGCCAAAAAATCTGATGCAATAATTTATTTACAGTTTATACATTATTTACAAAATCTAACACGAACGTTTTCTGCACTACATTGGCCCTCGTCAGATATATCATAGATAGTCAGGGTTAACTTTGATTACAATATATGATGAAAAACTGATTGAAAAATAGAATTAACTGCTGATGCACATAGGCCTACTGCTAGTGCTAGACTGAAATTCTCCATTAAAAAAGTTAGTGCTGTTTGAGTTGTACACTGATTTGAAAACACCAATTGTGACGGAAAAATAAAACTATATAGCCTAATCAAAGTTAACCTTGATTATCTTAAATAGTCCTATACCTTACGGGGACCAATGTAGTGCCCAAAAACGTTCGCGTTAGATTTTGTAAATAATGTATAGACTGTAAAAAAAAACTTGAATTAATGCAACAGATTTTTTGATTGCTGTACCATGCAACTTTGATCAAAGGTTTCTGGTGCATTTTTGTTTAGTTAAAATTGAACGATGCTTGCTAACTTTATAAATTTACTGTAATCAATAGCAAAGCAAACCAAAAACCACCTTTAAATTTGAAGGAAGTTTAAGCATTATTATATTATTATATTAATGATTGAAATTATGAAAAAGTTCAAAAGTGAATTTGCTTTTTCATAGATATGATTTTTAAGAAAAACAATTGATTACTCTATAAATATATTATTTTTTTAATTGTTACACCATACTTACACAAAGTGAGAAAATAATACCATCAAAATAATAGCATCATTACCAAACATTAGCATATATACAGAAATATTTCAAATCGAAAGACATTTCATTTAACAGCTCAGATGACCGAGTGGTAAAAGCGTCCGCCTCTGGAGCGGAAGACTTGGGTTTCATTTCGAGTCGGGTCAAACCAATGACATTAAAATTGGTAGTCACAGCTTCCCTACTTGACGGTCAGCATTAATGGGACAGTGTTGAAAACAAGTCGGCAAGAAGTTTACTTGCTGTGCCGTTGGGAAAGACACTCAGAGAGTTTTCCCATCTTGGTGTGGTAGACAGGTAGCTGGCAACTACTAAGCGAGCTCATTATTGCGGTTTAATGGCTTTCTCGTGATACAAGGATGAATTTGCTACAAAACACAACTACAGTACATACAAAAAAATACAAATGTGTTTTTGAATCACCATTACGTTTATTTACTTTGCTATTTCAGTGCCAACTCTGGAAGGCAAACGAGCCCTTTCAAAACATTAATAAAACAGGGCGAAGTATTGAATATGGTGAAGGAACTTTTGATTTACCACCAGTAGAAGATGGCACCAGCTTTACGATGAGTTTAATGGTAAGAACATGACTTGATATCAATGTGTGGTATGTGAAAACTCCAACAAAACTTGCAAATGCAATGATTAGGACTTTTGTAACACTTAAACACAAATTGTTTTTGGTGACTTTTTTTTGCATTTAGATTTATTTCATTGTAACTATATATAAACAGAATTTTCTATTACATGAAAGAACCAAATTAAATCTACTACTCGACGGCAGTGCGCCAAAGCGTATAACGAGTGGCGGGGGCCATCTCCGCGACTTAGCGCCTGGGCTACACAGCTCCGAAGAGACGTTGCAGCGGTGGCGAGCCACTGGCGACACTGTGCCGATTTGACCGGCCCGCGAATCGAACCCCGGACCTCCCGCACCGAAAGCCTGCGCGCTTAGCAATTGAGCTAACGGCCGGTTAGCTCAGTTAGCTCGGTTAGCTCAATTGCTAAGCGCGCACGCTATCGGTGCGGGAGGTCCGGGGTTTGCTTTGCGAGCCGGTGAAATCGGCACTGTGTCGCCAGTGGCTCGCTACCGCTGCGACGTTTCTTTGGAGCTGTGTAGTCCAGGCGCTAAGTCGCGGAGATAAGCTCCGCCACTCGTTACACGCTTCGGCGTAATAACGCGAGTATAATGAAGATTTGATTTTTTTGCTATTACATAGGAAGCATCTGACTGGAAAACCTAACGGTTGCTCGATGCTTCCTAGCCTTCGCACAATGTTTTAAATTTGTTTTTCCTTTATTTTATTGAATGTTGTGCTCTATTTTCGTTGTCACCTGTGAAGGCAAATAAAGAAATACTACTTCATAGCATTTTTTATTATTTTGTATTTAGTAGCATAGTTATCCTCCTATCACGAGAAAGCGATCAAAGTACTTAACGAGCTCTTTTAGAAGTTGCTAGCCATCTGTCGACCACACCTGAATGCTGTAAGAATACCGTTAAGTGCCTTTCTTAACAGCACAAGAAGCAAACTTGTCAGCTTGTTCTCCACACTGTCCCATTAATGAAGAGCGTTAAGCACGGAAGCTGTGAATACCAACTTCAAAGTTGTTGGCTTGATCCGACTTGGAATCAAATTTTTTTTTTTTTTTTTCGGTCATTTGTCAGTCATTGACCGGAATTTTTTTGGCAATGACCGAGTTTTTTAGGCCAGTTCGGTCACACAGACCGAAATAAGTTTCCGATGTTTTTAGCATTGTTTTTACTTTACATCGTGCTTGAAACTTCTTGATAAATCTAACGCAAGTTAGAACACCAAAAATTTCTTACAATTATGACACCAAAAATCTAATTGTAATGCAAAAAGCTCTTGGGTCTTCGGGGCAATTTACACTGGACACGTGAACACTGAACAGGATACTTAAATTTCTATTCGCAATAATTTCAGGTGGTACTGTCGTTAAATATAGCTATTATCGGGGATGAATCCAGAAGCGTGTTGCTCCCAAACCCGCGATTTTTTAACATGTTGTTATTAAATTCAATTTTTTTGGTAATTTTGAACCTCTTCGATAACTGTATGCCTGACGCCTTAAGCACGCATAAATCGAAATGTGTGAACAAACTGCATTGTATTTGTGAAGCACATCAGAATTAGAGGCAAAAAATTAAACAAAATTTGCCTAAAAATTGCTCAAAAAGCACTATAGTGGGTAAGTGAGAATTGCAACAAATAAGTTTTCAAAAATTTTCCGGGAGGGCATGCCCCCGTAGCCCCCTTACAGCCGTTTTTGTTTCACGATTTGCTTCAATGTAACTCTGCCGAAAAAAATGCACTTTAAAAATGTCAAAATTTGACGTGCCTTACATTCCATAAAAAAAATTCTAAATGCTCCCCTGACTTGAAACATTTTCAAAGTGCTTACTTACGCCCTTTTCCGAGTCTAAACGTCTAATCTAACATTAGTGAAAAAAAAATCGAGTTTTCAATTTCATGACGTTCACTGCATTACGCAGTAGCTCGTAACGAGTGGCGAGGCCAATCTCTGCGGCACAGCACTGGTGACACAGAAACGTCGCAGCGGTGGCGATCGTTGGTAATAGTGTCCGATTTGATCGATCCGGGACTCGAAGCCAAAACCTCTCGCACCGACAGCGATGTCTATAACCACTATGCCAACCGTCCAGTCATATTTAGTCATAACATTCAATTTATTTCAAAGCTGTATAACTCCTCAACAAAAGTTTCTGGATTCACTCCTGCCATTATTGCAGATAATGACATAAACTGTTTTCATCACCCGAAATAATTAATTATTTGTTTTCACCGTACCGGGTTTTCAAATTTCCCATTTCAGTGATCGTGCACCTTGTTTCAAAACTTCAATAAATTTCATATAGTTCAGGAAAGTGTTGGAAAATATGGTTTTTACACGTAGTTAAATAATGACCAAAAAAGAAGCAAATTGGCCGAAAAAAATTTGTAAAGATCAGCTAGAATCGGTCAAATGATCGAAACAAAATTTTGAAAAAAAACTAGAATTAAACCCAAGTCTACAGCTCCAAAAGCAGACGCTCATACTACTCGGCCATTTGTGTACACTTTTACTGTACTCAATTTCAATCAAATACCGCGCATTTCGTGTTGACAATCGGTTTTATTAGTCTTATTTTTTATGTGCTGCAGCTTGGTAGTGGAGCTTGTTTTTTTGAAGAGTTTACTCTCTCTTTTACAACACCGATGACATGCGATCAGTTTGTAGCAAATCACAGACCAATCACACGAAGGCCTAATCTTAATTCCCGTTATAGACCGGAATGTGGTAAGAGAATGTAAACTATTTGCTGCCAAATAGCATGCCCATGAGTTTGCCCACAGGATAGATAATAATTCAAGTATACCGGCTGCGGTTACGGCAGTGATTAAAAACATCGCTATGGTCGCAGGAGGTCTGGGTTTCCGGCGCGGTTAGTCAAATCGGGCGCAGTGTCGCCAACGGTTCGCCACCGCTGCGATGTTTCCTTGTAGCTGTGTTGTCCTGACACTAAGTTGCGGAGATGGACCCCGCCACTTATTATGCTCTTTTTGGCCGAATGTTGTTGTGAGCAAATTTGTTGATGGCTCTTTGCATGTAATGTATAATTCTATTTTGAAACAGAAAGACTACGGTTAAGTATAGCTGAAATTATGATGGAATGTGCAACTTATCACTTTTTTTGCGCTGTCTGTGTAGAGGGATACAGTGTTGAAAATACAGTGATAATTCACCGATAACATTAAAGACTCTCAGATCCAATAAGAGAAAAACAAGCTTAATTGTTAATATTATGGCCGTCGTATATACCAAGCTGTTCTGTTTAAGTGATTTTTTTTTCGTTTCTGTCAAAAAAAAAACTTCGGTATTTTTTTTACAGTACCGGTGTTTGAAGATGTTGTTTATCCAAAACTTCCTGAAAGTGCCCAACCTGAATATGGGTGGATCCGAAATTGCTCTCTTACCCCATTCAGCACCACGCAGGTATGTGGTAGTCAAACTGTTAATTTGGTGCTGTCAATAGAAAGTAAATGATGCATGCAGCAGGTTACATGTTGCGCACGAGTGTGCCTGCGAAGAGTTTGTAAGTCCACCAGCAGCCACTGTGAAGTATCAAACGATATTCGGAAACGGGATTTATTTACTTGTTGTAACACTTATCCCAAGCAAGTGAAAAGCGCACAAGCAGGCCCACACAATTGATCCGACGACAAGAACCTTATGGAAGCTACAAACTTGCATCACACACTGGAACCGAATTGCAAACTCAAATTGCCAACCATCAAATTCCTTCCCAACCGATTCAATCAGCGTTGCATAGTGTAATTTGCTTTGTTGGTAACTAACGTCAACAACAACACCATTGAAACACTCATACGCAATTGATATTATCACACTCAATTAGACAAATAAAAGTAAAATAAAACAGCAGTAGTATTCCGGTGCCTATAATCAGTGGCGCGGGAACGTTTTTTAGACAGGGGGGGCTCAAAATAGTAAGATCGTGTCAACGTCTGGGGGGCGAAGCCCCCCAGACCCCCCTTTTTTCGAACGCACGTTTTTAAGAGCAGGACACTCAGCAGACCTATTTTGATACACATCAATTGCATGCCGCTCAAGTGACCGGAATTTTTTCAGGATAATCTTTTATCATGGAAAACAAGATTGCTTACTACCATTAGGCTTTTCTAACCATGCTCGAATTACTACTCATGTATTTGTAAAATGCAAATACCTCAATCACAAAACCAAAAAGTAGGCAAACAAAATTTGCCCGATCTAACTTTTGCTTTGCTGATCAGAGTTACATGCAACAAACAATGCTCCATTGAGGTTTAAAAATAACAAAAAACACACAATCAAAATAAAGCACTGAACCATTTTTTAACATAATGAGATGTGTAGATATAGGTATTTAGGAAGGCGTACTAGCTCAATTTTAGTAACAATCATCGGCAGTGCTCGAGTTGTGAAAACACTTATGGGGGGTGGTAGGCTACAACTTTTCATGCAGACCTAAAAAGAGATGGTCATTATAGTTGTAAGGGAATGGTTTACGCTAAAATGTTTTATGGGGGGGATGGTGTTGTTTTCAGGGGGGATGGCATCCCCCTCAAATCGAGTAGCCTACTGATCATCGGTGCCAGTTTAGTAGTGATTTAGCCGCTTCATTGGGTTGGTAGAAAAAATTCAAAACCATTAAAAAACTCAACCAGAAGAGAACTTGCACCAGCTCATATAAGCTTAATTAGGGGTGCCCAACCAGTCGATCGCGATGTACCGGTCGATCTTTGGATGCTTGGCTGTCGATCGCGGGTCAATTTGGCATGTACACAAATCAGGTTGGCCACCAACATTTCCAGTTCATGTAACGCGTCCGGGCCGTGAAGACCTTTTTTTTAGCTTTTCACAAAAATTTTGGTGGAATTCGGAACATCTGAAGGATTGAGGACCGTTTTTTTGCACTTCACCGCATTTTCGTTTACGATTTACGTAATTCCCATGATCAGTAGCGACTTTCATTCGAGCATTCAGAGTAGTTTGGCGTAAAGTGTTTGGCAGCTACAAGAATTGACAGCCATTATACTTTTACTGGGCCATCGTCCATGACTGCTGTAAAGGTTTGCAAACGCTGATATAAAACACGGTTAAAAATGAACTTCAAGCATTGAAAATTTTACCAAATTTTACGTTGACCAAGTGAATAATAACTGACTGATTTTTAAAAGAATAGTGATTCTTCGTTGGTTAAAAGCACTTTAAAAAATATTTGCTTCATTACGTATGTACGTTGCGAGCATTAATCACGTCGCACTCAGTGCATAATTTTTTTAATTGTCAGGGGGGGCTCAAATGGTTCAGGGGGGGCTAAAAAAAGTTCAGGGGGGGCTTGAGCCCCCCTGGCACCCCACTTCCCGCGCCTATGCCTATAATCATTAATGAAGCAATAATCATTGAAGAAGGCTTGGTTTAGGAATTATTACCCATAAACCAAATAATAGGTTCATGTGTTGTTGGCGTAGTGCTTTCAGACTGCACATACGTTGCTGGAGGTGTGATGAGATTCCACTGCCGGTCAAATTGAACACAACGACGTCAACGGTTCGCCATCGCTGGTACATTTCCTCATGGCTGTGTTGTTCAGGCGCTATACAAGCCGGTGATAGCCCCGACAATAGGTAACACGTTTCGGAGTAATACCTTGAGTACAATGAAAATGTGATACGATGTCTGATTGGTTGAATAAATTGATTGAACATATTATATACCATATTTTGGGGGGACACCTTTGCAACTGGGTATTTGGTAGCTTTTAAACAAGATCGTTGTAGCATCTGCGCCGTTTCTCGACAAGTAGATGAATCGAACTAAGGTGTTTATCATTTGATAAACCATGTATCAGGGTAGATATGTTATACTGTAATTTTTACCCACCATTGGCACGAATTTTTTTAGACATTGACAATCTTCGATACGAGTTTTGAAGATCAAGGAACTTATTTATGTTTTCAAAAATTCGGAGAAATCACAAGATACTTGAGATATGACGATGTTTGTTTAAGAAGTATGTATTATGAATAAATAACTGAGAGTTGCTGTAAATCTCAAAACTGGACGTTTCGACAACATAAATTCAGCTGTCATCATCAGCAGTGTATGCAAGGCAGTACAAAACTGTAAGAACTAGAATTTACAATTCTAACTACAAGTAATAGCATAACCCAGGCAACGGGTCAAAATAAGTACCGGAAGTATAATCATAACGTCATAAACCAAAAGCTAATAAAAAGACTGACGGAGTTAAATTAACAATTAAATAAGTAAAGAGGAGCGGATTTGGAGTCAACGTTAAGCAATGGCTCATATTTTTTTGAATAAAAAGTGACTCAAGAATTAATAAGCGTGCAGAATCACCAGAGCTACTAAGAATGTTCGGTTTGGCAAAGTCCACTTTATGGTCAGGATTGTCCATTAAATGCCGGCACACCTCGGATTTATCCGAACTGGAATGCTCCTTAAGTCTGTTAATAAGATTACGTCTAGTCTGTCCTATATAGCTAGAACCACAAGAACACGTTAATTTATATACAACCCCATATTTCATCAAGGTCTTTTGCTTATCTTTCAGACGAAAGTTATGTCCGATGTTCCAGGTGGTGTCGATAATCCGTAGAATAACTCGGTTCCATGTATGCTTTTCCACTAAGGCGGACAGCTCTTTTTTGAGTTGCATTGACATGTCACCTAAAAAGGGCAACCGAGCAATAACTGTTATACAATTTTTACGTTTTTCAAGGTGACTCAACATCTTGTCATATTTACGATTAAAAAATCTCCTGACACAACTATCTAAAAAATAAGCAGGATAGCCATTGCGACCGAGCATAACCTTGATATTATCCACCTCTGAACAAATGCTTTCATAAGAACTACAGATCTTGTCAGCACGATCGAGCAAACAATTGACCAAGTTATATTCATAGCGGCGTGGTACAACGCTGCTCCATTTGGAATATAATCCAGTGTTGGTCGGTTTGCGAAATGTACTGGTTGTAACTGTCGTTGAACTGTTATCTACTAAAGCATCCAAAAAATTAATACATTTGTTATTTTGAATTTCAGTGGCAAACTTTATGTTAGGATGTACTTCATTCAAACTGTCACAAAATATTTTAATGGAATCAGGGCTATCAAAAACAGCAAAGCAATCATCCACATACCGGTAAAAAGTTGATGGCTTATGATTTGAAAGCGTTCTCGACAGAGCTTTGTCCACTAGATGGTTCATAAGGACATCAGCCATAAGACAAGATAAACTGCCACCCATAGCCACACCGTCAGTTTGCTCAAAAAGTTCTCCATTGAATGAGAAGGCACCTCCTTAAACTGTCCATTTTAACAATTTCCTCATGTTATTTTTATCTATTTCTTTAAGAACAAAATCTGTGTCATTGTCGAATAATTTATCCAATATTAAATTAATAGTATAATCAATCGGTATGTCAGTAAAAAGGCTAATTACATCAAAGGAAACCATTACCTTATTGTGTAAAAACTTATCTTTCATGTTATTGACGAAGGTGAATGAATCTTTGAGATTCGTCGGATGCTCTCGAAGAAAACCGAGGTTTTGTGAGAGCCACTTCGCGCATTCCTGATTGTAACTTCCGGTTGCCGATAGAATGGGTCTAAGTGGAACTGTCGGCTTATGTATTTTAGGTAGGCCATACATAGCCGGTAACGAGGTTGCTGATGGATAGATACGCCTGTAGTCATCTTCCTCAAGAAGCTTTTTAGATTTAAGGCGTCGCAGGAACCTTTAATGACAGACCATTACGTTGTTGCGTGTAAAATAAGCAAGTTTAAAGCATCTCGTAAACAAGTTGCTGCGCCTCTGTACCGAGACAAAAGTAAATTTAATAATAACGTTTACAATGAAGATTTGTTTGGAAAATTAGAAAGCCTATTTCGGATAAACTTCCCCTTAAATTGCGACAATTTGGACTTGGTTTTTGATCAATTTGTAGAAATTATTTCTACAACGATTAACAAACATGCACCACAAAAACGAATGAGCCGAAAACAGGCCAGGTTAGCAATGAAACCATGGATTACTAAAGGCATACTTTTATCTACTAGAAAAAAAAAACTCCATGTTTAAAACTCACTTCATTAGCGGAAACTCTATACAAAAAGCTGTTCTTTCGCAAATATACAAATAAACTCACTAAAATCAAAGCTTTGTCGAAACAAATGTATTTTCACACAGAGTTGAATAAGAACAAAAAAAACTCACGAGAGACCTGGAAGATAATACGATCCGTGTTGCCCAGCAAATCGAGTCGCGAAGCTCCTTCTAGTGTAAGACTTAACAACATGACAACATCTGAAGACCCAACCACTGTAGCCAACAAATTCAATAACTTCTTCTGTACTGTTGGCCAAAATCTCGCTGAAAAAATTGAACAAGTACCTAATAAAAGACCTGAAGATTTTTTTGACAAAAAAGTGATTTCCTCTTGCTATCTCGACCCTCCGACTCTGACAGAAGTGTTTGATCGAATTATGGCCCTCAAAGACAAAGCGGTAGGACACGATAACGTACCTTCTTTTTTTCTAAAAGCTGCTCGACGTGTAATTACTCCCTATTTGCATCAATTAATTAAATATGTTTTCACCGAAAGATTGTTTCCACGTAGTTGCAAAATTGCGAGAATTGCCCCCATATATAACAATGGAGCAAAAGATGAAACAACTAATTATCGACCCATATCTGTACTGACTTGTTTTTGGAAAATTATGGAAAAGCTCATGTATGTGCGGTTCATAAAATTCATTAAAAAACACAAAATAATCCACCCTAACCAATATGGTTTTCAAAGTAAGGTTTGTACAGTACATGCTATGTTAGATGTAGTAACTTCCTCCTACAACCATATTAATCGCAATCATTTTACAGCACTTGTATTTGTTGATCTTAAAAAAGCTTTCGACACCGTGTCACACAGTATCCTTATAAAGAAATTAAGTAACTATGGCTTCCGTGGCAAGGCGTATACATTAATATTATCCTACCTAACTAACAGAAAACAATTCGTTTCAATAAACCAATTTCGATCGAACCTTAAAGACATAACTTATGGGGTACCCCACGGATCCTCCCTCGGTCCACTTCTATTTTTAATGTATGTAAATGACCTAAATAATGCGATTAAGAGTACGTTTCGATTATTTGCCGATGACACCTGTCTATTGATTTCGGCCACCAATCCTGTAATTTTACAAAATAAAATTACTGATGAGCTAGAAAGGCTAAATACATGGTGTTCTGTAAATAAACTTACAATAAATCTATCAAAAACCTGCACTCTTATTATTCCACCTAAATTGACTATAAATTCAGGTCTATCAACTACAACTAGTCATAACGTTATGAGAAATCACACGCCTTTGAACATAGTAACCAATGCTAAATATTTAGGAGTTTACATTGACAACAAGCTTTGCTTTAAAGAACAAATTAGAGTGCTGGAAGGCAAAGTGGCACTGTCTGTCGGGATATTATGTAAGTTAAAACAAGTGCTTCCCCGAAAAACCTTGCTACAACTATACCATGCCCTGATCCACCCGCTTCTTGCGTATGGTATAATAATTTGGGGGGCAACTTATTCTTCCTATCTAACAAAGTTAAAAACCTTGCAAAATAAAGCCTTGAGGGTTATCTCCGGCGCTCATTACCGTGACAACGCTATATCGCTTTACAAAAACCTCGATGTCCTGCAACTAGATGACTTGTATTGCTATAAAACTGCCAAATTTGTATATTGCTGTCTTCAAAACCAAGTGCCAACCCCATTCCTTAATTATTTCACTAAAGTCAGTGAGGCCTCTCAAAGAACCACTAGACAATCAACTGATGAATTACGCTTGTATATTCCACGGTACCCAACTACAAGATTACAAAGTATCATTAAGTATCAGGGAGTCAAAGAATGGAATGCTTTTCCAAATGATATTAAATCTTTAGAATTCAAACGTTTCAAAATACAACTGAAAAAATTTCTCTTGTCCAGTTATGATAATTACTAAAATGATTATTTGCAACTATAGATTCGAGTGAATTACTGATGGTCTGCACTCGGCAATAGCAGTTGCAGGCTAAGGTGCTGCGCATCTAAGATTACTTTGGTCGCCCAAATTCAACAAAGTCATTAAACTAATCGACAAATCAAACATCTCTCACTTAATGACCTATATAAATTTCACCGACATTGGGTGGCTGCTTGACTTGATGACCTCACGGTCCTTCGCAGCTTTCCAGTCGCAAATTGATGTAAATAACTTATGTTGTATATTTATTATATGCAAATCGTGTTGTTTATAGTGAGACAAAATAAATCTGTTCTGTTCTGTTTTTTGAAATCTGCTGAGATTAGACAAATTATTATCTGACTTAACGCGAGAGAACTTAGTCTTATCATCAAGAATGTGAAGCATTTTAGCCTGATAGTCACTCTTATTCATAATTACTACTCCGTTTCCTTTGTCGGGTTTCGAGATCACTATCGAAGAATCATCACGTAATGACTGGAGAGCATTTCGCTGCATTTCCGATAATGATGATGGGTGCCTGCCTTTTTGTTGAAAAAATGTAGTCACGTATCGTTCATATAAACCCATTAAGCAATGGCTCATATTTTTATGGCTCATAATTGCATCACCACGGATATCATATCACGGCTCATATTGCATCATATTATGGCTCATATTGCATCATATTATGGCTCATATTGCATCATATCATGGCTCATAATTATTTATGAGCCGTAATATGGTGCAATATAGATTCAGCTTTGTACCACGCCGCTATGAATATAACTTGGTCAATTGTTTGCTCGATCGTGCTGACAAGATCTGTAGTTCTTATGAAAGCATTTGTTCAGAGGTGGATAATATCAAGGTTATGTTCGGTCGCAATGGCTATCCTGCTTATTTTTTAGATAGTTGTGTCAGGAGATTTTTTAATCGTAAATATGACAAGATGTTGAGTCACCTTGAAAAACGTAAAAATTGTATAACAGTTATTGCTCGGTTGCCCTTTTTAGGTGACATGTCAATGCAACTCAAAAAAGAGCTGTCCGCCTTAGTGGAAAAGCATACATGGAACCGAGTTATTCTACGGATTATCGACACCACCTGGAACATCGGACATAACTTTCGTCTGAAAGATAAGCAAAAGACCTTGATGAAATATGGGGTTGTATATAAATTAACGTGTTCTTGTGGTTCTAGCTATATAGGACAGACTAGACGTAATCTTATTAACAGACTTAAGGAGCATTCCAGTTCGGATAAATCCGAGGTGTGCCGGCATTTAATGGACAATCCTGACCATAAAGTGGACTTTGCCAAACCGAACATTCTTAGTAGCTCTGGTGATTCTGCACGCTTATTAATTCTTGAGTCACTTTTTATTCAAAAAAATATGAGCCATTGCTTAACGTTGACTCCAAATCCGCTCCTCTTTACTTATTTAATTGTTAATTTAACTCCGTCAGTCTTTTTATTAGCTTTTGGTTTATGACGTTATGATTATACTTCCGGTACTTATTTTGACCCGTTGCCTGGGTTATGCTATTACTTGTAGTTAGAATTGTAAATTCTAGTTCTTACAGTTTTGTACTGCCTTGCATACACTGCTGATGATGACAGCTGAATTTATGTTGTCGAAACGTCCAGTTTTGAGATTTACAGCGGCTTTATTTTTCCTCCTTAAGCTATTTTCGTCCCATATTTATTGTATTATAACTGAGAGTTATTTTCAACGTATATCGAAATTGAGCAGTAATTGAGGGAGACTGCAGGGAGAGCTTATACGCTCTGCGAGTGAGCAGCCACCCTATAAATATGTCAAATGCGATCGGCTTCAGCCGCGAATCGAACCCGTCCCGCAGAATTTGTTACCTGCCCACAGTACTGCTAGGCCATGTCGCTAACATACTAAGTCCGCGAAAAAAAAAAGAAATTTTGAAGTGTGGCCTGAATTGTCTAAATTTCCTGGATGGCTCACAAGTTCAGTGCAATGTTTTTCACAAGGCTATTTCAGGTATTTAGCTAAGAATAAATTCCTCACGTTGTATCTGTGGTTCTCAACCTTTTTAACCTTAACATCTTCTTTAGTATGTTCTCGCAACCATTACAGAAACTGCTGCAGTCAAGCGGCGCTGAAAAAATTGGCAATAAAACTCTCTAATTACAAAACAAAAAACTGAACAGTTACTTGCACCCCCAAGTAATGCGAGAAACCCCGGTGGGTAAACATTGCGTTACACAGTTTCCAGAGAGTGACAAGAGATAAGCTATGACCTAGAAAATTGGTAAATCACGCATTTACCAAATTTGGTGGTAATGATTATATCTAAATGCTTTTACAGCATATTCTTCACACGAAATCCCAAACGCGGCTTTAATGTGACTCGAAAAATTCCCGTCTTTTAACTGTTGAGTGTTGTGCTTAAATGAAGTATATTTCAGAGCGTCCAACTCCTAGAACTGGTTTTGATGTAAACTGTGTTGAAACTAGTATACGTAAACAAGTCGGAGGCACAGCAACATTTTCTTGCGAGTTTAACCTTTACGACGGGAAACCACGAGCAAACGAGCTCCTTGTAATGAGATCAATGGTTAACGTAAGTATTTTAGAACACCATAGAATGGATTAGCGCTGTTTCGGGCTATTTGACCTCATCAGCCTCATTCGGGTAGAAGGAATTTTTATTTTTCCAACTACTTGATTCAGATTGATCAACCAACACTCATCCCATTTACTCACTCAAGAAAATATCATTTTTGTGGTACGTAACAGAGGTACTGTACATATCACTCCAGTCAAATTTACCTCGTGTGGCCAAGGTGCTTCATGGAAATCGTAATGGCTTCCCATTCAGCAGGCCAAGAAGAACAACGTCGTTTTATTATTTTAGAACAGTTAAACTGTAAACTTTTCTTAAACCGCAGTAAATCAAGGCAGGCTAAAAGCTGACAAATATACAGTATTTCGCCCTCAAATACGTATATATTTGACTAGAGATTCACTTTTTAGTCATATACTGTAAACTATAGTTTAACATATCTGTAGAAAAAAAGGCAAAAAATAAAGGCTTGATAGGCTACTATGTTGCAAATAAGCCTATAGCAGCAAAATTTTCCAAAATATTTCGCGGAATTTTTATGCTTATATTGGTTTATGTTAAGGAATGCATATGAATAATATTCTTGTGTTCGTGTATGATCTAATTTGCTTTTGAACTATGTTTTAATGCATTTTTGTTTAGCTGGAAAAGTTTACTTCAAGAGTTTATTTGCAATTTCATATGCTGCAGAAAAAAAAAAACTTTCACGACTTTCAGGTTTTGTTTCGACAAAATTTTGGCTATGGTTTTAAGTTTCGATACGCTGCATTTTTTTTTGTTTTTTGACGGCACGCCGATTAATCCTAACTAATTAAAACCAGGCGTGGTTCGGCTAAGTGATTTGTTTGGATAATCGAACATCATGCATTATTACGGAATTCCATCACCACGGGTACTTTATAGTACTTGTATATTATTAGCATTGGAACTTGGAAGTATGGTAACCACTCAATTTTTTGTTTTAAACTGGTCGCATACTTAGTTGCTTTGGCATTTTTGGCAGCACAGCATGGCATTTTGTAAAGTTCATTTGTTAAAGTCATATTCAGATGATAGGCGTTTCGGATAACCGGAGTTCTACTCTACTTGTTACAGGAAAATTCATACGAAATTTAATGAGTCAAAGATACTGAGGCGAGTTTTGCGAATACTTTTGTATTTGCAATCATCCTGCATATTTTGGAAAAGTGTTGAATTTATGCATATTCCTCTCTATAAAAAGAGATTAAATCATTTTACAGTAGATTGCATTTGAATTTTTCAGGACAGCTCTTCTGGGATTCGATGTTTACAACAAACTACACAGCCTGTGCTGGCGAATTCTCGAAAATTTTGCCTGGTGTAAGTTTTTAAACAATATAATTAGGAAAGATTATACTGAAACAGCAAATCTTGTAGAGATGTTAAAATTAAATTGAAAGCTTGAGGAGAAAAAGCTACGCCGCAGTGATTTTCAAAACTAGACGTTTCGACAACATAGCTTCAGCTGCCATTATCAGCAGTGCATGTCAGGCAGTATAAAACTGAAACAAACTAGAATTCACAATTCTATTACTAACGGAGAGCTCGATAGCATAGCATAAGCTTGATAGCAGAGAATTGTAAATTCAGTTCCCACAATTCTGAACTGCCTTGCATGTGCACTGCTGATGATGACAGCTGAATCTATATTGTCGAAACGTCCAGTTTTGAGATTTACAATGGCTTTGCTTTTTCTATTTTCGTCCCATACTTGTTGTATTCCTAAATTGAAATCCGTTCACAAGCTGTTTTTTTTAGTGTAGTTTCAGCTTTTGTCTCTAAATACCTTGCGGAGAAATAGCCTGCTTGTATGGGGCGCCGTTTGTAAACACAAGCTTATGCAACAATTTTATGCTTATTTACATTGATAGTTAAAAATAAATAATCAAAAATAAATATATACTAATTTTTTTGTTTATTTATTAAAAAGTATCACATTTATTAAATACTCACTTTTAAATAAATATACGAAAATATATAAACATAAAGTTTTGTGTATTTAATTTTGTGCATTTATTTATGCTTCTTTATTAAATAGCCGTTTTGTTTTGTCTATTTCATATAGTATATTCTCTTTATAAATATCCAAAAATAAACACTCAAAAATTATTTGACAAAAATAAAGAGTTACTTACTCATTCAACTAGGCTATACACCAGTAGCCATTATCTTCAGTTGCTTGTGAACTTGTCACACTGTAAACACAAATTCTAATTCCTAATTCTTGACCCCAACCCTACATATAATATTGAACCTAATTCCGATTCTTATTGCCATCTTCTGTCAATTGCCATCTTTTCAGTGTAGGTGTCGAATTCACAATTAGACTGCTGTATGGGGCGCTGTTAAACAGTTGCAATCTTCCACTGCTTGGCTTCACTTAAATCTTTTTGGTTTAATTGCTCTCCTTCTTTTCTCATATTGTCCTTCTATTGTCAATACCGGGATTCACTTTCCCATTGCGTATACCCTAAGAGCTGAAGAACGGCTCGACTAGCCTGCTTATCTTCCTTAGCCATTTCATTCATTCTCATGTACCCGCATTAAGGAATGACTAGGCAATTTTTGTATCTAATAAAACAACGTTCGGCATGATTTATTTTATGGACATGAAATAAATTGTCAAAAGTTTTGTTTATTTTTGATTGTTAGTTTTTGACTCTTTATTTTTGTCTATTTATTTTTGAGCGTTTATTGAATGTAATACTTTTTAATAAAAAAAAAAACAAAAGAAGTCGTATATATATTTTTGATTATGTATTTTTTGACTGTTTATGCAAATAAACAGAAAATCGTCGCACAAGCTTGTGTTTTTAGAAACGGCGCCCCATATGCTTGGGTGTTTCATTTTGAATATCATTTGGTGCGCTGCTGCTTTCTGTTTGTGCTCTGGCTTATGTTGTATCTAACTCTCCATTAGCTGCAATGGTCATATTGCGTTAAAAAAGATTGCATGTTTGTAGTGGTAGAACAACTCTTTCCGTGGTAGATGATTTATCTGTCTCCCTCAATCGCAGTCTCCCTCAATTACCGTTGAATTTTCTGTTCAACATAATTTGAAAATAACCTCAGTTATTTATTTATTTATTATTATTTATTTATTTAAAGAAAGTTAAAATTTTTGGTTGCGTCTTAATAATAATTCAAAATATTGATGTATGAATGCACTTAACCATGAACTGTCAAGCTTGAATGTTTTACGTATTATAGAAAATTAAAACGAAACTAATTAAAAATAGGAACAAGTGCAGTAAACCAACCAGCAACTTCACTTGTTTTGTTGTTGAAAAAAATTATTTTCCCAATTTTAGATTAGGGCACTGAGACAAGTCGATGGTGATTTTTGAAAAAGGAAAATACAATTTACATGTAAATAGTTATCAAAGGTAATAATAGCAGCCAATAAAACCTAATATTTTCAAATACCAACTCCTCGCAAAATCACTAAATAGAGTTCACACAAAATACAATTTATTGTACGAAAAAAAGAACGTAAGAATGGCGTGTGCTACCGAATATTCGGGTGCAATATCCTTGGCACCCGGCAACTTCTGACAGAATTACCACTGGGATATCGAGACGTTTTAAAAGGAGAGGGAAGCCATAAACTAGAAAAGCCATCAAAAGTCTGATATATTTCAGTCACTTAACAATATTTGTTTCTTTTTTACTAAAATGCAAAGTGCAATGTCACATATGGCACAATGCTCCCCAGCCCCCTAAACTCTTTAATACGCCCCTCAAAGACTTACACTCGCATTGTAAACTTACTGCACAAAAATTTGACGAAACGCAAATTCGTTTAAGCTCGTACTGTGTAAAAAATACTCTATTTATAAATCAAAATCGGATAAAAGTACTAGCAATATATAGCAAAATCGGATGAAAGTCGTATAATGTGTAAACTATATAGCTTGTGAAGTTAGCCCTATACTGCAATTAAAGTTTGGTGTGGGTTTAAGTAGATCTTTACGTTAGATCACTCATTCCGGCAGTGAAATTAATGTGCAAGTTATTCTGACTTTTCAGCAAATGACGTAACCAGATTGTTGATTTGCAGAGATTTTGGAAGCCCATGCCTCAAAACACTAGACTTCAAAGTACCTATGATATTTACGATCAGGTAGGCACCACATAAGGATTTGAGCATATTCAATATTAGCAAGATGATGTTTGTTTTAACATTTTTGTATTGAAAATAATTCACGAAAAGATACACATACGCATTGAATATCGATGGTTAACATTACGGTACTAATACAGTGCTAATAAAGTTATTTCTGCATGAAGTTTTGACTTACACTGAAATTTGGGTTGCACTTACCCTGTTCACTTGTCCAGTTTATGTGGGCTTTAGGCCCAAATTGATGTGAGCTTGTTGCAGGCGCGGATTAAACATTTTTTTTCGGAAGGGGGGAAGACCAAAAAATTTAATGCGTTAAGGGCTTTTCTGGTAGCTGAAGGAAAAAGTTTATGATTGAAGTAAGCTATCTAGCAGTGGCGTACGCAAGATTTTTCATTGGAGGGTGTTTCAATGACGTCACATCGTGATGACGTAAAGATGCTGCCATTACACTAGTTAGAGGAATTATAGTGCATCGGATTGTAATGTTTCTAGTCTAAATTATTACGCAATTGCAGTTAACCATGATTAAGCTGTATAATGCCATAATGAAGGAAACAACCAAGATATTTCATTCATACTTTTGATTGATGCTTTGCGCTTCATTGAAGGAGAGAAAAGGTTTTGCAGAAACTCAAGCTATCAAGCCGTGGTTAAAAATTTTAGTTTACCTTATTTTTGGGCCATAGGAAGGTTAACTGACTAAAGTAGGTTTTGCAACGTCACAAACAGGGTGTAATTATGGGGATAAAGCAGTTAATTGCTTCCCTCCAAAATTTTTTTTCAAAAACTAACATCGATATAAGCAACGCATATAAGCCTTGATATAAACATTTATTATATGCTGAAATGCGCGCGAGAGGGATCCCTGATCAAGTGATTAAGGTCAAAAATAGCGTCAATATTGTCCAAGCATTTTTCACCCAAATCAAAGCGTCGATATTATCAGATACTCTCAAACACATAATCGGGATGTCTGAAAAACGGAGCACTCCAGGTCCTGAGACAGTTACGGTATGTAAAAACAATTTTCTTCCCTCCCCCTGTTCCGCCCCTGGGCCTCTTCAAATCGCTTGTTGGTCTGATCTTCCTTGGCAGTATATATATTTTATTCTTAACACTACGGCAGTGTCAATTTAGTTTTTTATATTTTAATAATTTTTCAACAAACCGGCCGGCTATAGCGCAGTTGTTATACATGTCGCTATCGATGTGGAAAGTTTGAGGTTCAATTCCCAGGCCGGTCGAATCGGACGCACTATAGCCAATGGCTCGCCACCGCTGCGACGTTTCTTCGAAGCTGCGTTGTTCAGGCGCTAAGCCGCGGGGTCGGGCCCCACCACTCGTTACCATTCTTCGGCGACCTACTACAGCGAGTGTAACGAAACGAGTAAGTTGTAATGAAGATTTGATTCAATCTTTTAAAACAATTTTTGTGCGACGCCATAGTTGCTGCAGATACACCGCATTTAAGGTAACTCCTACTTATTAAGTGCTTCGCAGTAGCATCTATGGCAAAAATGCAGTTCAAGCAGAATACATCAGAAAAGTTGGACTTTCGGTATTGTTGCATCGCATCGTAACGAAAGTTTCTCGAGATTAAATTAAAAAGTTGGACAGAGCAGAAAAAGCACAGTAACAATTGCGACAAGTTCCGCACGAAGAAAAGTCAGTTCGTTTCAAAATAGAGAGGTTTCTTTTTTGCTGCAATCGTCAAGGTTGGGTGTTGGATGTGGCAGTTGACAGCAAGTGTAATCCATGCCAACAGTTCAATTTCATTAGTTTGTTTTTATATCTTTTTTTATTGTTATATCTTTTTATTTTCAGCCACATAATTGCATCTAGGGTTTTATGTAAGTGAAGCATGTTCATCATGGAAGAACCTTGCTGAGTGTTGTACCCGCAAAATCAGTTCCGTAGTCCTACGCACAAACCACTTGGCCAACTCCTTGTGCTTTTTATATATCTTGGACTAATTTTCGCCCGAGGAAAGGGGGAACTGCCCTCTATTGGTAAACGCATGCTAGTTACAGAAAATAAGGTTGGACCCTAATTGGCAGAAATAAGACTACTTGTCGGCTCTAAACACTCGGCTTATAGTATCGTATTACAAGCAAGCTATTGAGCTGAACTACCGTTCCTAGAATTTCAAAGCATAATGATACATCAGTAGGCCTTACAACGTAAGCGAACTCTTTTTCTGTATTATGCTTTTCCGCAATACTGCTTTAATGCAATAGCCTACGCTGATTCACCGAATATGCAATCCAACCAACCTTTTCATCATGAATTTATTTCTGACTTTCATATGGATTACGATGCATCCCTAACCAGAAACAATAGCTGCAGCCTAGCCGTTAATAAGAAAGGACTTTGATCACAGAAAACGCTTTACAGAAACGATCACAGAAAATCACAGGTAGTTTCAGATTTTAATACCAATTATGGCATTTGTTAACAAGTAACAATTTATAAAATTTTTTTGAAATTTCGGGGGGGGGGGGGGCGGGCCCCCTGAATCCGCGCATGGCTCGTTGCTGTGGGCTTGATGTCATAATCACATTTTTAAATGTGACATCAAGAATTTAATTGTGATGCAGAAAGCCCACTGCAACAAGCCCACATAAATTGGACATGTGGACTGGGTAAGTGAAACTGAAGAACGAATCAACGTGGTAAGTCGAGGGCCTCTTGTAGTTGCAAACTCCTAACGGTTCGTTCCGCGCCTACCCCATCGTTTTGAATAAGATTTCCTGATTATCGCGTTAGAATAAAACGAACCGTTGGAGTTTGCACCAAATCGTTCCGGTAGCGATCATTATATATTTTTACACAGTAGCCCATTGCAAGAGTAGGTATGCATTAATTTCTTAGCGATGATATTTATCCAGACTAATACATGTTAGTTTTTGTAAGGTGCTGTGCACAGCTTCCATCGCTAGGTCATCAGTCCTAATGCATTGTTTTTGTTGTTTAGCAATATCACGAACGATGATTATGGAACTTACTTGTTTACAGCAAGATCTTTTACAAAAAGAAATAATGTGCTGAGCTTTATAATCGAGCTATTGAAAGATGCGGTTTTTCCCTCGGTCGAAGTTCATCCCTAACCTATGTTCGGGAAATTGTTTTAGTCGGGTCAATATACGGTTGAACTTCCAAAAAATTTAAACAAAAGGTTTTTTGGTCTAAAGTTGTTCATCAGGGTCTGAAATGTCACAGAAAGAAATCCCCATGAATCGGATCTGTAAAAGACCAGCGGCTTGCTGAACTTCAATATAAAGTGTAATTATAATCTTGAAGTTTTCAATTTTGTACGAAGGTTGGGCAGCAGCAGCAGCAGGATGTTGTAAAAAAAACGACCGAGAGTTCAAGTTATGTGAGGAAGCCAAGTGTTAAATCACATTGCCTCTAGGCCCAGGGTTGTCCTTGTCGACAGCGTTAGACATGCCCTAGGTTACCACAAGACAATTAGGTTTTGAAACACTTGAGATACTGTATTTTAGGCCTAAATAGTTTAATTTATTGCTTAGAAAAAATATTTCAAATGTGCACATGAAGAAATGAGCAGTAATTACTGTAGAGGTGAAAAACGCCGCCATATCGTTCTTACACAAGTGTGTAAATAAAACTTTCGAAAAAAGTATGATTCTCTCCCCAATCTAAAAATACAGTTTTTGAATTTAAAAGGTAAATTTTCAGTCTTTGTAAGTTTAAAGGATCCTCTTAGTTGAATAGAGTAGCCTAGTTTTGAAAGCGAGAAACACAACACATAAATTAAGTTTCTTCAGTGGTGCTATGAGCTGCAAATTCATGAAGTACATCCATCAACCTACAATGCATTCTTCCAGATAACCTTTATTCTACCTAATACCTATAAAGGTTAATTCGCGTTTCTTGTTTCTCGATTTCATTGGGAGACATGATGTTAATGGTCCTGCATGGCAATGACGGTGTGCATACACACAACAGAGGTAGCAAAGACATATTAGGTGCTACTACACACTACACCCCCGTGATGACTATAAAGTATGGGACTGCTCTCAAGTCTAAGACTGACTATAAGCTTGATCTGATGGCTAGGACTGACTATGAGTCTAAAGTCTAGGACTGACTATAAGCTTGATCTGATGGCCTATGGTCAAACTTAGAAAATGAAATTACTCCGCGGGGAGATAGCAACTCCACACCATGAAAACCCTTTTGACCCAAACTATAACTAATCTCCCAACCAGTTTCTGTACTTTAACTAACCCGTTTTTTGCAGCTGCAGACGCAGCTGTAAGCGCCCTCTGATCAGGCTGGCTTTGCAAGTGCCTGTCATGGTCCACGTGCCTATCTGAATTCAGCAACTTATTTACTGAAGATTGTGTGTACAGTAACATCAGATCAATTTAATGTTACCAACTCATCTACTACCATCCACAAGATAAACGCGTCCACATCTCTCGATCAATTCGTTTGTCTCTCAACGAATCGAGACACAGTTGCCCCTTCTCTAGCTTCATCTCTTTTGAGTAAGCCTTCACTGGTCTTAACCAGAGTGAATACGATGTTCACACGACTAGAGAGAACTCTACCTACAATTACCAGCATAGTGTTAGCACCTCGACGTTGGCTGGTTTAATTGCCTGTCTTGGTCCACATGCTTAATCAAAGTCGTTGAAGTAGAAGGTGAGGCTCCAACATGACGGGAATAATGCCGAGATAATGAAGAAATGACATCCAATTTGGAGAAAGCATAGTGTAAGCGCCTACGACGATGGCTGGCTTTGCATGTGCCTGTCTTGGTCCACATGCCTATCCACAAAAAGATTACGTCATAATTGAACAACAATCACTTTATCTCGCAGACGTCGTAAATTCAAGCGTATATGTTGATTTTTTCACTGCTTGTTAGGGACCATCCGGTTTTTACATTAAGAAGGAATATAGTTATTGAAGATCCATAAAAATAGAAGACATCTTATATCATCACAATACCTCTATGTGCTAACAATTGGCAACAATTCTGTCTGTTTTTTACCCGTATTCAAAATTTCTTTTAAGCCTTGAGTATGTCAAGGAGAAGGTTAGCTTTGAGATTTATTGTTCCATAGAGGTGTAAAGCTGGAGATTTAGCAATTATTCTGAGTTTTATTTAGGGGGTGGGGGATGCTATGCTGCACTGATGAGACCTAATAAGGTCGAAACGCGTCTGCAGCTGCAAAAAACGGGTTAGTTAAAGTACAGAAACTGGTTGGGAGATTAGTTATAGTTTGGGTCAAAAGGGTTTTCATGGTGTGGAGTTGCTATCTCCCCGCGGAGTAATTTCATTTTCTAAGTTTGACCATAGGCCATCAGATCAAGCTTATAGTCAGTCCTAGACTTTAGACTTTAGTCCTAGGCTTTAGACTCATAGTCAGTCCTAGCCATCAAATCAAGCTTGTAGTCAGTCTTAGACTTGAGAGCAGTCCCATACTTTATAGTCATCACGGGGGTGTAGTGTGTAGTAGCACCTAATATGTCTTTGCTACCTCTGTTGTGTGTATGCACACCGTCATTGCCATGCAGGACCATTAACATCATGTCTCCCAATGAAATCGAGAAACAAGAAACGCGAATTAACCTTTATAGGTATTAGGTAGAATAAAGGTTATCTGGAAGAATGCATTGTAGGTTGATGGATGTACTTCATGGATTTGAAGCCCATAGCACCACTGAAGAGACTTAATTTAATAGTCGAAACGTATCCCGTCTGGTGCAAAACAACACATAAAATTTTTCTGGAGTCATTTTAACTTTATATTCGTTTAATACCGTACTGTGAGTTAGAAGTTGATCAGTTTTTCACAAAAATTGGCAAGACAAAACGTATTCATTAAAAAAAAAATATTAACGCCATTTATTTTTGTGGGACCTTCTACGTGAGTTATCATTTTGCTCTGACCCGAAAATCCCTCCAATTGGTAGGTAATGATCCACATTTTGCATGACGAATGTGAGCATCCAGGAATTTCATCTGTATATTTCCTTTCTATGATAGACATGTGCCCGGGTGACCCTACCTGCATCCTTTCTATTACTATGACATACATCTGTGATTTAGCGAAAAAGCATAACATTTCGCCAATTATTACGATTGACCAGCTATTATTTTGGAAAGCTTTCGAGGTTATCTATAACATTCCACCTAACAGTCCTTTGAAAAATATAGTGCTGCTCTTAAAAAGTTTTCACACTTTTATGAATGTTATAGAAGCGATAGGTACACTACTGCAAAGTTCCGGACTGGATCGTATCCTTGAAGAAATTTATGTAGAAAATGCTGTCAATCTTATGCTTACTGGGAAGTGTGCGCAGCGAGCGTTCAGATACTTCTTTTAGTCACAAGTAGCCTTTATTCTCTCCTTGCAGGCGAGAAGATCTGTGATGACGCTGCTCAATTCTACAAACATATCTTGACTGTCTTTATTGTTTGACGATTGTGTTACAGCACAAGCTGTTGCTGTAATGGATGAATATGTGGCTTTAAAACAAGCTGCAGATGACAAAAAAGATCAAATATCCATAAGCATTCGTACGGCAAAATTAAGGATTGGTTACTTGGATATGGTTAAGACATCTCGAATGCTTGTTATGGCGGATAGAATCGGTTCTGGAAAATTGCATCTTACTGCCGTATCTAAATGTTTGCCGCTGTTTGTAGCCACTGGTCACTTTAATTTCGTGAAATCTTCCTACCTCATCTTTAGAACATGAGCCAGCTTGAAACGAAGCATCCTGATGTTTATAACAAAAATTTAACTTGGTTATCATGTGATTCGACGCACGAACAAATTCTGGGCCGGCCTTGGAAGTGATTTGGTTGTGGAGCAAACCTTGATGAGATCGCTCAAATCAAGTGGAGGTTTGACACATAAAAGTGGAATGACAGAGAAACAACGGTTTTTACGGACAATGTCATCCCCGGTTTGCTTTAAATATAATTTGGTAATGAGTGATTTCAACAAACGTACATTTTCAACCAGTAAACAACATAAAGATTTGACGGAAGCTAGACTCAAGAAAGACCAATCAAATCTTATTAAGATTAGAGAAAAACTAAAGCTGCGCGATCCACTCAACCACGACTTGAGTTACGAAATATTATCATGGGCGTGGAAGCCAATGAAAATGTGAATGTTGACAAATATGAAGCTATTGGCCAAAAGCTTATCGACAAAATGATTGGCGAACTCGCCGTTGCTTATTCTTTCAAACGAAAAGAGAAAACAAAAACACTTGCAGATTCATCATGCATCGACGTAGATAGTGACCGAAAAATTGACTCTACTCTTCCATTACTGAGAATGCTTGTAGCTTCAAAATCGGGTGATGTGTCAATGACAGAGGTGCTTGATCATGAACTGTGCCTTTTTTCCCAGCACTTTTTGATGCAAATTGTATTTTGAAAAAGCCTGACAAAGCGCAATTAAGAAGAGCTATAAATGAACACGTGAATTTCTTGTCAAACGATGCTGTCACTGACAATGTACCCACGACTGAGTGTCATGTGCTTAAAAGAGGCTCCTTGATACATCGTTTGTCGTGACAGAGAGGCAGTACATTTGGTGCAATTGCGGATGCATATACGGTATTTTCACTGCAAAATTATGGAAAAGCAACAGTTGTTTTTGATAGCTACCAAGACTCACCGTCCGTAAAAGACTGGACTCACGCTCAAAGACGTACAAGGATTTCTCCAAATGTCAAAGTTGCCTCCGAAATCATATTTGATGGTTACAATAAGCAAGCTCTGATAAAGTTATTTGCTTGTAGCTCAATGAAACGTGTTTACAATGTAATTCAAAGTGATGGAGATGCATACTGCCAAATCGTGGAAACAGCAATTAATAAATTTGAAACCAGAACCACTACTCTAATTGGAGAAGACACTTACTTACTTATTCTCTTACTTCATCATCAAAAGCCAAACAACGAAAAACCTGTACTTCCGCTCAGACGTAAAATCAATAAATCAACTTCGAGTTTATCACATCAATAAAGGGAAGAGACTTTTGGGCGACAGGTTGTGTTCTGAATTGCTTTTTATCTACGCTTTTTCACGTTGTGATACTACATCTCGGATTCATGGAATTGCAAAAAAAGCACTGTTCCAAAAAATTGTTACAGGAAGCACGGAGTTGGCGTTATCCTCCAGAGATTTCATGGCATCAGTAGAGACACAACAAGCCATCCATTGTTAGGAAAGACGTGCAATGGCTGTGATCTTTGGTCGAAAAAATTTGAATCCACTTTCGTCTTTACGCCATTCCATTCTAAAAAAGAAGGTTGTGAACCCAGAACGTGTGTGAACCCAGAAAGACTTCCCCAACTGTTTCCGCCTTTAAGTTTCATTTTTTTCGAGTATATTATGAAATGATGATATGGATGAGGAGCGAAGAGGGAATAGGTCCAAAGAACTGGGAATGGAGCTGTGATGGAAAAAGTTTATTCCAATTATGTGCGGTAAAAAGTCAATCCCAGGAAATTTCTTAAAGATAATTCAGTGTAACTGCGTAACAGCTTTTAAGAATGAAGGATGAACATGCAAGAGAAATGGACTGATTACCTTGCACAAACGTTTGTGGAAGTTGCCAAGAAAAAAGCTGTGAAAATCCGTGTAATCAGTCATATGACGAGGAGCTTATGATGAAAGTGTTAGTGCGACCTAATTCCAATGGACGAAATAATGCTAAATTCATATTATGAACAGTTAAACATGCCGTGTGGTGACGCATCAATTGTCACCTTCGTCGCTGGACAATGGACATTTATTTTCCCATGACGTAATGACTTTTCTCAATTGCAAAGATCATTGCATGACCAAAACAGCAGCCTCATTCATTTAGAGTGAACAGTATCGATTGAAGTGTTACCAATAATTAAAAACCTACATTTTACAGCAATTTTGTCAAGATTTTCTTCAAATTGTCAATTATTTGAGTTGTGACGTCATAGTGACGTCATATGGGACTTCTGATATGCTTGTTGTGTTCTTTTGGATCATGTTTATATGTGTTGATAATACATTTATTAGGCCTAAAGTAAGCCACAAAAAAGTTATTGAGCATTAACTCTGGGGGTGGAGGTATTTGTTAAAAAAAAGCAAATTTAAGGAGGTTCCCGAGATCCGATTCATGGGGATTTTTTTCTGTGACATTTTAGACCCTGATGAACAACTTCAGACCAAAAAACCTTTTTAAATTTTTTGGAGGTTCGACCATTTTTTTTCATATATTGACCCGACTATTTGTATTTTTGGAACAATGGACCAAAGTTTGTATTTTTGATTTTCGCCTAGCTACCGTAGATGTTATTTGGAATAAATTTGTGTCGCGAACAAGGCAATATTTTGCATTTTTACACAATTATTTTGGCCTATTCACGGATAAATCAATGATATAATATGTGTGAATGTTTGATATATAATCCAATGGTGGAAAATCGATGTTTGGTCCTGGTATGGCTAATATAATATTGCCTAACATAAATGTAAATTTTTTTCTGGCATTATTAGTGTGTTTCAAGCAAATCAAAATGTTTTCTTAAAATATTTTGAGACGAATCAATAAGCGCCCAGTTACAGATATAACTTGACGACTGACGTGAGCCAACTAGTACCGAAAATGTTTGTGTCAATAGCGGCAGCGTTATGTACTGTAAATAGTGTATTTCAATTTTAATGCCTGACTTTTTTGCTTGCTGTATACAGTACCCTGTAACTTTATGGGTTCCAGTGGAAAATACCGAGCTCTTTGCCGAAATATACTACTCGCCTATTTCCACGGGAAATTATTTTAATTTGTGTACTTATGAACAGGAAGTTTGCAGTACGCGCTCCTGAATTCGGTTCGGTTCGTAACTAATAAGGTTCAGGAAAATTTAATGTATTGCGATCTAGTACAGTAGTTGCATATCAACTGGGACAAAAAGTTTTAACACGATTTAGATCATTTTTCGGGATATAGGTTGAAAGTTTTTAAACACTTTTGTTGAGATTCAATTATTGCTGTAATCCACGAATAAGCAACGATTGACTTTGTGGTCCATTCAATGACGCGTTTATCGCAATTAATCTGCTCAGACTCGAAGAAGACCCATTAATAAAACGTGTCATCCACAGATGAATCAAACCAGATTGAAAAAAAAATCTTCCTTTTTTTACACTGTGGTTGATATTTAACGCTTTTTGATTTTTCGCTCAATTATTACACAGAACCACAACCGAAAAAAAAAAAAAGATTTCTATTGTCATCCCGTACGACACGTTATCAGTAATTAGTACGAGTTTGTTTCTCGGAAATCTGCCTAAATCCCTGAGGTTGTTATGGGAGCATTGGTGGGTCAAGAGAAGGCTAAAAGGGTTCAAGCTCCCCCTCAAGTTTTGATACACACTACTTTATTAGTACTTCGATGCCTCCAGGCACACAAAACTCTAAGAAATCTATGTTTTTGATTCTACAAGTCTGAGTAAGGCTCAATCTCCTCTGGCAGAGTGCTCAATAACTATAGCTAGCTGGATATATATCTTATTTGAATAAAATCACTATAAAAAACGTAAAAACCACTACAGCCTGTTTCGCCTTTGTCGGCTCTTCAGGTGGTATGAAGCATATGAATATAAAATATAACTTGTTAAAACTGTTAAAACCTGATCAATCTTTCGATGTATGTTTGATTCTAAGTTTTCCACCCAATCCCCCAAAAATTCTGATCCGCCTCAACGAAAAGAGGTTTTTGCTTTGGAAAAGTATTTTCAGTTGCTCACAATTCATCGTCTAAAGAGAGGCAATTCACCGGAAAAATTTGTTGTCATTTTCGAGTTAGTAAATTTTCCTCAAGACTTAAATTTTTCTGATAATATAAGTTCTACTATAGCCTAAGCCAGGGGTCGGCAACGTTTTGTATACAGTGTGCCAATTTGTAAAATTTAATGTCTAAATATGGGCTATGTTTGCGTGTCAATAAAAAATTGCGGTATATGACGGCGTAAAAGACTTTCCGCGCTCGGCAATACCTTCTGCAACTTCGTAGCTACTTTCCGTATTTTGTCTTGTACTACAAACGGCTTCTTTAAAATGCGGCTTTGTTTTCCGTAACGAGTTACGAGAAGCTTCCTTTTTTTAAAAGCTTTGTTGTTCTTCTTCTAATCATCTCTAAATAATTTTTCGTATTTGGTTTCAAAATGACGTTTAATACTTGAGGTAAACAAACGACATTTTTTACAGCCAAGTGTACATACTGCTCCGTCATTACTACAGACAAACCAAAAAACATATGCAGTCCAAGACTGTTGACATTGTTTCGCATCTGATCTTGACCTCTTTGACGCAGACATCGCAGTTAACTTCTGGGTTACTAACTGCATGAAATGCAGATGTATGCAATAGTGACGTAATAATAGCAATGAAAATATAGTCATGACCAAACAGCGAAACAACAAAACACAGAAAATTAACCACTTATTTGAATGTTTCGCCCGGAATGTAATTTTTTTTACTACCGTATTTTAACATTTAAAAAAGTTTTTGGAAAATTTTCAAGACTCCTCGTGCCGTAGAAAACCAAGTCGCGTGTCATGATTGGCACGGGGGCCAGGGGTCACCGACCCCTGGCCTAAGCTGTTGCGAAACATTAACGAACTGTACGCAAAATATACCGGGATTGTTTTAATGCTCAAATTTATACTACTTTTTCTGAGCTTTTCAAATATGTGCAAAATTGTAACACATCAGAGAATATCGAAAAATCACCGAAACTAGAGGCAGATTAACTTGAAGTGGGGTCCGAATTACGGGGCCATTTTTTTAAGTCCTGCGAAAGCTTGTAAGATACAACGACACGAGCAATGAAACGAAAAAGCAACCACAAAAACAAAGCGATACCTCAGTAATTTTCAAAACTGGACGTTTCGACAACTGAGATTCGTCTGTCATTAAGGCCACATTATCACGTTCAGTGCGCTGAATTATGCTCACGTTCCTGCTAATGTGCTAGGTCTCATATTACGGCACTTGTATTAAACCCAAGGTAATTATTATCTACAAAAAATCAACTCATCCTCTACTTTTTTAAGGGGTTGGGGGACTATAGCCTGGGTGTGCCGCAGATTATAATGCGACATACTTCATACTTGCAATAGCAACGAAAAGTCAAAAGCGAAAGGAGTAGCTCAGCTCTTTATCAGCGATGACCCGAAATTTCCCCTTTGACACATACTATAAAGTTTGTCTAAAGCAATAGATTTACGTTTGTATATCCTTGCAGTCAATGTTTATAGACCTAAATTCATAGATGGCGGAACCGGGGAGGCCAGGGGGGCCTGCCCCCCCACATTTTTCAGGGGAGAGCCCGGGGGGGCCTGTTTTACGCGTTTATTTCTACAATATTGCCTCTGCATGAATGTATTTGAAACTCAATAGGTCTACCATCGAAATTAAAATCCAGGAAAGAGCCTAAATCCAGAGATGTCTTCTTTAAAATTTTGTTTGTGCGGTGGGGGGAACACAAATTAGAAGCAAGAACCGTGGGTCTGAAGCCCACATAAATTGGACATACCACGCGTGGACAGGCTAAATATGGATTGTAGGCATAGGGCCGAATTTACGTATAGGCTAAGCAGGCTGAAACCTAAGGCCTCGGAGAAACTGGGGGTCTCATCACGAAAATGAAGACCTTTTTTTTCTTCACCGATACTTTCAGTGGAAAACTGAACATCTGAGGACGTGTATACCTTTTTTTGCTCTTCACTATACTGATATTTTCAGTGAAAACAGGACATCTGAGGACGTAAAGACCTTTTTTGCTCTTCCAATCAGTGTGATCAAATAGCCTAGGGCCTCTCATTGTATAAAGCCGGTCCTCATGAGCGTATTTAGGAGCGGGGCCATTGTGCCATGCCCCTCCCTTTTTGACCCCGCCTTTTAGTAAACAAAAACAATAGTATCCTAATGGTGCCAAGTGATTGAAATATGCCAGATTCTTTTGATGGTTTCTGTAGTTTATGCCAGGAGCGGATCCAGAGGGGTAGAATGAGGGATATGCATGCTCCCACCAGCCATTTTCAAAAATGCTTTTGATGCATACAATTTTTCTATAATTTCGAACCTTTACCATAGCTATAAGCCTGACGTCTTAAGCACGCATAATTAAAAATGTGCGAACAAATTGCATCATATTCGGCGAAGCACTCGGAATTAGCGTCAAAAAATTTTTACAAAATTCGCCTGAAAATTATTCAAAAAGCACTAAAATAGCCGTTACATCATGTGAATTTTCAAAAAATTTTCGGGAGGGCATGCCCCCGAACCCCCCTAGAACATTTTTTGTTTCTTAATCAGCTTCAAATTAGTTCTGCCAAAAAAAAATGCGCAGGAAAAAAATGTGGAAATTATGCCCCCCTCTTTTAAAATTTCTCGCTACGCCACTGCCGGCTCTGGTTGTTAGGTGAAGAAAATCTGGTCTTTGGTTTTGGGCCTCCCCACTTTAGAAATGCTTCCGCCATCGCTACCTAAATTTATAAATGAATAAAATTCAAACAAAACTTGTTTTGAACTGTATTTAAGAAAGCGCTAAAAATTGGAAATTTACTGAGCACTTTTACAAAAAGAAATCTGAGGGAGAGCGCGTACGCTAGGACCGGCCAGGAAGCAGGAATTACAGTAGGCCTATGCTTAGACTAAACTTTGTGGCGCCCTTTTAAAAATTTTGGCGCTCACCCTGGTTGCAAATCATACATACGATGCACGATGCAAATTCAGTGCCGCAACCAGACAGAACGCTTTGGAGGGGCAAAATATATTTCAAAGACTTGTGTTTTGAGTCAACCTGTCAAGTGTCACTGCGCATGAAGTTGTGGGTGTGCAGTGTGCACCAATGTAAAGCCAGCAGTTTAAGGTTGCGTGCTTTCAGTCACACCAATCAAGTGTCACTGCACACATGAAGTAGTACGTGTGCAGTGTGCGCCTATGAAAAGTCAGCAGAATTTTATTTTTTATTTTATTTAGTGGCATATTTATCCTCCTATCACGAAAAAGCGATCAATGCGTATAACGAGCTCGCTTAGGAATTGCCAGCCATCTGTATACCACACCAAGATGGAAGAATCCCGCTAAATGCCTTTCCCAATGGCACAACAAGTAAACTTGCAGGCATGTTCTCCACACTGTCCCTTGCTGAGCGCCAAGCAGAAAAGCTATGAATATCAATTTTAAAGTCATTGGTTTGACTCGACTTGGAATCAAACCCAAGTCTACAGCTCAAGAGGCGGACTCTTTTACCACCCGGCCATCTGAGCTGTTAAACCAAACGCTGCCATGCAGTTTAAAGATGTCTGTTTTCAGTTAAGCAACCAAGTGTTGTTGCACATGAAGTGGTAGGCCTACGTGTGCAGTGTGCACAGATGAAAAGTCAGCAAGACATTTTCCGATGTTGCCATGCAAGTTAAAGATGTGGTTTTCAGTCAATCAAGTAAGAGTCGCTGCACATGGAGAAGAACGTGTGCAGTGTGCACCGATGAAAAGTCTGCAGGATATTTACAAACGCTCCGGCATTTGAGATGCATTTTTACTATCCAAAATTTGCTCATGGAATGGAACATGTGTACCAGTAAAAAACGCAGTGAATGTCAAAACTAGTTTTGGCCCATTGCAAATGTCGCATCATTTTAGCATAAAAGTACCGGTACCTCTTTTATTTACTCAAAGTTACGCTATTTCATTTGTTTATTAATAAATAAATGCTGTTTATATGTGAATGGAATTATTGGTTTCAATGCGCTGGGCTGCACTCGAGAATATCATGGTGAAAGATCGATTTTGGGTACCGGTGTATAATGCTGTACTTTTTGAATTGTTCATGCTTTCACTAACTTGTTATTGGCCGGCCTGACCCACAACACCCTGTGAATACCAATTTAATGTCATTGGTTCTACCCGACTCGGAATCAAACCCAAGTCAACAGCTCAGATGACCGAGTGGTAATAGCGTCCGCCTATAGAGCTGTAGGCTTGGGTTTGATTCCGAGTCGGGTCGAACCAATGACTTCAAAATTGGTAATCACAGCTTCCCTGCTTGAGGCTCAACAGTAAGAGGACAGTAGGAGAACAAGCCGGCAAGTTTACTTGTTGTGCCGTTGGGAAAGGCGCTTAGCGGGATTCCCTCATCTTAGTGTGGTATAGACAGGTGGTCGGCAACTCCTAAGCGCGCTCGTTATAGCGCTTTGATTGCTTTCTGGTAAGAGGAGGATAAATATGCAGTAACAGATAATAATAAAAACAAAGGATCGAAATAAAGTAGCGGCAGCTTCTGTTGATTTGTCGCTCTTGCAAAAACTTCAAAAAAATCTTTGATTCAGGAACCCATCGACGTACATCAACACTTTTGTTAGGTGACATTATAACGCTTGCTTTAACTTGCATCAAAGTAAGGCGCTTGCTTTCACATCTGCCGGTAATAGGTTTGGACAGTAATAATGGGCCCTTGATCAGGATCGCACAAGATGGATCAGGGTAACGTTTTTTTTGAAGTAAATGCAATTTCGCATGCTAAATGACAAATTTTCGGGGGTTCGCCAATGTTCTATGAATGCACTGCTCCTCTGGGTCTTGTTATTTTAAGTCATTGCATAGTCTCATTAGTTTACCGCGGCTTGTATGCTGTGTGAAAGAAGTTTCTACTAGACTAATACATATATATGTCTGTAATTTCGCATTAAATTTCGCTCTTGAAACTGGGTTAAGCGTTTTGCGCACGGTGTTGTTGGTCTTTGTCTTCGACATCTAGGCTCCCAATGTCTGCAACTATGCGTTTGGCCAAGTGCTGATTGATAAGCTTATAAATCTTTGGAGAGGCAAATTGGCCTTTGGTTATACGACTGGAAAACAGGTGAAAAAAAAAACATTTATTCAAGCGAGGAACGTGCAAAATAATGATGTTAAGCTATAGGCTATTTTGCATTTTGACGCTGCTTTAATATTTTTAAATGCCAATTTTTGGGCTTCGAATGCTGCAAATCAAAAACTTATGAGCTTATAGCCTGGCTCAAAGCTAGTAGTGATACCGAAACCCTCCAATACCGCATGCCCGATTTTCCGTCCCGAAGAGCTGCAATTACCCAAAAAATTTTTTGTCCCCAAAATTGTTAAACTTGTCTCCATACACCATGAGCGCACTACTGTTACTGTAGAAGTCTACGCCGGATGTGTTAGGCCTTTTTTTGGAATAATGACGCCCTTTTACTTTTTGGGAGGACGCTCTTTAGAACAACTTTTTTTTGGAGGATCCCCCTCTCGGGACGTGACTGCATGCAACACCAGTTTTGGATTTTACCTTATATGCATATAGCTAGTTGGCTACCTTAAAAATGTTGAAAAAAGATGTAGAGAAACTTTTGTTTGAGAAGGAGAGCCCATTGTAACAAGAGCCTCGGGCCTACAACCAGCTCTCGAAGCCCCTGCTCATGCTACATCAATTTTCGACACATTTCGGGGCAAAATTAACCAATTTTATTTTCATGCATCCCATGGAGCAGTGGTTCTCAATCTTTTACAGCTTGTGGCAACTTTTTATGGGCTCTCAATACACCAGTGGACCCCTGCTCAGCCTTGAAATTTTTATCAGTATTGCATTGGTAGTGGCTACAGCTGCTGTCCCCTGGTCGCAAGTAGTTAGTTACTGTTGTAAGCACCACAGAGCGAGACAACGCTGGTTCGGACTGTTAGCTCTCATCAGCCGCATTCTGGTAATAAGTGCACTTATGTTTTAGAATGCTTGAATTTACTGTAGCTAGAGTGATTTTCTAAGCTCAAGACTATTTTGACGGTCTTGGTTGTGATTCCACACCAACTTGACAATATTTAATTGAAAGGGAATTTAATGCACTATGCGATGCATATTGATCAATTTTGACCCGAAACATATCGCAACTTAAGTTCAAAAGTTTATTTCGTTACAATGTAATGTAGTACAAGATCCGATTTTACTAAATTAAAAAAAAAGTTTGGTTAGGAATGCTTTTGGTCAAGTTCGAAGCTTGAAGCTCTTCACGTGGTATTGGTTGTGCTTTTAGAACCGATTTAATACTATTTATTTAAAAAGGAATTTAATGCACTATGGTGAGGAATTTGAAACATTCTTCTACAGATCCACATCTCTGCTGCCTCTTTAGGTAGTTTCTTGTTCCTGCGGTAAAAGTCGATATTTCACATCTGTGGACTGTGGAGTAAAACAGATCATATCAGTATTTGCAAAAGTTGTGTTTTTACAGATAGTGATATTTTACGATTAGTTAATATAGTTTGAATTCTAATGAATGCATCTTTTGGAGAGCTATAATTTGTCTGCGGATTTCGTTCTTGTATCTTGCGTCGGATATTATAAAAGAACCTAGATATTTGAATGATGGTACTTGTCCAAATGTAGATTAATTTGTGGTTCAGGAATCAGGAGGTCTTTAAATACTAGGTCTTTAAGGTCTTTAAACACTAGGTCTTTATGGTTTCGATTTAAATTACGTATTTTTCACGCCTTTTATTGATATAATCTTGAGTTATTGACAATTTTACATTATAGGATAGCATGATATGATGACGTTTTGCCGGTTATGCATGGTATCTTTTCAAAAATCAAGAATTTGTTTTTTTTTTTATGGTTTGTTTTGCAAACTGCAGTGGCATAACAAACCGAGACTATCATTCTTGCCAAGACTGATTCAAAATTGTGGCTAAAGCACAGTGATTAAAGTATGGACTTACCGCCACAGGCTCTGCAAATCAGCTCATTGAAATGCTGCGTGGTTTTATGGCGCTTTCTAACTACTAAGGTCCTTTAGCGCCAGGACTAAATTTTGTTAAGAATTCACTGACGTATTTTTAATCGAAGTTGAATCAACTTCAATTTCGTTGACTGACCGGTTGGCGCAATGGCAGGCATTGTTATCAGTGCGGAAGGTCTGGGGTCCAATTCTCAGGCTGGTTAAATTGGACACACTGTCGCCAACTGCTCGCCACAGCTGCGATTTTTCTTCGAAGCTACAGTAGGTTTCGAACGCGCAAAGTCGCAGAGATGGACCCCTTCACTCGTTACACGCTTCGGCGTAATGCCACAGGTATAATGAGTTATTTCATTTTTCCACGATCATTTCAAGCCAACGTTTTGCTTTATTTTGATAACTTTCAAGAAACAGCTAGCCTATAAGCAACCAATCACGTCAACCGAATTTTCATTCTTCTGCATCTCAAAAGCAGCACAGTTACAGTAATTAAAAGGCGGATAGAATTGAATATTGGTAATAGAAACCTATACTGCGTAAAACCAGTTGCGAGTACTCGTAGGGAAGATTTGATTTTGAAAATTCCATTTTATCAGATTCAGGTCGAATTGCCGCAAAAATACTCTGAATTCAAAACGTGAAACAGCAAAAAAATTAAAATAGATACACTGATCAAAGCAAATTAACAAGCAGACCGGGCCTAAGGTGCTAAAAAATGTTGTGGTTTACCCCAGTAGCGTAGTCAGAAATTTTAAAAAGGGGAGGCTATGAATTACAAAAGCCATTAATGAGTCTGGCATATTTTGTTCAAATAACGAAACTTGTTTTTTGCTGAAAAGCAAAGTCATAGGGAGGAGCATGGCTTAATGCCCTCCAACTATACGTTCCTGCTGTAGTTTACGCTTCATTGTGTGATTCCAAGATTTTCTTGACTTGCGTGTACACTTTTTTGTTTTCTACAACTGAATTTTCTGCAACAAAATAGACCTAATGCTTTGTATTGTGAAACCTCCAACAATAAAACATTTAGTTTTACCAAGTCTGTAAAACTGATTACAACTGACCATAAAACACTTATCGGTACAAACTGGACCATCTTTCAATGCATATGCACATGCACCAACAAGTGTACCGGTAGCCGCAGTAGCAACCACGGATCCAGATGAAAACAATCGCCCTTCTCCCCCTCTAAAAACGTTTGCGACTGCAAACAAGCGCGTTGTTTGAAAACTCCTTTCAACAGGCTCCAGCGAAACGGCAATAGTTGTACCGCTTCTTAACAGGGACTTCGGTGTGATACTTTGCTAGGTTCATTTTGTTCTAATAACGCTCCGTTTTCCCTGAGCTTGGGAAGATAGTAACAAAATATTAAAAGATGTCGATAAAAGACGTGCGCAGATAGTAACAAATAACAATGATTGTCAATGAGAGACGTGCGCAGCATTTTTTTAGTTCGAGTGGCTTCTTCAACATGCTTAGTTACTTTTATCTGCCGACTTGAAAATAAAGCTAAATAAACTTCAAGAAACTACGAGTAACACAAAAACTGATACACTAATAAGTTATATAAAAGTAATAAAACTCACCTTGTGCTTTCTAAAGCAATGGCTTCTTCCAGTGTATTTGGCAAAGAGTTTTTAGACGTTTCGGGTAGAAATAGAATTAAATACAACCCCATGAGTGTTACACCAGCCATGACGTAAAAAGGTATAGATAAATCAACTTCTTCGCCTAAATTGAAAATGTTGCCTCAGTCATGATGTAAAAAGGAATACAAAAATCAAAATCAAATCTTCATTATACTCGCGGTATTACGCCGAAGCGTGTAACAAGTGGCGGGGCCCATCTCTGCGGCATAACGCATGGGCAACACAGCTTCGAAGAAGCGTTAGCGAGCCGCTGGCGACAGTGTCCTATTTGTTGGCGACAGCTGTCCGATTAGACCGGCCCGGGAATCGAACCAAAGATCTCCTGCACCAATAGCGATGTGTGCAACCGCTTCACCAACGTGCCGATGGTGGAATACATAAATCAACAATTTGACATGTGAACTAGAAAAACTTTATCTTTGATTTAAAGAGAGGAGAACGTCATCATTTATTTTAAAAATTTTGGTTACAAACGCCACAATTATTTGTTTTGGTGTGCAAAACTTATTTTTAGCAGAAAATATCGTATTTGGTTTAACTCTTGAGCGTGTAGTTTAGCGATAAAATTGGTCCAACGTTCATCAAAGGCAAGATTAATAAAAAAAACGCAAAGTTCTCAAAAACAATACTTAAAACATACCACTGCGGTACAAGACTACTTAAATATACCTGCATAAATCAAAAATGGCGACAAAATACTAGCAATTCTTGCTGACGTACTGGCAATACCAACACTAGTATTTCGCAATAGTGTAGGAAATATCTCCGCAGAGTAAAGAACAGTTAAGAGCATCATCGCTGTAGCGAAAAACCTGCCAACCATAGCGAATGCAATGCCTACAACTTCGTTGACTGCAACAATAAAACAAAAATTTAAAAGATTTCCAAGAAATAGAAATTTTAGAGATTTAAATGTGTCAACAAAAGCAGTTATCCTCGTTACAACACCACTTTGCTACAGGCAATGGGACAGATTGCAATAGCAAACTCACACGTAGTCATTTTGTGTTGACTTGGCAATTTATAGGTGGATTTTTTATTTCGCGTTAAAAAGGTCCAATATCAACTCAGTTGGGGTCTTGAAAGTTGAGTTAAACCATCATCCTGCCCACATGTCAAATTTTCGTAAGCATTAGGCCGCCGGTTTTTGGTTCTGGCTTCTGCATCATAATCAATTTTTCACAATGCCACAATTACTTTTTTTAACTACCATATCAAAAAGTTGATTATAATGCAGAAACTGGAAACAAGAAGCGCGGATTTAAAGCCCAGTAAAATTGGACATGTAGACAGGGTAAACGTTGCCTATACAGCTTGAGTCGAGGCCCAATAACTTCTTGCAACAACTCAAATCTACCCAACAGAAAAACTCGTAAAAGGGTTTTCTAGTTTTATTCCCTTATCTTACCTCCAGATATGAGAGGACAAGCGATGGAAAAGCAGGCAAAAACCAAGTACAGAAAAGTTAAAGCCCTTCTACGACTTAGTTTTTTCAACAGCCCAGACATAAACAAAGCCGCTGCAATATCCAGGGCGCCACCTATCAAATTGTTTATGTAAGAACTACCGCCCAAATTGGAAGAGTTGAGTGCCATCGTGTAGTATCCCAAAAATGCAGTGTTCCTACACAGCACAAAATTAGCAACGTAAAAGTAAAACAAACAACTAAAGTTATTTTTTGATTCAAAGATTTGAACCAAAAATTCAACAGCAGACCAAGGGAAATTATTAAAAAAGGAACATTCATACTTTCGAAGAAAAATATTACGATAGTTTCCAATTTAAATGATCGAAAACTTAATTTTCAAATAAATCTAGACCGGTGTTTCCTAACTTTTTGTGGTGGCAGATTCTTAAAACAGTCGACGAATCAACCTATATGGGCCACTTTATAAGAAACATTTAGCGGGCAATATTTAACAGGTTAAAGTAAAGATGTTCATATGGAATTGTACTGTACTTGCTCGTTTTCGGCTTTCTGTACTAACTTTTGCGGACTCCTTAGAGCATCATGGAACTCAGTCTAACAATCCTGCCCTATTCCCAGGGCCGGCGCAAGGCTATTTGATGCCCTAGACAAGCTTTATTTTGATGCCCCCTAGCATACATATTTATCTTTATTTCCCGTCACCCAAAATCCATCTTGCATTCATTCATTAATTTACTCGAGGCAACAAGCAAAAATGAAATTCTAATTAGTACCTTCATGATTTACACTATAGATATCGGTGTACTACTACTGTAATTCAGTTTAAGCGAGTAAAGAGCACAGGGCCTCAAAACATCATTTTTCGAGCTTTTTCTCAGCAAAGTTCTTCACCAACTTCGCAATGTCAAGCGTGGAAGCGTAGTCAAGCTCAATCGATATGGCTGCTAAGTTGTCAAGTCTTTCTTGAACCATTGTAGATCGTAGCCTACAAAAGTTCTGATAAGCTTTAGCTTAGAAAAACTTCGCTCAGCGCTTGCTACAAATACTGGCATTTTGATGCCCCTGAAGCATGCCCTGAAGAGTGACGCCCTAGGCGGTTGCCTAGTTCGCCTAATGGACACACTGGCCCTGCTCCTACTCAAAGCTACTTGCCATAGAAAGGAAGTGATCAGTAAGCGTCGAAGTAAAATTCGGTTTTGAAATAATAAAAACGGTGACAATATCGCTTCCGCTTCCACGCCGCTTGAGTTTGAAGTGCGTAGAGATATCTGAAAACGAACCAACGGTTAGTTTCCTTCAGGGGAGAATTCCGTTGGCTCAGGCGTCTCCCCCTCCGTTGGTTTTGGGTTATAATTGCGTTTGTAATTTTATACTTTTAGACTACCGCCTAAATTAGAAGCTCAAAACAGCAACATGAGCATTTTTTCAATTCGTAGTTCAAAATCAAAAAATCAGATATTTATTATATTCGCGTTATCACGCCAAAGCGTGTAACGATTAACGAGGTCCATCTCCGCGGCTTAGCGCCTAGACAACACAGCTCCGAAGAAACGTCGCAGCGGTGGCGAGCCGTTGGCGATACTTACCTTGTCCACATGTCCAATTTATGAGTCATAATCACATTTTTAATTTATGATATTATCAAAAATTTAATTGTGATGCAGAAAGCCCACAGCTACAAGCCCACATCAATATGAGCTTCAATCCCGCGTAAATGGGACACAGGAGCGTGTTTAGGGGGGAGGGCCATTGAGCCATGCCCCCCCCCCCTTTTGACTCTGCCTTTTAGTAAAAAGAACAAAATTAATGGAGCCAAGTGACTGAAATATGCCCGACTTTTTTCATGGCTTCTGTAGCTTATTGCCTGGGACGGATACAAGGGCGTATAGGATAAGAAGCAGGCCTACCGGTATACATCTTCCCACCTGCCATTTTCAAAAATGCTTTTGATAATTACAATTTGTTCATAATTTTTAATCTCTATGATAGCAATAAGCCTTACGCCGTAGCACGCATAATCGAAAATGTGCAAACAACATGCATCATATTTGGCGAAGCACTCAGAATTAGGGTGAAAAAATTTAAACAAAACTTGCCTGAAAATTATGCAAAAACCACTAAAGTAGCCATTGCAGCATGAAAATTTTCAAAAATGTTCCGGAGGAGCAAGCCCCCGGACCCCCTGGAGCTTTTTTTGTTTCTCAATCAGCTTCAAATTGGTTCTGCCGAAAAACAAATACGACTAAAAAAGATGTGGAAATTATGCCCCCCCCCCCCCCCCCCTTTTAAAATTTCTCGCTACGCCACTGATTGGACATGTGGACAGGATAATTGTGTCCGATTTGACCGACCCGGGATTGATACCATAAAAATTCTGGACCAGGTCCGTTTGCCAACATCGCATCGATTCCAACAGCTATAAAACTTTTTTTGCAGCAAACTCACATTTTTCAGTTTACAACTTATTCAAAAAGCCAAAAAATAAACTGCGCTTGATTTTTGAAGCAGTTTTTAAAACCAAAATTAAGCATGCTTGAAGAAAACCAAAATTAGGTATTTTAACTCACTGTGAACCACCTTTCAATACTCACTAAAACAAACTACCAAGCACGCGCAAATGCAGCGAGAAAGCTTTCAGGTTGTAGCAAGCATTCGCGAAGCACAAGTCTAAGGAGTTCAAGCCTCATCGAACGTTTTGGTCAGATATGTTAATGCGTTAACTGATGCTTGGAAACTTCTAATTGCACCAAACTGCAATATAAGCGGTTTTGATTTTGGGCCCCGGCCCTTCGAAAAATATTATGAATTCCCCCACGCATAATGTTGGTGACATCGTTGCCAAAATGACCTCAAACGCACAGGTTCATTATCTACCTGCTCTAGGTCAAAAGAAAACATTTCGATAAGCACGAGCAGCCGCAAAAACGAGCCACAAGTCACGTAAAACAAGCGAAAACCGCTAACAGCCATCAAGACTTAAGTAGAGATATGAACTATCTGATTATGACTAGTAAAAGTGCGTAGTTATTTAATAATAGCTAGGCTTATAGGTACAATTAAAGGATAAGCATTCAAATATTTAGATTGCACTTGAAGTTATGAAAATGAAGTGCCGTGCAATAATAGTAATATTGAACCTTATCAGCATCATTTGCAACTTTTTCTTTTTGCAATAACGATTTTTCAGGAAAATCAGAAGCAGTTTCTTTCCTTTTGTTACGCTGTTGAAGCCATGTTGTCGATTCCGGTACAAACCTATTGGCAAATCAAAAGATCAAGTGATTGTCTGTCTTCAAAATAATCAGCTATAACTTTCACATTGCAGAGTGAAAGATATCTACTAAGAAAGCCATAAGCTCGTACAATCAAAAGACACCGGAAATGTTAGTTTTAGCTTTTTGAGTCAGTGACGACTGGCCCGGTGGTACCGCACCCAGGAGACAGATCCTTCTGACTTGTTCAATTCACGAATGGAGCTGATCGCGTTTGACATAGGCTACCGTATATACCGCGCAGCTGTCGGCTCGACAAGCGCAAGCTCATTTCGCAGTTCCCTCCAAGACTGCAAACTCGACCTTTTTGCCGAACTCGAACCTAAACTCAAACTCGAAAAAAGTCTGAGCTGAGAACTCGAACTCGCAAATATTCTAATTATTCTGGGCTGAGAACTTGAATTCGAACTCGAAAATATTTTACTCAATGATCACTTGTTTTTACTCAAAGCGATTTGGCCATGCTCAAAACAATCACTTTTTTTTCTCAACTCAAAAGAACGTGATAAATTCTCACTGGACTCGAACTCGCAAAAATGAAAATGGTGAACTCAAACTTGAACTCGTAAAATAAGCTAAACTCAAACTTGAAGTTAAACTCGATAAAAAAATCGATCGAGTTTGCAGCCCTGTTGAATTTTCTGTTCAATTTTGTCAGAAACAATCGGCTCCAGCCATCATGCGAAGTGTAGGGCCTGTAGGCACAGCAGCATATTGCTAATCCGAGACGTTGACATCAAATTGTTTGTGTCCCAAGCAAATTGGTGGTGATATTCGAAACAAAAATCGTTGCAATGGAACTTCTGGTTGAAGTGCAGGTTGCTGCTGCTACTATTGATTGAAAATCTACTGGCTCTAGCATGTTTGAAGGTTTAATGCACTCAAATAAAAGTCTGTGAAAGTGCTGCTACTTTCTTCAAAAAATTAATACCAAGGCGTTATTCCAAAATAAAGTTTGATGGGCACTTTTTGGAGAAGTTTTAGAAAAGGACGGTTTAGCAATTCACAGAAAGCGTTCTAACGACCTACCAGTGTAAATGCTACCACCTTTCTTATAACAAAATGCTGCCACCTACCATACAAGAGGAAAGTACGCAACACCAAGGATAGCGAACACCCGATACATCCATGTCCAGTCCCGCACCAAAGCCACCAACGACATAGACATACTTCCCAGTCCAAACGATACATTGATGCCTAGTGCAGTTAATGCTCGTTTGTTGCTGTCGCCGACCAACTCTTGCGCTGAAAACAAGATCGATTGGTTTCTCCTTGAAGTTTTTTTCAAGGGGGGTTTGGCAAAGAGGACAAAGGGGGTTAATCTCCCTTAATTTTCAGTTATACAATATTAACCGTTAACCCATTAGATCTAGTACTTGATATTTCTAGACAAAGATTACTGCCAGACAAGCATTTTTTTAGATTATCCCTCCTTAAAAATTTTCTAGATCTGCCTGTGTTTCTAACATCAATTCTCTTGCCACAAAAAAGCGACGGAGTAATATTGCCTGTATATTTCAAAATCTTCCACTTTAATTTTGGTTGATGATTTTCAATTTTTTTTTTTTTATTATTGAAAATACACCATGCAGGATCAAACCCTGTAACTACATAATAGTGAGTGGATTTACATGAATGACACAGTTTGATTTGGTGTTTGTTAAGAATTCGCCAAGTAGATACAAATCACAGCGAGTGTGGAGCAACCTATTCTATCAAAAAACGCAACAGTTATAGTGGCAGCTGAGCCGGTAACCTCATAGTTCTGACCATCGTGAAAGCATCATTCAAACCACCACTGTCGATTTCCTTTACTTGCGCTGATGCCGATTGGCGTTGTGGAATAGTGAGAACAACCGCTATTGGTGCCAAACGTCTGTGGTTCGATTCCCAGGCCGGACCAGTTTCGCTAATGGCTCGCCCCCACCTTCGAATTTTCTTCGGAATGCAAAGCTGTGTTGGCCAGGCGCTAAGCTATGATGATGGGCCCCGACTCGCGTTAAACGCAACGGCATAATACCGCAAACAATGTAGATTTTTTTACTCACCCCAAATGAACGTAATTAGATAGACCAAAATATGTACAAAACCCAACAAGCATACGAAAGTGATGTAAAACCAATATGAGGGCGAAAAAGAGAGAATTGCCTCAATAATAGTGTGAATTGCAAATGAAGCGAGTGCTGTGTATTTCCGTCCAAGTCTGCAACGTTTCACAATTTATTAAGATGCTCACCAAGCCAAATTTTTATAAGGCCACAGTAATTCTGAAAACTGACGTTTCAACAACATAGATTCAACTATCATCTTCAGCGGTGTAAGCAAGGCAGTGCAAAACTCCAATGTTTTGCTTACACTGCTGATGATGACAGCAGGATCTATGTTGTTGACAGTGGTGTAAAAAGTAGTCCAGAAATGTGCTTAAGTAAAAGTATTGTTACTGATGGCGGAAACTACTTGAAGTAGAGTAGAAAGTAAGGGATGTAAAAAGTGACCAAGTAGAAGTAAAAAGTATCAACAATTTGAAAATACTTGAGTAAAAAATAGCGTTTGTAAAACCAAGGCCATAAAGCTGAGCTTTGACGAAAGATAATTTGCTCACTTCCATACTTAACATATATTTTGCCGATGCTTAAGTATTAGATAAATGGTAGACCTTGAAGACATACTAAATAAACGCTGTAACAACCAATTCTACGAGTATTTTCGAGGTTTGACCGCTCATCAGGTAGACTCTAATTTTGAAAGTTTTGATCGCGAAACTAGTCGTAGAATTGGTTTTACAGCGTTTATTTAGTAAGTCTTCAAGGCCTACCATTTATATAGTTATATTTCATATATATAGACTGACATCGGCTTCACTTATTTCTAACTATATTTAGGATAATTAGCACATTTATTTGACGAAAATAAAAAAGTGTAGCGTGTCATAATCTGCAAAATGCAACCTCAGTACCACTTAATATCACAAAATTGTAAAACTTATATGTATAAAATAAAACAATGTACCTAATACTAATGTTGCCAATTTTATTATCAAGCATGATTATTTATCATTTGCGTGATACATTGCTTAACACTAACTACTTATCATTTTTTAAGCCACTTAAGTAGCGTTACTTTCTGATTGAACTACGTAAGTAAAAGTAGAAGTAGTCAAAATTTAAATCACTTAAGTACTAGCTACCGAGCAATAATACTTAAGTAGTCTTCTAAAGTAAAACTACGTCGTTACTTTACCCCACTGGTTGTTGAAACGTCCAGTTTTAAGACTTACTGCGGCTTCATTTTCATCCTTAAGCTATTTTCGTCCATATTTATTGCATTCCAAAATTTTTAAAGCTTGTATTTGGTATTGAAAACTTTTCTGTGGCCATAAAATGTCTTAATGCACAGTATTCAAAAAGCGCTGAGTCATACAAATCAAAAGAGTGTAGATTAGGTTGGCGGATCCAGGAGGTTCAGGGGCTTTAGAAATTTCCCCTTGAAGTTTTCAAATCAAAATCAAATTTTGATTATACTCGCAGTATTACGTCGAAGCGTGCAACGAATGGTGGGCCCACTTCCGCGGCAAAGCGCGTGGGCAACACAGCTCCGAAAAAATATCGCAGCGGTGGCGAGTCTTTAACGACTGTGTCCGATTTGACCCGAACGAGAATTGAACCCATGACCTCCCGTGACGTTAACGGTGCGTTCAACTACTGAGCTAACTGGCCGTGAGGTTTTACTTGGACCTAAATATTAGCACTCGAAACCTCCCAGACGCGCAAAACGACAATATTGACATTTTATATTCGTAGCCCCCTACCTACCCTAAAAGTTTGAGATCCGCCCCTGGATTACTACTTTATTTTCATTATAGCATATGGTTAACAAGCGAAGCAACCGTTTGTTTGTAGCGTGTTTAGCAACAATGCAATGATACTGAATTATATTTGGCAGTTAATGGGTTTCCATTTTAAAAATCCTTTTTTTTTTCTACGAAGCATGTCTTACCTGTCCGATAGATAGCATCCAAGAGTGCTTCCAAACATCATTCCTGCCATCAAGGCGGACACTATAAGAGGCCTCTTCCATGCAGAGTCACAGATCAAATCAAACTAATAATGAAATAAAGGTAACAAGGGTTGGTTATGAGCTTAATAATTGCTGAAATGCTACCGCGGCAAGATTTATGTAAAACTTGTCAATGAAGCAAGAAGCCCACAAAAAAAGAATCCAATAAATACGCCAAAAGAGTCTATTTCCAATAATAGCCTACCAAATTTGGGACGCGGGTATTCTCTATAAGCGGATGTAGCATTTATTTAGAAGGGGAGGAGGGGTCAAAAAAGGCTTGTTTTACAGTTTTATAGGTCAGAAGTTTTGAAATACCAATCTATCAATACAGTACCTACAGTATAACTAAAAATTCAGGGACGCTTGAATCCCTCTGGATAGGCCAATTAACATTACCGGATATGTATGGGAAACCTTTGTCTGTCAAAGTGGTGATCAGGCCATTCTTAACTTGCATTTCCAGCAACAAACATTATTATGTCAAAACTTGGTTTGCCGAAACGAAAATAAACTAATTGAACCTCGCACACTTACTTGCGAAACAACCGTGTTTCCCTCTGAAATATCAAACTTCCAGCTGTCTTTACAACTTTCTTCGGTAAAATTTGTAGTGGAATTAATCCGAATGCTTGAATTTGCTGAGTCACTGGGAAAAGGCGCCATAAACCTCGCAAAAAATAAATCACATCATATCCAATAGCAAATTGGATGAAGCAACATTTTATTGGTTCAAATCGGGTCAAATAGTTGTATTTTTAGAAATTAGTTGTGAGTGTGAAAAAACGTTTGTGAATCATGCATTTCGGTAACACTTTCATACTCTAATCATACTGATACTTGCTACGTTGGTAAAAACTTCGTGATTCTTTAATGCGTTTAAAAATATTATTGGCTTTTAAGTAGTTCGAAAAGAGAACTTTGAACTCTGTGGCAATGTGAAATACAAAAAGGGGGTTATTTTTTAACGGTTTCTTTTGTGCAATGGCTTATATGTCTTTTTTTCAATCTCGACCCTTATACCCGAAGAAAGGATTCTTAGAAATGTTGGAAGATGAAGAATCTAATGTAGCCTAGCCATTTTTTGCAAATAGGGTATAACGTCATTGGTAGGCCTAGGGAAGAAGAAGGCTCAAAAACCTCCGCTCCTAAACTTTTTGTTCCTAACACTGTGACATTTCTAGGGTGTGGAAGCCATGTTGCTTCGTAATTTTTGTTCCCCTTGCATTTTTTAACCATGCCATGGGTGTCATTTTACCTACATATGCCAAAGGTTATACATGTCTATACCTCAAATCCCCCAAAGTACAAGTATAGTATTTTTTCGATTTCATGCCGCCGCCTCCAAATTTTTTTTCGAATTCACCTCTGCAAGCTTATATGCGTGCTTGTTTTTCAACAATAGATATCATTTATTTATTCACTTCGTAATTTAAATTCTAAAGCAGGGGTTCCATGGGGTTTATACACCACTAAGAAGACTGTGAAAAAGCACTCAAGAAGTCCGTAAACCCAAAGTTATGAATACTGGAGAACTGTTTAACATACAGGACGTTACACTTTTCCAATAATCGGGCCCAAAAGTTTTATTAGAAAGTTTTGGAGTCAGCAACCTCTGAAAAAGTTAAGAACCATTGTTTAAAAATTTGCTTGGTTTACAGGCAGTGGGTACACGCACTTGCTCAAATAATGATGCAAAAGCGAAGATTAAAATATGAAGCAAATAGTAAGCAGATAGAATTCTGGTATTCTAATGTACTTTTTTGGTACACAACATACAGCACCCTCTTTTCTCGATCTGCTGAGCCTGTGTCTTAAAATGATTTATGAAAAATAGTGTTCAAACTTACAACACCAACTTTATTGACAGAAAGGGTCGGTTTGTGAGCACTAATTCCAGGAAAGTGTAATTTTTTTTCGTAGATGTGTTGCAATGAGAAAGTTATCGGGCCGCATATATCGGTACCTTGTCGAACAAATTTAGTTGAGTTTTCATACCTTTGCGCGAAAACTGTCAGGGCTGCCAGAGAAGGACGATTAGATTTAGCACTGCTTGTTAGATATAGCCAGTGGTGAAAGTAGTATAGCTAATCCTCTTTTCGTGATTTTTTTTCGAATGAACTAAGTTTTACCAAACTAAAAAATCCATAAAGGTTCGTAGTTAGGGCCAATCAATGGGGGCTATAGCCCCGGGAGCATATTTTGGAATGGTTCTGCAGAATATCTTGCGCTTTTGTTCTATTGCCACCACTCTACCCTATCCCGAATAATACACTATAAGAAACCAAGCACGTTGAGATTAAGATTAAAACCTAGAGCAGCATCGAACCCAAATCCTACGAGTAGCAGTCCAGCATACTGGCCACTACACCGCGTCGCTGTTGCCAGCACGGTGTACAATTTTCTACTTTAAGTCATCTCAATCGAGTCTTATCTTTCTCCGTAGAACTATTCCGAAACATGCGTCCCGGGACCCTCCAGAGTCGTAATGCGTCTCTGTTCGTTGTATGCAGAGCTTGCTAAGCCATGACAGAACTGTAGAATGATTTGCTCTTTTTTTAAGTCTAGTTAATATTACGCATGAGAAATTTTGGTGCCGAAATCCGATGTACACGAAGCTAAAAGAAGGCTGCTTTCATCGGCATTGCTTCGGTGTCATCCTATTTTTCAGTTCAATGATAGAGCTGCTCAGGGCGCTGAATTTTTGCTTCAAGCGTCACGCTGTGTGAGAGCGGCAAACGTCAGCCCTTCTTTTCCCTTATACAGCGCTCTTATAAACGAATCTAAACTCCCTGTGTACATGCTAGGCCTATCTTGATTTCTCGTGAGAAATTGATAAATAAAAAACAAAATTAATGAATCAAATTTTCAAAAGTGTTAGTTGCAACATGCTGAGAAAGATTAAGACGTAATGCTACGTAAGGTATGTCGTCATTGTTTCCTTCATCGTAAAAGGTCGCGAAAATCAGATCTTCATTACACTACTAGCGGAAATATGCCGAAGCGTGTGACGAATGACGGGGTCCAGTTCCACGGCTCAGCGCATGGGAAACATAGCTCCGAAGAAGCGTTTCAGCGGTGGCGAGCCGTTGGCGACACTATGTCCAATTTGAGGGGCCCGGAAACCGAATCCCAGACCCGCAGCACCTTTGGCGGTGTCTTTACAGTTACACAAATTGAAAATCCAGTTTTTACGCTACGGTACGTAATCACACAATATTGTTGTGATTGCGACAAACATGCGCACTTAAAACGCTAAAAGCAATTAAACTTAGATTCTTACCTGGAACAGTGCTTATTGTTCGGATCTTCACAAATATCTTTGTAAATTTCTTTGTTTTCAGAACTGCAGACCTAAACAACGATAAAGGCTTTAACTCCTCAACGATCGAACTGAGAAACATTATCCGCAAGAAGTCCAGTTAATATTGCACGGCGGCAATTTTTGTGAATATTTGCCGGTTGGCGAAATTGTTAAAGACATTTCTATCGGAGCGGGTGGCTTTGGGCTCGACTTCCCACCTGGTCAAATCGAACACTGTCGCCAACAGCTCGCCACCGCTGCGATGTTTCTTCGGAATCGCGTTGCCCAGGCATTAAACCGCGGAGATGGGCCCCGCCATTTGTAACACGCTTCGGTATAATACCGAGAGTATAACCAAGACTTTATTTTTTTAATGAATTTTGTAGTTCGCAGTTTGTGGTTGTTGTAAGTTATGATAGCCTACTTACGAATTCTTTACTCTTATCAAATGCCTTTCAATTACAATTTTTTCGTTGCTAATTCACAAAACTCTTAAGAAATCTCATAGTCGCACTTATAGCAACTTACATAGATATCAGATTCCTGTTGGCATTCGTACGGTGGGATCGAGTTGAGAAAAACTGGCGACATTATGAGCATTCCTAAGCATAAAAAACTGGGCCAGAGCATGATGGGATACCGCATTTTCATGGCAGGTATTTCTTCATCAACTTTGTGACATTTTTCCACAAAAAACTCATTTTCTTTCGTGTTTCCGAGTCGGTCATCCATTTCTTGGCGCTAAATTTGAAATTATGCATCACAAACAGCTACTATTATATCAATTTATAAGCCCACCTTAGAAGTGGGCTTTATTGTGTTTATTTAGCGGGATTCCAGGGCTTACAAAGCGCAAATAATAAGGTCATACGGAAACTAGCCCCCAGTTCGAGCATGAAACTTGTCGTCAGTAGCTGTTTGGTGAATGATTCAAGTGTTCGCTCAGCAATTGAAAAAGTTTCTTCATACTCGGTTGAATTACGAAAAGTACGAGAAACTTGCACTGGCAGTATTCAAAATGCATGGTTTGCGCTTAGGGTAATGACATGAAGGGTAAAATTGGATGACAAATACAATCGCATTTTCACAAATTTTAGTCTTAGTGCTACAATCCCATAAAACTTTAAGATGATCCAGATAGCTTTACATTAAGTAACATACCTATTGAGCTTTTGCAGCTTCGTAAATTTTTTTGTTCACCTTCGCTTCACTGTGCTTGTCAATCGGGTATAAAAAATGGCGTAGACTGACTAGTCAATTACATCATAAAATTCTTTCCAGAAAAAAGCGTCGTTTCGAGTATAGAATAAACATATTTCATCATTTTGTCTCTAGGTAAGCGCCTACAAGTCCAAAGTTAAGTTAAACCGCATTAACTGCTAGCCATTTTACTCAATAGTCTTATAGTAATCCATAAATCAAGCTAAACTGCTAGACTTGCCAAGTGCTTCATGTGTGTGTTTTGCTTGAATGGTTTCAAATAACATCACGCCCCCAGACTGATCAGCTGATAGGGCGACGATCGGATTGCCGCGATCTATTGTCTTTTTCCTGCAAAATGCAGCAATATCTTTTTCTCATATCATTATCATTCTCTGTTCGCTTCGCACAGAAAATAATTCTACAGGGGCGGGTCAAGCAAATTTTCAGGAGAGGGACTAAGAATAAAAAAACTTATCTTGCAATTTTTTTGGCCTTAGAAGCATCGAAGTACTGATGCGTTACGTACAAGTAAAAATTCAGGGGGACTTGACCCCCTTAGCCCACTACCGTGGATTCCTCAATGTTTCGAGTGTTCGCTTGACAATTGAAAAAATGTGTTGTATACTCGGTTGAGAAACAAAAAGTATTAGAAACTGGCACTTGTAGCATTCAAAATTTATGTTTTTCGCTTTGTGTTATTCTGCACAGTGTAAAATTGCAAGGCCAATACAATCACAATACTTTGTATAAATTTTTGTCTTTAAGCGTCATAACTTTGAAAGTCATAAAACACCACAAAATAACACAATACTTCATTTAAAAACTACGCTCTGACTTTCATATGCAGTGTGGCTGCTTTTGCAGTTTCACGAGTTTAAGTATAGTATTTATCTTTATGGAAAGACCCAATGCTTTGCTAACGCCACTTTTGAATAGTTGGTTGTAACTTGTAAGTCACCAACATACTTTTTTTTCTTAATTGTTTTTTTGTTCTTTTACGATTTCTAGTAGCTTTCCATTTCCTCGATTTTTTAACTTCATGCCGTAGATCATGTGATGCGTTCTAACGTTTCGAAAAATTTGTGTCTGACTTTTGTCTCTCGTTGTCCTTAAAAATTTCATGAGATATAAACGCCGTTGTGTTTGGTAATAAAAATTTTAGTCAACCAACTTGCTATTTCCTTCAACTCCCGACAGACATTGTTTCGATCTTATTAGGTGTCATCAATATTAACTAAGACCGTCAAAATAACTTGAAGCGCGTCAATGATTTTTTTGTTTGTGATACCACAAAACAAAATAATCTTCACCCTTAATCGCATAAGAGTTGAGCAATGCGCTGTGGCATGTTTATAACTCGCTGTTTTATTAAGTAAGGTCTCACTTTGATGTTTTGCATAGTTAATTTAATAAACTGTGGCAAAAAGAAAAAAAATGAATAATGCTGTACCAGATTGTGAAAGCTTGTTTACAAAAAGCTGTTTTAGTGTCTTAGTGACAAAATTTATTTTTCATCTTCGTTTCAAACTTTGGTTAGCGGAATGAAATCCGCAAGGTAGCAGTCATAATCCTCTTGTGACATCAGCGGATTTACTTCAGCTTGAAAAAACTATAATGGTTGTTGGGACACCGAGCAATGCAAGCACGACATGGGCCGGGTGTACACTAACGCTTAGTGCACCAAAAAGGGTAACCGGTTATCTTTTTTTTTCGTCTTTTCAGACTCATCAGGTGCCCAACTACAAGAGCCAAAACTAGCTCCAATAAATCAACAAAAATCAAAGCTTATATACAGCTAACTTTTTGAACGACTTGAAGCCACGTGGCGCTGAAAAGTAGTCCAAAATTTCTTCGTTTTATAATCGAATTTGGCTAAAAATGTTGCAAGTGCCTTACTTAAGTATTGGCTTGGACAAAAATCGCAAGATGGTATAGTTCAATTCTAACCCCAGTGTTTTAAATTACTTCACGATATTTATCTCTTAATGCCAAGTGCAAGTTCAAGAAACAACATTACAAGTTCATTTTGGAAAACAACATTAAAAACAAAGCAACAATAACATTTGACGGACACGAAAAAGTTATTACTGTCCGCAACTCGGCTTAATGGTACCGCATGCGGATTATATTCAGGCTGATCCAATATGGTGAGTTCGATTCAGGCTGGAGCCGATCGCATTGGAGAATATTGGGTGGTTGACTCGAAAGCGCAAAACTCACTGCGCAGCCTCCCTCAATGCAGTAATGTTGAATTTTGAGTTTAACAATTTAAAAAACAACAGTTTCCGTGAAGTTCCTGCTTATAAATAGATTCTTTCAAACGAGTAAGTTGTTTAAAGATGTATAGTTTTAACAGACAACAAATTTTCATGGCTCAAGTAATTACCAATGCCAACTGGCTTATGCTGTTACTGCTTTCATCGTTTTTTGCAATTAAACTAGCAATTTGCATCTCAAGAAGGATATTGCAGAGCTATTTTTGGCAAAAATCGGCATTTTTCTGGGCAAGCTTAAGCACATTTGAGCTGATAAGTTCACGATTAGTTTATTTATCCAGTAAGCTAATGCCAAACGATAGTTCTGTTAACTAATTTTCGTTAATTTAAAATTCTATAACCGAGAGGTTGTAGCAACGCTCCCTCTCTTCAGTTACATTAGTTGGTACCACAAACTTAAAATCTCGAAACAATCAAAAGTTTAGATATCAATCGTAAAGTAGCAGTGACAACGCCCGAGCACCAGAAGCGCTTCGCATATCAATGATCGTTCTTTTGACGTTTGGTTACATTGGTGACAACCCGACGTGATCTGAACACGCAACCTACGTTCTACGCAGGATCTAACTTGGACCTTCCTGCCTACGACTATACGTGCTCTACGATGCCTGCAACCTACGCCTTTCAACACTTCACTCAGACATCTCTCTTTCTCACTGTCTTCAACGGAGTTAACGTAACAGGCCTGCAGCATCAAGCTTCACTCACGGCCGAAGGGGAAGTACTGCAGCTGCAACGCTCGCTCACTTTAGCTACATTAGTTGTTCCACAAACTCTCAAAACAAGCAATACTTTATGTATCAATCGGAAAGTCGAAGAGATAACGCCCGGGCGCCAAAGAGCTTCGCGTATGAGCGATCGTTTTTTTGACGTTTGGCTACAATGTAAACATGTCATAAAATTGTTCATTTCGAAATCAATACTGTTCTCAGTTCTGTAGGGACAAATGTTGTTAATGCGGTATATTACTGTGAAAAAACCTACTAAACTCAGCTATGAAGTTCGTGGACAAGTGAACGGAAGTCAGTTTGTTGCAAAGAAAACGTTTTACGAAGTGACTAGCCTTGTTAAAATTATCAACCAATTGACGATAAAGTTCGAGCGCGTAATCGCGTATGGGTATGGTGATCCAAAATCAAAACCAATATTAATTTATAAAGATTATTTTTTAGTTTGATATTTGATAGGTCTTTGTAAGGGTACACAGTGTAGTAAGAACTGCAATCGCTTGAAAATTGACAAATCTAGGGGCTGAGGGGGATCTTCCCTCCCCTATATTTTTTGTCGTACATACAAAAAGATTAGCACTTCGATACTTCCTAAAACTCACAAAACTGCAAAAACTTACCATTTTAAACATTTATTACTTTGGACCCCAAGCCCCCTAAAAGTTTTTTGATCCGCCCCTGGCAGAAGGCCATCATTTCAACAGTTTTTGTGCAATGACAGCGTTGTCGAATTCCAATTTACTTTCAACTTGGCATGGTTAAATTTTAGCCGCATTTGACTAATTACTTTAGTGATGAAATAAGTGTAAAAAACGTGGCTGGAAAAGTCGTCCACAGGAAACTGATATCATTAATGGATACTGCGCAATTTTGCTACCTACGCATGACTGCTTGGGCCTGAAACAATAGAAAAGACGTCAAAATATAAGTCAAAGCTTGGCATGTTCTAAGGTTACTTCTTCAGGTGAAACTCTAACACTTAGGAAGTAGAAAATTGGAAAAATAATAACGTGAACTATGCTTACTTTATGAGTATAACTATCTTTAGCAGATTACGTTGCAGATAAGCGAACTTTTTGCCAATTAATCGACTCAGACTTCGTAAAATCAGCTTCAAAATTTAAGAACTTGTACTTCTTAATCTGCTATATTGATTCAGCTAGCCAGCGGCCATCGTACCAGTCAAATTCCAATGAATTGATTAGCATTGCGAAATTAAACCGTTTTTCGCGGAAGCGTAGAAGGAAGTCAAATTTTGCTGCGGAAAACACCGTACGAGGTAAAGATAGAAAAGCTGAGCAATTTTATTCATTTCTAGAAGGTTGATAATCGATCTTCAGGCTAGTCAAATTTCAGCTGAGACTGAAAGTTAAATGTCCCGGCACCAAAAACCATCTGATATTGAATCATGCGTAGAGAGTAAACAGGTCGCCTTTGCTAATAAAAATTGGATAGGGAGTAGTATTTGTCCGGCAGTATGCAGTCTACAGTAGGTAATGCTGTTAATACCAAAGTCTTTCATTTTTGTCAATCAAGAGCACGCAGCCCTCAGATGGCATCCATAGCCTACGACCGGGTTAGCTGAAGGAGGGCACCAGGGTACTGTCTTTCCTTTTCGACGAAGCCTAATATGAAAAGTCAAAAGTGGTTAGTGTTTGCCCTACGCCCGGAACCAAATAGATCATGTTTCTGAAGTTTAGGCCTAGTATAATGTTTCCTAACCCAGGCACGTCCTGTACGAAAGGAACATGAGTGTTTTTCAAAAAAAAGGTCTTGTGTTCCCAATTTTTAGAAGCACAACAATCGTGCGAGAGTGCTCTACTGCTCGATAATACTAGGTTAGTCCTTGATAAGCACCTATCGATGATGAGCGTTTTGGAGCGAGTGAATATGCAATAACGGATGTGTATTAAGATTCTATATATTTTGGGAGGCAGTGCCTTCTGTTTTCCCGGTACGGGCCCGCCCCACCTTTCTCCTAAATGTTGCGCTAACTATGCTCCTGCGTGCTGTCTAATCATATCATTCATTCGAAAAACAGAGCCCTTGGGTCGGCTGTCACAATGTATGTTCGAACTCACCGTAATCGCTTTTCACTTGTAAATGCTTACTCCCAAGGTTACTTATCTCGGAAGCGTCAAGCAAGGAAGTGTGGAAATAATCGGCCACTCAATAGATATAAACTGATGAGGGCGATGTACTATAAGTAGACCCAAAAGATTGCTTTTTTTAAAGTAAGCGAAAAATAGTGCTTCTGATAATTATTGATAATTATTACAATATGAAATAATAAGTATGTTAGATTTTTAGAAATTTAAATTAAACAGTTGGTGTCAAATTTAAATTTTTGAGATGTCGGAAGAGAAAAAGGCAAGCTGGGAACAGGAAATTGGCGATGAAGACTCCAAGAAATCTGAAATTGAGCCTGCAACAATTTTGTCTAAGTTCGGATTTTTTCAAATCCGTTCATTGTTCTTTATTTCTTTGATGTTTTTTTCATTTGGAGTGACAGCTTTAGCCCCAGTCTTTATCAACATCGTACCAGACTACACGTGTCGACAAAATAAGGTGAGTTTATAGCAAGAATCGTGACGAGAAAAAATTCTAGGGTAAGGCATCGAGTTGTTTTGCGGAGGCATAACCAGAAAGAAGGTCAATTTAACCACACAATTTACAATAGTTTTCAATTATGACGGCCTGTTTACTTAATGTTAAATAAACTTCATGAAAGCCGTCAATTTGCCGAGATTGCGTACTTAATTAATCATTTTTTCAGACTGATAATTCGAGAAACTATTTCAACGTGAGTCAAGACTCTGATCGGTGTAGCAGGTATGAAATGTTTTTGAGAAACACAACTGCTGGTGTGTTCAGCGACGGATCCAGTTGGAAGGGGTTTCAGTCCCCCCGCATTTTCAGCTACACTTATTAATGCATTATTTTTTCCATAGTTTTAGACACACAAAGTCTATGCGAGTAAAAATTTTTGGATTGCCAGCATCCCACTCTACAAAAATTCTAGATTCGCCACCAATGTTATTAATTTCAGTATATTTGTATTAACTTGCAACAAATAAATAAACAATCGGCAAACTAAACGTACAAACTGTTTCGCGCTCATAAGAACTTCTGAAGAGCGCTTAGCGCGAAATAGTCTGTTGGGTTAGTTTGTTAATTGTTTATTTATTTGTTAATTGACTCTGGAATGGACCTACGTACAAGGTACATTGAGCACTTTTTTGTCTATGCTAACTACCTTTTTCACGTTTGTGTATTAACTTGTGCGAATTTCAATCTTTTTGCACCTGCCTGACTTTACTGAAGCATCATGCAACTAGACAGCCCGAAATCCAAAAAGTTTTTGCAAACCAAGGCTGTTATTTAGCATTTAATCAAAACTTTCTAACCTGTCAGTAAGTATAGGTGTTAAACGATTCCTTTAAATTTTAAATATAGAAGCTTTTTCAAAATCTGAAACAATTGCGAAACAACCGCGGCGGATCCAGTTTTTTTGTAGGGAGGCCTGGAATCAAAAAAATCCTCATTTTGCTGTTTTGTGAACCTGGAAGCAACTATGTGCTAAATGTAAAACTAAAAAGGAGAGATTGGGGGCTTGCGCTCTTCCCTCCCCTACCCTCCTCCCTTTGGATCAACCAATGATAATAGTTTTTCTGCAAGACATGACAGCGCGTATAGCGAGACACATCAAGAAGTTTTTCTTAGCTTGACTTGACTCGAAGACCTTTAGGTCCCTTCGCGATCTTCCTATGTACATCTCCTCAAATCCGGTTAATTTGTTTGTTTAATAATTTGTAAATAACCTTAATTGTTGACATAATACAGTTACATCAAAAAACCAAATCTTCATTATACTCGCGATGTTACGCCCAAGCGTGGAACGAGTCGCGGGGCCCATCTCCGAGGCTTAGCGCCTGGGCAACACAGCTTCCAAGAATCATAGCACCTGCGACAAAATGTTGGCAACGCTGATCAATTTGAACGACCCGGGAATCGAACCAGAGACCTCCTTGCCGGTAGCGATGTCTTAAACCACAGTGCCAGCCAGCCAACCGGTGCCATTGAAGCCAGTTCGTCACTGACGAAATTATATACATTGATATTGCAGATGCAACATTTAAAAGTAGCCTGAATTTATTAAATAATTTCAGGCTGGTATTGCCTGAAGACGATCTTTCTTCCGACAACTCGAGCTTACTTAGAGAGCATTGTTTGGATGGGTGGAATTTCAACTTAACCGAAGGAAACAACGTAGTAACACAGGTAATTAAATGAACATCACAGCGTTTAACTTGGTGCACTTGCACCAATTTGTTACTGCCAAGGATTTAGGACAGGAGTGGGCAACTTCTCTAGTCGGCTGACCAAATGTGGGAAAATGAGGTTCTTAGTGGGCCGGATTATTACATAAATAATATGACGTCATGCGAAACGAACCGATGTCACACGCTGGTTGAAAATATTTACAACGCCCTCTGCTGTGACCTAATTTTCAGCAATTGCACTGTTGTGATTTTAAGGCATTTTTTTGTTCCGCAGCTCGCACCGACAGTTCGGTGAGAGCACAGCGATCCGCAACTGTCATGAATAAGGCCCCGGGCCACATTCCAGGGTATGGTTGATTACAGTCTGCGGGTCATTCATGCAAAACCCCTTCACGGGCCGTTTGTTGCTCATGCCTGATTTAGAAGCGTGATGCAAAACTTTAACCGATGCTGTTCTTCTAAGTTTTTTTGTTAAAAGTGAACATTTTTAAAGCTGCATTTGTAACAGAATTCGTTCTTGCTTTTTATTTATCTTTCTAATTTGTGGAACAACACAGCTATAATACACCATTATGGCGTGCGAAAGCATGCAAATGTTTTGCTACTGCTTTCTTAATTATATTTTTTGGTATAAAGCACTTATTCTTTTTTATCAGGGTTTTTCTTTTCGAATGAAAGTCATAGCGGATAAGTTTGAATATTTACTTCTCATCAGCTGTGCTGTAGATAAACCTCACAAACAAAGACGTAGTTTACACCATCTCTCCTGTTTTAATTTTGTTGCCATATTTTAATAGTATTTAATATGCATTTAAAGCACAATTAGTATCTCTACAACTATGTGTCTCAAGATTAATATCTCTGCACGAAAGCACCAGAAAGAAGCAGAGTTGCCTAACTAATCGGTACAGTTTGAGCTATGAAGGTTTGAAACATTATTAATTCCTGATTGACAGTTTGGACTTGTTTGTGAATCAACATGGAAACGGCCCCTCACCACCTCTTCTATATTTTTCGGAATGTTTCTCGCAAATATATATGGAGGACAAATCTCAGATAAGTAAGCTTGTTTCTAAATTATTTTTAGTCGTGTACAAAAAACAAAAAAAAAAAATTCCATTAATTGAAGCGCTTCTGGCACTCCGGAGCATTAAATACTGAAAAGATTGACATTTTTCAAACTTCTGATGATCTTTCGTGTGTGTAACGCAAGCCTACCCGTATTACGTGATAGGTTGTAGCTGGGCTTCGAAAGCGAACTTGCAGAGCTTCGCTGTATTTGCCGAACTTGAACTAGACCTGGAAAAAAGTTGATTTAGTTTCAGATTTCATCCTCAAGACACTCGCCGTATTACGCCGAAGCTTGTAACCAGAGGTGGGGCCCATCTCCACAACTTTACGCCTAGGCAATACAATTTAGAAGAAACGTTGCAGCGGGTGCGAGCCGTGGACGACGCTGTACCGATTAAACCGGCCAGGGAGGTGAACCCCAGACTTCCCGCACCGATAGCGGTGTCTAAAAATTGCTACGCTAGCAGGCCGGCTGGTAGCTAAGCTCTGTTAAAATTACTTTAACTCAGCAGAAGTTTCTAAACTCAAACCTGAACTAGAAGAATTAAATATGAAGAACTCGGTTCTCGAGTTGTAAAAATGCTTATGGGGGTGGTGCTAGCTTTTCACGCAAACGCAAAGGAGGGATTGTCATTATTTATAGGGGAATGGTTTACGCTAGAATCTTTTATGGGGGTTGATGTTGTTTTCGGGGGGATGGCATCACTTCGCATCCCCGCTCGACTCGAGTACTTTGAAGAACTCCAGCTTGAGTAAAAATGTCAAGTTTGCAGCCCTGGTAGGTAGTTCGCATGTGGCATAGCACCAAACAAGACTTTGAAATTTTATTTGCTAACAATCTTTCAATAGTAATATACTTTGTTCTTTATTAGAGCTGCATTTTCATTGCAAGTTTTGGCTTTTCTTTTCAGATATGGCAGAAAGATTTCTGCGCTAGTGGCTATTTTAGTAAACGTAGTCGTCTTGATTGCTTTATCTTTCTCCCCAAGTTACTGGTTTTATATCTGCTTTTTGGTTCTACATGGGTTTGCCACTTCTTTGAACTTCATGTATGTTTTTGTATGGGGTAAGTGGCGTTTTAGTATTTTTCAAATTCAACTGCGTAGGTTAGGTCTAGGGCACAGCCTGACTTGTTTCGTTATTCCAAAGAGTAAGTTTTTCAAATTTTCGTTGTCATTGTGACGCCATGTGGAAATAATAATTCATAAAAAAGTGTCAAGTGAAGAAGTTTATTGTTAATAACTCTTAAAATTACATCGAGTATGTGTCATGGCGAAAAGTTTTCCGTGTTAAGACATATCTACAGTAAATACTATACATGACACTTTTTTAAATCGATTACTCAGTTGTTACGCATATCGCTATTGGTGCAAGAGGTCTGGGGTTGTAATCCCTGGTCGGTTAAATCGGACACAGTGTCGTCAACGGCTCGCCACCGCTGCGACGTTTCTTCGTAGCTGTTTTGCCAGGCGTAGAGCAGCTGAGATGAACCCCGCTTCTCGTTATACGCTTCGGCGCCATACCGCGAGTATAATAAAGATTTGACTTTTTTTAATTTTACTTGTGATTTATGCATTGAAAGGTCAAGAGCTGGTGTACACAAGCGATAAACGTGTTTTGGCGACTTTCATAATCAACTTGGGACACGCTAGTGGTAATGCCATGATGTCATTAGTCGGCTATCTGGTTCGAGAGTGGAGTTGGGTTTATCGTGTTTTCGCTGCAATGCATGCCATGTGTTTTCTATTGTTATGGTGAGTATAGCGACTGAAAATTCTTAATGGACTCTCGGTTGATTCAATCGGAAGGGAAGCTAAGGAATTCACAAACCCTAAATTTTCAGTAATCCTACATTGTCACTTCGATAGTTTTAAATGTACGAAACCGCATAAAAAACATTTTTTGATTCTTAATTCTCCAACAATTGTTTCTAGGTCCGTGCGCAAGACTCGGGATGCATCTCATAACCGATATAACTTGATGATGAATTCCTCTCAAAGTAATCACCAATTGTATGAAATCTCAATCTGGTTTTATTAGAACATTTGGAAGCACTAAACAAGATATTTTGATTTTTTTCTAGGGGTCAGTCATATACAACTAACAAAATTTAATCATAGAATACTGCATAAGTTGATGTAGGTAAATTGCACAAGAGTAGTCCAAATCCGTTTCGCTCTTGCTATTCTTTGCCCACCCCATGATTGCTGATTCACGCTTTTTGTTGAAGCCCAGTTTAATAAGCAAATTGGAATCTCTGTTTATGCCAAAGACTTTCAATGAGCGCAGCTGCTGTCGAGTGCGCCTTTTTGACAAATTGAATTAGTGTATTCTCTCATGGCACCGATTTTTGGCACCTTTTTTGCAGTCAATTTACACTTCCTCTATGACTAGTTATTTATTGCGATACTGCAGTACACATGCATTATGTATGCTTTGCTTAGGTTTTAAAAAAAGATGGGACATTAGTCAATACCTTCCACAAAGAAAGAAATCTTGATTTTTTATCGAAAGTTTTCGTAAAACGCACTTGCTTTGCACGAGGATTATGGTTGTTTCCTTTGCAACCATCGAGATTTTTGAATTATTTAAATTACGGTACACTGCAAAGTGCTTTGTCTTCAGACGTATATGGTGCGTTATTACGGTTTGAGGTAACTTGCAGGTTGTTTGACTATCAGGGGCAGGTCTAAGGTTTTTAGTTAGGGGACGATTTACTTTTTTATGGGACGTCACTTTGCTTGGGTGTTGAAATGTCGACTCATTGTGTTACACAAATAGCACTTAAAATGTTTGCTTTTGTAAACGTTGTAAGCTTTAAGGGAACGATAGCCCCATTTGCCCTTCTGGGTCCGTCCCCTATATAACCAAGGCCGGATTTAGACAATGAGAGGCCCTTGGCTATTTGATCAATGAGGCCCTAGTGATCAATGGTTAGACTCATCTCTACGTATAAAAAGTCTTGATGGTTGATTTCCAAAAAAAGGTCTTAGCTGTTCATGACGAGGCTCTTGTCTTCAGTCTGCCTAGCCTATTGGTAGAACCGATCCTGCTATATGAGCAATGCCGGTTACTTAATGCGATAAAACGTCATGTTTATTTAACAGGACAGTGCCTGAATCTCCTATTTGGTTATTGGAGAGTTTGCACTCCAAAAAAGCCCTCAAAGTTCTCAAGCAGATTGCCAAAACAAATAAAATCGACCTTACACGTACCAAAATAAATTTGCAGGTAAGAAGAACCTTAAAATAGAATGATTTCAGTGAAACTTCTTGCTCTTTTTGTGATTTTATGAGGCAGATTTCTCCGTAAAGATGGGTTTGCACGAAGAACTTAATGTAGAGTGGAGTTGCGCTTTGATACTTTTATGGCTTCCCGTAAAGGGAAGACATATTGTTTTTACTCGGTCATTTTTACACTTTTTGACACTTCAATCAGCTGTAGCTACCAAACGGCTGTTCCAATTCAAAAGTGATCTAGAGTTCAAATGTGTGTCCCACCTAGGTCTACACCTTGGTCGCCGTAACTTTCCGCCAACAACCTCTCACTTTCTAGAAAAAAATTATTTGTCCCAGAAAAATTCTTGTTTTTTTTTCAACACCAGTTTCGTGCAGCCTAAGGCTTTTAAACCGCTAAAGCTAGAGACTTGAAATTTTCAGGGATGGTAGAGCTTTATGGGAACTTGGGTGTAACAACTTTTGGGATGTGGCGGTCGACAGATTAAAGGTCAAAAAACGAAATTTATCAAACCTATTAACTTTTAAATGACAACAGGTAGAACCTTCAAATTTTCAGAGTATATGTATATCAATGTGGGAAACAAAAATATGCACAATAATTATTTTTTTGTGACGTCACTTAGGGTCAAATGTCAAATGAACAGATCTCAACAGTTTTTTGTGCAGCTTAAGGCTTTTGAACCGCTGATGCTAAAGACTTGAAATTTTCAGGGATGATAAACCTCAATGTGAACTTTAGTCTAACAAATTTTTGGGGGTGGCGGTGTACAGGTTGAAGGTTAATCAAAAAATTTGAAAAGAAATCTTCCCAAACGTTATTAACTTGTGAATCGCAACTGGTAGGACCTTCAAATTTATCAAGTATAATTATGCATCTCGATGAGGGTAAAAAAGTATTTACAGTGAATATTTGCTTGTGACGTCACTTGGATCAAAGATCAAATAAGCAAATATGTTGTCTAGGTTATAACTATTGATTAAAAACAGGTGGGAGTTTGAAATTTACAGGATTGTGTGTCTTACCAGGTACTTGCATTGTACCAACTATAAACGCTCTATGTGACGTGACTCGGAGTCAAAGGTCAAAAAATTGTCAAATTTTGCCAATATTGTGCATCCTAAGGCTTTTGAATTGCTAATGCTAGAGACTTGAAATTTTCAGGGATGGTAGATCTCAATGGGAACTTGTGTCTCAAAACTTTTGGGTGGCAGTTAACAGGTTAAAGGTCAAAGGTTAAAAGACGAAACTTATCAAATGCCAATAACTTGTGAATGGCAAAAGGTAAGACCTTCAAATTATCGGAGGGCATTAACCTCAATCTGGGTAACTAAAAGATTAATATAATGAAGGGTTATCCCAGAGCACCTGACTTGGAGTCAAAGGTAAAAAACTTGAAAATTAGGAACCGCATAAAATTCAAGCAAATTTTCTAATCCGTTAGAGGGCAGTAGGGATAATGCTTTTTAGCTATTTTAGCTCAAAACTTTTTCATTCGTGAGTGGGCGGTGTGAATTTGTGTTTAAACTGAAAATTTAAGTAACAATAAGGGGCACATGGAGTTGGCCAAGTGATTGGTGCTTTGGACTCTTAACCTAGCTTCGCGGGTTCGATGCTCACCTACAGTGACGCAAAAGTCAGAATTTTGCGTGTATGTGCTCGCTCGTGCACATATTTTGCATTGTTTGCGTGCACCTCCCCCCACTTCCCAAGTAAACCTAAACCACTAGAGTTTTCAAATTTCCAGTGTTATTATACCCTGTTCAATGTTTGGGGTCCTAGAAAGTGTTAACGGGAAGCCATTAGCAGTTGCTTGCAGCTGTCTTCTAGTTTTATACTGTTATTGTCAACGACATGACCTAGCGGTGCCTCGCGCAGGTGACACATCCTACGTGACGGGTTCGATTCGCGGCTGAAGCCGATGGCGTTTGACATATATAGCGGGTGGTTGCTGACTCGAAGAGCGCAAGCTCACTTCGCAGTCTCCCTCAATTACTGTTGAATTTTCAGTTCAATATAATTTGAAAATAACCTCAGTTATTCATTTATTTATACATTGATGCTGCTTGGCTGAACAAGCTGAGCAATGGTAGAGCCAAGCCGCATGACATCATAAAAGAGCAAACATAGTTCAGTTCCACTTCCGTTTTTTATGTAATTTCACCATAAATGTCGTCAACAATACAATTTTTATGAGCTATTCCATTGTCGTAACCAGGAGAGGGCGCTGGGGCCGCGCCCTTCTACGCAGACAGATGCACAAAATTTTTATGGTGTAAAGCTGATAAACCTAATTGTTAAAGTTAACTGGCAAGGCTTTAAATTGCGCCCCCCTTTTAAATTCCTGGGCACGCCCCTGATGTCCGGTTATATTCAGAAGGTAAAAAACTGTATTTCCTAAAAAACTTCTAATCACAATTTTTTCGCCAAACTCGCATATCTTTATTCAAAGATTAGTTCGTAACGTTGCATAATGCTTACCGGTAATGCAAGTTCGATACGCCTTGGGAACGCTATTGTGGCATTTTGTATTTGTATTTAGTAGTTAGTCGCATATTTATCCTCCTGTCACAAGAAATTTGATCAATGCACTATAACGAGCTCGCTTAGGAGTTGCCAGTCATCTATCTACCGCACCAAGGTGGGGAATCCCGCTGAGTGCCCTTCCCAACGGCACAACAAGTAAACTTGTCGGCTTGTTCTTCACATTGTCCCATTAATGCTGAGTGTCAAGCAGAGAAGCTGTGAATACCAATTTTAAAGTCATTGGCTTGACCCGATTCGGAATCAAACCCAAGTCTACAGCGATCTAGGCGGACGCTCTTATCACTCGGTCATCTGAGCTGTTAATTTGACGCACTAATGACTGAAAGTTGTCATTGTTGCAATCCATTTTGGCTACAGTGTGTTATCGAAGCATTTGCGTTTTATTAGGAAAAAGAATACGAATCAAGGGCAATTGATCAGGCTTCGAAGAGATTATCTTCAAAATTACTTTGGCAAAACAAAACGCTACGAAGAAGATTGATCATATCATGCTTGTTGTGGTAAGAAAGTTGATAAAGATATTCACGAAAGTAACCGTATAGGCTTTAATTCTTTGAACTTATTCGATGTGTTTTTGTTACGCGTTTTCATTCTACCACGGATTCGCTATAATGAGCCAGCTTGAAAGTTATCCGCTTTTGCGTATAGTGCGTATAGCACTGGCTTTTCTAAATGCACAACAAGTAAGCTTGATTGCCGGCCTGTTTTTCCACACTGTCCGTTTATTGCTGAATTTCAATCAAGGATGCTGAACACCAATTTTTTGGTCTCTGATTTTACCTATTATGGGAAACGAAACCTGACCATAGCATCAAAGGAAAGCGATATATCCTCCGAACTTATCAAAAGTGTCCGATTTGGTCTTACACCGATGAGTAGTGGCGCAAGCCAGAGGGGGGGAAGCGGCGCAATGGCTTCTTTTTTCACGAAATCGAATGTGAAAATGCTTCATTTTGCCGTAAATTTCAATTCGAAGTGCATTCTTCTAAAGTACTGCAGTCTATGGAGCCTCACTGTGTAATTTGTCCCCTTCATTTTTCTATTGCCTGCTGCCCTTCCACTGTTTTTAAAGGGAGTATGATGCAAAGGCTTGGGTAGACCAGGTGAAGGCTATAGTATTTTAAGCCCTTCTCCATAAATTTTCATTTCTGCACTTTACCTAAATAGATTAGTATCTTGATGCTTTAAGACGCGCAAAAATGAAAATAAACATTTTTTTGAATCTAGCCTCTCCTGTAATAAAACTTGGCCCCAAAAAAATGCAATGTAAAGAGGATAAATTAAAACGCAGTCATTTCAAAACTATATTTTTACGCTCCAAGAACGTCAAAAATCGCCTACAACTAACCTTATCTGTTTCTATTAGTAGCCTACAGCGTGCTACTACTGGAAAAATGGGTCCAATGATTAGGTGGAGACAGAACATAATCATGGTGTTCACAGCATGGTGGCTGAGAGGATTCTTTGATCCCGGGGCAAAAATGCTATTTAGACCCGTTGGTCAGTGACCTCTCAAAAAAAGTCTCTCACACCCGGCTTGGGCCCCGAAGTATTTGCTCTTTTTTCCCCCTCAGCTCCTGTGGTCCATATCTATAGTGTACCGCTAAATATCAGTGGTGCGGGTAGGATAGAAATTGAGGCAGCAAATTTAAATGCAAACCTAGTTGAATTACACTGTGTTGGTCTTGATGATGCTAGGATATTATCGTCAGCAGCTAGCGTGACCGAGTGGTTTGTTGCTTGGTTTTTACGATGGCCGCGATTGCAAGGTTGATAGTTCAACTCCCTCCCTAGCCTCGTTGCTGCGTCCTTGAATATGATGTTTCGCGATAAATATCTGTGCATGGTGGAATGTTACAAACAGCAAATTAAAGTAGTCAGAAGCAAAATTAAACTGGAAAATTCTGGAAAACAGAGACAACTCCTAAGCGGGTCTGGATTCGTTCAAAATATAGCGCCCCCGTCGCTTTTTCGTGACCGGAGGATAAAAATGAAGAAATCAATCAATTATTATAATGTTACAAGACCTAATGATTCACTTATTTTTATTCAATTTTTTAGGGTTTACACCTTACTGAGTTTCTTTACTATGACGCTAAACTCTTCCAATCTGGGCGGGAATGTCTACATCAACAATTTAATTGGTGGAGGATTTGATGTACTGGCAGCGATTGCGATTACCGTTATATTGAAAAAGTTCTGTCGGCGACACACAATGGTATTTTTGCTTGCGATGTTTGGAAGCTTTTCTATACTGTCGCAACTTGTCAAACAAGGTGAACAATCAGTACTAATAGTAACATGTGGCAACGGTTTTCTGGGGTTGGAAATCAAGTCCAAATCTCGGGGAAGTTCACGTTTGACAGAGTAGAGGATGAAACAAAAAAACAGTGCTAGGATGCGTTTACCATCATCCGACAGGATAGAATAAAGCTTACTAGGCGGAAATTTTCTACTTGTGGCGATTATCACAAATTACTTGAGAAAAATTTTCGGACATGGAGCTATTTGAGCAGGGATGGGTCTATTGGGGAGCGAGTGTGGTGACCGTCCACTCCCTTAAAACGGTTGTCGCAGCAAAACACTTTAAGCGCTGTCTAATGTTAAAATGCAATGTCTACGCATTATTGCGTGCCAAAAGATCATGACAGTAAACCGTCTAACCCGCCCCCTTAAGCAAAAATTTTGGACCTGCCCCAGTATCCAGGCACAACAACTCATATAATTGATGATTGGACGAAATAACTTGAGTGCTGTAGCAACCATGGTTCTTCAAGCTTCAATTTTGACCATGATTCCAAAAAATGAACGCCATTTAACCGGCCAGTTAGCTCAGTTGATGAATGCATCACTATCGGTGCGGGAGGTCTGGGGTTCGAATCCAGGGCCGGTCAAATCGGACGCAGTGTCGCCAATAGCTTGTCACCGATGCGACGTTTCTTCGTAGCAGTGTTGCTCAGGCGCTGAGCAGCGGAGACGAGTCCCGCCTCTCGTAATACGCTTCGGCTTAATACCGCGAGGATAATGAAGATTTTTGATGTATGATATTATGTTTTTTGTTTCTCAGCGAGCGAACCCACTGGAACAGCTTTTGCGTTAATAAGCAGATGCTTTTCCACTGCTGCCACAATGATGGTGTTTTTAATAACCGGCGAATATTTTCCTACGTTACTTCGAAATACAAGTGTAAGCATAGCTAGCCTGTGCTCAAGAATAGGAAGCATGATGGCTCCTTTCCTTATTTTTGCAGGTAAGAAGTTCAATTGTTCACAAAAACCACGTAACTAGCGCTTGTTAGTATGAAGTTCAGCGATTGGCCAGAGACGCACTGCGTTTACTTTTACTTGTAAACCGCTTAGCCTTAGGTTTATGTGTGAATGTTAAAGGCTTGATCCATTTCCAAAAGACACTACCAGCGTGTACCGGGCGCCTCTAACCAAACTCATTCTCATTTTAACCATAAAGCTCTTACTTACTAAGGAAGTCCACCACTTAGAAAACATTGTGCCGCAAATTTCATGTCCAAATAGATCTTGATATACTGGCATTTATCTCTATTTTTAGTCGTGTTTTTATGCCTCTATCGCCAAAGCTTTATAATCAGGTCCCGTGGAAGTTAGTGGGAAAATGTAAAACGTAAGCTGCAATTTTTAGTGGCCTGAAAAAAAATTTATTTCCAGGATTCAAACCCACTATGCATTTCTCACTACGGCACAAGTGAACTTGCCGGCTACAAGCTTTGATTGAATAATTTGAAAAACTTCGGCTTTAAAATCAACACCCGACACTCTACGTAGCAATTTTTCTAAAATAAGTTGGACAAACCTTGAATTAATGTTTTGTAGGTGAAGAGATCAACCTGTCGATTCCTTTTTACGTAATGGGGAGTTTATCAGTGGGTGGTATTTATCTAACTCTGCTTTTACCTGAGACTTCCCACCTTCCTCTTCCAAACACTCTGAAAGACTCCCTAGATATCAATGATCCCAGGTGAAGAGTTATGCTACGGTTACGCTATAGACCATCGATTATTGCTATTTGAAAGTTAACTCTTGCCGATTCTTTCCGATTGTCGACGTCTGTCTTCCAGATTCCGTTACAACCTTCTCCCAATTGTCAGTGATTGCTGAAAATAGACACCAGACAATCGCCACCATTAGTAGCGCAATTAACCTCAAGTGTGACCGCAAAATCATTCTATCCACATGTCCAATTTTCGTGAGCTTTAGGCGCGGTTTTTAGTTTCTGCATCATAGTCAACCAGAACCAAGAGCCTCTGGCCTAAACCCACGCAAATTAGACATGGTGGAGAAGGTAACTGTGTATTGAAATTGTGCGTGAAAGATAAAGACGAGTTTGTTTTCCAGGTGGATTCCATGTTTAAATTCTCAATCTAATGCCAAAGAACAAGATCCTTCGTCCGAAAAAAAACTTCCGATGTCAGCGCACGTTGTTGTAAATGAACAAGCAGTTTAGTTGCTAGTAGGAAGCATTACTGTGCAGCTTGGGACTGCAAAATCAAAAACTTGCTGATTATTCCAACCAATCGTTGAGCACTGCTCAATGAGCAGTCATCCCTACTTGTAACGCTAAGCTTATCAAAAATCAATTTTTACGACCTTGAAAGAGCGCAAGAGAACGTGAAAGATGATTTAATTAAAATTTACATTAGCGATGGTTGCCTTTAGTACAATGTTTGCTCTAGTTGAAATTTTCGTCACATGCACATTGCGCACTGCACATTGTAAGTATATATTCAATAAATTTTGTCGGTCGAATATAGTAAGGTCAAATGCAGTGTGTGACAAATTGCGTGATAAAGTGATGGAAGACATAGTCAAATAGGTTTCAGATAACATTTGTTAGACATCTATTGAGTAAATAGTGACTACGGTTTACCCATTAAGAGGGTCTTCTCTCCACCCTGGTCTTTGAAGTATGTCAACGTACTGCGAAGGCCTAGCGCATTTGTGAGTAAAATGGCGCTACACTACTTTTTGCTTGAGAACTCCTCTGAAAAAATCTCGACTGTATTCCATTTTGTAGTTTTTTCCACCAACCCCTTGTAGCCTCCCCGCAACCGGTTTTTCATTTAAGCTCATGATATATGGCTAAGAATAGCGCAGCGGTTTGTAGCACATGCGCTTTGCGGACGTGTCGACACGTTAAGCACTACGTACAACGCATTCTGCTGGCTAAGAAATTTTCTCTTCCGGAAAGCTTGTCTGTGCTGATTCTTGATGAGGCACTCACATGGGGCCATCAACATCGAATTATTTCTTTTTTGTGGAAAGTAGCATACAGGTTCTCCAAGTTATTTACGGAGTCGGAATTTGTCTTTGTATCGCTCGACGACAAACTTGGAATCGCATTTAATGTGAAATCCATCTTCAGAATTCACGTTGAGCATACACTAAATCTTTTCCACGTAGCTTCCTCGGCTTTTAGGAAAAACTGCAGTATAACTTAGGCTTTATTGGATAATGCGTGGATACTGACAATTTTACTCTAAATTTACGGTATAAAAAACGTTCGAAAACAATGTACATTATACAGGGTGGCCCAAAAGTAGGTGTACAGTTATTAAAAGTAGCGTTTAGGTCCAAAACTAGGTTTGTAGTTCTCATTTAGGCACTTTTACTTTTATACTCACTTTTTTACGCATATACTTACATGTATAAATTATAAAATTATCATATATAAATTACTCACATATTTACGCATTTTGACTCACTTTTAACTGTATACCTACTTTTGGGCCACCTTGTATAGTGGCGTCAGAAGTGAACCTGCGTTTGTTACCAAAATAAATCATACACCAGTGAATATAGTTAGGCTTCAAAATATTACATTGTATCGTTTTGACAGATAAGTCCAGGACAAGTCATTCTTGCCGCTACTCGAATCCAACCTACACTACGTTACAACATGCGTCTTTTTTACACTGCAAATTTAAAATTTACAGTAATTTAGGAGACTTAATTTTCATCAAGTTTTGAATAAAATTTGAACATAGCAAAACGGTCGGTCAACACAGTTGTTAACACATTGCTGTCGGTTCGGGAGGCCTGGGGTCGGGTCCACAGGCAGGGGGGCGCTGGGGCCTCCGCCCTTTTGAAAAAATTTTCGCCCCCCTAAAGAAAATCAGTTATTTTTTCGTGCATACGTTGGTGTTCATTGTGGAGTAAACTTTGTACGGTTTACTGTCTTCAAGACCCGCAACCACGTGGGGCGCGGAAAAATTTTTGCCCTGTTTTTTGCTTAGTTAATGACTAGTTAAGATGTGATACAACATAATTCATGTTGTTTGTATAAAACATAAACTGAAATAAGCAAATCCGCAGTTCTTAAAGAGTCGTCTTACGAACAAGCTCGCCTAGTTTAGTAAGGTATTTTTTCGCATTCTGATACAGAGACCATTGGGAGCTGCTTGAATTACAATTAATCGCCCAGGTCTGTAGGCTGTATGTTTGCTCAGTTTGGGTGTCACCAAAGTCACCAATAATAATTTAACGTAAAAAAATCAATTTGTTTTGCATTGCACTCTTGTTTGCGAGTGACTGGAAGCATAATGGCAGAGGAAAAAGTGGATTCTGTGTGGCGCAGCAGTAAAGCATTCTGTCCTTGGTCGTTAGGTTGGGAGTTCTTTCCCCTTTACCGTTGCTGCTTAATTATGCTACCTCTGTTCATGCTGGCATTGTCCTATGTCGGTGCTTTATTTTTGTTCTCCGTTGTTTTTTTTTAATGAAGAACTTGTGCGCATTGAAGATACGAAAAAGAGAACTTACAGGGGTAGCTACTAATCACTGTAATCAGTGCCTCTGCGCTTCGGAAGAATACCCTACTTTCTCGGCAAACAAAACAAAGTGTGCGGACTTCGACTTACCGAAAATTTCGCCGCAATGCGCCGAAGTTGAACTAAATTTCTCCGAATGGTTTGGTGTATTTTTTTATCGTCCGTTTTGAACAAGAAAAGAAAAAAGTTCTCCTTCGGTTTTTATCTATGATGTCATAATCCGACGTTGCAAAATTTCGTCCCTAGCCATGACCTTGCTGGGCGAGGTCTATTTTCTTGGATTACTGCAGCATGGGACAACCAAATGGACAAGTTTGTCACCAGAATTCCTTCCTCCGCAAGATCTTCCTCCAACGCGGCTTCAAGCTTTTCTTTGTCATCGCACACCAAAAAGCAGCTCCACCTCAGCGACATCGATTTTTTCTTCGCAAAGGCGTCAGGATCGTTTACAAAGCAAAATCTGTTGCATCTAATCGGCTCTGGTGCAGAACATTAGTCAAAAAGAAACCGCCAAACCCGCAAGCCGATGATGTAAGATGTACTGTCTCAAGTTCTGCGCTATTTATTCTTCCGGTACTATGTACTATCTATTGCTTTTGCACTAAAACTTTGCTCGTCGCTTTTTCGAATTACATGTAAATTTAATTAATTCATAGCGTAATAGCCTTCAACAAAGCTATACGCTGGCAAATCTTTTCTGTTAGATTGTAAAGTACTTTGCCACCGGTACTCTTTCCTTTTGTAACAAACTGGTATAAGAAAGCGTGATGTAAGTGTAAACATCTGGAACAGAGTAGATGTAGTTCTTTCAAACCAATTTTACCTAAAAATTTCTCGCCCCCATTGCAAACAAATTTGCCCCCCTTATAGCACTTTCTTGTGGCTGCTGGCCTGCCTGGGGTTCGAATCCCTAAAATGGCGATGTATCCACAAAGCAGTAGCGTATTTAGGGGGGGGCATGGCCCCAATGCTCTCCCCCTCGTTTGACTCTGATTTTTAGTAAAAACAATAAAATTAATGTTACCAAGTGACTGCAATATGCTAAACTCTTTGTTAGTTTTTATAGTTTATGGCCAGTTGCGGATACAGGGAGATAGGACGAGGGGTGCTGCATCCTTCCACCATCCATTTTCAAAAATATTTTTAATGTATAAAATTTTTTCCATAATTTTGAACCTCTTTGATTGCAATAAGCCTTACGCCTTATGCCATGTATAATCGAAAATGTGCGAACAAAATGCATCATATTTGGCTAAGCACTCAGAATTAAGGTCAAAAAATTTAAACAATATTTGCCTGAAAATTATTCAAAAAGCACTAAAATAGCCATTACAGCATGTAAAATGTCCACAATTTTTCCGGGGGAGCATACCCCCGGACCCCCCAAGAGCTTTTCTTGTTTCTCAATTAGCTACAAATTTGTTCTGGCGAAAAAAATACCCCTAAGAATATGTGGAAAATATGCTCCCCTCCCCTTTTAAAATTTCTCGCTACGCCACTGCCAGCAATGCACCGGCAGTGGATCGATGGTTCATACAGGTATTTTTGAAGTCGTCTTCCCTCTAAATCAGCGCTCTTCTACAGAGGTTCCGCGGAACATGCAGAGGGTTCCGTGAATTTAAAGGGTTCCGTGGGGGTTCCGCGATGGTCCATTATTTTTAGAAAAATAGGAGTTCGTGCTTCAGTATACTGATGCGTAATTCTGAATGTTTTGCATCACCGTGCCGCATTCATATACGGTACTTAAACAAGTAGTTGTGATATTTGTTGCGTCACTTATGGTTCATTGTCATGCTTTCAGCTAGGACAGCGTTTCTCAACCTTTAATGGTTCACGATCCCTTTTAAGAAATTCATACAGCCAGCGACCCCCCTTCATACTTTAAAATTTAAACGATTAAAAATTACGGTACAAGATATTCAATTTTAAACCACTGCTTAATTTTACATTTGTTAGTACAATGGTTGACTTTGCAACCGCACAGCCGATTTCAGGCACGTAGCCAGGCTTTGTAATGGGGGGTGGGGGGGTTGTGTCGGGGGTCTAGGGGCGAAGCCCCCAGAAGCTGAAAATTTTTGTATTTTTTACCTAAAAAAAGTAAATTTTAGTGTGTTTAACTGTTTAAAATGCTGTAGCAATGTCTTGTGTATTATGTATTATACGTACAAACACAGAATACACCAACTCACTAACTGTGAGCGGTCCTCTGTTAAGAGCTCTCCTACCCACAGATCGGGAAGCGCTGCTCCATGGCAAAAAGTAACCTCACCAATTTAATGTAACAATGGTTGTTGCTTCAAAATATTTTTCTTAGCTCACATGTAAAAGATATGCAGTAATTGTAGGCTTATAAATACTGATAGCTAAAATGTAATGTGACAAAAAATTAGAGAAATAATACTTTTTAAAATTAAAGAAGTATACCATTGGATGCGGGGGAGCTGAAGCTTCCTCTCCGCTAGCTACGCTACTGACAATAACGATGGCGCAGCAGTTTGAAAGCACCATCCAAGTTTATAACTTGGCATACTAATAAAATTGACATACCAATAATAATGGGTGGGGGGAATTCAACTCCCCCCCCGCTTCAGCTATGATATTGACGAAAACGATGGTGCAGCAGTTTGCAAGCATTATTCAAGTTTAGTGCAGATAGTTGGCATACCAATAGGAAAGGGCTGTAGCTCCCCCCCCCCCACCCGCCTCCTCTCTAGCTACGCTACTTGTCGACTTAAAGATTTATGGTTTAGTGTTCGATAAAGTCAATCATATATCATCATCAACTTTCCTTCAATTTCGAGCTTTCGTTTTGATATGTAAAAAAGCTGAAAAGCCGCTTTCGCCGAAGTATGTTGTGGCAAATGGAAGTAATATTCGAAAAGTCAGTTCGGATATTTGAGGGTATTAGGATTCGTACATAGAACACCAAAATTGAAAGATTGCTATTTCCCGGAAAGCATCATGTGAAGACGAATCATTTCGAAGATCACAAAATAATAATTGGTCTTGTAATTCATCCAACGCAGTTGAGAACGGATTTCGTGCGAATGCAGATTCTCGTTCTGTAGGCTCAGGAAAGTATCGTTTAACACACAGCTTCAAAAGATTGAAGGTGCTCTGCAATCGATGTCTTCAAACGTTTATCGAGTTTTTCATCTTTAATAGCACTGGACAAATTTTCCAACATGGCGATATTCCTATGTATCACTTTTCGATGCCAGTTTTGCAATCTTGAGTAAAAGGCATTCAAACGGTCGCGGAGATTTTGAAATTATCAGATATCTTTGCGATTAACAAAATAGTTTATAAATAAATTTATGACCCCCCTGGAAAGATCTTTGCGACTCCCTTGGGGATCGCAACCCCCAGGTTGAGAAACCCTGAGCTAGAACATTGTTGTTGCATCCCAGTTATACGATGTATTGTAGCCCATCACAGCAGCGCTGTTGAAGTAAGAGTAGAGTAGACTACAGACTAGAGCTTCTGTTGAGAGTTTTTTTAAATGGCTTACACCGTACACGCAAAAACATTGACAAACCAAATTATTATTGTTTAGTTTAGTCAAATGAAGCAAAGCAGCATATTTTCGTGAGTGAAGCGAAAGAACAGAAACGCAAGAACAACAGAGTCATTAAGTTTCTGACTTTGTAGCTTTTCTAATAACTGCTTGTTTGTTGAAGTGTTTAATTATTTTTGAAATAACAAAGTAAATGATCTTTTTAGGCCTACAAGCAATTTATGACTTTTTAATTTTTGTTAGTGGGGTTCCGTGACTAACGCCAAAATACATTAGGGGTTCCTCGCTGTTAAAAAGGTTGAAGAGCACTGCTCTAAATAAAATATTAAGAAATTCAAAAAATGATATTATATTTTTCAGTAATCAAAGAGCGATGACACACGTCACAACCGGTAGTGCTAAGAGGGATTGGAGATCCAGGGTAAATGCCCCGGAGCCCACATGACTCTGGTAGTCCACGTACTAAAACAAAAAGCAGAGTGACTTAAGCGAAATGTTTTATTACGACGACAATAGTCGTAAGCCATAATCACAACAAAACTAGTTTAAAGTTCAAATCGTATTCTAAAGACGTTTTACCATCATGGCTCAAAAATGAATTATTTTCGCGACATCACGGATTATTCTTAGAGCATAAGGGACCAATCAAAACGTTTTTAGAAAGGGAGTGGAGGAGAAAAATGCGTATCTTGAAGTTTGTGGGTCTAATAGAAGCATCGAAGTACTAAAGTATAAGCACTTAAAACTAAAAAAACAGGGGGCTCCTGGATCCGTTATGGTAAGGAGGTTTATATCAATTTCAAAATAAAAAAACATAAAAACTCGTAAAAATTGAATGATTACCCGTAAACAATCATCTCCGTTTAAATTGCATTATCATTCATAATTACGTTTGAAGATTTGGAGGATTGGATTTCTTTCCGGGGTCGATCATTGCCTTCATTACAAATATCACTGCATATCTTGCAGCGTGGAATCCACCTTCAAATTTCACAAATAATTTCAGAAAAATACCAAAATTATATCAAATCAAATATCAAAAGAACAAGAGGAAGTATGGCGGAAACTGGAGCCGCATCTATAAAAATTTTTCGTTGGAGATTTTGCAGTGCACCGCTGGCAATGGAATAGCCAGCCAGAAATTTCGAGTAGACAGACAAAATTGCTACAGGTAAATATATTTTTTACGTTCAATCTCCAAAAAAAAAAAGGCCTTGATTCCTCATGAAGGCTACTCATGTTAAAAGCGACCTTGGTGGAAGGACTAATTCTAAAGCGGGCTTCTAGGTCATAACTAATTTTTTGCTTTCGTAATTTCTTTTTTCAGGTATGCTGTTGAAACGTTGTGCGTTTAAAAAGTCCATGTGCTCTCGTTCCTAAATTGATGTGTTAACAGGGTCACTATTTATCCATAGTATGGCCAGCGTATATCGCACATAAGCTAATGGTGTGTAGATACTACACTTACGCATTGTCACAACACCGGTCCTGAGAGAAAACGGGGTAAGCCGCGACAATTGCCTCGGGACCCACGCCGTAGGTGGGTAACCTTTTTTCAAGAAAATGCCTTTCAATCGTACCTAATTTTGCTGGTTATGCTTCCCCTGGAAAAAAATACGATTCTCATGGCATGAAAACTTTTTTCACCGATTACAGCATCACAGTTAATTTTCACGTCATAATTCATGTAAAAATACGTCGATTATATTTATTTATACGTCATGATTTTGACTCACAAAAACGGGCACATGGACTTTGTCAGCTTGCATAAGCGCATATCAGTAGCCAGTACCTAGGAAATTTCGCAAGACCGTACTTGGGATCTTTCATCTTCAAGGCTTCGTCCAACGTGTTAGGGAGCGCAATGTGCGAAGTTTCGGGTAAAAGCAAAGTCAAATAAATGCTGACTACAGCAAGACCACCAATCACATAGAAAGGTATGGACAAATTGATTTCTTCACCTGGAAAACAGCAAGAATACTACCTGTCCACAATTTTTTAGGCCAATATACGCGTTTTTTTATTCTTTTTTAATTTCCACATCACGTTCAAAAATGATTATGAACTCCAAAAGTAAATTGAAACCTAAAAATGGCGCAGGCTTTTGATTAATGAAATATAGTGTTGGGATATTGGGCAGGGCAAGTATCTGAATTATGAAATAGCAGAAAACCATGTATCAGCAGTATGATCCCAAGCTACAGACAACAATGATGTGAGCTAGTCTCTTCAGATGATAGGCTACTTGATCTTATCAAGAGTTTACGTCATCTGCTAGGGGTGAATTCGAACATCAGTTTAAACTCGTTCGAAAAACTGTTAATTGGTCGCTAATTTTTATGGTGGAGCCTGAAGATTGGCGTCAGAAACGACGACCATTTTCAAGCGGCCAGGACTATAACTTAAGCCAGAGCGTTTTCAATTTAAATACTTCAATGCGACAGCAAAATTAGAAACTACAGTACCTTTATCACTCTAACCTACAAAACTTTACAATTTGGTTCATCATTGCGATGGCCTTACCAACAAATATAAGAAATGGAGCTGCCATGCTTCCGAATCTTGACGTTAAACTGGATATACTTATACTTGTGTTTCGTAGCAAAGTCGGAAAAAATTCACCCGTCATTAAAAAGATTATCATGTACGAAGCTGAGGAAAAGCATCGACTGATCAAAACCAAGATTGTTCCAGCACTTTCATTGGCTACAAAACAACAAAAGTACCTTATCATGAAAAACAGTAATGGTTTCCCCGACAAGTTAGTAATTGGTTGCGAATTAGTCATCTTACAAGCTACCCTTGCAATAGGCTGCTGGAGTTTTCTTATTCTAGCTAGCAGAAGTCAAAGATGCATCGCTTTTTACAAATTGTTGTGCGGTGAATCCAGCGCTGTGAATTCAAATTATAAAGTTCAAGTTCACCCGAACTTTGCGAATCCGGGTTCGAGATCTTCACTTTTAAGTTTCCAAGGATAAGTTTGAGTTTGGTAAAGTTTATCGCGATCATTCTAAGTTTAAGTTGGACTAAGTTCAAAACCCGATCAACTCTTGCGTAGATCGAGTTCAAATTTGGCAAACCAACTAGTTCTGCTATTCAAGTTCACAGCCCAACTTGAAACAGTGAAATCGGTGCTGTAGAAAGAAGCTAGCACCTATTTTTTGACTCGGAGCTAAGCCTCATATCAGTTACACAATTAATGTTATATCGACGCCTACCCTTTTAATTCACATCGTCATTTTGGCAATGTATGAATGTAATGAAAAAGAGCAATAGAGATTGCCGAATATGGTCTATTTACAAGTTAGCTAAAGAGTGGTCGTCTTTTCGCCAAACATCCACTTATCATTAAGTTCAGCAACCCTGAACCCAAAGCTCTATCCATCTTTTTACCACCCCAGGCCGTTGCACAGTCTGGATCACGAGCTATAATGATGTTGCTTAGTTTTTGGTATCGTCAATCTGTAGCAACAGATCCCTCTTGGTGCACGATGTGTTGAGCAAATGAAAATACCGTGATCTACAGTTTACTAATGGCGCGATTAAGCCGAAGACTTCAAAAAGTAACAAATAGTGGTCTGAAACCAATCATAAGAATAAACTGTACCTTGCTTCACCAGCTGCGAAAAAATACATAAACTGCCAAACATTGTAACTGAAAAGATCATCGTGTGCCTGCGGTTAAATTTCTTCAATAAAACAGTGACAGCAACAGCTGCGACCACATCAAATCCGCCACCAATTAGATTGTTGACATAAACATTTCCCCCTAAGTTTGCCGAGTTGAGAGAGTTTGTGTAAAAACTCATCAATGTGTAGTTCCTGCAAAATTTTGATTTGTGTTTATGTTTAGCGTGAGATACTGTCAGCTCTATCACGTCCAGGGCTGCGAACTCACTATAGCCTTTTCAATCGAGTGTGAACTCGTAAAATGAAAAACTTGAACTCGAACTCAGTTCGCAAGTTTTCAGAGAACTCAAGCTTCAAGTTCTTCATTTTAAATTTTGCGAGTTCGAGTTCACTAATTTTTACCGACTTTATACTAAGTTCAAGCAATTTTTGTCACGTTTATAGATAAGTTCAAAACTAAATCAAGTTTTCCCGAGATCGTGTTCACGTTTAAGTTCAGGGATTCTTGTTTTTCGAGTTCAAGTTCTAGTTTGGAAAAAACGATTGAGTTCAGCGAGTTCCAGTTCGAAGCCCTGATCACATCAGTTAAGTTCAGTACAAAACCGCGCAAGAAATTCCATCTTACCACAACAAACACATGATGATTAATCTTCGTCTTAACGTCTTGTTTTTCCACAAAGTGATGGAAGATACTTTGTTGGATGTGGAATTTTTCTCAGTTAATTTGAAAGAACCTTGGTGCTGAAACACAGTTTTTGATGGTTAAAAATTGATACCACAGTGACATAGCCAAGGAAGGCACCGGGGCTCTGTCTCACTCTCTTTTTTGACAGAGCCTAATCTGAACTAAGCTTAGTATGCCCGAATGCCCTCACCCAAACAGATCATATTTCCGAAGTTTTTGGCCTGAGGCAATTTGCCCACAATTTTCCACTGGCTGCATTCTGCTACGACTGTCATCCTGCTCTTTCAACACAATGAAATACCTTCATTTCACAATGCAGACTCATTTTAAGACTTTTTACAAGAATCTTGATCAATTTCAGCGAGAAGCTCATCTTCCCCATTCGCATGAACAAAAACTGTCGATATGTGAATAGCTAAAAAACTTCTAGTAACTCTCGCAAAATTGCAATGCAATTGAAATGCCTTAAATAGCTACAATTTAACAAGTTAAAGTGAGGCGTAATCTCTTCTGACAGAGTCCTCAATAACTTATTTTAAGCTGGAGTTTGAATTGCATTAGTTGGAATAAAGTCACTATGAAACCATAAAACCACTACAACCTGTTACGTCGTTGCCGGCTACTCAAGTGGTAGAAACTTATCTTATCAAATAGAATTGTATATCAAAAATCAAATCTACATCATACTCGCGGTATTTCACCGAAGCGTGTAAGAGTGACGGGGCTCATCTCCGAGGCTTAGCGCCTGGGTAACACAACTACGAAGAAACGGCGCAGCGATGGCGAGCCCTCGGCGACACTGTGTCCGATTTAACCGACCAGGGATTACAACCCCAGATCTCTCGCACTGATAGCAATGTCTTAGAAACTGAGCTAACTGTGCGGTTAGAATTATGTATCTCATTTCATAAAGGCTGGGCAAATTTTTGGGTTTGAGATGCTAGTGTTTGGATTTGATATTGGATCCTCTAGCAACGGATCTTTTCATGCCGTACTTGCCTCTGCATTTGCACAAACGCTTGAAATTTTGATATTATTTGTCTTCGCAATTTGTTGCAAAACCTTCTCAGCTTTTTGCGTGTTCTTGCTTTGCATCAACCAAATAGGTGATTCAGGAACCGTCCTGTTGAAGTAATTCATCCACAATTCCAGTTTCTGTGGGCTTTAGACTAGCAGTGTTTGGTTCTATTTTTTGCTTCATAATCAATATTTTGATAAAAAAGGATAAAAAATTGATTATAACGCAGAAATTAAAACCAAGAACCGTGGGCCTAAAGCCCACTAAAATTGGGCATGTGTGGACAGGGTAAATGTTTCTTAAAAAGAATGGTGTCCACTTGAAGAAAAACTTGGAAAGAGTCTATTTCAGATTTGTACTGGCGTGACCACCAAGTTTGCAGCCTCTCTATGAATTGTTCGCAGAAAAAATGTTGAAAAAAAATTGGCAGAAACAAGCAGAGCTGCTGTGAACTTGAAATCGCAAAACTTGGTCTTTTTCGCTTCATTCGAACTTGAACGCATGAAATACCCTTGAATTCGAACTTAAACTCAAATAAAAATTACTAGCGCTTAATTAGCATGAACTTGGTGAAAGTTACTGAACTCGAACTTGAGCTTGGAAAGTTAAAGATAAAGAACTTGAACTCGCGAATTTTGAGTGAACTCAAACTCAATTGAAGACATTTCGATATCGCAGCCCTGAAAACGATTTAACACGAAGGCGTCGCCTTCTCTAAAAGTGAACAAATCAAATCTTCAATCTTAGCGTCTGGGAAAAACAGCTCCAAGAAACGTCGCAGCGGTGGCGAGCCGTTGGAGTGTGTCAAATATAACCGGTCTGGGATTCGAACCCCAGTCTTCCCACTCCGATATCGATGTCTTTACTGACAGCGCCAACTTGCGGATAGCTTACGTAGAATCGTTTGCACATTCCACCAAAAATCTCACTTACCACACGAATGGAAGAGTTACACCAAACCAAACCGCGAATACTCGGTAGATCCAACTCCATTCTCGAATGAAATAGGCAATTAATGACATCATCATTCCACCAATGGAGTACATTACGTTAATTACAAGAGCAGCCATGGTTCTTTTATCACTAGAGTAAACCAATTCCAAGCCTGAAATATTAAAAATGTGCTTGATTGATTTTTCCTACACATGCCTTTAGGTTACTAGATGCTTTGCGTTTCTGTGCTTAATTTGTTAGTTATAACATTTTAAGAGTTCTTACGGCTACGCCTGATACTTTTTTTAAAAGAAGTGCGCGTTTAATAAAAATTAAGAGTCACTACTTTTACACAAACAGCTAAAATCACAAAATTACCTTGTCCAATTATCCAGTCTGTAAAAGAGCCAAAAGCCCATCAGCTTCTGCATCACAATTAAATTTTTATGTCACAACCACTTTTTCAATGGTAACATCAAAAATTTGATTATGATGCAGAAAGCCTTTAGGCTATTGGCCTACTAAACTGGATATGTGGACAATGGACAGGGTAAATTTTATGTACTTACTCCAAACGTAGCAATAAATGTAGGTTAAAACTCTAGTAAAACCGTTGAAACACAGAAAGCAAATGTAGAACCAGTAGTTGGGAGAAAAAGATAGGATCACCATCGTAACCATGTTTGCAACAATAGCCGCTACAGCCGACATTTTTCTTCCATATCTAGTAAAAGCTCAACCGTAAATATGGGCTTATACGACAGTTCCTACACATAGAGCGGAGCTGAAACAAAGTTGAAAAAAAATAGCGGTGGGGAGTTGAAGGGATCAAAGCTTTGCTGCTTGTCTGATTCAAAAGAGGGCTGGAGGTGAAATATTTCCTTCACTCTGCATGGAAGTAACTGGAGAGAAGTGGACGAGGAATTTAAGCTGGAAAAACAATTTAACGAAAGCCACGATCACAAGGTGATCGGCTGAACTCCCAAAGGAGATTAGCTGCTGCATTCTTGGATACGATGCTTCACGATAATACTACCCACAGTTTGTATGGCCAGTTTTAATCAATCGTATAATCAAAAAGAAAGCGGAGTCATTAAAATCATTGCAACTCCTAACGTGGCAAGAATGAATGCTTTAACGCTCGCTTGAGATAAGTACGTATATTCAGTGAAACCAAACAATATTCACCTATCAGATAGATGTCCTCCATATATATTTGCCAGCAACATTCCAAACATTATGGAGGAGATTGTAAGAGGTCGTTTCCATCCCGATTCGCAAACGAGTCCGAACTGAATAAGTCAAACCAAAATAGAACAATCCAGAGAGGAAAGAATTCAGGGAGGCTATATCTCCTTTAGCTTCACGAGTCCGCAAATTTCACCGACCTTTTTCCATTACAAAACTACAAACTCTTAGCTCATAGCCTACTCGTTAAGAAACAAGATTACTCGTACAACAAGTTACCTGTGACACAACAGTGTTTCCCTCTGTTAAATTAAATTTCCATCCATCTATGCACTGCTCTTTATCCCAGCTTGAGTTTTCGAAAGAAAGAACTCCATAGGTTTGGTTATTGAACACAATTCTAAATATTCGTGAAAAAAGTTTAAACGTACCGAAGCTAACCCAAACATTATGGAGCAAAGCTAGTTTTAACGCAGGGCGGCAGTTGATGCAGTCAAGCAATGGCGCGATGAATTAAACTACTTGCCAGAGGAGGGCACTTAAAACACAATTGACTAAGCAGTAAGCGCAACGCAAGTCCGCAAACGATTTTTGAAGTAAAAGAGCACAATCACAAATTTCGCAACCAAAAATTTAAAATTAAAAAGCACAACCGCAAACTGTGCAATTAGATTTTTAACTGTGAAAGCGCAACCACAAATTGCGCAAGCAGATTTTCAAAACGGCAAAGCACAATCGCAAATTCCGCAATTGAAGTTTTGGAGCATATAAGTGCAAACGCAACTTGCGCGAACAATATTTTTTAACAATAAACCGCAACCGGAAAATTTCACATTTCACTTTCATCTTAATCATGCTGTTTACAAGAGCGATTGGAAGTAACAGCACAAATTGATGTAATAAAAAGTAATGGAAATTGTGCAAGTGGTAAAAAGCAGCTAGCGCAGCGCAAACGGTGAAAAACTTTGCTTAAAACGCAACAAAAATTGCGCAATTGGTCAAAAATTTAGATTAAAACACGACGCAAATAACGCAATTGGTCAAAAATTTAGCTTAAAACGCAGCACAAATTGCGCAAGAAGCAAAAAAAATTTAAAGCGTAACGCAAATTTCGCAAGTGGAAAAAAATTTACTTGAAGCGCAATTCATATTTCGCAATTCCGCAAAATTCGAAATTTGCGGACTTTGCGAAATTTGCGAAACTGTTTGCGGAATGCCCAGCTTTGCTACCTGCTACACTGACGTTTGCTGCTTGAACTTGTATTGTTATTTAACGTGGGATTGGCAACATTTCTGAAAGTTTCAGACTCGTAAACCTGAAAAACGTCAACATACAAGTTGCACAATTGATTGACATTTTTACACTCTACGTATCTTGTCCTCAACCGGTCAGTTAAATTAAAAACGTTGCTATCGGTGCAAAAGGTCTTTGCTTTGATTCCCGGGTCGGTCAAATCGGACACAGTGTCGCCAATGTCTCGCCACCGCTGCGATGTTTCTTCGGAGCTGGGATGCTCAGAGCCGCGGAGATAGCTTCGCCACTCGTTAATGAATATTAAATGAAGATTTCATATTGACTTGATATCCTGCACAAAAAATGACACGCGTGTTGATCCAGTGTGATCTAAGATGACCATAGGCTTTGTACGTCATCATCTGTTATAGAATAAAGTAAATAAAATGATAAATAATAACACGAGTATTGCCTTCAAGATCAATTTGTGCTGCAAAATTAAAAGCTGTTGCATTCTCCCAGTTGCGACCAACTTTACAATACTTTTGTCCCTCATTAAAGTCCTTGGACAGTTACAGACTCACTCACTTGATTTATCTGGCACTCATGTTCTGGTATGATATTTACGAAAACTGAAATTAAAATTCCGCCACCAAGATTAGCAAATATGAATGACAGTATTACAAGGGAACGGATTTGAAACATTCCAAACTTGGATAATAAGATGAAAGGATCAAATTCAACTCCCGTGCATTCATATCTGTAGGGCTTTTCCTTGTTGGGAAGGTCTTTATTTTGAGTCATTATACTATAAACAGGTATAGGCTTACTGTAAATGTCAGACTTTAGAATATGAACCCGTCGCCCCTCTTTAAGCAAAATTCATTAATCTGTGCTTCATACTTAAAAGCGTCAAGATGAGAGATACAGATGTTATGGGGCTTGTAACTTCTAAAGCTTTGCACGGGCGGATCCTAGGAAGCTCAAATTTCCCTCCTAAACTTTTGGTAGTAGGATAGCCTTAAAGCTATTGATGTATTGATGCCGTAGCTTCGACGTGTCTAGCCGCACAAAACTGTTAAGATTTAAGATTACTATCTCGTTTCAGGTTGAAATAAGCTTCAAAAAACTTTAAAACGCGTTAAAATAACACAATTCAGCCCGATATCGTATGTTTGTATTTAGTAGCATATTGATCCTCCAATTACAAAGAAAGCAATCAAAGCGCTGTAACGAACTCCCTTAGGAGTTGCAGGTAATCTGTCTGCCAAACCACGAAGGGAATCCCACTAAGTTTTTTTTCCACAGGTGTAACAAGCAAACTTTCTGGCTTGACCTCCACACTGTCCCTTTAAACTTTCTGGCTTGTCCTCCACACTGTCCCTTTAATGCTAGTGTCAAGCGGGGAAGCAGTGATTACCAATTTTAAAGTCATTGGTTTTACCCGACTTGGAATCAAACCAGAATCTACGGCTCCAAAGGCAGGCGCTCTTGCCACTCGGCCGTGTGAGCTGCTATGGTTATGAGTAAAACTTGCACAAAATGGTTTAAAGTAAACTCTCTACGACCTACAGCACCAAATAAGTCTTCACTATTTTTTAGCTCTTTTGTTACCGGCGACAAAGTCAAAACAAAACTGGTTGGTTTGCTCTTTCTTGAAAATCTAATTCTGCGAGCCTATGACGCAGCAGTCTGCATAAGCAGGTTCAACGGCCTTACTTTTGCTGCTCTGCTAAATGCGATTTAGTCTTTGCGTTTGCGAGATACCCAATTAAAGCTGGATAAACCTAACTTATTCAGTCAAACAGAAGAGATTAGGTTTGGCTGTCACAAATTATGTGCTGAGACTTTATTTTTGTTGAGTGACTTAAAGTTACGCGCGTTCACCAGCATTACAAAATTTCTAAAACGTGCGGTGGAACTTGGCCAACGCTTTGGAAAAGTACAGTATTCAAAGCCAACATCATTAAGTTTTGTGCTTAGTCAATCAATGTGCATTGTGTAAATACACCATCGTTATTCCGTTATTCTTTTTTTAAACCGGACGCGCAGCCAGTGTAAATTCGAGGGAGAACAAATTACAAAACGTCAAAGATTAGAAGTATCACGGTGTTTCATAAGGATGTTTTAAGCATGTTTCAGACTTGAGCTTGCCAAAAAGTGCCCCCTCTGTGGCTAACATGCTAGTTTGCAATGGGAGCTTCCCACAAATCCGCAAACTCAAATTTATTTCAGGTAGCAACCGCAATTTTCAGCAAATTTTTGAATAACTGCTGGTTAGTTCGGTTACAACCAGGATTTAATCACGACTGTAAACACAAGCCTGCACCGATGATTAGGTAAACGATACTTTTGTCCTCTTTCGATAAAATTCCAAACCAGGAACAGATCCAAGAACTTTAAAGGAGGTGGTATTACTTTTATGATTCAATGATATGTGATCGTATTTGGACGACGGACAATAGTTGAACATCCCAGCTAGTGATTGGACATCCCAGCTGTTACGTGAACAACCCTCATAGTTTTTGTTTTGGAAGTTTAAGAGCGCAGTTAGGCATAGTGGTTCAGAGCGTCGTTTGATCGTTTCTACAATGACCATATGATCGCAAGGTTGATCATTTAACTCCCAACAAAGCTTCGTTAATTGTTGCGTCTTTAGATAAGATGCTTATCAGTAATTATCTCTGCTTGGTGGAATGTAACAAGCTGCAAATTAAAAAAGTCAGAAGCAAAACTAAACCGGAAAACTCGGAAACAAAGGCAGTCCTTTTTTTTAATTTCTGTTTTTTTATTTCAAGACAAGTTCGTTTATTTTGCCGTAACAACAATTAAATAAACAAAGTATTAGAATTAAACAATAACAATGGCCAGGAAGCATCAAAGAACCATGAGGTTTTTCAATTGTCAAAATCAAAAGATGGATTAGGATATGTTTTTTTACAGAAAAAAAGAGAAAATACACTTAGTACAAGCAAATTTTAAGAAAAATAAGCGAAAACAAACAAACAAAATAAGCGAACAATTAAAACAGGAAACAAGGAAAATTTAGAATCATACAGGCCTACAGTAGATCGGTAAAACTGAATTTAATAACTTGCAACAAGATAGTTTCTATAAACCTTTTTGAAAGCTATGAAGAGCATTTTCTTCAAATTTTTATCAAGTTCGTTACATAACTATACCTTAGTTAGTGCCTCTAAGTAAAATACGATTTTGATCAAGTGATTTTGAAAACGGAGGAACGTACTATACAATTTCTTTCGATCTTCTTGTATGATGTTGATGAATTTGTTGAATTTTTGTAAAATTTTCATAAATTCCCGACGGCAACTCGTCATATAGGAGCAGATAAAAGAATTTAGCGAGTTCGAAATTATGTATTGTAGATCTGCAAGCTTTAGCAATAATTAAGGTATTTGTATAATTGAAATACTAGTGCTAATTTTTCTTACACCAACCTAAAGGTCCTGAAATTGTATGAACTGTACCAATTTGAAGCAGCCAAAATCATGCACACGTTATACCATAAAGAAAAAGTGAAAAATGAAAAAAAAAAAAAAAAAACATCCAACTAACCCAACTAAATTTTTCACAAATCTTGCCTTAGATACTCTCGCTTCACTCGCAGCTCTAAGTCTCTTATGTTTACTGTTCCCCTCATGAAAAGAACAAAGCTTTAACAACCCTTCTTGTATCAGGGGGTTAAAACATGGAAATCAATTCCGCACAACAAAACCTTCCCCATCTCTGCCTACAAAACTAACTGTAAAAAACATTATTTATTAAACGACGAGAAATGTAGATTCACGACGTGATGTGGTGTCGCAACAAGTCTCTCCAAATAATAACACGTACCAATACTCCAATATACCTGACGCTCACATGCGAGCGACAAGTTCCATATAGCGGGGGCTGTTCACTACATGACCTTGATAGGTTCCCCTCCAGTCTCCGGTCGTTTTCTTTCAATAATTTGTAGCGTGTTACATTTGCGAGTGTTATTATGATATGTTCCTTCAGCGACAAATAAATAAACTGAAACTGGATACTCGACTGAATTTTGTATTTGATGCAATAATACGATTCAATTTGTTTAATCTCAAATTAACTTCCTGCAATAAGTTTTTATGCGCAGTGCCCCAGACAATGATACCATGTTGCAAGCGACTATAAACCAGAGCACTAAGTACAGTGCGTAAAGTGGCAATTGACACGAATTTTCTTAATTTGCGAAATGATTTGTAAAATTTCGTGCTGCATACTTGCAGCTTGGGTTTTTATGTTAAGAAAATATGCGCATCATGTAAGATGACCTGGTTTGTGGTTGCACATCTAACCCACAAAGCCAGCTCCAGAGCCCGATGAACCAACCATTCGGCCAACTTCCAAGCGAGTCTGGAGTTGTTCTTCGTGTAGCGCCTCCGTCGCTTTCTCGTGACAAGAAGATAGAAATGAAGAAATTAATCAATCATTTAGTTTCCAACTGAGTTGCTCATATTGCTTTTTAGCAGTTTTGAATGACGTTTGCTACTAATGCATGCTAATTATGATATTGGTAAGCCAAACTGTTTTTGCTACTGATATTGAAGTATAGACTATATCAAAGAATAATCATTTTGATGTAGTTTACTACCTGTTATCGCTCATTATCTAGAAACATTGTGCCTTAAAACGCGCTCATCCTTTTCTGAAAATTTCTGGGTGTGCCCATGTTGCCATCTTTTGACGTACTGAAGTTTGGATCAGTGTTTGCTGCCCGCTTGTAGTAGAGTGATAGCTTACGATTTTACTGTACATTAGCATTGCAAATATACAAACATAAGTATTAGTGTTGTAATATTCATCAAGAATATATAGTAAACAAAACATCTTTACACTATTTCGGCTTTAAAAGACTAATTGCAGCACGAAAATAACCAAACAAATAAAACCAATAATTGTGTCTTCATAATGTGAACTTTGCTAATGAACTGAAATAATATGTAGATAAAAATGAAAAGAGAAAAATTGCTTGTGAAAACAACACCAAGGGTGAAAATCAAGTTAGCTGTGAGAACTAGTAAATCACGTGATAAAATCTAAGGTTTACAGTATAGGTACACATCTTACCACATTGCTCATTAATTTTACATTGTCAAAACTTAAATATTGCACAAAATCAAGTGAAAACACTTTAAGTAGTAAAAAATATTAGAACTGGAGGATAGTTTCCAACACACACTGGCTGCGATGTTTCCACTTTGGCTGTGAAAGCTTGATGAAGACGCGGCGTTCCCAAGTCTTCCCCAATCTGAAAAACATAATAGAAAACACTGAAAAACATTACTTTGATGAATTAATTGCACGCAATAATGCATGGACGTTATCATCTCAACTCGCAAACAACAATTACAGTTGTTTGCTGTTGCACAGGTTTAAGAAGTGATGGCTCCCGTTTGGATCTGCTGTTGCATCGTTGTATCATCCCCTGCATCGCCCTAAACTAAAAAAAATTAAAGAGAGTAAAAGTATCTTTTATATGAAAACTGCTGGCAACGCAACGCCAGACTTCTAATTCATCCCTCAGCATCTCACTGTTTGTTCATGCTTGTCGTCAAAGAAAAAAATCATACTTGAAATTTTTCGTGGAAGCTTGAAGCGAATAATGGGGCCTATCTCTGAGACTTAGCGCCTGGGTAACACAGCTTCAAACTACAAAAAAACGTTACAGCGGTGTGCGCCGTAGGCAGCACTGTATCCAATTTGATTGACAGCCCCACCGGAGCAGTAGCGGTGTATTTCCATTACGCCAGGTGGTTCCAATCAGCAACAAGAGTTGAAAAAAACAAGAATTTAATGGAAGAACTTACATTAGAAACTGTAGCGTGTTGACAGCAGTTGCGAGTTCCGTTCAAACTGCATTATCGTTCACAAATACGGATGAAGATACAGATAAGCGTGTCTCCTTCTTGGGATGGTCGTTGTCATGATTACAAATACGATTGCATCTCATGCAAAGTGGAACCCATCTTCAAATATTACAGATTTAATATTTTATGACCTCATTTTAAAAGACGTCCACCCCTGAACCACGTATATTACGACTTGTTCAGGGGCGGATCCAGATTTTTGAGGGGGGAGCAAAAATTAAAACGCTTATCTTGTAGTCTTGAGCGCCTGGAAGCATCAAAGAACTGATGCATTAACATGTATATCATTGAAAAATTATTGGGGGTTGAATACCTTAGCCAGCTTGAAGCTGCCAGTGATAACTCCGCACAGAGGAGCTTTTTACGACCTTACTTGGGGTCTTTCATGTTCACAGCTTCGTCCAAAGTGTTAGGGAGCGCAGTGTGCGAAGTCTCGGGTAGAAGCAAAGTCAAATAAATACTGATCACAGCAAGACCACCAATCACATAGAAAGGTATAGATAAATTGATTTCTTCACCTGAGAAATTTAAGGATAAGCCTTTAACCTGTCAGCAAAACTACTCTAATTGGGCAAAGCCCGTGATCTGTTCTTAATCACAACCAGATTTCCAAACGCACAATTTATTGAAAAACTGATAATGGCACCAACAATCGAATTTGGGCCCAAAGGCTAAAGTTTTTGACCAGAGGAAAACAGACTTTTGAACGCTGAGCAAGCGTCTAGTTAATTGCTACGGCAATTTAACTGCCTGATTCCAAGCAATTAATACGGAGGCACGAATGAGGTAAGGTTATCATTCAAAAAAAAATATGATCTGATGTCATTGATTGTGCGTCGCAAATTGAGACTAATTGCTTGTTAGCTAGGACATCGGCGAAAATTTTCCAAGGGAGCAAGGCTTCGCTAGCTAAACAAAAGAAGTCATTCCTAAAGTACACTACATAATTATGTTGCGGGTGAACGCTTCTTGGCACTTTCTGCCGTCGCTATGAGCCAGAATGGAGCATGAGCTGAATTTATGCTTAAAGCATTTGTCAAAGGAAGATGAAATTTCAGAATTGAGTTTCAAATGCTGTTTCCGGAAAATAGGAAACACGGTAGCTTCTAGGCAAGCCTGTAGTTCAACTTCATTCATAACGTTTTTAGGAGACAGAAAGATTTGAAGCTTGCTTTAATATTGTAACTAACACTCAAGGGTGGAAACCCAAACCTAAACTTAAACCTGAAAACCCGGTTTTAAAGAAAATTTTGGAAACCCAAACTGAAACTGACACCTATTTAGCCAAATTTTTGAAAACCTAAACATGAACCAAAACCGTTTTTTGTTGAAACGTCAAAACCGAAACTGAAACTAAAACCTGTTCAAAATTTTCTAAGGTTTTGGGTTTTAAAAATTATCATTACTATCATTACCAATACAGTTCCTTTAATGTTGAGCGTCAAATATAGAAGCTGTGAATACCAATTTTTAAGTCTTCGGTTTCACTGGACTCGGAATTATATTCATCAAGTCGACAATTTCTGAAGCAATTGCTCTTCTCACTCGGCCATCTGAGCTGCTACTTATCATCGTAATGAAACAAAAACGTCAAGAAGTAAAGCATTTGAATAACCCGTATTCAAAATAGAATAGCTTTCTTGGATGAAACTTAAACCGAAACCGAGACTCAGAGACCGAAGCCGTGCGTAAGCAAAACTGAAACCGAAACTGGAACCTATTTTTCAACAGCCGTGAAACCATACCAAAACTGAAACCTGACATCTGGGTTTCAACACACCGAAACTGAAACTGACATTCTAACGCCAAGCAGCCAGGTTTCCACCCTTGCTAACACTCGATTTCCAGCACAGTTCGCGATTTCGCATTAATCTTTGCAACAGAGGTTCTTAACCTGGGATTCGCGAATCCCTGGTGGTTCACAAGGAACTTTCTGGGGGTACTTGGATGCAGGGGTGTAGCTAGCAAAAAATATAGGGGGAGCGAGGGCTGGATTAGACAGTAAGAGGTCTTGTTTTCATCGGCCCTTAGTGATTGATTTTTACAAAAAAGTTCAAGGCCTGTACGTCAAGCAGCGGATCCAGAAAATATTGGTGGGAACAATACAAATTTGAACTAAGTTGAATCTTAACTAAGTACAAAGACATTAGAGCGGGAAAGGGCGTAATTAAACCCTTTTTTTTGAAAATGTATCCATATCAGCGAAGTATTCAGAATTATTTTTCCGGCGGGGGCAACAAATTTTGACGTTTTTAAACGTATTTTTTCCGCAGAATTAATTTGAAGCAAATTGAGGAACTAAAACTGCTCTAAGGGGTTCCGGGGGCATACTCCCCAGAAAATTCTTAAAAATTCACAATTGTAAGAGCCATTTTAATGCATTTTGAACAGTGGTGAAGGCAAATTTTTTGCTCCTAATTAGTCCTTCTCCTAATATGTTGCATTTTCGCGCATTTTCAATGGATACGAGTTAAAGGCCTAAGGCAGGGGTGTGCAACCCACGGCCCGCGGGCCACAATCCCGCCCTCCAGGCCAGTCAATGTGGCCCTCGACGGTGGCAGGACAAAAAAATTTTTTTTTTAAATCGATTTATTTAGCTATTTGTACCGTCTATAATGCACGGGTTGTGTTTAGCATTTTATAATTTTATACATATTTGACGGTGACTGGCCCTCGACGTTGTTAAAATTTTCGAAAGTGGCCCCCCAGTGAAAAAGGTTGCACACCCCTGGCCTAAGGATTTTTGTTATACCGAAGAAATTCAAAATCATAAAAAAATTTTATTCATCACAACCATTGTTGAAAATGACCAGTGAGGGGGATCCATCCCCCCTGGATCCGCACCTGCATACGTCAAATAGAGGGGGGCTAAAGCCCCAGTTTCCCTAGCGTTGCCACAGCTAGCAGAGCAGTCAAGTTTTCATGTGTTGTTAAGCTTATAGTTTAATGTCACATACTACAGAAAAATGTGTGTCGATTAAGCATAGCGCCTGCGTTTCATCTAAATTTGCATTACCGCAATGCACCAATGCGAAATCCATGGATTTTTTAAACTTTTTCTGAATTTTTTTATCACTGAATAATGAAGTATGAATTCAAGCACAGGACCAATAATTTGGTGTCAGCTTATTAGGAGTTCGGGTTGACTATTTTCCCACTCAGGTGTAGCCTACTTAACGGGGAAAAAGTTAAGAACCCAAACTTTACAGCAATTAAGCACTTGAATATTAATCGATTTCGATTAGTAAATCGTTATTGCAAGATGCCTTACCTGCGTATATGAGAAATGGAGCAACCATGCTTCCAAATCTTGAAGTTAAACTAGAAAAACTTGTGCTGGTGTTTCGCAATAACGTTGGAAAATATTCGCCAGTAATTAAATATACTAGCATATATGAAATTGTGGAAAAGCATCGACTGATTAAGACCACGATTGTTCCAGCAGTTTCATTTGCTGCAAAACAAATTATGATAAAAGTAATAATAGTGTCCATGTATCAGATGTGTCCTGGAGCCGTTGCTGGAGTTTGATTTGGACGAATTTTATTCGACTAGGAGTGAAGTTGGAGTTAACTTCAACGTAAAAACTGGACGCGGAAATTTAAGTTACGCTCGCGGACATGAAAATCAGGAATATAAACTAAAATTGGAGTTTTGATGTTTGGAGCTGGAGTCGGAGTTTGTGTGTTTGGAGCAGAGTTGGAGTCAGAATGTCAAAAAAGAACCCTCTTCCATATATCCTCTTCCATATATCCCTCTTCCATATATCCAACACACATGATAATTTTTGCCGGGTCAAATCCCAATCGCCTTTTGCGTCATAATTAACGAGCGAAGTAAACTCATTTTTATATATCAAAAAATTACCTTGCTTTACAAGTTGCGAAAGAATGGATAAACTGCCCAGCATTACAACTGCAAAGACCATCGTGTGCCTGCGGTTAAATTTCTTCACCAAAACAGTGACAGCAACAGCTGCGATCACGTCAAATCCTCCACCAATTAAGTTGTTGATATAAACATTCCCCCCTAAGTTCGCCGAGTTGAGAGCATTTGTGAAAAAACTCATCATTGCGTAGTTCCTGAAAAAATGTGTTAAGGACATCTGAAGTTTTGCGACAAACTCTGTGTTTGCTTTTATCAGATTAAATCAAATGCTTTCTAACCAGAAGAGCCAATATTGAAAAACAAAATGAAACAATCGGGCATTTGCTATACAATTTTGCTTAGCTGCATATTCGCAGTTTCATACGCCTAGAAGTATCGATGTACTAATGCATTAACACCGTAAAACTGCCAAACTTTGAACAGTTTTTGACTTCATTTTGGTGTCATTTCTTGTGTTCTTATCCAAGTCTCACCAAATTGATGCATGTTGGGGGCTCCAAATAGACCTTTCAAAATTTGAAAAAAATATTATTTTTTGTGGTTTAGCATAACTTTTTTTTTTAAATTTTTCGGTGTTCAAAGCTATCTTGAATTTTCGGACAATTTTGAACAGAGACTTATTTGTCCTATTTTTCAATTTTGTTCCACTTACTGCGTTACTTTGATCAGAAATTGGCATTTTAAAAAAGAAATAAAATGAATGCAGGCATTAGTTTGCCACAAATCGCGCACAGAAGACATCGTTTCACTAAGCATTGGTAGCCTATACTCCCAGCAGAATGTTTTACACAAAAATAACGCAGTATACTGAACAAAGTTTTTTCGGAGACTCATGTTTTTCCATGGTATTTCCTTAAAAGCCCTTTCCACAGTTGCTAGTCTGTCATTAAGATATTGTCGAGATCTAATTTATCTTGGTTTACTCACATTTAAGGGTCCTATAGCCACTTACGCAAGACCAAATTAATATTCAGTAACAGCACCGGTATATCGGTAAACTCGCATACAAATGGCCGGTATTAAAACTTTGTTGTTAACGAAGCGCTGAAGACAAATATACGCTCAACTCTAGCTCGACAAAATATTTTTTTGTCCCAGCCAAGTAGTATCTAATTACACTCGTACACACCCACAAAAGCAAACATATTAGACTAAAAACTGACATTGACATAGCCGAATAAATTTTAAGTGGTTGTTTTACCGTTACAAAATATCGCAGCGACACGTTAACCTGTTTAAAAACATTTTTTAAAAACTTGAGGGTAGCCTAAATTTAAACCCCGTTCAAAGTAAACCTGTTATGACATGAGAGCAGGCCACTCCTAAAAAATTGCGATGTATGAGCAAACCTCTTACTTTCCTAAAAAAACTTGCTTGCCATTACGATGCTGACTGAATCCGGACCTTCTCAACAAAAAAAACGAGACTACACACCTTATGCGTTGTCCGAACCTGATAAAAGTTGGATCAAGTCTATTTACTACCACATTTTCGCAAAAATGATCTCAAAATTTCTATGCGAAGTGACGCTACCCCAAAAACTTTTCAACAAAAAAAAAGACACTAATTCAAAGCGACATGGCTCCTATAAACCTCCTAAAAAGTGTGGGCGCGAAAATTTAATCGACAAAGAAATGGAAGACAAAACAATTTGCTTCCTGACTTTTTTGAATTTCATTCAAAGTTTTCCCGCTGTTCAAAGTTGAGCAGTTTTACGGTATGTACAATTAAACATTTAGGGGTCTTGACCCCTCTTAGTCCCTGAATCCGCCAAATATTGCGCTGAGTAAATTTATGCATTGAATTTTTTGGATTTTCTACATCCTCGCCTGAGGAAGAGTGATTCTGCTGTTTTCTGTTTGTTGTAAGCTAGGTAAAGAAAATAAGGTAGGACATGCATAAGTCACATGCACAACTGAGATATTCCTATAATGCTATGACGGCCCTTAGCGTTGTTTCTTGAAAAGTTACTGCAATAGTAAAAAGATTTTTGGTGGTACAAGATTAATACTGATGTAAAGACGAAACATTTGCATTTTTTGATGTTTCCAACGTTATTTAAAAGTACAAAAGCTATAATAATCATGAATAATAATTGAAAATTGCCTGTGACACCAAATTTAATTTTGACGTAGAAAACCCATGCGATTTTGATCCAAGAAAATTGGTGGAGACAAGATAAAACATTCTTGAATGATAGTTTATCAACCACGAGCTTGCAATGACAATAAAAAGCAATACACGTTCTAAACAAACAAACAAAAAAAAAATCAAACACAATCATAAAAAATACTTAACTTACCACAACAAGCACATGATAATCATTCTACGTCTTAAAGTTTTATTTTTCCATAAAACAATTGAAGATATTTTTTCGGTGGTGTTTTTTTGCTTAGTTAATTTCGAAGAATCTTGACGCTAAAACGAAATAACAAAAGTTTAATATAACAAAAGTCTCGTCAGCCTTGCTACGCACAGCCAATCCAGGCCAAACTAGTTCCAGACTGTAAAGACTCTTTTTTTGCATTGCTTTACTTGGACATCTTGACTTCATTTCTTTTCTAGGTTGTGCCCTATTTTTGGCAGGCGACTGGCCCCAAACAACGATACCCAATGAAAGAGCCTATAACTACTAACCCACAACTAAGTTACCGGTAGCCTAACTAGCCCACATCACTAGAAGCCCTCATGGTAACCCACTCCTTTGCAGCTGCAGACGCGTTTCGACCTTATTATGGTCTCATCAGTGCAGCATAGCAACCTCCCACCTTCCTGAAAAAAAAAATTCTAACCTTCAAAAATTCTACTGTCCAGGTAAAGCAATGCAAAAAAGAGTCTTTACAGTCTGGAATGAGTTTAGCCTGGATTGGCTGTGCGTAGCAAGGCTGACGAGACTTTGGTTATAGTCGAAACATTAATTTGTCCCTTGCAAATTTCTCATCAAAAGTTTAATACCGGTGCGCAGTAAATCTACTCTTTCAATCATACTTATTGGCAAAAAATGGAAAATAACTCAAGCTGCTTTTATCGTTGAAAATTCAAATGGTGTCATCCCGAAAGATAAAGATGCTATTTTGAATCGGTGGAGAGAATACATTGAGAGTCTTTAACTCTAGCTGATGATTACGGTAGCTGGCAACTGCTTTGCTATCAGCTCAACGAAGTTAAGATTCTCGTAGTTTAAACGTATGCTTCAGATTAGCGAAATTGCTGTAGCATGAATTAGAAATCATAGGCGGATTCTAGCAAATGTAATGTGGATGAAAGGGTTCAGATCAGGGGCGAATTCAGAGGAGGTAAAGACAATCGCTTTCTCCCCCCAAAAAAGTCTCATGTGAGTTGAAATGTGCATTATTACGTTCCGGGTTCAGACTAAGAGTTAAGAATAAGTTGTATTAACAGAAACGAAGTGGGGTTTGAGACATCAAATTAAAATCTTCATTATACTCGCAGTATTACGCCGAAGCGTATAACAAGTGGCGAGTCCCATCTACGCGGCTTAGCGCCTAGGTAACTGTAACGATATCACTGTTTAATATGTTTTGTTTTAAATGTTGTGTTTACTGCGGTTTGGTGTGAGTTTTTGCACGTCATATGATTTCTTTTGATGCCACAATCGTGTTTACTGTGGTTTGGTGTGAGTTTTGCATGTCATGTGATTTCTCTTCTTGTTTCTTTTTGAGAATGCCGTAGAACGTTCTCGAAACTGAATGCAGAGTATAAATAGGCATAAATTTTCGAGCGTAATCATTCAAGTGTAGATTTAGTGTGACGTAGAGTAAGCAATATTGTTGTATGCTGAAGGGTATAGCCCTTGTTGTATGGTGTTACTGAAGTGAGCAGTGGTGCTTGTGTTTATTGAAAAGTAGTACGGTGAGTACCGTAGCTAAGTGAGTTAAGTTGGGTCGATTATTATATTCGTTTGGTGAAGAAGGTCTTAGCTTTTTTCGTGAGGTCAGATCTAAGAACGAATTAATTCTTACGGTTTGTCATACAATTCTTGTCAATCGTCCTCTCAGTGAAGTAATACCATTTCCTATTTCGCGACAGTAACACAGAAACGTCGCAGTGTTGGCGAGCCGTTAGCGTTTGTGTCCGGTTTGACCGGCCCAGGAATCAAACCCAAGACCTACCCCAACAATAGCGATGTCTTTAACCATAGCACTACTTCAATCGTCCGGTAAGTGGGTTTAATACAGGAGCCATGAACAACTGATATTTTATACTTACTTCTGCATTTGCACAAACGTTGGAAATTTTGATGTTATTTGTTTTTGCGATCTGTTTCAAAACTTGCTCAGCTTTTTGTGTGTTCTTGCCTTGCATCAACCAAATGGGCGATTCAGGAACTGTCCTGAAAGAATTTACCAAAAACAAAACATAAAAACAAAATTTAAAATACAGTTTTTCTATCAGTAATAATGATTATAGGCTAATAGGTCAAGTAAATATCAAAACGTTTAGAAGAATAAAGCATTGAGATTTTAACATTCTTGTTTCAAATCAATGTGATTTTTTTACCATGAAACCAGAAAAATAAAAATTTAAAGACAAAACAATCTCTAACGACTCTTCCTTACTTCGCAAGTTTGCATTAATCAGCCAGAAAAACTTATGTAACTGAGGTTATTTTTAAACAAGTATTGAATCCCAAATTCAAAAATAACAAAGAGAGACTGCGAGAGAAGTTTGCGCTTTTCGAGTCAGCAGCCGTCCAGTACGTACGTCAAATGCGACCGGCTGTACCTATAAGTGGTGCGCAGTACCGAGTACAATTGTACCGCAGTACTTTTTTGTACCAATACCGTCGGTACTCATTAAAATTTGTGCCGTTGTACCGGACTAACGCGATACTTTTTTTCAAAAGTACTCGGTATTTTCAAACCTTTTTACTCGGTCACACACAGTTGACTACAGACAAAGGCGGTTACTTTTTTCTGAAGCCAACGCGACTTTTAAATGTAGCCTATACTGCACACAGGGAGTCGTGTATTCTGCATCATTTGGTTGACACATACATAAGTAGCAAGCTTCTAGCGAATACGTAAATAACGAGATCTCAAGTAAGCGCAAAAAAGCGAATATCGCGTGGTACACCCTCAGAATGACGTTGTAATTAAAAAAATAATATCAGGTTCGTTATTAGCGTCAAAAACTCTTTCATAAACATTGGTAGACGTTTTGAAATATTGGAAGTGCTGCAATTTTAACACATTCAAACGACCATGGCTTTCACATTTACGTCACACAATATGTAGAATAACCATCACAAAAGTACCGAGGAACGAGTACCGAGTCTGTACTTTTTGAAATCAGTAGGCCTACCGAGTACCGGTACCGCGATACTTTTTAGGATCAGTAACGAGTACCGGTACCGCAGTATTTTTAAAATGTAACGTTGCCACCCTTGGCGCTAGCCGTAAATCGAATCCGTCGCGTAGGATCTGTAACCTCATCTTGGTACCGCTAGACCATGTTGCTGGCGATACCTACCATAACAGTGGTGCAGTTATCGCAAAGGAAACCGCAAATACTCTGTACATCCAACTCCACTCTCGAACAAAATAGCCAATTAACGATGTCGACATCTCGCCAACGGAGAACGTAACGTTTAAAGCCAAAGCAGCAATGGCACGTTTTTCACTGGAATAAACCAATTCTTGGCCTGAAAAACAAAAGTAACAACTCAGTACAGTGGTGCTAATTCCATTTCAAAGCAACTGGATATATCTGAAAGGCGAAAATCAATTCCAGTTTTCCAAAAGAGTATTCTAAAGCAAATCTGTAAAGGGTCTTTTAGCTACCGTTTTTTTTGTGCTTGTGAAACTTTAAGGGCAGGTATATGAACAAACCGGCTAAATATTGACACTAGTTTTAACTTCATTTCGCATGTTGCGCAAGCTCGAGGGCTCATAGGTTTTGCTTGGGTTTTACCAGGGAGAGCAGAGAGGTAAGGGCTACCGGTATCCACTGTTTTACAAAAGACATTTGTGTCGCTGATGATAATTAAAAAAAGATTCCTAACCGATACACCAAGCTCCCGCGTGTTAAGTGATAATTATTGTCATTTTCAAATGAGAACAAACAAATTTTAGCATTTGCTCCGTTGAATTGTTCGTTTTTTGCTGTCTTGAATAATTTCTGTTTGCTCACCATTACAGAAAAAGTTCGTCTCACAAGATCGAAAAACCTATTGTGCAGGTATTTGAATAACTACGCAAGCTGTCGTAAGATACCGTATCAGTACCACGATATTTTTTAAAACCAAACGCGAATCTTTCGTAAATTTACGAGCTAGTAAGAAGTATCATACAACGGTATAGCAACGTGCCCATCCTAGCATGTGCGCAACCGAAAAGGAAGCGCGATTGCTAATGTTTCCGCTTAAAATCATTACAGCATGAAACAACCACAAAAAAACATAAAGTCAATGACACAAAATTAAAATTTGTATTTGGTTGAGGTAGGTGTATTATATCTAACTTCTCGCAATCATCTAACATTTCGTCTCTGTTTAGCAAATATGACAACGTCAAAAAAAATTATTGAAATGGCATTGAAGTTTAACAATGATGTAAATCAAGCATGATGCAAAAGAGATCAGACATTTCTGTCAAAATTTTAGCCATTCCGTTTTGAAGATCAATCAAACTGTCGTGTAAATGTCTGTTTTTAACCAGATAGACTATTCCCTGGCTATGTGGCGACAAAAACGGGTCGCCAAGTCTGGGACGCTCTTACGCTTTGCACTTTCTCCGCGTGTGCTAGCTTTTTGCGAAACTTCTCAAGGCTTGTTGGATGAAACAAATGCACTTTTTAGACTGCTAAGCATTTGAAGCAAAATTTCTGTCTAAAATTATTTTTTTGTCAGAACAGATTTGCAGCAATGTTGAAATCTAACTCTCTTTAAAAATCTTTTACTCTTTAAGCCACAGTTGCCTGTCAACATGTCCAGTTTATAAGTTGTTCTAGAAGCCCACGGGCTTTTTATGGACTAATTCAATCTTCAATATCATAACCACTTTTTTAATTTGGCATCAAAAATTGGTTAAGATACAAAAAAACGTGAAGATCTGAATTCACTTACACAAGACATGTGCACACTGCACAGGTTGAATACAAATTGTAGTATAGAATACAAATAGCGTACTTACTCCAAATATAAGCATACATGTACATTAAGACTCTGGTAAATCCGTTGAGAAGCAAGAAAGAAGCGTAGAACCAGTAGTTAGGTGACAAGGAAATTATTGCCGATGTAACGGCATGGAGAACGACAGCTGCAATAGCCGACATCTTTCTTCCATATCTAATAAAATCGTAAATAACCACACTTTGCATTCATTGACAACGTTGCGGAAAACGCATTGCAGAGGAAAGCTGAGGAGCTCAAGGTTGCTCAAGCTCAGCTCTTGATTTTTGGTAATGCCTTTCAATACATTGATACTTCTATTAAACTTCAAAATAAATATTTTTTATATTCTTGAGCCCCACACCCCTTGAAAGAATCCTCGATCAGCCTCTGAAACCCTGTGTTTTTGCTTTTAAGAGAGTAAATTGTACCACCGCCTCGTTCAAAAATCCAAGTACCCCATAAAAAAACAAGAACCTAGAATAGAAATTAAAAATTTTAGAGTATTGTAAATGTTTTGGAGTTTACCTATACTAGCAAGCAGTCGACAAGCTTGAAAAGATTGAGCAGAAATTGCCTAGACCCCAACTCATTGCGAACTACTTAAGCTTGAGTAAACTCAGTAAAAATGACTGAACTTGAATTTGAAAATTTAAAAACAAAAAGCTGGAACTCAAACTAGAACCTGCAAAACTTCTAGTGAACTCGAACTTCAACTAAATCAAGCACTGCTTCGAGTTGGCATCCCAGACTGCGTACTCCAACGTTTTGTTTCAGGATAAATGGATTGGACGTTAGCAATTACAGCTGTGACGAAACTAGCCGTATGTGATCTAACTTTTTGCCGGTGTTTGATGTTTGCCCAATGTTGAAAGAGGGCTTTAATAAGGATAATGTCAATTATACAGCCCTCGGTCAGTTCAGTAAGCCCAGTTGAGCTAAAGAGCTTGTATAATACGCCCACGACCACAAAGTTACGTTTTATTTTTGCGTCCTTGCATAAAATTCTTCAAGAAGATAATCTCGCTTAAGCAGATTTTTGACAAGCAACAAGCAAACTTCCAGCGAAAACTTTTGAAACAACAGCAAAATTCACGCAAGATCCGACATTTAGCTAAAGCTTTATTGTCTTTATTGTCTCCAAAGCATGAAAAAATTGAAACAAAATAATTACAGAACATCCTGACTTACCTATCAGCTAGATGTCCTCCATATATATTTGCTAGCAACATCCCAAACATTATGGAGGAGATTGTAAGAGGTCGTTTCCATCCCGATTCACAAACAAGTCCAAACTGAAAAAAAACACACAATAAATAAATAAAGGCATGCCGCATATCAATTAAAGTATCGAGCTCTAAGATCTCTAAGGTGTGTCAACAACACATAATCACATCTTCATTACACTCGCGGTATTACGCCGTAGGATATAGCAAGGAATTAAACCCAAGACTTAAACCGTCTCGGAAAGGGATTAAACCGTCTCGGAATTAAACCCAAGACTTCTTTCACCGATAGCGATGCGCTAAATAGCTGACCTAACCGGCTGGTTCTATCAAATAATTAATTATCCAAAAAGTCAATCCTCAATTAGCCACTGAAGAACACAAGTCCAAAACTACTAAAATATAGAGAATAACTATGAATTTCATCAGGCTGCGTTACTTGTGACACAGCAGTGTTTCCCTCTGTTAGATTGAAAATCCATCCATCAGCGCACTGCTCTCTGATTTCACTTGAGTTAAAGGAAAAAGAAAGTTGAAGGGTCTTGTTGAATACGATTCTAAACATTTTGTAAAATTAAAAAAAAATACAAACAGAAGTAATTTTCAAAACACTGCAAATATACAACACAGTAATGCAAGAGGGCAACTTTAAAGTTAGCTAGCGTTTTTTGAGTCAGCAGCGATATGAAATTTGTGTCAAATGCAATCAGCCCCAACCGCGAATCAAACCCATATAGAAGGATTTCTGACCCCCCCCCCCCCTTTACACACGCACAGGTATAACTAAGCCGAGGTGTCCAAATTGCGAAGCACAAAAGTCAAGAAAAACTATAGTGCAGTCATTTAAACAAAAAGTTAATAATAATTTTTACAGTTTTTTTTAAAATGTTACAGACGCCCAAAATAAATGTGTGGAAATCCAAAAACAAAAGCTATTTTTCTCTTCAATTTTTCCTGATTCCATAAGGACTCGAATTTCAGTTTTACCAGCGTCTTGAAAAAAGATGATATTAAAAACAGCAAAAGTATTATTAATAAACTGAGGAAGCTGCTCTTTCGAATACTGCTCCGTCTTTTCATATTTATGATGTTGCAGTCACCGTTATTGTTGTTTTACACTACGGTATATGCATTTTATTGCAAGGTTAATTGATTCTTTAATCCGGCTGCTTTGGAAATTATAATAACTACCAACAAATAATCTTGACTAGAATAAATCCAAAAGCTCACTACAAGTCACTTTGCAAAATTTGCGCTGAGTTTTTGCCGATATACAAGTATTATTTCTTCCATTTGGTTGGAGTGATTTACACCCCACAATAAAATGATTACCTGCTACACTGCCTCCCGTCAATTGTACTGTCATTTTTGAGTAACTTGTAATCGCTGACATTCCCAATATTTTCAGAGTCATAAACCTAAACAACGTAATGAATTCGTTAATCTAAACATACGCCATTGATTGATGCGTATATCACTGATCTACAATCGCGAGGAAGTTAATTATTAGTGACAGCAAGTATTTTTTAAAAAACAAATAAAACAGCGTAACTTCTAGCAAATAAAAAAGAAGCCGCTGTATTGATGCGTGCAAAGTGTCGTGCAAAACCCGCCCCGCTCCATTAAACCGGAGTAGGGTGGAGCAACTTGTGGGGTGTGGGCATGGACAGAGTAGAGCAGAGGACTTGGCTACCAAAGTCTCGTTGTTCAAATAAAATCTATAAATTAAACAAAAAACATAATATTCATTTGAAAGAATCAGAGAACTGAATCCACCTTGTAGCTTGGTGAATAACGGTAAACCTGGCCCATAAGAAAAAAACTGTTGGAAACGGACACATCCCCCTTCCAGGCTTTTTTTCATCATATAAGGCGGAAACAGATGAGTAGGCTTACTTACATAATTTGTCTTGCATTCATGTTCAGGTATGATATTCACAAATACTGGAACGACACTCGCGGCCCCGAGGCTGGCGAATAGGATAGATATCATTATAAGGGAACGGATTTGAAACATTCCAAACTTGGACAATAAGACAGAGGGGTCAGATCCAACTGCGGTGCATTCATAATCGTAGGGTTTATCTTTATTTTTGGTCAAGTCGCTGTCAAGTTTTTTATTTTTGGTCATTTTAAAAATAAGATTATACAACATAAAAGCCTACGATATGGTGCTGCTTTAAACGACACAATTAAACAAATCTTGATTTCCTACTCGAGGTATTACGCCGAATTTTCAAAGAAATTTGCCCAGTTTTTACACTGTTGAAAACCTAAGGTGAAATGGTCAACAACTTTGCGAATGATTTTGATTTTTGAAGCCAGTCTTAGTTTTCATAGTTTTAAGATATATCTCTTATTTTTCAATCTTTTTAAAACCTAAAACATCGCTACAATTGTAAACTATACTAGTAAGCTGAATTTCGCATCTGGTTAGGCCTATGAAATGGCTATCCTTTAACTAAACAATTCAAGCTATTTTATTTCAAATTTTTGCAATACTGATAACACAAACGCGATATATGGTGGTTTTTCCTGCCTTACAAACGCAAGAAATGCGGTAAGTCTATGACACAGCATAAAATATCTGAAAGATTTGCTGTTACACTCAGCAAAACGTGACTTTAATCCCGGTGTTTGCAAGCTGCAATAAATTAATGCTGGATAAATCTCAACAAGATACTCAGCCAAATAGCCTAAGGTTGGCTGTTGCACTCGCAGATACGTTTTTACTTTGAGTTTCATTATTTTTTCGACAACTCATGATCTAACCAGGTTCAGAAAACGTGCGGCGGAACTTGGCTGGTGATTTCAAAACTCACGTCGTTACGTACGCAATAGAAATTCTGCTCAAAGACTGCCAAAATCACTAAACCTTGTGCTTAAAATTATTGAACTACGATGGCCTAGGAATCTTCTTGCCCATGTTAAGAAATATTTTTCCGCTGGTGAAAAATGTTGTGGCTTCGCTTAATGTTCCTAACCTTCTAGAAAACTAAATTCACACACCTTTTCTTTGGCAGATCTTTGGTGGCCAGGGGGGTTATATAACCGTATCAACGGCTCCGCCACCCAAACCCCCTTTCACTGCTGCATTGTTGGTCGAGTTATCTAATAAACCAAGTGATAAAACTATGACATGCTCTAAACCGGCACAGCCTCATTAGTGTTCTGTCTTGCAGTGTACATAAAGTACGTATGGAAAATGCGTGGGGGCCTATACTTACATTACCCTAGTATATGACCTAGACCTATAGGCAGCGAGGGTATTTTTTTTTAGTATTTTAGTTGCATATTTATCCTCCTATCACGAGAAAGCGATCAATGCGCTATACGAGCTCGCTTAGGAGTTGCCAGCCATCTGTCTACCACACCAAGATGGGGGAATCCCGCTAAGTGTCTTTCCCAACGGCAAAACAAGTAGACTAGCCGGCTTGTTCTCCACACTGTCCCTTGAATGCTGAGCGTCAAGCATGGAAGCTGTGAATAACAATTTTATAGTCATTGGTTTGACCCGACTCGGAATCAAACCCGAGTCTACAGCTCCCGAGACAGACGCTCTATACCACTCGGCTGTTTGAGCTGTTCTACCTAGGCTAGTTACTACAGCGGGCCTAATTTTTTAAAAAGCTTAATGAAGCTGCCTCTGGATAAACCTAACCGTACAAAGCTTAGAAACTCATTTTACTAGCAAAATAGTAGGCTACGTAACTAGCCGCTTACTACACTGTTTCTGATATTATGTGCAATGTTAAATGCTGCAAGACTGCAAGGTCGCCACAACGTGTTCAGCATTGAGATCCTTTTATTTAGCGCTGAATTATTTACACCAGGGAGTCGAACCGTTTAAAATATCGTCGAACCGGTTCCGGTTCAGGTTCAAGAAATTTTATTTTTAACGGTTCAGTTCCGGTTCAGGTTCAAGACTTTTCAAAAATTTGGGTTCAGGTTCCGTTCGGGTTCAGTAGCACCAGAATTTAAAGGTTCGGGTTCGGTTCGGGTTTATCAAAACCAAATTTTTAAGATTGAAGTTCGGTTCAGGTTCACTAAATCCAAATTTTAAAGGTTCGGTTCGGGTTCACCGAAAAAAAGCGGTTTTACCGGTTCGCGGTTCAGGTTCGGGTTCACTTTAAAATCTTTAATTTGGCCAAAAACTAAATTAGGGTCTTATATCATTAAAATAACGAAATATAAATTGCATGCCCGAATCAATTAAGGTTAAATAAAAATGTAAAAATGCATTAAAGTTTGAAAAGCAAAAAGAATGTTGCAAAGGTTGGAATAGGTCAGTGCTTTATCGTTTTGATGAAGTTGGTCGTCAGTATCAACGAAACGTCAACAAATAAAAAACCTGACTAGATTTTAGCTGAGTTTATTGTAAAGTTACCGCAAGAACGAGAAAAAACTCCAAGTAAGCAGAAAGAATGTTACGCATCGCAGCCTATGTCAAGAGATTTTTATTAATACTTTTTAAGAATCAGCTCAGGTTCAAACATTGTTACTAAACGATTTCTGTTCAAGTTTAAGTCCACAAAATATTATAGGTTCGGGTTCGGTTCGGGTTCACTCGCATAAAATTTTAAAGGTTCGGGTTCGGTTCAGGTTCACAGATTTGAAATATTAAAGGTTCGGGTTCGGATCAGGTTCACAGGTTTGAAATATTAAAGATTTGGGTTCATTCAGGTTCAATGACCTCAAATTTAAACGGTTCAGGTTCGGTTCACCGAAAAAAAGCGGTTCACCGAAAAAAAGCGATTTTTACCGGTTCGCGGTTCGGGTTCGGTTCGACTCCCTGATTTACACGTTAATTTTAAGGCCAAGATCTCCTCAAATCACTATATCACGAACGAGTTTTAAACAAGCTGTAAAACTTTTTAGCTTGCCAAAGCACCACGCAATAACACAACAAAACTTGAAAAAAACAAATGTGTTAAAGTAAGGCAGCGTCAGCAGAGCCGCGAAAGAGACTCATAACCACGCTTTCGTTTCTTGGGAAAAAACGGGCAAAATAACGTGGGTGGAACCAAGTGCGCTGAAATTGTGGATTGCCTCAGGTTTCTGACGTCACAATTGTACACAAAACACAAAATCGCCGAGAGAAAGCAAGAAGCATAGTACCGCAGTGTCTGCAGTATCGCATGACGATTCCAACGCAAAGCATATTTTCTCCTCGCCAATTTTCGGTAAAAATAGCACGAACCAAATTGCACAAAATGTTGCGCCAGTATGCACACAAATAAAGTTCGGTGTGTGCATTGCTTAAATTTTGCGTAAACTTTACTTTTCACAACCGCCCGTTAGCTCAGTTGCTTAGCGCACACACTATCAGTGCGGGAGGTCTGGGGTTCAAATCCCGGGCCGGTCAAATCGGCGGTGTCGCCAACGGCTAGCCACCCCTGCGACGTTTCTTCGAAGCTGTGTTGTTCAGGCGCTAAGCCGCGGAGATGGGCCCCGCAACTTGTTACTCGCTTCGGTGTAATACCTCGAGTATAATACAGATTTGATTTGATACGCTTTTTGCGTGATAGCTCTGATCGGCAAACTGCACGTGCCCTGCGTGAAAAATACCAATAAATACAAAACAATAAGACCATTGAAGTGCGTGCATCAAAGGGGGGGGCTGAAAAATGCGGCTTGCATCAAAGGCGGCTTTAGCCCCCCCCCCCCCCCCAGCACCCCACTTGCAACGCCCTTGGGGGCCAGTTCAATCAATTAATTCCAACAAGTATTTATTAGTCATTGTTGATGAATATTCACGCTTTCCTTTTGTTTTTCCGTGTAAAAATACTTCTTCGTCTACTGTCATTCAGTGTTTTGAAAAACTTTTTGCTTTAACCGGTACGACTAGTTTTATTCATTCAGATAATGCCAGCTCCTTTTCATCTCGTGAATTTAAACAATATTTATTGAGTCGGGGTATTGCTTCCAGTAAATCTAGTATTTATCATCCTGTCGGAAACGGACAATGTGAGAAAACTGTGGGTACGGTGTGGAAAACTATTCAACTGGCATTGCAGACTCGTGGTTTACCGTTATCACAGTATGAAAATGTTTTAGATGACATATTGCTTGTATTACGTCTTTATTGTGTGTGTCGACCAATTCAACACCCCATGAGCGATTTTTTAATTTCGAGCGCCGCTCTTGTTCTGGGAAGTCTTTACCGACGTGGCTGACTTGTAATGATAAAGCTTTCGTTAAACGCTTTGTCAGAAACAGCAAGAGCGATCCTTATGTTGATGAACTATGTGAATCCTACATACGCTAGTATTCGTTACCCAAATGGTCGTGAAGCCACTGTTTCTGTTCGTGATTTATCACCTTGCCGACGTGTGAATAATAATAGCACTGTTGAAAGTGATCAAGATGTTTCTGTTCGTGATGTATCGCAGTGCCCGCATCATGTGAGTAATGACGTTATTACCGGAGATAATTTTGATGTATCTGTGAACCCAAACGGTGACCTTATTGATTCTTCTTTTAGTGAAACGTTACATGATAAAAGTGTAAACCCCGAAGTTAACAACGTGAGACGATCAGTCCTCAGCAATAAAGGCGTTCCCCCCTCACGATACGGGATTAGAGAATTATTTTTTTAGGAAGGAACCTGAACTAAAAACTTGATGACGCCTGTAATTATTTTGTGTGTGACCCGATAATGTGCTAGCAGCGCTTACTTTTGGAGTTGCGCTGCGGGGAGATTTTGTGTGCAATTTGCCGATCGATTGCGTAACTGTGACTTCGAGTGTAATGTATTGAGCGCTCGGCACATTCGAAATTGCAGCCGTTCAGTCAAGAGCTTCTCTCTGACCAGGGGTGCCGGAACGGCGGGGGCAGGGGAGGCAACTGCCCCCCCTGCCTTTTTGACTTGGGGGGCAAGGGGGCAGTACTGCCCTTAGCATTTCATTGGAATGGTAACGAAGTAACACGTCTGCTCTGTACAGTGTAGTATAGCAAAGGTATCAGTAGTTTCAGTTTCGCTTCCATTTTCTACAGTTATTCCAGCTTAAGTAGGACTCGATTCCAGTTTTTGAGAACTCGTAATGTTTACCTAGGACTTGTACTCGCGTCATTTTTTTGCTGACTTGAACTTTGAGTTGTGAAAAAAATAATGCAAGTAGGCCTGATGGTCAGGAATTTAGGTTTTCGATGTACCGGTGCAGGGCCGGCGCCAAGGAGGGGGCCAGGCCCCCCAATTGACATGTTTGCCCCTCCAAACAAACTTACTCGTTTGAAAACAGCGACTTTTGTGCTTAATTTCAAACTTTGGCCCCCCTTGATAAACGCTTGGCCCCCCCAAGTCAACTGCTCTGCCGCCGGCTCTGTACCGGTATGACAAATTCAGTATTACTAGGTAGTAGCATAGAAACGTAACTTTCCGTGCTTTTAACGATACTAAGTTTTTATTACGTCATTTTCAATCGCTTCTCACCCGCTGTTTCCAGGCAGGCGAGCAGCAGCTGTAAAGGAGTTAGTGTTACCATGGTGTGGCTGTTAAGTGTGAAAGTAAGGAACGGCGAAATCACAGAATCCACATTCTTGTCTAATATAATTCGTCCGTTAATCGTACGTCAGAAAAAAGGCACGAGACAATGCACATCTTAATCGGTTTGCAGGAGCGTATTATTTTGGGGGGCATTGTGCCATGGCCAGCGGTATAAAAAGTAGTCAACAAATCTAATCAAGTAAAAGTATAGTCACCACTGGCCAAAACTACTTGAAGTAGAGTAGAAAGTAGTGGGTGTTAAAACTAATCAAGTTAAAGTAAAAAGTACCGTCAAATTGAAGCTACTTAAGTAAAAAGCAGCGTTTGTGAGATCCTGAACTTTGACAAACATAACTTCTACAACTCAAATCTCAACAAACATTTCGCTGATGCTAAAGCCTAATTGAGATAATATAGCACATTAATAAACGTGAAATGTGTTTTCTTCGGCAAAACGCTAGCCCAATGTCCAGGCCATACAAATAAACAAGAAACAACTGTTGAAATCACAAAGCTGAAAAAACTTCTCTATAAAAAAAAAAACGGTACCAACTATTAGTGTTGCCAATTATATTTTAACCATGATTTCATCATTTGCACAATGCATTGCGTAATTGTAACTACTTATCATTTTCAAAACCACTAAAATAGTAGTGTTAGCCTACTTTTTATTAAACCACGCAAGTAAAAAGAGTCGAAACATAAATCACTGAAGTAAGTATACCAGTTACCACGTAACACTACTAAAATAGTCTACTTAAGTAAAACTACTTCGTTACTTTACACCACTGGCCATGGCCTCCCTATTTGACTGCCTTTTAGCAAAAGAGAACAAAATTAATGGTGCCAAGTGACTAAAATATGCCAGACTCTTTTGATGATTTTTGTAACTTATTATGGCCAGGGATAGGATGAGGGATGTGCATCCTCCCACCAGCCATTTTCAAAAATAGTTTTAATGCCTACAATTTTTCCATTATTTCGAACATCTTCGATAGCAACATAAGCCTTACGCCTTATGCACGCATAATCGAAAATGTGTGAACAACATGCATCATATTTGGCGAAGCACTCAGAATTAAAGTAAAATATGTAAACAAAATTTGTCTGATATTTATTCAAAAAGCACTAAAATAGCCATTACAGCGTGTAAATTTTCAAAAAATTTCCGGGGGAGCATGCCCCCGGACCCCCCTAAAGCCTTTCTTGTTTCTCAATCAGCTTCAAATTAGTTCTGCCGAAAAAATACGCTTGAATAAAATGTGGAAATTATGGCCCTCCCCTTTGAAATTTCTCGCTACGTTACTGCGTTGGTATTAAAAGTGCCCTTTGAAAAAGCTGCCCCCCTTGCCTTTGCGACGTTCCGGCACTCCTGAGTACATACAGATGTGAACCTCAGCTGGAATAGGCACATTCAACAAATTGAAACCAAATTGTCTGCTGCTTCGGAAGCTCTATATAAACTTCACAAATATGTTCCCAAAAAAGCTTTTTTATCGGTTTACTACAGTTTAGCTTATTCGCATTCACAATGTGCTGATAAATGCTGGGGGAACGCTAGCAAAACCTTATTAAAAAGGCTGCAAATTAAGGTTTGGAACAGTTTACCTAATTGCATCAGAGATAAAGCAGCTACTTCCAGCTGCAAAACTTATTCAAAAATACTCAAAAAAACATTTTTTACTACAGTTTTAATTTCTAAAGATAACTCCCTTTTTTTCTGAAATGTGGGTCTATAGCAGGAGTAGGCAAACTTTTCACACGAAGGGCCAGATTTGGAAAAACTGTTTAGGCCGCGGGCCGCACGCTGATTGGAAAACAAGGTGAAGACTTTTATTTTAGAGATCACGATCCACGTACGAATGTGATCTTCAAAATGAAAGATTTTCACCTCGTTTTTTATTCCAATTTTGCACCGTTAAGGCTTATTTTGTTGAAAATCACTGCCATCCGTGATCTCTAAAAAAAAAAAAGGCCTTCCGCTCAGTTCACGGTGGGAGTTTAAGTTTGTGTAAGTGCCGGCGGGCCAGAATAAAAGAACCGGCTGGCCGGATTTGGCCCGCGGGCCGTAGTTTACCCATGTCTGGTCTACAGTCTTTACCAAAATTTTTACATTTTGGTGTTCTGGGTGTGTTGTTTTTTGTTTTGTTTTAAAGAATATCCTAAAATCTCCGTAAACTGCTGTGCCGATGAAAAATATCCAGTCCCAGCTAATAATTTTTTATCAAATTTGAATTAAAACTTACAAAATCTTTGCTGAATTGCACGAATTTTATGTATATCTATATACAAAAAATCGATCACCAATTGAAATTAATAACACCCAACACACTGTTTCGCTGCGAGGTTCTTCAGGGGGGCGTAAAAAACTATAAAATGATAAAATCTTATTCAAATAGAATCTATTTGTAAAGTTCTATTGAATAACCTAAAAGTGCTATTTAAATAAGATTTTTTCATTTTACAGTTTTTGACATTCACGCAGAAGCAATATTGCAGAAATAAACGCGTAAGTTAGGCCCCCCAGGGCTTTCCCTAAAAAACAAGTGGGGGACAAGGGCCCCCCGGCCTTTCCTGTTCTGACACTAATGCTTTTCACTGTATTGAATACCCAAACGCCAGATTGAGTAATTTTGTTGTGTGGTTTTCAATATGATTCTCTCTGATTGTTATCACTGATGAGGAGCGTAATCCCGAAACAGGATGGCTCAGGTCTTATTTTGTATAATGTATATTTATAAAATCAATTATTACCACCAGCAATATACTATACAGGCGCGTGCCCAGGAATTTGAAAGGGGAGGGGTCGCAATGTAAAGCCGTCCGTTTTCTGCCCAAAGTCAGGTGAAGAGCAAAAAAAGAACAAAATTAATGGGGCAAAGTGACTGAAATATGCCAGACTCTTTTGACGGTTTCCGTAGATTATGGCCATGGACGGATCCAGGGAGGTAGGATGAGGAGTATGCATCCTCTCATTAGACATTTTCAAAAATGCTTTTATTGTGTACAATTTTTTCCGTAACTTCAAACCTCTTCAACAGCGGTAAGCTTTACGCCTCAAGCACGATTAATCGAAAATGTCCGAATAAAATGCATCATATTTGGCGAAGTACTCAGAATTAGGGTCGAAAAATTTAAACAAAGTTTGCGTGAAATTTTTTACAAAAAAGCACTGAAATAGCCATTAGGCCTACAGCATGTAAATTTTCAAAATTTTTGCGGGGGAGCATGCTCCCGGACCCCCCTAGGGGCTTTTTTGTTTCTCAATCAGCTGTAAATTAGCTCCGCCGACAAAAAATACGCTTGAACAAAATGTGGAAATTATGGCTCTCTCCTAAAGTTTGTTGCTACGCCACTGTTTCGCAGCTCACAAGTAAAAGTAGAAGCTTGGCTAAAATAAGTGCAAGGAGGCTGCAACCATTATTTGTTTGAGAAATTATAGACTGGAAGTTAGGTTTAGCACCTTATTACAGGGCCAAAGAGGGGGGCATGGCACCGTAGCTCTCCCCTCCCCCTTTGTGCGCCTATGTCTCCAGACAGCCATCACTGGGACAAGCCTATGAAGTTTTGCCCCCCCCCACCGAAATTTTGAGCTGTCTACGCCCAGAGCCGGCGCCAGAGCAGTCGACTTAGGGGGGCCAAGCGCTTATCAGGGAGCCCAAAAGTTTGAAATTAAGCAGAAAAGCCGCTGTTTTCGAAAGAGGAAGCTTGTTAATTGGGGGGGCTAAGCATGTTAATTGGGGGGCCCTGGCCCCCCCTTGGCGCCGGCTCTGGCTACGCCACTGGTGAAGCATGATAGAAGTTAACGACCTTAATACCAATCTACCGTGGATGTTAAAATCTAGTTCGATGCAATGAAGCCTTCTTTTTCATGAGGTTTAAAGCAATTTACACAATCATTTTCTTGCAAAAAATTATTAAGGGCTTGGGAAACAACGACCACTAGCTTGGCTAATTTCATGTAGGAGTTTAAATTATCGTGATTTAACCTATTTAACTTGAATCAAACAATAACTTTACAAATCTACACAAACATGTTTATGCTTTGCAACAGCAACAGCAAGAAATGCTGTCATATAAGTTTGAAAACCGCTTCAAAAATTAATGTCTATATCCAAATTATTTACCTTGTAAAGTGCCTAATACACAACCAACTTGCTTGAAATTTATTTTACACAGTAGCTGAAATCAAAAACTTCACGACCCAGTTAAAATTTTTAAAATCCAACAAGCATAACTAAAGAGATGATATTTTTTGATACACTTTTAAGAGTTTTTACGTTATAAAAGATAGGTGTCGTTTGTCGTTTTAGAACCAGTCTCTCAGCAATGCACCAATGATCCGCTCAACTTATACAACGTCACGTTAGTGCAAAAACTGCGTAAGTAATTTTTTGTGTAATGAATGAATAGGAGCCGATGTAAGTCTGTATATGAAATATAACGGGGTAAATGGTAGGCCTTGAAGACTTACTAAACTTGCGATTGAGAGTTTTACCTCTCCAACCACTCGGCCACCGACCTGACAGCGTGTTCAATGCAATTTTCAGCTATACATACTCAACCTGTTATATTTCATATATAGACTTACATCGGCTCCTCTTCATTCATTACTTGTAAAATCAGGCCTGCCATTGCCGACACATGCCTACTAGGCTAACTGCTCAATGCTAAGCCTGCAGTTGCAGGGCTTGAGTATGTGTAGCTGAAAATTGCAATGGCAAAGCTGTCAGCTCGGTGGCCGAGTGGTTGGAGAGGTAAAACTCTCAATCGCTAGGTTTTGGGTTCAAACCTGAGTCAACCTGATGAGCGGTCAAACCGAATACAGCGTTTATTTAGTAAGTCTTCAAGGCCAACCATTTACCCTGTTATATTTCATTTTTTGTGCTTAGACAAAAACGCAAAAAACATGTCATTGTATGTATCTGCTATTGCGTCACAAGCAAAATCACAATAAACGGAAGCAAAATAAATGGTTTCAACGTATACAGAGTGCTATTATCATTTAATAATTGTCAATTCAATGCGCTGACTACGCAATTTTGAAACTGGAGCATATCTCGCGAAAACATCGATTATATTTTTCCTAAAAGTGTGTCACGCGTTACCGCTGACCTAGCGGAACAACTTGGTGCTAAAAAGTTTAATTTGCGCTAACGTGACGACAATTGAGATGTCTCACGAAGTCACGTGACATGTGTTCTAGATTTCCGACTTGATGAACTATGTCACAAATTTTCGACTGATTTTGCTGGTTTTGTTTTGTACTAACTGTCGGACATTTTTTGTGCTATGACATATATCGGAAATTTTCAACTGATTTTGTATGAGTTTTTTGGTCCGAATAGGAGCATAATTTGTCGCACATGAGAAGTCGGAAATTTTCAACTTATTTTGTAGGTGTTTTTTGGTCTACATCGGACATATTTTGGACTGAATAAGCTGAAGAAATATGTGTTACAAATTAACTTTTTTTTCCAAACGACGCCCCATACTCTGGCATAATTTCTTTCCAGATACCATACCATATATATTGCTTGTCTGAAAAGTGTAAGCCGTTGCAACAAGCATAGGGTAACTCGCGTACAATTTAAACTAAGTAGACTACAGGGTAGCTGCTGTTAATAATCAATCCTTGTGATTTTTGATGGAGCAATCGAATTTTGTCAAAAACCAAGGCCATTATAACTACACCTTTCACGCTGTTGGAAAATATATACTGGTGTTTCGTGCGCTGCTGAGAAATGTGTAAAAAAATTTAATTTAAGTAGCCGATAAGTCTTCTTTCACGATCATGTTTTACAGACCGGTGATGCTAGCCTGCTTTTTTAAATATTGGTGTGCAACTTTGCAGAGTGTAGCTATATACCGCCTTTTGAGCACTTATTCCAGCATCATTAAAATCAACCAGTTACATCAACGAAACGATTAAGCGTTTGCTTTTGCTCGTCTCCCCTGTTTGGACTAATCACTTGGGCCTGGCACTGGTATGGAAAGGTATTTTTTAACTAAACTAAAACTACAATACTATGTTTTTTGGGAAGCAACGTTTTTTTTTTCAGCTAAACCTAACAGGTGCAAAATGTTATAAATTTGGTAATTGCTACCAAAATGGGCTATAGTTTATTTTTCTGTCGCAGTCAACTTGTACTTGATGCTATCATTTTATAACTTGGTAATTACCGTAAATACCGGGTTCAATGCTATTGCAACAGAATGTCCTACAGAGGACTTTAAAAAAGTTTTCTTATTATACTCGCTGTAATACGCCGTAGCGTGTAATGAGTGGCGGAGCCATCTAAGCGGCTTAACAACTGCTCATTGGGTAACATGGTTCCAAATATACGTCGTAGCAGTGGCTAGGCGATTTGATCGGCCCTGGAATCGAACCCCAGACCTTCCGCTGGGCGTATTTAACCCCTACGCCTACCGGCCACTTCAATCTCAACGAAAAAAAAATTATAATATCTATTACCTCATCTACAAAAATTTCAAGTGAAAAAATACTATCCTCGTAAAATGCGTTTGGTTTCATCTTATTTCATGCTTCGTGTGCTTTTGATTTTACGCTTCCTTTTGGTAAAATATTGTAGCTTATTTTTTCACGTAAAAATTTCTATGTTGGTAGGAGCAAAACTATAAGCTTGCTTCCGGTTTGCTGATCTTGTCAGGAGAATTTGCGAAATAATGTACAGTATAGGTAAATTATTACTACCGGTATATTACTTACAAGAATACGCATTCTTCCAAAAATGTATTGCTGCTTACAATCAAAGTTAGCAGTGCTGAAAGTTTTCGTTGCTGTAAAGTTAACTTCCAATTTTATTGTAAGGTTTTTCAAACCTCACGCTTAACAGCTGCTCAGTCAGAAAGATAATGCACGTTCACTTTCTAGCTGAAGAAGCGCAAAAGCATTATCAAAAATATATGGTAGCAGCAACCTGTTCTTAATACGCTCTACTTAAATTATAGCTTTTATCACAAATAACTGAAGTTTATGTCAATGATATATCAACCTTTGTCGTGAAAAAGTGTAGTACCGGTACCTGCATAATGATTTTCTAATAGCTCAGGCATCAGAATACTCCTGCTGTTCTTATTGGCCATCATATCAGCAGCGATGTCTCACAATTAGTTGTTACTTCGTTAAGATCTGGGATTAGGTTGGGTCCCTTCGTGTCAGTCTAGTTGCACCGTGACGACAGTGAGTAACCTCGAAATGCCGTACACTGTTATGGTTCCTACCATTGCACTAGGCCTATATCATAGCGGTGTTGCAGCAGTGGTCTCTCCAGTGTCTTTTTTATCTCGCCGTTATTTGTTTTTTTTTTCTTTTCTTTCCTATTTTAAATTAATCGGGTGTTGCGACCATGTTTACTAATTCCCTCATCTTCACGTTTCATTCTCTCTAGCATGTTACAACGCTAATCGTTTTGTTGCTTCTTCCCTTTTCTGTGTCCGTTTGTAGTTTAACTACTATACTGCTGTGTTCTATTCGTTTTGACGGTGCAGAAATAAAAGACTACTACTACTACTACTACTACTATGACTGGGCAGTTGAAACACGTACAAGTTAGTTAGTTAGTTGCACATTTATCCTCCTATCACGAGAAAGTGATCAATGCGCTATACGAGCTCGCTTAGGAGTTGCCAGCCATCTGTCTACCACACCAAGATGGGGGAGTCCCGTTAAGTACCTTTCCCAACGGCATAACAAGTAAACTTGCCGGCTTGTTCTCCTCACTGTCCCTTGAATGCTGAGCGTCAAGCATGGAAGCTGTGAATACCAATGTTAAAGTCATTGGTTTGACCCGACTCGGAATCAAACCCGAGTCTACAGCTCAAGAGACAGACGGCCATCTGAGCTGTTCAAATAATACAATTTATACAGTTGCGAGTGCAACTGAAGAGGTATGGGCAATCTTTTACGCTTAGATGACGTAATTAAAACTTTTTAGTAACCGAAACTTAAAGGCCAACTGCACCCAAATTAAAATATGGTAGGGCAGGTTCGTTTACACCAGTTTATGTTCGTATTAATTCGACTTTTAACCGATTTTAACAATCAATTTAAATATAAATGATGCAAAATCTTCATAACGCTTACACAGAATTGCTTTCTCGATATCCTCAAGGCATAATGTCAGCAGTGTTTGCTTTATACACTTAATGCTTTGTGATAGTCTTGTAGCAAATATAAAACGGTCTATTATTACGCAAAAACTCTTCGTGTTAAAAGTATTATTGTCCAGTGAAATTTGTAACATTTTTGGTTGTGCAAGTATGTAATTATTTCATTTCCAGCAATCGTAGAAGTAACAACATTGTTACGAAGTCATATCGGCCTATGGCCGTACATTAACTGCACAACGGTCGCATGCTGCCATATAACCGACAGTTGCCTAGTCAAAACTTTGCTTTGACTTTTTCGGTACTGTACCTCATGTTTTTAGACTTTAATGCACATTACTACTGTCAACAGAAATAATTTATGTTATTGATGAAAATCGTTTATTATAAAAGTTGGTCACTTTGGTTTAATCTTAATGAATAAACCAGCAGGGTAATTATGAATGAATAAAATACAAAACGAATGATACACAGTTCATTTAATGAGATGTTTGAGTCATCATATTGTTGACCAGTTTTTCATAATCTGGTGTAGCCCATATCCCGTCCAAGACAACTTCAAACAATCGGCCAAGAGCGAATCGGTTGGTAGGCTACAGAACGTTGGTTACTTTTAATAGCAAAAAAGCGGATTCATATAAATACCTTGACCCAAAACATGAATGGATACGTTGACCCGAAACAATAGCTCGCGATTGACCCCTTGACACCAGCTCGCGATCGACTTGTTGGCCACCCCTGCTATAAAATGACAAAGTAACTAAGGAAAAAACGATGGTTATTTTAAGTTAATAAATCAAGTTAGATCTTGTAGTGTATTGTTTGTTTAGTTCAAAACTCGTACTGATTATACAGCACAACTGGGCCATTTAGCCAGTTTCTTCATTTTAGTTTTCAACCAACGTAAAGTTAGGAAGAGTCAAATTTGGATATTTCAGTTTGCAATTGTTCCTGCTTGGTTTTTGACGATAAAGTTTTTGATGTTACTAACGTCGATATTCTACACGAAGTGGTGCTCCTTTTGTCTTTGATGTTAATGCATGGTAAAAAACGAAGACGGGAATCTGCGAACGAAATGAACATGGAAATAACATTAATGGTCATGTTAATTGAATACGCAATTGGAATGAAGCTGAACGAAAATTTTGGGGATGGGATTTGCACGGAAAGGGCAATGAAACACAAGTCTGTAACGATGCACACAGTAGTACATAGACTGAGCCGTATGAATACTGAAGCAAATCTTTTCTGTTTCTTTCCTTTTTTTCTTGCTTTGATGTGCTTGTAAATGGGATATAGGACAGGTCCAAGAAGAAAGCACTGAAAGACAATAATTGAAAAGCAAAAATGAAAATTATAATACGCATGCATAGGTCTAAAATATCTGATACAAGAATATCGTGAATGAACGTTACTGTTCATTCACGATATATCGTGAATGAATATCGTGAAAGAATGAACGTTACTGTTCATTCACGATATTCTGGTTATTCTGTCATGAACGTTACTGTTCATTCACGATATTCATTTTTGTAAAAAGTTAATACATTTAATACATTTTTGTAAAAAGGTGAATTAAAACTGGCGTAAACACAAAAGCAGTTTGCTGTGCAGCATTTCACAAAACCTTTTAAGAAAACAAAACTTGCGCAATTGAACTTTTAGGCAGTAGGGTTTCGACTTATACAGAAATGTCCTCAGCACATGTTTCCTGCAGCTCAAATTAGGGCAATGTTTTCTCACATTAAAATTCAATCCAGCCATAAGCCTTTTTTTGATCTTCAAATTCAAGGTGAAAATAACTATTGCTCATTTGTGCTTCCTTGGCATTCAAAGCTTTGATATTAGCAGTAGCACAGACGTAACAGTAGCAGTAGCGCAGACGACTTTGATATCAGCAGCAGCACAGACGTTGCTACAGCTCAGATGGCCGAGTGGTATGGAGCGTCTGTCTCTTGAGTTGTAGACTCGGGTTTGATTCCGAGTCGGGTCAAACCAATGACTTTAACATTGGTATTCACAGCTTACATGCTTGACGCTTAGCATTAAAGAACAGTGTGGAGAACAAGTCGGCAAGTTTACTTGTTATGCCGTTGGGAAAGGCACTTAGCGGGATTCCCCCATCTTGGTGTGGTAGACAGATGGCTGGCAACTCCTAAGCGAGCTCGTATAGCGCATTGATCGCTTTCTCGTGATAGGAGGATAAATATGCAACTAACTAACTAACTAACTAACTAGTCTGAGAATAACCCTTTAAGTTGACACTATTAAAGGCTGCCGACTCGCTAACTCGGTGATTTGGACTTTGGTCACAAATTGTCAAAGAAAAAAATAAATAAGCTGGCGGGACAGACTTAGCATAACTTACAATAGCGAAAATTCTGGTTATTCTGTCTTGCTTCACATTTTTTGGGGCAGTGTAATACTGCTCACTTTTTGCCGCACAATACGATGTGGCAGAGAAAAATAGTATTGGTATAAAAGATTAGTATTGGACATGTATTGGTATACGCATCAACTTCAAAATTACGTAGACACATGAGGCACCGGTTGAAACAAATTATTTTATTTGCGACACATGTTTTTTCAGCTTATTAAGTCCAAAATATGTCCGATTTGGACCAAAAACACCTACAAAATAAGTCGGAAATTTCCGATATGTATCGGTATGCATCGGAAATTTTCGATATATAGTTTCCGATACATATGAGAAATTTCCGACTTATTATGTCCGACAAATTGCGCTCCAAATCGGACCAAACACCACCTACAAAGTAAGTCGGAAATTTCCGATTTATTATGATCGACAAATTGTGCTCCAAATTGGACCAAAAAACACATTCAAAATAAGTCAAAAATGTCCGATATGTAACGGAAATTTGCGACTTATTATGTCCGAGAAGCAGGTACTCCCCGACTTGCCAACGAGTTTCGTTCCGCCCGTTAGTGCGTATGTTGAATTTGTTCGTAAGTCGATTTATATCCTTTGTACACTTCACAGCGCTGTTATTCGGTGAACAGTTTAATACGAATACCTACCAAACATTCCTAAATCACATACGTAACACATTCAACTTGTTTTCTTATTCTATTGACACAAATATGAAATACCAACACAAAATATAATTACATAGGTTTGTAGTGTACGCAGTTGCGACCACCGAAAACTAACTAAGGGTAAAAAGTAACAAGAACTCGAATTCGGTGGCCTCGGTACAGTACGGTATAGTATGAAGTTATAACTAGGGCCATTTTTTTTTGACCTAAAACAATATATTTTTGACTTTATTTTAATAAAATTTTGACTTTATTTTGACTTAACCGCTTCCGCGTATTATTTATGTCTTGTTGCACTTTATTAAAGACTCAACAACTCAAACCGGATCTTAACTTAGACTCCACATCCTTTCCACTCCACCTATTTAACACGTGACCTACTAGCACTTCTCCAGGTTCTCTTCTGTCTCAGTTTCCCTCTTTTTTGCATCATGGCTTAAGACACAGCATAACTTAAGCTTTTTAGCGTTGACAGTGGCACCACATGTGAGCCGAAACGTCTGCCCAAGTATTCTTAGCTGTATCTTGGCTGTATTGTTTGTAATAAAATTGCTAACCAACTCCCAACTGTACCTTATGCTGAGCGTTTTCGAGTAACTCGACCTTCCTTGATGATGATGATTTCTTCATTTTTATCCACCAGTCACGAGAAAGCGGCGAAGGCGCTATGCATAGGACGAATCCAGAATCGCTTAGGAGTTGTCGTTGTTTCTGATCTTTCCGCTTAAATTTTGAATCTGACTTCTTCAATTTGCTGCTTGTTAAATTCCTCCAAGCAGAGATAATTGCCATGAAGCATCTTATTCAAGGACGCAACAACGAGGCTTGGGTGGTAGTTTAACCATCAAGCTTGCGATCATGGCTGTCGTAGAAACGACGCTCCAAACCACTAGGCAACGCTGCCTAACCACTCGGCCACGCTGCCGTCCTTCATCTGAACATGATCAAAAATGGAAAGCTTAAGCGCCCAGGGCAAACTAATTCAAGCGAAAAGCTAAACAGCAAGGGTTACGACTAGCACCTTCGCTGTTTTGCTTTTGGCTTATATTAGTTTGCATGCGTTAACATTTTATTTCTGATCATACTGTAATGAAGGACTGTCGATTTGTCCGAAAACGTTCAGCTTATTTTCTGTACCAGCATGTTATTTTGTAAATATTGTTCAGTCTATAAATTGTTGAAGAAGTTCATGTTCATAGTCTCAAAACTTTTGAAACGAGGTAACGTGCAAAGAAGAACAGCGGTGGGGGTCTAGGGGGCTCCGACCCCAAGAAGTTGACACGATCGTGACGTTTTAGTTGATGCTTCAATGATTCTTCTCCCCAATAGTTTCTACAAATGTACGCCACTGTCTTAACCGATCTCCCGTTGCAAAATTTTATTGTTTAACGCTTCAAGTACGGCACTATGTGTTGCTGCGAACTAAGTTTGTGGCGTGGCATTTTTATTTTTTGTCTGCAAGAAGCAACAAAGGCGCAAATACGAGCTTACTTGCTATGGAGTTGACTCTCACCAACCTATTCGTTCACAACGGTTTGCTCGACCAAGCTCACAACTAAATTTTATTGTGTGAAGGCCAAGTCCAAGATTTTATCAATCATTGTAAAAAGGATTCATCTTCATTTTTAAACAATTGAAACAAGTTTTAAACGTTTTTGAAATTTGCATTCCAAACTGCATAATTAAGTTTCATATCTGGGTACAAAAGCTCATCATCGAAAGAATATAGTTATGCAAATGAACGTTCTCTAATTGTTTTCTTTTCCGCCTCTAATTTTTAAGATCACGCTGCAGTGCTGCTCACGCCACTCGTTGAGTTTTGGTTTGATTCGATTTGAAATTAAATCTCCTATTTTCAGCATGAAAGACAAACTTTCAGTAATATTCAAAAAGTTAAGCAATTGCAAAAGTTAAGTTAAGCAGACAGTTAGCACGCTTGCAAAAAGAAGATGGCTTTTCGATTGGTCTATTTAAATATAATTAAGTGATTATGTCACAAAACGTAACAATCTGTTTATCAAATAGGTACGCAGAAACCTTTGATGACTAAGTAGGCCTACATGCGAAATAACTTTGATAGTTTTAATAAATTCACTACATCCTTTTAGCCTTACCTGAAACAAGCTCACTATTATAAACACAACGGGAGTGAATATTTTGAGGAAAGGAGATGCTGTTCCTGCTTTGCATCCAATCTCATTCACGGTACTTGGTATTCCCGATAAGGTTCCAACTTGAATAACAGACAAACTTATAATGAGTACTAGTAAAGTGTAACTTAAATAATTAAACTTTTTTTGGGTAACTTTCAGCAGAGCAAATGATTGATAGAAGAAACGCTGGCGTACCCATAGGATCACATAAACTAAAGTTCTGTTTCCAATTGATAAGAATACGTTGACAATAGTATATACGTTGCAAAATACCCCTGAAGGGTATTTTATGTGGATTTCCAACTGATACCAACAGGTACCAAAAAAAAGGGCAAGCGCGGATATTGCACAAAAACGATTGGTCCATTTTAAATTGTCGTGTGAATGTTTGATGCAATAAGTAAATGTCGCTAGAACAAGATATAAATTGATCACGCACAAAGTTGCAGAAAGAACAATGTCGATCTCTCGATCAGGAAAAATCAAAGTAGAAAGATCGGCTGAAGGGGCATTTGAAATAGTTATAGTTGACGACTCATGCATTCTTGTGGTTACATAGTGGTTGTTTTCCGGGACTTCTGGAGCATTGCTCTTTAACAAGTTTAACAGCTTCATTGTACCGCTTTGTAATAACGCTAAATACTAGTCACTACTCAGGCTGTCGAAAATTCCTGCAAAACCATGATATAAAACTGTATGGATACATTAGTAGGCTACTTCAAATAATTGCAGTACAGCTTACTGCTTTGATTTTTTACGGTTTTAGGTTCGCTTTGGTTACATTTTTTGTCAGCACTGCCATGGCTTAATTGTGAAATTGTTTTTGCTTAATAGCATGCGTCAGCATCTCCGCAAAAAACTCGTACATTTTTGCAGAAATACTTCGTGCATCGTAAACTTTGTAAATACTTCGTAAATTTTGATTCATAATTGTGCTGTTTTTTTTACCGAAATATTATATACTGTAACTTATATATTGTATCGGCATGTCTACGGCATGACAGAAAAAGGACAAATTTTCCCAATCATCTAAAAGATAACATGAAACGTCATGTTATTACAGCCTCTTTACTACTCAAACTCTCCGTCTGATTTTCATTCAGCAAAGCATACTTTGACATTTACAGATGGGATGATCGTACAATCTAAAGTGTCTTCGAGTCAATCGTAATCTAATCCGATCTTCAACATCTTACTGTGAATCAACGAAAACATCTTTGATTAAAAATTGATCGCACTTTCTATTGCTTTTCAATATTATTCTTCGTCAAGCCATTACGGGCTTCGCCTTGTTAATTTTTTATGAATCACTGAGTGTTGTACCACTTGTACGCTGCTGTACGAGACTGTCTGATTTCATTTGCTGGTTTGTCTGAAATAATAATTTAATTTTCAAAATATCATGTATAGGGATCAACAGTGGCGTACGCAGGATTTTTTAATGGCAGGGGTTTTCAGTGACGACATATCGTGATGACGACGTCACTGGCAGTGCCAATTTAGATTTTTAACGTTTATAATAATTTTTCATCAAACCGGGCTGTTATAGCGTAGTTTTAAAGATGTCGCTATTCATGCGGAAGATTTGAGGTTCAATTCCAAGGCCAGTCAAATCGGACATAGTGTAGCCAACGACTCGCCGCCGCTGTGACGTTTCTTCGGACCTGTGTTGCCCAAGCGCTAAAACGTGGGGTCGAACCCCGCCACTCGCTACCATGCTTCGGTACTACAGCGACGCTTCGGTACTACGAAACGAGTACAGTGAAGATTTGATTTAATCAGAAAAAAAATTTGTGTGCAGCCATAGCTACTGCAGAGATATCGTGTTTAAGGAAACTCCTACTTACCAACTGCTTCACAGCAGCAGCATCAATGACAAAATTGCAGTTATTTAGTTGCATATTTATCCTCCTATCACGAGAAAGCGATCAATGCGCTATACGAGCTCGCTTAGGAGTTGCCGGCCATCTGTCTACCACACCAAGTTGGGGGAATTCCGCTAAGTGCCTTTCCCAACGGCACAACAAGTAAACTTGCCGGCTTGTTCTTCACACTGTCCCTTGAATGCTGAGCGTCAAGCAGGGAAGCTGTGAATACCAATGTTAAAGTCATTGGTTTGACCCGACTCGGAATCAAACCCGAGTCTACAGCTCAAGAGACAGACGCTCCATACCACTCGGCCATCTGAGCTGTTAAAATTACCACTCGGCCATCTAAATTTACCTTTAAGTCAAAATCGTCAATTCTTTTTCTTAGCATTAAATTTGGATTCTGTGAGGTTACCGGCCGTTTGACGTAGTGGTTTCATACATCGCTATCGCCGTGGAAGGTCTGGGGTTTGATTCCCGAGCCAGTCAAGTCGTACACTATTGATAACTCTGCGCCATTTCTGCGTTGCCCAGGCGCTAAGCCCAGGAGATGGGCCAAGCCCGTCACTCGTTACACATTTTGACGTAATACCGCGAGTATAATGAAGATGTAATTTTTTTTTTGATGAGTTCATAAAATGAGTAGTTAATACCCGCAATGTACGAACTCGTTAAAAATCTTTCCAGTAATGAATAGATAACTGAGATTACTTTCATATCCTAAAGCAACAACAAAAAAATTAACTGTACCAAGGCATACTGCAAAGTGAACTTGACCATTTCAAGTCATCAGCCACCCGATATGTATTCAAACGAGACCTATCACAGCCGTGAACCGAACTTTTCAAAAGCGATCTAAACTTTTAGCCTTGTCAAAGCAAAAAAACACCTCAACTGTTTTAACATAGTCTACATTTTGTCATCATGCTAATGCGTTTTTTATGAACTAACTACAAGCAAATAAAATCCAATAGCTAGCGCTGATGCGCGTAACGAGTTTGCTAAGCTCGTCTCGACTTACATGCAGGTGCTACAACCGTGCGAACTGAGAAGATTGTGAATGCAACTATTTTCACAAAGTTTTCTTGATTCGACCGTTATCGCATCAGCTGTCTCAACCGCATAGCGCCCGTAATCATTTATTTACCTGAACAGCTGAAAGCCATAAAACTTAGGGTTGCTTGCGAACATGCAGCTGTTAAAGCAATATGCAGCAATTTTGAGTTAATTTTTTCCAATAGTCTTACGGTATTATATATGCAGAGGATTTTGATTCAAAGTAATCTAACCAGTTTGGCTTTTTTACTCCGAATTTTGATCATTCTAGTAAAAAAAATGATCTCTTAGTAATAGCATGCAAAATAAATGAACTATAACCTACTGTAAATTATTTTTGTGTGGTTCTTTCTGAGAAACATGTTTGTTTATAAGCTATTCTTTAACATTATACACAATACATATCGTGCGCAATGAATACTTACTTGCCGAAATGTTATGACATTTGAGTAAAAAAATGAGTAAAATAAAATTTGGACTTTGACTAATGTTTACCTTGTAGTTTGTGACACTTTATTACTGTACATCAGCGTCAATGTGTTTCTCAGTTAATCCTACCTAATTTGCTGGTCTGACCTCTCTAGACGTGCCATGAGAACACTTTCACTTTTATAATAACATATTTTTTTTTTTTAAATAAAAGCATTTCCATAAACAAAGTAGTTATTCGGCGTATAAAAAATGTATTTTCTTTCAAAATATGAAAAGTAAAACCTTTTACTAACAAGGTAATTCTAGTTGCTACTTTCAATTTCCCGCATACTGTAAGTGTCTTACCTATGAGCATTTGCCTATTTCGGTGTTCGGCAAACACCGGCCGTGTACTTTTTTAGACTAAATGCATTAAAACAGTGGTCGGCAAACACCGGTAAAGTTCGTAACCGGTCCGTCTGCGTTTACACATTAAATGCTTTAAATTTTGAACATTTTGGCAGACTTAGCTCCATCGCATGGTGAAGACCTTTCTCTTTTGGAGACACCGCTTTGCCATCTTCGTGAAGTCACGCTGAATAAATCCGAGCTGTTTTATTGCTAAAAAATTTGTGATTTTTCAAATTCCGGTCCACAAAATTTCAGTTTCTAACCGGTTCGCTGTGCGAAAAAGATTGCCGACCCCTGGCCTATTTAAAGAAGATTTGATTTTTTGAAGAAACAATATACTTCTTTAAAAATTCACTTATGAAGGTACGTTTACCGATACGCGTTTTTTGGGTCGCGAATACCGCGCGCGAGATTTTTTTTCATCGCTCTTATTATTTTTCAAGTAATTGTTCACCGAATACGCGATAAACGCGCGCGATGTTTGTTTTTGTTTGTTTGTTTATTATTTCGGCGACAGCTAAAAGTGCAAAACTAATCAGAAAGAAATGATATAAAATAAAAAGCGACGCCACAGAGTTTATGAAAAGCCCAAAAAATGGCTTTTAATCGATTGTTCGAGGAACTATCGATTTAAAGACTCTGTAATCAAAATGGGAGAAAAAACAAAAACAAAAAACAAAAGAAGACGTATAAATAAACTAACTATGAAGGAGATAAATACGAGGATCCCGAGAGTGCTTGAAGAGTGAAAGTGATATCAATTCAATAGTGTTTAATAACTGTTTAAAAGCAGTAGTTTTAATCGTTTTTTAAATTGGGCTAGGTTTTTTGGTTGTTTATTTTCATTAGGTATTTCGTTCCATAATTTGACGCCAACCAATTTAATTGACTGCTTGCAAATGCTTTTTTTAAAAAGAGGAAGGTGCAGTTTGTTTGATTGTTTTGTTTGACGGGAATGAACTTCTGAGTTAAGCTGAAAAAAGTTGTTAAAGCATGTCAAAATGTGCGATGACCGCGCGTCAAAATGTGCCCGCGATCTTTTATCTTGGTGAAGATAAAAAAATCGCGCTACGCGCGCGAAAAGTTTCATTTTTGAGAAATCTGTAGCTAGGCCTACTGGTAAAATTTTGATTTTAAGCAGCCTAGTCTACAGTATTGATAAATAATGGCTGCTGAAGCGATTGAGATGTTAATAGAGCTGGTGAGGGAGCGAGAATTTATATATAATGCAAAACATGAAAGTCACATGGACGCCACGATGCTTGCCAATGTGTGGGAGAGCATTGCCAAGACTGTGAACGTTGAAGGCATAAACGGTGAGTTTATATACCGAATACAGTATGTAATGAACAATCAGCATAGGCCTTCCTGTGCTGGGTGTAGGAGTACGAGTAGCGCTTGTTGATTCACTTTCTATAATTTAGATACCGGCACTAATATATAGTAATCGCAGCCAAGATAGTCGATTGGAAGAGTTACTGTACATTCAGTTATGGTGCCAAGTATGAGCAGAGAAAACATTGGAAGTAAATCTCTCAGGCTATCCCAAGCGCCTCACCGGTACGGTTGGAAAAAGCGCATATTTATAATCACAACAATAGGTGCTTATACAGTATAAAAAGACAATATTTTTGCGAAAGGTTATCATACCTCTAGTAGGCCTCTTGCGTTGTCTCCTCTCCATGTATTTGACTAGAAAAACGCTCACAGGAGAAGTGCATAAACTTTTTGGCAATTTTTAGGCAGCAAGATTGCATATTGACGGCATAAACATAGTATACTCCACAGTGGCGTAGCCCCCCCACCTTTTGACGAAGCCCTAAAATAGGGTTTCCCTAAAATAAAGCTTTCCATATTACTCCAATGCCCCACTGACAGCCCAAAAACTAAAAGGTATTCAGCAGTTCAACAACAATTAGGCCTACCACATCTGGCAAATTTTGTAACAGCCTATATTTGCTGAGTCATAAATTGTTTTTCCCGCCTTACTCTTCTGCGCTTTGACATGCTTCACTGATAAAACGATTTTACCTTTTGCTAAAACGATTTAACTTCGATGCTAAAACGCTTTTACTTTATTGCTGAAACGCTTTTAATTAATTGCTAAAACGCTTTTACTTCATGCTAGAACGATTTTACTTTAGGCTAAAGCGATTTTACTTTGGGCTAAAGCGATTTTACTTTAATGCTAAAACGTTTTTAATTAATTGCTAAAACGATTTTAACCAAATGCTAAAACGATTTTACCTCAACGCTAAAACGGTTTTCCCTTTAATGCTAAAGCGATTTTAATTACTAGCAAAAACGATTAAACGATTTTACTTCATGCTAAAGCGATTTCACTTTAGGCCAAAACGATTTTACTTTGTTGCCAAAGCGATTTTACTTTAGAGTCAAAACGGTTTAACCTGAGGATAGAACGTTTTAAATTATTTGCTAAAACGATTTTACTTCAAAGCGATTTCACTTTGGGCTAAAACGATTTTACTTCATTGCTGAAACGATTTTACAGAAACGATTGTACCCATTGCTAAAACGATTTTACTTTAATGCTAAAACGATTTTACTTTGAAGCTAAAACGATTTTACTTTGAAGCTAAAACGATTTTACTTTTTGTCAAAACGGTTTTACCTGGGGCTAAAACGTTTTTAATTAATTGCTAAAACGATATATGCAATTGCTGAAAAAGCTTGCAGGGTCAAATCGATTTGCACTAAAGTCAAATCGATTTAGCGTAAAATGCAAATCGATTTGTCATTTCTTCGAGTGGACAAACAGATTTGCAGTGAGTGCCAAATTGATTTGCACTTAGTAAAAACGATTTGGAATTTCTTCAAATCGATTAGGCTTTAATGGCTATAAACAACGCAAATAGTTTTTTTCACTATGGCACCCCATAATTGAATTGGTATGGTGTATTGAAGTAATCCAAAATAACCTTGCGCATGTTTATAGGTAATGCGTATGTAAAAAGTTTGAAATTTCAAAATTTCGGAATTTTTCATCTCCAAATTCCGTAAGTTAAAATGAGACTTCCTTGGCAGCTCCACATCCCTGAGTAGCAGCACTACATCTCTGATCATACTAGGTTTTGCAGTGATTGAGATAACAAAAAATTGATTTTTATGCTCACAGGCAAGCAGAGGAAAAATTTGCGGGATAGTTACGTGAGACATAGACGAGAGAGAAAAGGAAGTAAAAGTGGTGATTCAGCCAAAAAACAAACCAAGTGGAAGTATTATGATCAGCTTTCCTTTCTCGAGCCGTGCTGTACCATTACAGAAAATGCGTAAGTGCCGAACAGTAGACAATCAAGTTCAATGCAAACCTAAAACACTTCAGCATAGTGCAGTTGCGCTAAGCCGTTTATTTACAAGTTACCAAAACAGCATGGTTACGCACATCTAGTAAACAAAATTGCGCTGTTCAATGAATTAGCTTTTTTTGTTTTGCAGTCTTGAAACAAATGTTCCACCTCTTGAACAGAATGCTAGTCAACTCGGCCATGAATCAGAAAACTTTGACGATGCTGAAAGGTTAGTAAAAGCTTTATCTCAATGGATTGCACATGAACCTCTTTGAACGTAATCTGTTTGCCATGGTACTGCGTTGTCTTGAGCAAATAGATTGGTAAAGTTATTTCGAACAGATACAGCAGCTTCACTTGGTCGGCTTCCACTACGTCTAATATTGGCCAAACCTGCAAGATCATCATTTTCAGCTTCTTGCATTAACTCAGTTACTTGCGACGGTGTGCTGTTTGCTTGTAGAAAATTATGCAACACGCAGGTGGCTTTGATGACTGAATCAGCATGATTTGAGCTCAGAGCAATTTTTGTATGATACACTCTCCATCTGGCCGCTAAAACACCAATGGCATTTTCAACTGTTCTTCGCGCGCGACTCAGTCTGTAGTTAAATATTTTTCAGGCAAAGGGTTGCTGCGGCCAGGATAAGGTAGCATCACATTAGGCAGTAACCATAGGTGGCGGAACCGGGGGGCCCTGGCCCCCCCACTTTTTTTTTGAGGGGGGCCTTAATTTACTCGTTTATTTCTACAATACTGCCTCTGCATGAATGTATTTGAAACTTAAGAGCTTATATCCAGAGATGTTTTCTTTAAAATTTTGTTTGTGGGGTGGGGGGAACAGAAACTAGAAGCAAGAACCTTGGGTCTGAAGCCCAAATAAATTGGACATGTCACATGTGAACAGGCTAAATATGGATTGTAAGCAGGGTTACCATTTCGTGCTTATTTCTAAGATTTGTGCTTATTTTCAAGGGCAATGTCTTACAAAGCGTGAATGTGCTTATTTTTGAATCTCGTGCTTCATGTCTTAGTTCAAATGCTTTTTTCTTTAATTGAACGAAAAATCGAAGAAAAATATGTTTATTTTTTGTTCCTTAGTTAATTTCAGCATTTTGAAATTTGTTTTAATTTCTCAATCCAGTGGTTCCCAAACTTGAGGGCCATGGGCCAGCACGGGACTGTTTTCGGAGGGCTACAAAGCTTGACTGGAAAACAACAAAAGCGTCCCTTAATCGTGTCATGATGTTCACTTCAAAATTTGTTGAACCACCGGAAAAATAGGAATCTGCGGACGTGAAGACCTTCTTTTTTTTGGTCTTCACCGATTTCTAGCGAAAAAAATAGGAGTCTGCGGACGTTTTGGTACCTTGCTATTTCGTCCTCGTAACAGCAGCGTGATTATTTTTTGGTATGGACCAGTGATAACCTTGCGTATAGGCTAAGCAGGCTGAAACCTAGAGTCGGAGAAAATGGGGGGCCTCATCACGAACAATGAAGACCTTTTTTTTCTTCACCGATACTTTCAGCGGAAAACAGAACATCTGAGGACGTGTAGGCCTATACCTTTTTTTGCTCTTCACTATACCGATATTTTCAGTGAAAACAGGGACGTCTGAGGACGTGAAGACCTTTTTTTGCTCTTCCAATCAGTGTGATCAAATAGCCTAGGGCTTCTCATTGTCTAAATACGGCCCTCGATCAGGAGCGTTTTTAGGGGCGGTGCCAATGTGCCATGCCCCCCCCCCCCCCCTATTTGACTCTGCCTTTAAGTACACAAGAACAATACTAATGACTGAAATCTGCCAGATTATTTTGATGGTTTCTGTTGCTTATGGCCAGAAGCGAATCCAGAGGGGTCGGTTGAGGAATATGCATTCTCCCACCAGCCATTTTCAAAAATGTTTTTGATGCCTACAATTTCTCCATTTCGAACCTCTTCGATAGCTATAAGCCTGACGCCTTAAGCACGTGCATAATCAAAAATGTGCGAACAAAATGTATCATATTTGGCGAAGCGCTCAGAATTAAAGTCAAACGATTTAAACACAATTTGCCAGAAAATTATTCAAAAAGCACTAAAATAGCCGTTACAGGAGTGGTTCTTAAACTGGGTTCGACCGAACCCCAGGGGTTCGGTGAGGCTGTAGCAGGAGTTCGGCTAAGATCAGAATAAGTTTTTGCAAAAAGGCATGCAGTTGTAGTAAATGACTATCTCTGCGTGGAATGATGCATCCCCCCACCATACTCTTTCAACGCTGTTTTTGATGAATACAATATTTCCATAATTTCAAACCTATTTGATAACAATCATTTTTACGCCTTAAGAACGCATAAATCAAAAATGTGCGAACAAAATGTATCATATTTGGTGAAGGACTTAGAGTTAGAGGCAAAAAAATTAAACAGAATTTGCCATAAAAATTGTTCAAAAAGCGCTAAAATGGCCATTACAGTGTCTAAATTTTTGAAAACTTTCCGGGGAAGCATACCCCCGGACCCCCCTAGAGCCATATTTTTGTTCCTCAATTTGCTTCAAATTAACTTTCCGGAAAAAAAATACGCTTAAAAAATGTAAAAATTGTATGCCACCCTCCACCGCCTTAAGAATATTCTGAATACGCCCCTGACGTGAAACATTTTCAAAGAGCTTATGCCCTTTTCCGGTTTAGACGTCTAACGTCTTTGCACTCATTTAACATTCAACCTAATTCAAAACTGCATCCCCCTCTAAAATTTTCTGGATCCGCTCCTGGTTATAATTAAGGGTTCGATGTATGCTTGCATGACACCTGTTGGGTTCGATACTTCCGACAAGTTTGAGAACCACTGCGTTACCTTTTTGAATTTTTGAAAATTTTGCAAAATGTGAATTTTTGAAAAATTCACCTTGAATTTTTGAAAAATTTCCACGTGAATTTTTGGAAATTTTCCGGGGGAGCATGCCCACGGACCCCCTAAAAGTTTTCTAGTTTCTTAATCAGCTTCAGATTAATTCTGCCAAAAAAAATACGCTGGAACAAATGGGGAGATTACGCCCTCCCCCTTTTGAAATTTCTCGCTACGCCACTGCCAGCCCTGGTGGTAGGTGAAGAAACTCTGGTCGTTGGTTTTGGGCCCCCCCACTTTAGAAATGCTTCCGCCATCGCTGGCAGTAATATCACATTAGGGAAACGCTTCGTCTCCAACTGCTACGTGCGGTAGCGGGCCAAGAGTTTCAAAACCTGGTAGGCCTACTTGTGCACTAGCCGGAAAATTAAATTCATTCGAAACGAAACGTTGTCCCAAGGAACCGCGTGACAAAATCCCTCCATCACTGTTTCTTCCGAGTGCTCCACAACTTAAAGCAATAAATTGAAGATTTGCATCAAAAAGAGCCATCAACACGATTGAGCACGTTCCTTTATAGTTGAAGTATAGTGATTCTGATTTCCATGACTTCAGCAAAACCACATGTTTGCCATCCAAAGCATCCATGCAATGAGGAAACTGCCATTTAGCCCAAAAGTTAGCTGCTATCAATTTCCAGTCATCAGAACTTTTTGAAACTTTCATTGCAATATCTTCGTGCTTCCAAATTGCCTCGCTCACTTCTGATATCAGTGTAGATACTGTGGCCACTCCCGCTTGATAACTGAAGGATAAGGATGCATATGATTCTCCGGTAGCTAAGTATCTGCAATAAAAAATTGTTCATTAAAAAACTAAAAGAATACATGTTGTGAAGTTGTTGATTGCACTTCTTGTGCGCCGCTTGCGTGCTTCCAATTTACTAGGTCATTATCCCCTACAAGATGCGTTCGAAACCGTTGCAATCTTTTTTAGTTGGTAGTGGAGCGGCTACAGTGCACAGGGTAGTTACTAGTTTCTTTATATATTGAATTGTAGGTTTGCGTTAAGTTATGTTTACGTGGAAGCATTCGTGATTTGAGTTAGTTTATTATTTCTTGTATTATTTAGATCCTGTAATGTAAGTGATTTAAAACTTTGTTAAAAAATGAACATCTGCAACAATAAAACCTTAATATGTAATAGCTGATTGGTTATGTTTTTTGCAGATCAAACGGTAGTTCAATAAGTGTTAACTTCAATAATCTTGGTGAAGGTTCAAAGGCCTCACTGTTAAGGTGCAAGACTGGAAAGAGAAGACAGCAGCAGTTCATCATCACTGGAATTAGCTTTGGTTGATTTCATAAATCACCGCAAACCAAAGAACGAAAATGAACAAGAAGAAGATGAGGATCAAACAAAACTATTATTTCGTAATTATGCAGGAGAATGAAAAAGCTTCTTGAGTAGATACGAAGATTCGTTGAGTTACAAATATCTCAGATATTTTTTAATGCAGAGAATTCTTCTGGTCCATCTATTGCCATTACCCCTCTTCCACAACATGTAAACTCCTACTTCGGAGCAGGTGGTTTCAACCAAAGTTATGCAAGTTTTGCGCCTCCTCACTACCAAACCACAGGTTTGAGCACTTGCACCTCACCAGTCAACCTGCCACATGATACATCCAACCCTGACGTTAGCCAGTATACGGGCAACCAGCAATGGGAATAGTTGCAGTCGCAAGAATACGGTGGCATTACCAACAGATACTATTTATTGGATTCTCAAGCAAGGGACATGTAACTTACGACAGGACATAACAGTGGACATTACGAATCAAATTTTGTAACACCAGGACAGTACATATGCTACTTGTTTAAAGACAGTGTTCTTTTGATGTTCGTTTAAAATTTGGTGTGTAATATAAACGAAACAAAGAAGTCATATTCTTACTTTAGACAAATTGCAAGTCGCTGTCTTGGATGAAGCACTTCACTAGATCTGTGGATTTCGGCAATGTCATAGCCTATGGTACGAACCAGCTGATCAAATTCATCTGTGGTACATCTGAAATATTTTTGAAACATTTCGCCCCATAACCCAAGCTCTTGAACTAGAGTGCTTTACACTCCACGTTCTCTTCTATTCTGATTGATTGGATATACTGCCCATCTTCTGCTGTTTTCCAATCTTTTCTTTTCTGTAAGTATGTACTGTACATTCCCACCGCAATTATCACATTCTCTTCTTCTTCAGTTTCCATGATGCATTTGACAAATAAAAAACGCTACAGTACAAAGGTTAATGCTGTGAAAACGAAATAATATTGGTTAGGGAACGCCAGTTTATTTACCACGTAGATTGTGGAGCAAAATTTTGCGTTGAAATAAGCAATATCTACTGGGCATTTGGCTAAAATAACATCCTATCCTAAGCCAGAGTAGTAAGTCGGGCCGGACTTTTCGGGTCGGATTCGGGCCGAAGTTTGAAAAGTATATCGGGCTTAGTTCGGGCCCATTGTTGTTTTGTCAAGTAAGAATAAGTAAAACGGCTAGTTTTCGGGTTTTAGTGAGACCCAAATCGGGCTTGAAACATTTTTCGGGTCGGGTTCGGGTCTAAAATTTCGGCCCTTTTACAACTCTGTCCTAAGCATGTAAGGGTAGGCCGTCGGTTATAATTAGTACAATAAACTTTTTGTACTAATGTTCTACGATCGTGACTAGCAGTAATTTTGTGAGCTTAAATTTATTCAACACCTACGATCTGTATAATTGAAACTATTTTCAAGAAAAAGTGCATTAGTCAAAATATCATTTTTTCTACAGTAGTTTGGCATTTATGGGTGATGGCTGAAAAACTCATAAATTCGTTGCTTTGCACACAAATGTTTAAAATTATAATTCTGTAGAAACAGCTGATTTCGTTTCTTTACCAAATGACGACAAACAATATTGAGTGATGTAAACTCAAAAAGTAGAAGGGGCGCAAAGGGTTCTTTTCGTATGAACCAGCGCTGTGTGTTGTCTACCACGCCAACACTATGCAAACTTCAACAGATTTTTCCGTGTCTTTACCAAGGACACAACTACTTATTCGGGTAACCAGCCAGGAAAACCTTTCGACTACCAGCCCGGCCTTAACAACAGATTTTTCCGTGTCTTTACAGATTTTTCCACGTCTTCACAGATTTTTCCGTGTCTTTAGAAACAGATTTTTCCGTGTCTTTACCAAGGACACAACTACTTATTCGGGCAACCAGCCAGGACAACCTTTTCTACTACCAGCCCGGCGCTCTAACCAACGCAAACAGTTCACTACGAAAGATGCAGCTTTAATCCTTCATACAGCTGCTTGTTATCACTCGCAAAATGCAACGCTCTTCATGCCGTATTTCAGCTTTATAGCAGTAGAACAACTAAAAACTTTTGAAAGTACGCCATTGACCTCTCTCATGGTTGTTTCTTTTGCTGTCTGCTGGACGAGACAACTCGGCAGTTCAAAAGTGTCTGATCATACCTTCTGCTTTTCGAGCTCAGCAAAATCGCCATCTTCATTGCTACTTCGGTAAACACCCCCGCGTTTTTTTCCGATCGCGTTTAACGCCAGCGTTTATCACTATGTAAAACAACGCATATCGGTAAACGTACCTTAACCGTTAGAAAATAACGTGATGTAATACAATATCACAATCACGCGTTCACGCAAAAAAATAACGCTGCATTAAAAGTTATGGCAGCAGGCCTTTATAAAACTTCTTAAAATTTTTACGTTTTTATATCGATCATTTTGACTAGAAATGCTTCCTACTGTAAAAGCGAAATAAAGGTTTCAAGCAAAACGCTAATGAATTGATATCGGAAGAGAACAACGGATTTCAAAAAGTAGGTACGCTGGTTTTGACTTTAATTTTAGTTCTAAAAAACAACCACATCTTGAGCAATGGTCTGCAGATTGGCTAGTCCTCAATTACTCATAGGTCTACCTACTTGTATACGAGAGAATGTGAAGTTGCTTGAAAAAAGATGGTCGAAAGATGACACTGGTTAAAATCATTTATCTATTAGTCAATATACATTGCGTAGTAAGTACAAATTCTTGAGTTTAATAACGTGGAGGGTTCAACCTTACTCATTTCATGCGCATCACTGTAATTTTTCATCAAATTCGTGAGCTGACAATCGGTATTTTGTAGCCCAGGGTCGAGCAACTTCTCTAGTCGGCGGGCCGGATGTGGGAACATGAAGTCTTTGGTAAGCCGGATAATAACAACGCATAGTATGACGTCACGCGAAACAAACCGCTGTAATACAGTGGTGGAAGATGTTTACAACACCCTTTGCCATGACCTAATTTCCGGTAGTCGCACTAAACTACCAAGATTGCAACTTGCAGCATTGTAGTAATTTCACAAGCGCACTAAGACCTTGCTTGTTTACTAAAGCTATTGTTCGTTTCACAAGCTTGCACCCACAGTTCGGTGAGGGCACAGCGAGCGGCTACTGTCAGAAATGAGGCTTCGGGCCACATTACAGAGTATGGTTAGATACAGTCTGTAAGCCGGTCAAAATCCCTTTACGGACCGGCCCCGGTCCGCGGGCCGTATGTTGCCCAAGCTTGTTGTAGCCTATGGGATAAACCGTGTGTCACACATTCGAACTTTGCGATAAATAATATAATCTTAGCAGCACAAAGCTCTTCGACAACTTCGCTATTTGCAGAACAGATAATATGAATTTCAAAGAAATCCCTTCCATCTTCAATTGATCTCAATGGAGAAGTAACTGTGACGAACAAAGTCTTCAAGCTTTCAGAAAATTGTATTATGCGTTGCCGTCTTTCAAGTTGAATAAAAAAAACTATTCAACTTAACAGGGAAGTGTGGTGGTTCGGAGCCTCGTTCTAACTACAACCATGATCGCGAGGTTAGCAGTTTAGCTCTCGCCCAAGCGTCGTTTTTGCGTCCTAGTTAGACAAGATGCTTCTCGATAATAATTATCGATAATTATTAGGGTTTTGAAATTTCCCGTTTTCCAGGAAATTTATGACGGGATTCCGGGAAATTTTTCGTTCATTAGTAAAGATTTCAAGGGTAGGCTACCGGTACTGATATCCGTCATTTCGACATAAAAAATGCGTCAGTGCAAATTTTAATTTTTTTTGCTTACTAAAAATTAACGCTTCTCGATAATAATTATTATTCCTGCTTAGTGGAATCTAACAAGTAGAATAATCCTTTTTCCCGGATTTTCAAAAAATTTCCCGGTAATCCCAGGAAATTTTATTTCCCGGTAAATTTCCCGGTAATCCCGGGAAATTTTCTCGGGAATTTTTTTCGAGCTTGATTATTTTGCCATTTTTTCTGATTTCCATTTTTCAGATCTAATTTGTAGCATTTTGCTATGTTGTTTTGACAAACTTAGTTTGAGTTTTCAATTTTTTCGACGAATTGATGAAAAAATTTTGATCTCACGAGTATTTCGTCTTAAAAACTTTTGCGAATTTTGGAAAATAATTTTTTGTAAGCAAAAAAAAATTAAAATTTGCACTGACGCATTGTTTTAGCCGAAATGACGGATATCAGTATCCTTAAAATCCTTAATAATGTACGAAAAATTTTCCGGAATCCCGACAAAAATTTCCCGAAAAATGGGAAATTTCAAAACCCCAAATTTGCCTGGAAATGTCCCGTGTCAACCTCTCGGGAGGAAACACTACTAACAAGCAGCGAATTAAAAAAGTTGGAAGCAAAGCTCAACCAGAAGCCTAGGAAGCAAAGACGTCTCCTGAGCGAGTCTGGATTCGTTCTATGCTCAGCGCCACCGTCACTTTCTTTGGACTAGAAGAGCTTTACAAATATGCGCTTCTACTTCTATAGGCTACTATTGTAAAAAGCCATTATTATACCTGTTATCTGTGTAAAGGCCAAAGTTAAGTAACCCACTGCGAAGGTAAGGTCATTATGTTTGTTAATATTTTCTCTGTTTCTTATTTCCTTTTCGAAATTTATTTTACGGTAACAGTAGCACTAGCATAGCCAGGATTTTGCAATGGAAGGTGTTGAGAACAATGGCGCAACCAGGATTTTGCAAAAGAGAGGGGGGCCACAATCATGAGGCTAAGGGGATCCGCGGGCGTAGCCCCCAGCCGCCAACGAATGTTGGCGGTTTTCTCTTAAAAAAGAACTCGTTTTCGCACACTATTTTATCGAAAAAGGGCATGCAGGGAGTGCAGTCACTATAGACAATGCAACAATATTTTCGCAGCTTATGTCTAAAAGCAGAAGCTTGGCTAAAATAAGTGAAAGGAGGCTGCAACCATTACACTAGGCAACAAATTTTTGTTTATCTCTTATTTTGAGTGTTTCTTTATGTTTTGGGGGTCGCTGATGTCGATTTTGGAGTTAGTTTTCGCGTATTGTCAGCGGTTTTGAAAATATTTGCAACAAATTGAAGTTCCTAATAGGCCTATACGAAATAATCATACAGCTTTAGTATTCAGTGACATTTGCAATACTTTTCAATTTTGTGTTAGGCTATATCATTTATGACATTTTATTATTGTTTTTATCACCCTCTAAATGGTGCTGAAGATGTAAATTAGCAAATTGTCATTCACTCTCACGTGATTCGACACAATTTTGGCGAGCTTCTAAAGCACATGTCTGAACTGGTCCAGTGCCAGGACAGCCAGCAGGATAGAGTAGGTTTATTATTCTAGGTGGATCGTTGAATCTGGTAGCAATTGTTCTTAGTTTAACTGTTTGACATATTGCAAGTTAGTCCCATGCTACAGTGAAGTTGCTCAGTTTAGAAATATGCTATATTTTATTCGATTTTGAAGGTTAAATCTAGTGCTATTGATATTTTAAATTCTTCAATAAATATGAGTCTAAAAAGACCCTGCAAAATTAGTTCTGACTGTTTCTGCTACGTTTGTGGCTACTACATCAATCCACGGCAAATGAAGCACAAAATAATACCAGAAACAAAATTCTTCGAAGCCTATGAGGCATATTTTGGCATGAAGATGGGTGATCAAGATAAATCTTGGGCCCCACATTTGCAGTGGAAGTTGCAGATCCACATTAGAAGTATGGAAGCGCGGAAGTCGTAAATGTATGCCGTTTGCGATTCCTCGAATCTGGAGAGAACCCACCAATCACCATGATAACTGCTATTTCTGCATGGTCGACATTTCCAAATACAAAAAAAAAAAACAAAGGAAAGAAAAAGATTGTTTATCCAAGTATACCTTCATCCATAGATGGGCAAGTTAATGCAAAACGTTAGCTTTGTTAACCACTACTTCGTTAACACAGTTATGTACCTCCGTTAACGTTAATTCGTTAAATTCAGCTCCAATTAACGGAAGTTAACTAAATTTGTTAAATCGTTAATTTTGACTTAAAACGGTATTTGTTTTTAAAAAAAAGCTGAACATTTTTTAATATCTATGTTTTCGTAAGCATTTAAGCAATTTTTGTGCTTACAAGCAATATGTTTTGTTGTTTTATTTCGTTTTTTGGCCTCATTGGTCGTATTTTGCGAGTTTATCGATGTCAAACTTGACCAACAATAACAGAAATAAGCCTTTACAAAAATTTAATGGAAGTTATCAAGCACTAACGAAAGTTAATTCAGTCCGTTAATTTCAAAAAGAAATTTAACGAATTAACTGGTTAATGAAAAAGTTAGCTTCGTTATTAACGAAATTGTGCCGACCTCTGCCCTCATCCATCACGCCTGTCGACCATGGCACAGAATTGCCTATTCCTCCACCTCCAACAACGCATGCTATATCATCAACTTCACCGAAAGATGACGATGCTGATTTTGAGGTTGACACTAATCGTTCCAGCAAAGATTCTCATTTTCCGAATCAAAATGAATTAGATGACTTATCTAAAGACTTAGGTTTTACAAATGCAAAAGCAGAGATGCTTTCTTCCCGCCTCAAGGAGTGGAATTTGCTTGCTCCTTCACGCAAGATATCCAAACCAAGAAAACGGCATGTGACCTTTGCAAATTTTTATACAATGTCCTCGAATTCGGATCATCCTTCACTTTGTTATTGTACTGACATACAGGGCTTGTTTCAGGAGATTGGAATTGTGTACTCAGCTTCGGATTGGCGTTTATTCATTGACAGTTCTAAGCAAAGTTTGAAAACTGTCCTTCAACGTAATGGTAATGCGTGTCCATCCATTCCAATAGCACATTCTGTTCGGATGAGGGAAGATCGTAAATCCGTAAAAATATTACTTGAATTAATGCGATACAATAATCATAATTGGGACGTTTGTGGAGATTTCAAAACGATAGCATTTCTTTTGGGATTGCAAGAAAGTTATACGAAACATTTTTGCTTTCTTTGTTTGTGGAATAGCAGAGCGGATGAGCAGTGGCGATTCTAGCATCCAAAAAGTGTGGGGGGGGGGCGCTTTGGGGCCAAGATAGATTGAGGTGGGACCACTGAAAACTGTGCTTGAGAGGAAAAGAGTAAGTTCAAAGAGATTTGCAACCAAACTTAAAAAGTAAGCATATTGCAATATGACACCATACAGCCTACATTTATTTTTGACATTCACTACAACAGATGGCATGATGGTCAGAGCGTCTGTTTCCGGGGCGGTAGACTCAAGGTCTGACTCCGAGACGAGTCAAACTGATTGCCTAGCCTAAAAATTTGTATTAACAGTTTTCCTGCTACATGTTCGACTTCGACATTTGTGGGATAGCCAGTGAAAATATGTTCTCCGTAGAGAGATTGAACCCCACTCGGCTGGTGGCAGTGTTAAGACCACGGCCGGCGCAACCGTCCCCCGTGCCCTCCGACCGGAGGCACGCGTTTCTGGGGTCCCACTTTCGTTACCTGAAGTTCTTTTGTTTGGTCTTCGATTCTGCGTGGAGATGAAAAGCATTTTTTTGGGCACAAAAATTTTCGCTTGTGGGACCTCGCGTTGAGTTCCAGGAGAGACGGTGAGGGGCTACGATGGGCTTGCAATGTCACTGGTTAAGATTTCAGTCGCGTCTTAGCCCACTCGGCCATCAGGCTTCATGATAAACATATTGCAATTTTCGCTCTTTATGTCAGTCGCCTAACAACCGCAGACTGAATAATGCTCAGGAAAGGAAGGCCGACTGCTGTATGACTTAATGATATTGTAATTTCAAAAGCGATGATAAACCAAGGCAGCACTGTGTTGCCTATAGAATTAAAACCCGTCCACACTCATACAAGGTCTCCCGCGCCAAACTCCACAACCATCAACGAATGACGCAAGCCAAGTTTACTCAGCACTGGCTGTTGTTGCTACTACTACTAACATTATGACGCCTGCCAATACTGCCACAATGCACATCGCGGTCTTTCCTTTTTAGTGCTTGTTGATTAGGCTTCAACAAAAGATACAAAAAATGCCAGTACATGACTAACTAGGCTACAAAAAATTCGAAATGTCACTTTTATTTCGAGTAGCTACTACCAAAGACACGATACATAAGATTTCGATCTAGTTGATCCTTACTCCTCTTCGCCCATTACTAACTGCTTCTTCGATCTGCACTGGCTGCTTTATCACTTAACCGCTTGTGATAGCGATTTTACAATTTAGACGAAACTGTGTGGTGCAATAAAACCATTAGTTTATTGAAAAGCCAGGACAAAGACCGAAACAAATTATGCAAATTTCACATAGTCGAGTAACTAAGAAGCAAAGACAACGAATGTCTAACTCTGGTCTGAGGTTGGGCAATCGATCAGTATATTTTCATACCCTGTCATAAGCTACATGAGCTTGTTAAAACTGGGGGGGGGGCTAACCTGGGGGCCAGGCAAAAATCTGAGGGGGCCATGGCCCCCTCTGGTCCCCCCCTAGAATCGCCACTGCGGATGAGCAACACTACGTGGTCAAAAACTGGCTACCTCGCGAAGATCTCACTCCAGGCTTCCTCAACGTTTTAAACTCACCTCTTATAGAAAGGAGCAAAATTTTACTTCCTCTTATAGAAAGGAGCAAAATATTAGCATATTAAACTCGGACTGGCCAAACAGTTTGTGAAGAGCTTGAAACAGGCAAGGCGTGCCTTTCGCTATATTAGACGGATGTTCCCAAGCAAATCTGAGGCAAAAGACAAAGGAGGTTTATTTGTGGGGCAACAAATAAGAAGAATGTAGGCATCTGAAGAGCTGGAGGTACAAATGTCTGATTTGGAAAGAAATGCATGGCAAGCTTTTAGAATGATTGTGGAAGGATTTCTAGGAAAACATCGAAAAAACGACCATGCAATGTTGGTGTCAAATTTAATCAAAAGTTATGAAAATCTTGGTTGCCGCATGTCTTTAAAGTTGCGTTGTTTGCATTCTCACTTGGATTTCTTTCGAGACAACTTGGGAAACGTAAGTGAAGAGCATGGTGAAAGGTTTCACCAAGATATCCAAGTGATGGAAAAGCGCTATCAAGGGAGGTGGGACGAAGCCATGATGGGAGACTATCTATGGAATTTGGTGCGGAAATGCAGCATCACATACTAGCGGAAAAGTTATTCAAATGTCCATTTTTAGAAATGACATTGCAGTGCTTTTGAATTGCTTATTTGTGAGTTTTTTAATTTTGTGTGTAATATTTCGAATTATATTGTCATGAGCTTTGTATTATACAAAATTGAAATCGTAAATTCATATAACTTCAAACAGTGGCAAAACTACTGACACTACGAAGTTTTCAATGTCATTTTCGAAATCAGCGCCCCAAAAAACATAAAAAAACAATATAGTCTTATGATAAACACATTTCTCAAAAAATTTTGTTGTCCAGTGTTTAGCCTATTAGTTTCAGAAATTATAGACTGAAAGTTCGGGTTTAGCACCTTATTACAGGGCCAAAGGGGGGCATGGCACCGAGCTCCCACTGCGTGCGCCTATGGTTGACAATAGCGACACATTTGACCATTCGTTGTGTAATAACAAAAGATGCTGCAAATTTAAGAGAGTTGTTTTAAACTAAAAATACCGAAGGCAGTTAAGACACAATACCGTAAGAAAGTCGAAGGAATGCTTTCTGGTGAACTGTTGAAACGATATTCAAATGTTAGCGATTTAGTTCTTTTTCGACCTACGTAAATCATTTTTGCAAGAAATCGTTAACCTTTTTTCTGCAGAAGGTCTGAGGGGCCGAGGGCAGTTGCGCGTATAGGAGCGGCACTACCTCACGAATAAAATTGCGTCATTGCTTCATAAGCATAACGGCAAAGAACAAGATTCAGGACACAACGCTACGTAATTTTTGTTCATAGGCGTAGCTTGTAAATTAGTTCATAGGGAGGGGGGGGAAGGCCAAAGAGGCCATGGCTTCTCCCTTGAAATTTAAAATCAAAATACAAATTACACTGTCCAACAAAAATTTTGTATCTGATAACCAGAAGAGCGTGCTGGAGTAACTTTCCAGCGCTGAATCCAAACCTGCGATTAGATTTTTTCTATCCCGTCTAGTTTCGGAGATATTGCATATATGATGAAATCTGACTCAATGCATACTTATTACTAGAGTTGGGAAGACTCGAGTCCACTTTTTGAGGACTCGGACTTGGACTCGTGCCTGTGGAACTCGGACTAGCACTCAGACTCGTAAAAACTGTTAGGACTCGGACCAAGGCTGGAAATCGATAATGAAAAAGGAAAGAATAATTCGATATTTGATACTTCAACAAAAAGAAGCGAATTCCTACATTCGATAACAAACATAAAAAGTAGATGATATCGATCAATCAATAACGTCAAATCGATACTTTTCTCTGACTCAGTTGACAGCGTCAACATATGTTAATGCTAATGAGAGGGCTTGGCTTCTGGTTAGACAAAGTGGAGAATGTCGGTGTCGAAGGCATAGCTATGGGGCGCCGGCTACACTGGGACGTGACACCGGATATTTCCGACTTACATATCGGTCAAATTCGCCGTTTGGAAAAAAATATACGTTTTGTGACCCATGTTTTTTGAGCTTATTTAGACTCAAAAAGCATCGTTCACAAAACTTATAGTTTTTTCAAACGGCGCCTCATACACCGGTATATAGGACAAATTATGGTCTAAATAAGCTCAAAAAACATAGGTCACAAAATGTAAGCTTATAGTTTTTTTCCAAACGGCGAATTTGTCCGATAGGCTATATAAGTCGGAAATACTAGACTTGATTGGCGTGTGTTTTTTGGTCCGACTTAGAGTGCAATTTGTTCGATATATAAGTCGGATATTTCCTATAAATATCTCGGACAAATTAGAGCCTAAATAAGCTCAAAAAACATGGGTCACAAAATCGTTTTTCCAAACGGCGTGTGGCGGCGTGTAGCGCGCCGTTTGGAAAAAAAAATTTGTCTGACTTATTTTGCGCGTGTATTCTGGTCCGACTTGGAGTACAATTTGTCCGATGTATAAGTAGCCTAAGATATTTCCTATGTATATAGGCTATCGGACAAACTATGGTTTAAACAGTTAGTCAGTTAGTTAGTTGCATATTTATCCTCCTATCACGAGAAAGTGATCAAAGCGCTATACGAGCTCGCTTAGGAGTTGCCAGTCATCTGTCTACCACACCAAGATGGGGGAATCCCGCCAAGTACCTTTCCCAACGGCACAACAAGTAAACTTGTCGGCTTGTTCTCCACACTGTCCCTTTAATGCTGAACGTCAAGCAGGGAAGCTGTGAATACCAGTGGTAAAGTGATTGGTTTGATCCGACTCGGAATCAAACCCGGTCTACAGCTCAAGAGACAGACGTTCTATACCAGTCGGTTATATTTTTGGCAAACCCAAAAAACATGGTTCACAGAACGAATAGTTTTTTTTCCAAACGTTTAAAACAGGAATACCAGAAGGCTTACTCACTTTTCCCTTTTCGCTATAAAAAAGATCAAATATCACTTTTTCTCTTAAATATTTTTTACCTTTGATCTTGGCCTACTTCAGATACTGTTGACCATAAACCTTTTCCACAATGTTCGAAACACAAAAGCATTCCTACCAGTGTAAGATGTAATCTTGTAAATAAAAAAAAAAAGCTGATAAACAAAAATTTAAAAACTACTTTATTAGCCTCAGAACTGCACTGGACTGTCTGGCCCTGGACTGCCTTCTACAAAGCAATACCAAGTGACCAAAGTTAAGCAAACGTTTTCTCGCGTTATATTTTGGAATGAAATAAAAAATGACAGTGCATACGGAATTTTCCGCTCGCCAACTGTGCTTATCGGGATGAAAAAAAATATTTACCTGCAAACACCATAAAAACAGATAAGGTACTAAAAATAACAAAAAATAAAAACTTTTGAAAGAACTTATTCAGAAAAAAAAAGTAACGATTTATTAATATCGATTTACCACGCAAAAAAGTAAGAAAAAGCCCCAATCGATAATGAAAAAAAAAAGTAGAAAATTTTTGCATTCGATGACGAAAAAGTAGAGAATATCAGTGGCGTAGCCAGGGGGGGGAGAGCCACCGGGGCACTGGCCCCCATTTTTGACGAAGCTTAATCTGAAGTGTAATTAAAACATTCTTATAAAATACCGTAAACTTTGTTTCAAAAGCTCCCTCATCTTTACTATTTTTTCATTTACGACTAATTTTTGCGCCATTTGAATTTCGACATAACTTCTTCACAAAAAGCGCTTGGAAGCAATATTGTATCTCGTTGGCGAGGGGCCGAAAATTTGGCCAATTCAAGAACAGCTATTTGTTTAATTAGCAGTTTTGAATTTGATAAAATTTGTTAAACTTTTCACGTCATCGGTTTGATTTTTGTTTTTTGTGTGAATTTGGGATGTTTAATGTTTACCTGAAAGTGTATGTTTATTTTAACTGCTATTTGCAATGTCGCATAAAGCATAATTATGTTTCTTTAGCGGTTGCTTTTGTTGCTGCCGTGACTAATTTGATTTAACTTCTTTTGTTATAGCTTTGCTATCATTTTCTGTTTTCGTCTGGAATCGAAACGCGTCATGGTTTGTTGAGCTCTGTCTGGACGATTTCGAGCGTTCATGCAGTTTAAGTGCTTCTGTTTTTTTTTACTGCCAAGTTTTGACTTATGCCAGAAGTGTTACATTTTTTTGAAAGCACTTTGAATTGCAATTCAAGTTTAATTTGACACATGTTTGTAATAAAAAGTAGTAATATTGTAATATGGTTATTTTGTTTTTTTTTTTTCACACTTTTGTAATGATTTTTGGACTGAAAACTGCAAACACTACGCGTAATTACTTCTGACTCAGCAGTTCTAGCAATCCCTGGCTCTAGCAAATCGACTCTTGCATTTTCAGTTTTGAAAAGGCAACACTTTTGCTTTTCTCTTTCGTCGAAATTCTGCCAGCATAAGAGAACTATAGGCCTACAGGGTAAAATTTTGTGTGAGGTAAATTGCCAGTAGTTTTAACTTTCGATTATGCTCGAAAAGTTCCGGTACGCTATTAACAGATTAAGTAATTTTGGTGTATTCACTGCGGATTGAGGTTCTTGAGTGGTGCATTTTTTTGGTTTTTAGTATTATTATTTTATATATTATATGTATTATTATATATTTTATGTATTATATATTATTTTTAGTATTATTTTTATAACTGTATTATTATTATTATTATTATTATTATTATTATTTGGTTTTTAGGGCTATCGAATGTTACCGTATGCAGTGCTGGTACAGGTGGTACTGGTACCTGGTCTACCAGTAGTCTACAGGTCGGGTTAGATCTAGTATCAACCCCCAGCTGGCCACGTACAGTTAGGGTTAGAATTGATTAAGGTTAGGTTTGTTAAGATTAACCTAACTTTTAACCTGACCCTAAACAAATTCAACCGTAACCGAACTTAACCCTTGCTAACCTGCTAACAGTGTTCCCTCTAGTCTAGAGTGAGAAATTTGGGAAAAATGCAAAATTTTTGGGCAAATTTTACTGATTTTGGACCAGAAATTAATGTTACAAAATGAAAAACTTAAACAAAAGCTTGAATATTTTAATGCAAGACTGCAGCTTGTATCTTGGAAACTGGGAAAAGCAGACTATATGCAAAAATTTTGTAAAAGGGATTCTCGAAGTAGTAAAATCTTTGGGCAAAAATCTCAATGAATTTATCATTTGGGCAAATTCGCACTAGTCAAAATCTTAGAGGGAACACTGCTTACTAAATCTAACCCTAACCAAACCTAATTCTAACCCTAACTGAACCTGGGGCAGTGAAGGCTAAAGGCGCGTTTACACATTGGTGAAGCTACGCGCAGGTTTTTGTTTGTTTCTTTGTGCCGGGTTCAGCGATTCGCAAGAGTTTCAGTGAAGTTAAGTGAAGTGAAGTGCAGTGCACCAAGTAGCTGCAAAGCCACTTTTGAACCTAGGTGCGCGCGGATTATAGGTCGACTGCTACTAACGAAAATAGGTCCAGAGGGTCTGAGAGATCAAAGTGTTTATGTGCAGGGAGTTTATAGGTAGTTGACAGGCAAGTTTTGCTACGAATAGTTTATCCAAGATTTGCAGTTTGATCTAAGTCAAATATTTTTGTGGTTGGTGGACTAATGGTAGAGTAACCGCTAGTGTACAAAGCCTAGTAAAGTAGTAGACTAATTTGGGCAAGGAAAGGCTTTTACAAAAACGGTTGGCTACCGGTATTTTTATGCTTAATGGGCCAGTACTAGTTTACTGGACTATGCTCTTTTTTGGACTGTTGCCACCAAACACAGGGTACCGGTAAGTGACTTGCCACCCAACCTAGGCCAGTAGGCTGCCTGTCTGTAGCGAAGGGTTGGGTGCTGGGTGGGGGTAGAATCAGCCATCAGTACTGAGTATGGACAGTTGCTATTGTGACAATGTATCGGTACCGGTAGGTTAACAGTATTGATGGATGAAAGGTAACTTTTCCCCAAGGGCTACCTATCGTACCGGTAGTCCTTATCATGGGTACCGATAACCAACTGCCCAACCTTGTTTTATAATTTAGGGCCACAGGGTCAGAGAAACAAAATTGTTTATCTGTTGAGGTACTAGTATAGACTGGTATATAGGCCTATCTAAGTAGTAAACAAGCAAGTTTGGCTAAGCATATTTTATTCAAAGATTCATAGTTTAGACAACTGGTATGTCATATGTACCGGTATATTTTAATTTTTTAAAGTCAGTTGACAGAATGATTAGTACCGGTATATACGGTACCGGTAGATGCCTTTGCCAATCTGTGGTAGTATAACTGCTTGTCACTATGTCTAAAAAACTATCAGTTGGGTAATGATAGGCTTTTCAAAACTCTAATATTAGGACTGATAGACTGCACTGAGAGGTACGGTAGCAGTTGAATGATTAACAAATATAGGCTTACCGGTACGGTATCGTACTAGTTGGCTTTGCTTAATGTTAACAGTTTTTTGTGCAATTTTTCTTTCAATTTTTTTACTCAATGTAGTATCTGACAGTGACCAATGGTTGTTTTCATTTTAAGGTTCACTACCGGTATATTGCATTATTATCCATATTGCTGTAGGCCTAGTTGTTTACATTTCATATCACTGTGTCATTCAAAATGAATCACGCTGATAATTGGAAAAAACTTTCAATTCTTGAAGTGTGGAAATATCCATTCATATATGATGTGACAAAAGAAGCATACCGAAACAAATATATTCGCCAAAATGCTTGGAAAAGCATTTCCCCAGTGTGTGGTTGTCCGATTAAAGGTATTGCAATGAACTATGCAGGCCTACATTTTTGATTTTGATCTGCACAGTACCTGTGATATTGGCGCATAATCTTATACCCTATATACTTTGCTTTCTTTTGATTTTTAAGTTGTGCCATCTGTTTTCGTTAAAGTATCAGTACTTCTTACAATTTTTTTTGTAAAATAGCATATACTGTAATAAATTACGTTATACTGTTACACAAATTAAGGTGCTTCAATAAAATAAGCTGTGCTTGTTAAATGTTTCAATTTCTGCAAGGTATATGTATGTTACCAAAATTGTGTGATTGTTTTGTTCATCCTGGTAAAAACTTGTCAAACTGAGATTTTAGACATTAAAAAATGCTCAATCAATCAATGGATAAAAAAACAATAAAATTTGACAGCTTGTAAAAACATTATTGTTTAAACGATGCTTGCTTCTAATACCATGCATCCAAACGTCTGCTTTGTAGTGCCTAAATCATGCCAGAAGCATGGTTAATGAGTGTGCTTGCATAACTCCTCATTAACGTTGTAACCATGACTACTCCTGCAGAGTGCAGAAGTGTGTGGAAGAATTTGCGCACCAAATTCAACAAGGAGAAGGAGAGGTTAGAAAAAAGCTGATCTGGCGATAGTTTTCACACCACAGCGGAAATATAATCTGCATGAAGTTATGTCTTTTATCCAGCCTCATATACACTACAGAAGGTAAGTTCAAAACAGTTACACAACAATATTTTTATCAATACATGTTATAAAAACTGTACCGATAAGTGGTACTAGTTTATTGCATGCCTAAAGACATGTTTACAGCAGTGGTACATGTATATATTGAATTGAATAATAATTTTTGTCAGTGGTCCTGGAGAGTTTCGATCTTAGTTTGACATTTTTACTAGCCTGATTGCAACTTGCTTGTGTTTGGTGTTAAGGGCGCCTCGTGGTCTATGCTAACTGCTAAAGGCTTGTGTTTAGTTATGATTAATAGTGTTTTAATAGCAATCGACAAGAAAAGCAAGTTTTTTTGTTTTCACCGTATTTATTTAGTGTTTGGATATTGCTGTCTCGGTATCTTGCAGTTGTTATGCGCATAGATGGATATGCCGTGACGTAACGGCTAACAATTAATTAGTTTCTTTATTTTAACCTCCTTTCACGAAAAATTGAATAGTCATCCGAGTTTTGCTAGTGATGTTTTGCTTTTCTAATTTGCAACATGTTAGGATTTCCTCCAGCAGTAATGATCATTGGGAAGCGTTTTACCCAAAATTGCCGCAGCACAGATGTAGCGCAGTTTAACTAAAACAAACTTGCTATAATGTTTGTTGTTTGAAGCGATGCTGCCTGCAAATTACTTCGCCACTTTGCTAATGGAATTGAAGCAAGCTATATGTCAGTTTAGTAAAGTTAGATTTGGGCAAAATTAGTTTTATTTTTACCCATTGCTTTACTGTTTTGTTATTTTGTTTTGAAGTGGGATTCTATACCAATGACATGCAGCATTGATTGAAAGCAATATTATAGACGAGCATAGAATTTTAATACTGAATGCAAATTTTTCATTATCAGAAAATGTTTGAGGTAGTTGGTGAGTGAATTTTTTTTTTTTTGCGCAGAATATCCTTCAACATGGTTGATGTAGACAACCAAAAAGTAGATTGGAGACAATTATTGGAAGAAGAAGATTCTATGCCAAGTTCTTCTCAATGGATGTCACCCCAGTCCCTGAGCCATTCAGAATCAGTATGTACACTGTACTGCACCAGATGTTTCCGAACACAGTAGCCCAGACGCAGTCCAGATTCAGGAACCCAGCAGATCAGAGTTACAAAGCAAAAAGTTGAGTTGAGTTAAATCTTTGGATACCGGTATGTGTCGTTTGTATACAAGTTGAAGAGTGATATAGGATACCTGCGATATTATGCAATAGTGATATACCTGTGATATTGAAGTTTTCATTCTTAAAACTTTTGACTTTTTTATTATTTTTGCTCTCCTATTTTCTAGGAGACAAAATACCTGCAATTTTAAATTAATGCTCTCATTTTTAAAACTGTTGACTTTTTTGTTATTTTTGCTCTCCTATTTGATTGGTCATTGGTTGTCCAAACAATTCATTCGTGTTTTATGCAGGTCTAAAATTTTTAAGAAAGCAGAAGAAAGTTGATAAAAGCGAATGCGAAGAAGATGTTGTTACCTCCAAGCTAAAATTTTTTTTTGGAAAACAGCAGAACTAAAGGTACAAATGTTTGAATATTGTTGATACTAAAATGTACAAGCAACTTCATTTATTTGGTTTGTGTTTTAAAATACCAAATTTGTATTTATTTAAAAATGCAAAAGGTTTGAAAATGGTATTTAAAAGTGGTGTTTGTGTTTATCGATATTTAAAAATGGAAAAGTTTGTAATTACCGTAACTTAACACAGTAGGCTACCAGCGCTTTGTATATAGGTGAAAAGCGTCCATTTGGTAGCAGAAAGACTGGATTTTATTTTCAGTGGGATCATACTAAATACTTCAAAAATTGTATTCGCAGCTTCCCGCTAGACGCTACACAATGTGTATTTAAAACACCCGCTGTCTCCAACTTTTACTTTTAATACAGTATGCTAAAATGAGATAAAAGGTTTAAAATTACACAGGATTTAATTTTTATGCCAATACTGCAAAAAAAGCCGCACTTAACACTGATTTTTATTTGCTTATGCAGAAAATGTCAATGATCCAACTTTTCATTTTTTTTTTTAGTATGGCTCAAGAGGCACAAAAATTGCTGGATTCAATAAGATTGCAATTACAAACGAAAGTTATGAAAGCAAGTATCGCTTCGGCTGAAGAAGCGCGGACGACATTGCAAAAATGAAGATGCAAGTTGTTATAGCAATTTTTTTTAGTTTGGTGTTTCAGTCGCGTGATTGCGAGTATTTTTCCGACATTAAAATCAAGCCGTTCAGAGTTACTGGTCCTCCGATGATGATTAATTCAAGTATAGGCTACCAAAGCAACAATTTGCGTTATGTTCCTCAAAAACCAAACGAATCCTGCAATATTAGGCCTAATTAGCAAAATTTACTGATTTTGCTATGAATGACGTTTTTCGTTTCTGGAAAGCAAACCGTCAAATTGTGTTGCATGGAACTGCTATCTTTAGTTTCACTTATTGTGTTTATGTTTATTAATATCTGCCGAACAAGCTACCGGGCAAACATACTGCTGTTCTAATGTCCTTGTTTCAAAACATGCTGATTGCGGTCATCGGGAGAACTGCAGTTTTGCATAATCGTTAAGAGAGATTTCGGATAAGCTCATTTATTGCCGTTTATTTTCACATTATTTGCATGCTCGCTTTGCCCACAACATTTTTATCGGGACGAAAGCCGGTGAAGTGGCCATCTGCCGTGGCTAAGTATCTGCAGTAACAATGTATTTTTGATCATAAGTTTGTGTGGTGTTACGCAAAAAGCTGCTCTTGTACAACATACAGCTCAGATGGCCGAGTGGTATTAGCGTCCGCCTCGGGAGCTGTAGACTTGAGTTTGATTCCAAGTCGGGTCAAATCAATGACTTAAAAATTGGTATTCAATCACAGCTTCCCTGCTTGACGCTCAGCATTAAAGGAACAGTGTGAAGAACAAGCCAGCAAGTTTACTTGTTGTGCCGTTAGGAAAGGCACTTAGCGGGATTCCCCCATCTTAGTGTGGTAGACAGATGGCCGGCAACTCCTATGCGAGCCCTTAGCGCATTGATCGCTTTCTCGTAATAGGAAGATAAATATGTATACTAATATTTGTCGCTGCTTAGGGCGTATTTAAAAAGCTTTTGTGTTTTTAAAGGTAACTTATGAAATAAACAAACAATGGCAGAACATATGTAGTGCAATGTTATGGTTGGGGAAGGTGGAGAAAACATATGGTTTTTGGTAATATAGTACCTGTTTTGGAGGATACATAATGTTAAAGTTGAGTTGTGCTCTAATATGAAAGGTTTTCGTGAAAATGAAATAAAGGGCCCTATTTGAAATGGAAATTGAAAGGAGGCTGCAACCGTTACTAATTTTGGCACTGTCAAGAAACTAACTTTAATCCCGAGTTGAAGCGATTGATTGAAGCAAAGCGAAAATGAAATTCGGATTAGAATAGGGGGGTAAACGGTCCGTCTGAACGATGAAAACCAATGGCGCGGGCTTCACTTTTTTAATTTTTTGAAGTAAATGAAGTAAGACAACTATTTCACTTTTTCCCATCCTGTGTCACTCTGCACTGCGTTTCGCGGATTTATAAAACAAAAAATCTTTACGGTCTCTTGTTGGAAACAAGGCTTATTTAGTAATCTTTATTGTAATTCCTTTTACGTAGAATGGGGTTAAATAACCCAACAGCTTCGCTGTTTTCGTGCTCTTCCTTCGAGGCTCCGCTTCGATTTTGGTTTATCTGTTTTTTTATAGTACTGGTAGAGAAGAACAGACCTCTCAAATCCAAGATCAAACTGAGTATTTATTTGCGGAAAACACATGCCAATATGTCATACACTTGATTTGATTTCTTCATTTTTATCCTCCTATCGCGAGAAAGCGGCGGAGGCGCTATGCTTAGGACGAATCCACACTCGCTTAGGAGTTGCCTTTGTTTCCGAGTTTTACGGTTAAATTTTGATACAACCGATCAGATAGCCGAGTGTTATAGAGCGTCTGTTAAAGATGGATCGGTAGACTTGGGGTTCAATTACGAGTTTGGTCAACCAATGACTTTAAAAATTGGTATTCACAGCTTCCCTGCTTGACGCTCAGCATTAAGGGGACAGTGTGAAGAACAAACCGGCAAGTATATTTGTTGTGCTTATAGGGAAGGCACTTAGCGGGATTCCCCCATCTTAGTGTGGTAGACAGACGGCTGGCAACTCCTAAGCGAGCTCGTACAGCGCCTCGTCGCTTTCTCGTGATAGGAGGATATTATGCCAATAATGAACGAATGCTTCTGACTTCTTTATTTTGCTGCTTGCCAGGTTCCACCAAGCAGAGATAATTATCGTGAAGCATCTTATCCAAGGACGCAACAACGAGATTAGGTTGGGAGTTGAACCATTAACCTTGCGATCATGGTCGTCGTGAAAACGACGCATCAAACTACTGCGCCACGCTGCCGGCAGAATTCATTAGTTGTTGGTGGTTGCTACCAGCAACGAAACACAACCAAAATCAGCGCTTCACCAATCAGCGAAGCACTTCACTAATGTGTAAACAGTCACTTGCGCTGCGCGCTACATAACTTCACTTCACTGCGCGCTACATAACTTCACTTCACTGCGCCTAGCTGAACTTATGTGTAAACGCGGCTTAATAGACTTCCTGCCCAGAGATGATAGATGAGGTAGACTACCGGTATGGCATTGGGGTCTAGTAAGTATAGTAACAATATACCGGTACGTAGGCCTACTGGTTATTGTTTTTGATAGAAGTTGAGTGTGAAGAAAATGTAGAATTAAGTCAATGGCAAAGTCAGCTGTTAATAAACCTCTCTTTCTTGCTGCTTGTTAGAGTTGCAGTCTGGTGAATATTGCCTGCAGGAAGTTTCTGGGAAATCAGATACCGGTATTGTTTTTGCAATAAGATATTGGTAATCCAGTAGTCACAGAGTCAGCTAGTGTGTTCTGTGTTCAAGTGCAAGAGTTCTAATGAAAATAGATAGCGGTAGCTGGTACAGATCAGTCTGTCAGTGCTTTCCTTCAAAGGCAAGTTTTTTTCACTCACTGCTTGTTAAAATCATGAAGAATGGTACTGCTGAAACAGCCTACTTACAATAGTACAATGCTGATAGATATGGTACTAGTATGCTTTTCATGTCAGAATCTACAGTAGTTTGAGAAGTATTGGTAGGCAGGGTAGGCCGGTCCTACTAAGCACCTAAAGGAACTACAAAGTACCATACTGAAAACAGTGCAAAGAACTACAAGGTGCTCATAACCAACTACAAGGTACCGATAGTCAGGTAGTTGAAAGTACGGAACAAAACTACAAGGTACTTTTAAACCAACTACAACTGTACACCAGGTACGAGGTACCGATAGTTGAAAACACCGTAAGGAACTACAAAGCACTTGAAAACACTACAAGGAACTACAAGGTACTTTAAAACCAACCACGGGGTTGGTTAAACATACCTTGTAACTCTTTTCAGTGTTTTCAGCCATCTTGTAGTTGATTTGAAAGTACTTTGTAGTTCCTTGCGGTGTTTTGAACTATCTTGTAGGCCTGGTTGGTTTAAAAGTACCTTCTAGTTCCTTGTGCTGTTTTCAAGTACCATGTAGTTGGTTTAAAAGTACCTTGTAGTGTTTTTAACTACCTTGTAGTTGGTTTAAAAGTACCTTGTGGTTCCTTGAAGTGTTTTCCAGCATTTTGTAGGTTTAAAGGGGTCTCATCTAGAGTAAGCTGTTCGCATCTAGAATAACTGTGTTCTACTTCTTTGCCTGTCATAAGCGGTGTTCCTCAGGGCAGTATTTTAGGTCCTCTCCTCTTTGTTATTTCCATTAATGATATTGTCGATATCACACCATTATCAGATTCCCTTAATGGTTTGTACCTTTATGCTGATGATGCTAAACTTTTTGATATTGGTTCTAATTTCGTAAATTTGCAGGCTGCCCTAGACAAACTTTCTACCTGGGTGCAAGAACGACAACTTGACCTTGCTGCCTCCAAATGTGATCATCTGTGTGTTACTCGTGCTAACTTGACTGCTCCTGACAATTCCTTTATTGGTTGTCATAATATTCGTAATGTGTCATTAGTGAAAGATTTGGGTATATTTATCGACAAGGATTTGAAATTTTTGTATCACATTAATTGCATTTCACGCAGTGCTTTGCTTCAGGCTTATCAATTTTTGCGTTCTTTCTCCACCAAAAATGTATGGATTTTGCTTAAAGCTTTTATGTGTTATGTGCGACCTAAGCTTGAATACTGTACTTGTGTATGGAATCCTTATCTCATAAATGACATCTTACTTCTTAATCGGTTCAAAAAAAATTTACTCGTGATATTTGCATACGTTGTAACATTCCATTTGCTTCCTATCTTGATCGCCTTCACATACTTGGTATCAAATCTCTTGAATATCGCAGAGTTGAATTTGACCTTATTTTAAAGTACAAAATTTGCTATCATTTGTCTGACTTACACTTTGATGATTACTTTGTTTTGCGAGATACAGGATACAATTTAAGGCATCACAGTCTCTCTGTCCAAGCTCTACAACAGTGTAAACATAACCAGTACCAACATTTCTTTTTCAATCGTATTGTTAACATTTGGAACCGCCTCCTTGATCACGTTGTTATTGCACCTAGTTTGTCTTCTTTTAAGCACCTTCTCAAGAACTTTGATTTGCATGCTATTACTACTATCCTTTTTTAACTGCCAGTGTTTTCTACTTTGTGTTTTTAATGTTCTTAGTTTTATTTTTCGTTGTTCTGTGTTTTTTTTTGTTTATAGTTTCGCTTTTCCTCACATATCAGTGTGACTGGGTGTGGACCCAGTCACCATTGTGTTGTATTTCCAAATAAAATGAATAAACTCATCCACGTAAGGCGATGAAAGACGCGGACGGCTTACTCTAGATGAGACCCATTTAAAGTACCTTGTAGTTCGTTGTGCTGTTTTTAACTACCTTGTAGTTGGTTTAAAAGTACCTAGTAGTTCCTTGTAGTGTTTTCAACTACTTTGCAGTTGCTATAAAAGTACCTTGTAGTGTTTTCAACTACCTTGTGGTTGGTTTTGAAGTACCTTGTGGTTCCTTGTAGTGTTTTCAAGCATTTTGTAGGTTTAAAGTACCTTGTAGTTCTTTGTAGTTCCTTGTGCTGTTTTTAACTACCCTGTAGTTGGTTTAAAAGTACCTTGTAGTGCCTTGTAGTGATTTTAGCTACCTTGTAGTTGCTATTAAAGCACCTTGTAGTTCCTTGCAATACCTTGTAGTTGTTTGTGCTGTTTTCAACTACCTTGTAGTTGGTTTAAAAGTACCTTGTAGTTCCTTGTAGTGTTTTCAACTGCCATGTGGTTGGTTTAAAAGCACCTTGTAGTGTTTTCAAGGATTTTGTAGGTTTAAAAGTACTTTTTAGTTCCTTACGGTGTTTAGTAGGACCCCAGTAAGCTTTTAATACATATCGGTACATTGAAATTAATGTTCATTGTAATGATTACCGGTAGGTCTGTCTACTGTTTAATTTGTAATTGTGCTTGAATTTTCTGTGAGTTGAAATAATTTACAGAAAACAAGTGATACCACTTTAACTGTTTACAAAACAATTTTGGTATTTAAATGGTACCTATGCCTGTATGCTATATGATATGTTCGTAAGTACTGAGTGACATGCTAAAAATCTTAAGTTTTCCTTTTTACGTTTGGGTTGAATAAGATCAAAGGTTCGTAAAAAGAATGGGCTTTAGACAGGCTGGGCTGTATTTTGTGATGAGTTGCCTGGTCAGTTACGATTACTGGGTTAGAGATTTCGAGCCATGGGTGGTCCGGGTCGCAAAAAATGAGCCCATGCCATCTCTAGTATATAGCTACTGGTAATACCTATACAGGATTCAGAGTCGGATTCTGTGTCCTGAATTTTTTAGGATTCGGAGTCGGATTTTAACGTTTCGGATTAGGATTCTGATTGAAATTTTTAGACTCCAGACACCTCTGGTACAGCCAAAGGCATTTGTGCACTGGAGCGTAAAAGCCCCTCAGTCGTCAAATACGGATTGGCCTCTCCGTATACAGCGTTCAATCTCGCTGGATACGGAGAGACTAGCCGAATGTGGAGTACACTGCATATACGGCAAGTAAACCAGATTGCGAGCTGGCATAATTAGACCAATCATAAACTGAAAAGCATCTTATCTCCAAGGACCTAGCAAGAAGGCTTTGGTGGGAATTGACCCCTCAACCTTGTGATCCTGGTTGTTGTTGGAACGACGCTTCAAACCACTCAACCATCCTAGAGCTGTGCTGCCTTTTTTATTGGTATCTTATGCTGGTTTCTTAAGATTGTGCTTTTAGCATCTGAGACTGTGACCAGAAGTTTAGTCTATCACAATTTGATTCTGGGATATAATAATACTGTAAAATTATATATAGCTAGTGTATAATTAGGTACTGATACTGTAACATAGTAGCCTAACTCATTAAACAAGCTGTATATTTACCAGTAGTCTAGAACTGGTAGTCTATTAAACAACAACGAAAATGTCAGTGGAAGACTTCTGCAACTTCTTGAAATCTATTGGCATTTCTCAAGAAACTGGACAGAAGTTATGGGAAGGTATCATCCCACTCAGGTGCAATCACAGTGCCTGAGACGTGTCAACAGATCAGTGTAAAGGAAGCATTATTTATTGTTACATCATCATGCAACATATGTGGTGCAATAATAAAACAAATCAAAAAGTTCTCATAGACATTGAAAAGTCTGGGCTTTTCGTTTTTAAGTTGCTTTGTATCATGATGAATGGTTTCTTTAAAGCTGGTGAGAATTTCCCAAAATGCAATGCACAATACAGACATGCTCTCACCCAGTACCCTAACTCAATGCGTGTCTGGGTTATGCGATGACACTGAACATATTGGGGAATTCCCACCCGCCGTTTTAACAGTTTAAAGTGAACCATCCTTGGTAATATAAAGTGGCTTAGAAACGATTAGCCTCGAAAAGTCTCAGTCAATCTGATTGTACCTCCATTCAGCATATTTTACGTGTTTAATTAGGCTCAATGCTGGAGCTCTTTATTTTTAACTCTTATTTTACAGTGGATGGTTTACTTCAAGCAGATGGGAATGTTGAGTAAGCCAAACATGTTCATACCCTAACACAATGGGGGCAACCTTTTGCACTTAAAGAGCTAAATTAGTCCGTTTGTTACAATACGAAACCCAGCAGGAGTCGCAAAACTACCATCAGATACAAAAACTTAAGTGATTCCGAAAATGGTATCTAAAAAAAAGGTTTTTGTTTACCTCCAAAAGAAGCCACAACTGGGGTTCAAAGAGCTGCATGTGGCTCTGGATCCGCATGTTGCCGACCCCTGCCCTAATGGGTGTCTGGCTTATGTGATGATATTTTGGGGAATTCCCTATCTCTTTAATGTAAACCATCCATTGCAATATGAAGCAGCTGAAAAATAAAGAGCCCCTAAAGACGGGTTTTCTAGACTGGTTATGAAACTCATTTATTGAATCTGACTCCAAGTTACTTATTGTTTTTACGCTGAGACCAAACCATCTTCAGAGTGAAACTACAATCAACAAAATCATGTTGCCAATGAGAAGCCTAGCTTTACCGAGTTTGTTTTTTGCTGCATTAGTGTGATGCTGCACATACTACAAAGTGCAGTATTAAACTAATGCATTTGGGTATTCTCAAAAACCATCATACAAATATGCTATTGCTCGTATTTATCGGTGTGTTTTTATAGTTGGCTCAGTTGTAAGACATTGCAATCGGCATGTGTGTAGCCAGGATTTTGCAATGAGGGGGGGCTGTGTCGGGGATCTGGGGGCTAAGAAGCCCTCAGCTGCCAGAGGCAGGAGGCCAGCCGCTGCAAATTTTTGTATTTTCTACCTAAAAAAAGTAAATTTTAGTGAGTTTAACTGTATGATATGCTGTAACATTAACAATATCACATTATGTATTATACAAACGCAAAACACTCTGACATCGTAACTCATGATTTATACGCGATATTGAACATACAGCTGTTACAGTACGTTATGTTGCATAGCAGACTATAGTTGCAATATTGGATGCATCCTTGTTGATTCGCAGCTCGGGTGGAGTGACAGATACGTCCTCGCAACTGTGAAAACATCAAAACAATGAAAAAAAGACGCTTCACAATAATGACTGTTTTCACTATAACTCACATATTGGCTTGCTGCATATTAGAGTTAAAATATCGGTAATATGACAAAACAAAAACTAGATTATAACCAAAGTCTCGTCAGCCTTGCTACGCACAGCCAATCCAGGCTAAACTCATTCCAGATTGTAAAGACTCTTTTTTGCATTGCTTTACCTGAACATCTCGACTTCACCTCTTTTCTAGGTTGTGCCCTATTTTTGGCAGGCGACTGGCCCCAAACAACGATACAAAATGAAAGAACCTATAACCACTAACCCACAACTAAGTTGCCGGTAGCCTAACTAGCCCACATCACTAGAAGCCCCCATGGCAACCCACTCGTTTGCAGCTGCAGACGCGTTTCGACCTTATTATGGTCTCATCAGTGCAGCATAGCAACTTCCCACCTTCCTGAAAAAAAAATTTCTAACCTTCAAAAGAACTACACACCCCAAATCTAAGCCTCTACTCGTTCTGCTCAAGGTAGAAAATTTGAAATAAAACCTTCAACAAAATAATACTGGCTGGATTATGATGTCACAGATTCCCTGTAAACAATCGATGAGAATAGAAATGATCGGTTGGTTTAAACATTATTTTCCCGGTAATCTGAGAAGGAATTTTTTGTTTAAGGTTTGTAACTATACCAGTTACCAAAACCTGCAAAAAAACTCTCTGCCCAACCCGTTCACCCGTGAAAAAGCGGGGGACAAGGCAGGCACTGTGTCTGCGCATGCAGCCCAGAAAACACAGTGAACGTCAGCGCTTATCGGTGGTTTAAACATCAATATTCCGGTACGTTTGTCGAACTGCATGTGCAGTTACAGGATCCAGCAAGATGATACAAAGAAGGATATGTAAGTCAAATAGAATTCTTCTTACCTACACTTCTCCGATAGGCACCCCCAAAGTCAGCCAACAACAAAGATCAAAGTGTCAGGGTAAGAATAGGTCCAACAATAAGAGTACAGTCTTGTAATGGAATAGGAAATGGTACTCCCCCATACAGGTGGGAATTGAACCATCCATTTCTGTCATCAATTATGAGTTAGATGAGAAATTTGCAAGGGACAAATTAATGTTTCGACTATAACCAAAGTCTCGTCAGCCTTGCTACGCACAGCCAATCCAGGCTAAACTCATTCCAGACTGTAAAGACTCTTCTTTGCATTGCTTTACCTGAACATCTCGACTTCACCTCTTATTAAAAGACTGTACTCTTATTGTTGGACCTATTCTTACCCTGACACTTTGATCTTTGTTGTTGGCTGACTTTGGGGTGCCTATCGGAGAAGTGTAGGTAAGAAGAATTCTATTTGACTTACATATCCTTCTTTGTATCATCTTGCTGGATCCTGTAACTGTACATGCGGTTCGACAAACGTACCGGAATATTGGTGTTTAAACCACCGATAAGCGCTGACGTTCACTGTGTTTTCTGGGCTGCATGCGCAGACACAGTGCCTGCCTTGTCCCCCGCTTTTTCACGGGCGAACGGGTTAGGCAGAGAGTTGTTTTGCAGGTTTTGGTAACTGTTATAGTTACAAACCTTAAACAAAAAATTCCTTCTCAGATTACCGGGAAAATAATGTTTAAACCAACCGATCATTTCTATTCTCATCGATTGTTTACAGGGAATCTGTGACATCATAATCCAGCCTGTATTATTTTGTTGAAGGTTTTATTTCAAATTTTCTATCTTGAGCAGAACGAGTAGAGGCTTAGATTTGGGGTGTGTAGTTCTTTTAAAGGTTAGAATTTTTTTTTTTTCAGGAAGGTGGGAGGTTGCTATGCTGCACTGATGAGACCATAATAAGGTCGAAACGCGTCTGCAGCTGCAAACGAGTGGGTTGCCATGGGGACTTCTAGTGATGTGGGCTAGTTAGGCTACCGGTAACTTAGTTGTGGGTTAGTGGTTATAGGTTCTTTCATTTTGTATCGTTGTTTGGGGCCAGTCGCCTGCCAAAAATAGGGCACAACCTAGAAAAGAGGTGAAGTCGAGATGTTCAGGTAAAGCAATGCGAAGAAGAGTCTTTACAGTCTGGAATGAGTTTAGCGTGGATTGGCTGTGCGTAGCAAGGCTGACGAGACTTTGGTTACAGTCGAAACATCAATTTTTCCCTTGCAAAAAATTAGATTGTTCATACTTTTTAGTCTGTCGATTTAGTAGTCTTATTTTGAAACGTGGTTGAAAAATAATTTGCAGACCGCAGTGTGAACCGTGAAAAGATAACGAGCCTCTAACCTTAAAAAGTCTACCACAGGCCATTTAAATATTTGGGTAAGACTCTAATGCAGTGTTTCCCCATCATTTTCTGCCCAAGCTCTACTTTTACAAAAATTTTTATTTGGGGCCCTCTATCAGATCTGAAAATTCTTTCATCAATATAGATTATATTAACTTCTGCTCTAGGCCAACCCAACCCTTAATTTTTGATATTCTAACTTAGAATGGTTTGCAGTTTTCTGTTAAAAGCTCTTCTACCCGCTGATCGAGATGCGCTGCTCTATGGCGAAAAGCAGAGAAGTAACCTTATGCCTCACCAATTCAATGTAACAATGGTTCCTGCTTCAAAACACTTCTTAGCTCACATGGAAAGCATACGCAGTAATTGTAGGCTTATAAATACTAATTGCCAAAATGTAATGTGACGAAAAAATTAGAGAAATGATACTTTTTAAAATTAGAGAAGCATACTGGTGGTTCAGCTTTCTCTTACGTTAGCTACGCTACTGACAATAATGATGGTGTAGCAGATTGTAAGCACCATCCAAGTGTTCAGCTCAGGTAGTTAGGCATACCAATACAATGGGTGAGGAGAATTCAGCCCCCCCCCCCTAGCTATGCTGCTGACGAAAACGATGGTACAGCAGTTAGCGAGCACTATTCAATTTTACAACAGATAGTAGGCATACCAATGAAGAAGGTTTTAGCCCCCCTCCCCCCTAGCTACACTACTGGTTATCGGTGTGGAGATCTGGGATTCAAATCTCTGGTCGGTCAAATCTGACGCACTGTGCCATCGTGGCAACGTTTTTTGGAGATGTTTTGTCCAGGCGCTAAACTGTGGAGATGGGCCCCACCCCTCCTTACATGCTTTGGCGTAATATTGCAAGTATGATAAAGGTATGATTTATTTTGAATCATTTTAGTCTTCCAGCGTAATATCGTATTTGCCAATTTTGCTATTGCTTCAAGCAACCTTTTGACTTTTTATTCATTTTGTTCAGGTAACGTAAAATCGCCGTGTCATCTTGCTTCAATGAAGAAAACAGAACTTCAGAACTTGGTGGATGATCCTGTATTGTTGAATACTATTCATCCAGTTTTGAACAAAGTAAATAATAAGTTGCAACAGACAAATGCTGTAGTGGAAATAAAGGGAGCTTTTCGTTTTAAGATGTAGCCGTCTTTGAATTCGCCAATACGTCGTTGCATAAGCCAAACTTTCTTAACCGGATAACGTATTGCGGAATTCCTGCCTGTTTAAAACTGAAGCGCCCCAAATAAACATGATGTCGTAATTGAGGTTATTTTTAAATTAAAAAGTCTGTGCTGCAAGCAAATTTCATTTTCTTATATTCTTGCGATATTAAGATTTTTAAAAATGCAAGTGATTTAGTTTGGCAGCTGTAGTCATTCTTTTGAAAAGATCTCCATGTAGATATTGATAACAGTTGATCTATACATCGTTGTCTGTGTAACGAAGTGTTATAGGCAAATTGGTTTCAATTGAACATTTAAAAAGTCACAAGATTTTTGAAGAGTTTTTATAAACAAAGTAAGGCATTTGAATATTGATGATGAGCAAACTTTTGATGTTTGTGCGTAAAGGCAAATAGCTGGTTAGCATTGTGATTTTGTGTTATTCAGTATGCGTGTCCTATTACAATGGCGAATGATCCATGCAAAAAAGCAATAGCGTTGTTGAAGAAACATGCTGAAGAAGACATGGAGGTTGATCCTCCCCCTCAAGATGGAGTTCAAAGTGATGCCAACCCCCCTGGTGTTCGTCATACAGGGTAACATTCACTGTTTTTAGTCCGAAGTTAGAAGTACTGGAGCAATGTTTGTTAATGGCCTCAAAGTAATTACCTATAGAATAGTATGAAGAAATATTATGGCAGGCCTAAACCAGTGGTGCTTATCTTGTCGGGGGTACCAGTATCAAACCCAGAAAGTGCCATGCATGCATGCACCGATCCCTTAGTTATAACCAGGAGCGGATCCAGAAAATTTTGGTTGGGAGATGCAGTTTTTAAATTAGCTTAATAATAACTAATTACCATATTTAAACCCGAAAAAAGGCATAAATAAGCCCCTTTGAAAATGGTTCATGTCGAAGGCGTATTCGGAATTTTTTTGCAGGGGCGGGCACCAAATTTTTACATTTTTAAGCAGTTTTTTTTTTCTGGCAGAGTTAGTTTGAAGCAATTTGAAGAACGAAATTATGGCTGCAGGGGTCCGAGGGCAGGGGAGGATTAAGAGAGCGCAGGCCTGGGGCAGACAAGAGCGCGGGATCCCTATAGATTACGAAAGGCGAAAACAACTAGTATCCTTTTGCATATTAAATTTTGTTGATATGACAATCGTAAATTGTATGAAATTTATCAAACTTAGGTTTGGGTCGCGCTCAGTACGATGTTAATGTTGACAACAAATTTTTGTTTTGGTTATTATGATTTTAAATCAAAGAAGTTGAGTCTAATTTGTTATTTTGATTTATTAAAAAGAATAAAATAGTTTGATTTTGTGTAAAATTTACTTTAAAATTAATTTTGAAAAGTCGAATATGGAATAGAATTTTCGCACCGTTTTATTAAAGGGGCAAATATGAACCACACAGAAAATATAATAAACAACTCCAGAGAGTGCAACACAAAAAAAGCTGAGGTAAATTGCTCTGCTGTACTCTCAAGATTCATAGCTTCTAGTCCTTCTACAACTTGACTGTCATAGCTCAAAGATTGAATGGATGTAGGATCAGTTAATTTGCATTAAAAAAGAGTTGACTTAATTTCTTACTCTTGCTTTCAACTTCTTTTAATTTTGTTTCTCTTACCTTTTTTCTTTTACGTTTTTAACTTCGACTCTCATATTTTCAGCCATATTCTTCCAGTCATGAACACTTTTAAACATGAAATACTCGGAGCAGTGGTCACGGAAACTCAACTCTTAATCTCAAGTATTGCTACAAGTCTAAGTACCATTAAGTTTCCAACCCCCCGAATCTTTTTAAGTTATCAGTCAAATTTTGTAATATCCTACTAGCTGTACTTTATCGCCTATAGCTTATTAAGTTTCCAGTGACTACAGATATAACTTGTAATGAAATAGCTTATAAACTTATTCAACATGTTTGAAATAAAAAAGCTGGTAAATTTCCTCAGACTTGAGTTGTCTGCAGTCTGCTAGATATAGGCCAGAAGTCCTATGGTTTTTTATTCATTTGACAGTCGTTCACAGCCATTAATTTAAATGCTATTAAACCAGTACCAGTATGTATTGTGAAATTACAGACACTTTATCTTTAAAAAGTCTGTTTAAAATATTTTTTCGTGCAGGTTATTACTGTACCGAGACTTAAATATTTTGATTTCTCTGTTCAAGTTTGCCAGTGATGTACGTTATCAGGCTGTATGTTTATTTCAATTCAATAGTTGTTAGTAGCGTTAGAAATTAACGTTAATAGCATTAATAGAGTTAATAGCGTTAAAAAAGCGCGGGCCCCCGAAGTGCGGGGCCTGGGCCAACTGCCCAGTTTGCTCATTGCTTGATCCGGCTCTGTCCGGGGACATGCTCCCCCAGAAAATTTTAAAAATTGAGATGCTGTAGTTGCCATTTTAGTGCTTTTTGAACAATTTTTACGGCAAATTTTGTTGAATTTTTTTGCCCTTATCTGAGTCCTTCATCAAATATGGTACATGACAATTTGACGCGAGCGACTTGATGCGAGGACAATTTGATGCTGAGACGATTTCACACGAAACGTGTCAAGTGGAGTAAGGGTCGGCAGCTTAAAAAACGGTTAGGTCGGGGGGTCGGTGTTACGATCAGGGATCCCCACCCCCCTGACCTCAACCCCAACTCCCCCAATTCCGACCCTAACTCCCCCGACTTCTCCAACCCACACTTCTCCAACCCCAACTTCCCCAACCCCAACCCCAACTTCCCCGAACCCAACTCCCCCGACCTCAACTCCCCCCGACTTCAATCTCCCGACCTCCCTCTTTTTCTAACCCGCCGACTCCATTGCACACGTTTCGCATCAAATGGTCTTCGTGTCAAGTTGTCCCCGTGTCAAGTCGCTTGCGTCAAGTTTTTTCGCGTCAAATTGTCTTGTTCCGCATTTTGTTAGCACATTTTCAATTTATGCGCGCTTAGGCGTGAGGTATCAAAGAGGTTCGAAATTACGCAAAAATTGTATTCACCAAAAATAATGTTGGAAACGGCTGGTGGGGTTATGCATCCCCCAGATATCCCCTCTGATCCATGCCTGGTTATAACTTATAATTCAACAACTCAGTGTAATGAACTATGATTTTTGCACATGAAATCATTTTGTTCAATGAAACAAAGCTAACAAAACATGAGTTCCATACAAAAAGACTAATTTACTACAATATTATGCCATTTGTGTATTTATGCAAACTTATTCTGATCTTGACTGAACCCCTGGGTTTCGGTCGAACCTGGTTTAAGAGCCACTGGCATAAACGCTAGAGATATGGTAGGCCTAATACCAATTCTACTACTAGTACTAGTTAAAAACAGAATTAAATTTAGTGTGCCTTTTTTGCGTCCTAAATTTTTAATTCAAAGCTTGTGATGGAGTAGTAGCCAACTTCTGCACCACTATGTAAAAATTAAGGTGAAACAAATTTTCTTTGATGCCCAATGTTTTTGTGCCGATGTGTTCTGCCTTTTCGCAAGTATTTTACGTTCACTAAACTTAGTCGTGTTACAGTGTCTTAGATTTTAATCTACGTGTTATTTATTGCAGACCGACAGTAGAGCGTCCTGCTCAAAGTAACACTCCTTCATCTACAAGTGAGTCTAGAAAAATTAATGTAAATTGTGTTTAGTAGCTAGGTATATAAGGTGATTGTAGTTGGAACAGAGGGTAAGGATTTGGAAAGGCTTCCCTAGCTTTTTACCAAAAATCCGGCCACTGCTTGTGGTTTTATTATAAAATCTTTTTTATAAGTTGGGAGTAATATATATTTTTGTAACCCAAATCCTTTGTTTTGGAAAGTACCGACTGCCTACAGTAGAATGTTTCATCTGTAAAACGTTGAAAATCAGGCGCAGATAGGCTAGACGTGATGGCTAACAAGTGATGGCTAACAACAAGCCCGGCCAGGCTATGGGCATGCATGCATCGAACCCTTAGTTAAGTTTCTAGTTCAACATAGAACCAACTTGAGCCCACCGTAAGCTACTCGGTATTTGTCGCACGTGAAACTTTTTTATTTAATGAAACAGAACCAACAAAACATGAATTCCACGCAAAAATACTACAGTTGCTTCAGTTTAAGCCCCTTTGAGTAAGTTTGCTCAAAATACAAAATGATTTTTGTGGGATACGCCAAATGACGTCAGCCACTAAACAGTAGGATGTTATGACAAAGGCTACGTCAGTAAGATCATTTTCGTATGAAATCGGTTCCTTCAATCGAGGTGACACTCAGTCGAGTTTTTTTGTGAAATGCAGTATAATAATTATTAACATTTCATTTTGTAAACTTGTAAAATTGTTCGTTCATAAATCTTGCCAAAAAAATTGATAAATGTCCGAATTTTTTTTCAAGAGCAAATTCAAACATTTGTCCGAAATTTTACAGCAAAAAAATAAACTCAGGTCAGACCTACGTGGTTTTGTTGGAAGCAATCATATGGTGCTTCACCAAACTAACAATTAATATATGATAATCTGTAGAACAGGGGTGGGCAACATACGGCCCGCGAGACCATTTTTTGCGGCTCGCCGGCAGTTACTGAAAAATGAATACGTCATCTGACGACGTGAAGACCTTTTTTTTTTGCTCTTCACCCATATTTTGGTGGAACACAGGTCATTTGAGGACGAAAAGGTTTTTTTTATTTCTTCACCCATATTTTCGGTAGAAAACAGGTCATCTGAGGATGTAAAGACCTTTTTTTCGCTCTTCACCCATATTTTTGGTGGAAAACAGGTCATCTGAGAACGTGAAGAACTTTTTTTTGTTTTTCACCTATGTTTATCTAATACTCCGGCCTGGGAAGGACTCCGTCTTCCGACATGTCGCCCGCCTACTGAAGAAGTTGCCCACCTCTACTGTGGAATATACATACTTTTACTTAATGCGTCCAAGATTGGATCAAATATCGCGCAAAAAAATCAGATGGAAGTTGCATCGTGTCTAAACAGCCTTATATGCTGATGCAGTTCGGTAGCAAGTTAGAAAATGCGTGGCTTCATTTTGAAATGTGCCATGATCATTGCCCAATGTCAAAAGCAATTGTCTCATAGATAAATCGAAGATACTTATAGCTTGCACTAGGCATCAAGGCTGCCACAAAATATAAATGTGATAACTGATAACTATTTGTATAAAATACAACTGGATAAATATAACTGGATAAATTTATCCAGTTGTATTTCATATATATAGATTTACATCGGCACCTCTTCATTCATTATTTGTATTAACTTATGCTGATCTCTGCAGCACCTGTGCTATAGCCTCATCGAACCCCTAGGGTTCGATCAAACCAGTTTAAGAACCATTGATTTAAATGCAGCGTGTTGAAAAGAACTTGTAGGAACCTGAAACGAGTCTGTAAAAACCCAGAACATAAAAGTTCCATTTGCCCATATTAATTTTCCTGATTCTGGGATCCCGATTATCATTTTGCGGATCTGAATCCGGTTGTTGGCTGAAAGAGCATGAACTTGCTGCACGGTCGTCCTCAGTTTGTTGAATTTTCTGTTCAATGTATTTTGAAAATAACTTCATTCATTTGATTTGTACTCACACAGCGGGAACAAGGGTAGTGGATACCTCCGGTTCAAGCGCAATTCAAGCCGATTCACCACCCACGCAAGGAAACACTGTTACTTTTAATATTCGAAACGGGAATTTCCCTCAGGCAAACTTGGGTGGTACAGCAACGTACAACAACACAAATACAACTGTTCAAGCAATAAGTACGTTAACAAACTAAAATTTGCTGAGTGCAAGAGGTAGTTCTTGGCCATTGCAACTTGTTTCATATAAATAGGTCCACAGGGTTTATCAAAAAGCGTTCTCAGCCCCTTTAGATTGAGAAACGCTGGAAGAAAAATTGTTAAATCATTTGGATTTTTGTATTTATATAGTTGCATATTTATCCTCCTATCACAAGAAAGCGATCAAAGCGCTATAACGAGGTCGCTTAGGAGTTGCTGGTCATTGTCTACCTCACCAAGATGGGGTAATCCTGCCAAGTACCTTTTCCAGCTGCGCAACAAGTAAGCTTGCCGGCTTGCTCTCCGCACTGTCCCATTCATACTGAATGTCAAATAGGAAAGCTGCTAATACCATTTTTACAGTCATTAATTTGACGGTCAAACCATGACCTGACTCTGAATCAAACTCGAGTCTACAGCTCTAGAGGCGAACGCTCTTACCACTGGGCCATTTGAGCTGTTAAAAGCCAACTAACTCGAATTAGGGACCAGCGTATCAAAAATTACTTCTTTTAAATTAAAATTAAAAATTCAACCGCTTTTTGATAAAGCAGAAAGCATAGGTGTTGCAGCCATGCTTTCTGTTCTTTTATAACTTTCCAATTTCTAGTTGTGTGTGCCACTGCGCTTACTGTTTTGGTTCTTGTTTTTTTGTACCGTTTTGAATTTTCTTTTACTTATTGTGTTAATGTTGCGAAAATTAAAGACACTACGTATATGCGTAACTACCATTGTATTGTCTTAGTCATTCCATGTAGACAAAGTAGCAATGTGTTGTTTACCAGTGTTGGTTTAGTTTCAAATTGTAAAGTACCACACAACCGAATTTCCATCGTTATTTTAAAAGTGCGAACTCTTGCTTTTAATGCTTTGCTTTATTTTCTTGTGTTTATTGTATTATGAGCTTATTTTATTTACCGGCCTAGCAAGCTCAGTTGTTGAGACAGTCGACCGGTGCGGGAGGTGTGGGCTTCGAATCCCCGGTCGGTCAAAGCGGACACATCAATGCCACCAACGGCTTGCCACCGCTGTGTAGTTTATTAGGAGCTGTGTTGCCCTGGCGCTAAGCCGCCAAGATGGTCCGTCCCGTCACTCGTTAAGCATGCTTCTGCGTAATACCGCGAGTATAATGAAGATTGGATTTTTTTGATAAGCTTATTTTTTTCCATTTCTAATTTTTATTGCACCTAGAAACCCTTTTCGTTATATCGCTTTGTTTTCTGTACACAATCTTGGCATAGTTATGTGTAAGAAAAACTTTTCACCTTGCTGGTTTCGAGAATGTAGACATTTTTGGCTTGTTGCAACATATGTTCTTATTTCTTAAGATAAAAACCGTAAAAGGGTATGATTATAAACAAAAATTGATGTTTACCCTTGCGTAAGTCAAAAGCAAAAGTGTTCTTCTATCTGTCAATATCAATTGGCTGTAGCTCCCAACAATCCTGGTATAAAAAATTCGTGAGGAAGTTACGGAAGGAGCTGTTAAATTTTGCTCTCCTCGAAACCAAGTGGTCGAAAGTGTAAAGCAGTGCTTCCTAACTCGTTTTACCCTGCGCCTCATTGGAATATCGATGATTCTTGCGCTCGTTTTTTATATTTAGTTCTATTTTTGCATCTCTGGCTGCTTTCTCTGCGTTTTATGTAATATTCACCACTCGTGTGTCCTCGATAGATTCTTGCACCCCAGTCATAAAGCAATGCTTTGGAGCAATGTTCTTCCAGCCTTTTTCATCATTGCACACTTGGCACGGCCAAGTTTTTTCGCGACCCTCAAAACTAAAGTTTTCTCAGCTTATGGGTATGACGTTCAATTTCGTCAAGTCCGAACAAAACATCTTGCTCTTTGCATTGAGTTCTCTTGCGACCCACAGCTTAAAGAACGCTGGCCCAGAGGACCCGTTACATGAAAGATGTTGATGTTGCTCCAGTTTTATCAAACCTTCCATTATTTACACCGATGCGTGCAACGAGTGGCGGGGCTTATCTCCGCGGCTCAGCGCCGGGGCGCATTTTTATGTAATGTACCCAACACCAGCAGAACCTTGCTTTTTTCTGACAAAGCGAGGGTTTGTAAAGGCCATTATTTGCGGGTTTGCTGCTGCTTTTTTATAGCTCGGTGACTTAGAGCGCAGCGTACGTAGGGAAGCGCTGCTCTAGTTCAGAGTTCGATGCTCGTTGCGGCTTCGCTTGTGACATGTGGTTAACAATAGGATTCGTGAAGACAGGCCAATAGAAAAGGATTGTAAGGTTCTGCTAGTGTTGGGTACATTTCATAAATATGCCGCCGGGACAACACAGCTCCGAAGAAATGCCGCAGCGGTGGACAGCCGTTGGTGACGCAGTGTTGGATTTGACCAACCCGAAATTCGAACCCCAGATTTCCCGCACCGATAGCAGTGTGTAACAAGTGAGCTGCCATTTTTTGTAATAATTGCAGCTGCCTTTTCTCAATAACTAATAATGGCTTTTTCTACTTTCAGGCGTAGTTGAATCTCTAGAAGAGAGAAGAAAGCGTCGCGACGTCAAATATGAACCTTACATGATCAAACTTCAGAGTAAATAATTTGTTTTCACTTATCTTGATGCAAAAATTGGTTCTTGGCAGTTTCACTGCACAGGCACATGGATGTGTTGGGTATTGATAAACTCCTGATTCCATTTCAAATTTTTTTTGTAAAGCCAATTCTCAAAATATTTTTACCAGGTTGGTTTTATTTTAATCAGTGCTGCTTAAAGTTTTTAAGATAACCTTTTGTGTTTTGGATACAATTTTTCTACGTTTCATGAATGTGTTAACTGTTAAATAAACCTCTAATCATTTAGTAAGGGTTTATTTAACACAGGAGCGTCCAGCCCGTGGCCCGCTTGAGGTTTCAAAGCGGCCCGTTAAACTTTCTACATTGGTCAGTTAATTCCGTTCTCAGACGCTGACACGATATTATGAGTTAGAGTCGTAAGTTGCATGCACTGAGGTGTCCCACCAATGATGTAGAAAATGCAGCGCGTGCATGAACGCGCACTGTACTATTACGATTGTTTTGTTCAATTGCACTTGCACTGATTGTGTCGTCATACTGAAACATGCTGTCACACCAGAGTAGAGAACTCTGGTCACACCATAGACTACTGTATAATGGACTGGAAACCAGACAGTGCGCATTATATAGTAGCCCATGATCGCTCGTAAGTTCGTATTTCTGCGCACTTTGCACGTGATACCAGTGGCGCAACCAAGGGAGGGCAATTACCCCCCCTGTAAAATGACTTGCCCCCCCCCCTGTAAAATTGTACATAAAAGTTATATTTTTCGCGTTTTCCTCAAAGCTTGCCAGATCAATCAAGTTGCGGAAGAAAGCTTTTGATTTCCTCTGTGTAACAGTGTGTAAACTATGCGAACGCAGGTTTCCCGCTGTAAAAGCGATAAAAATGGTGGTAGTCGCCACAGCCGCGCTGCGGAGAGTTGTCAACGTTGTTTTGTTCTATCTTGAAGTCTTGTTCGTCGTTTTTTGTGATGAACCGCGAAAACTTTAAGTAGGCTTTCTTTCATCAGTTAATGTGCTTTCTTTCTGTCTTCAATTTTGTCGTGGGTTTAAATTTTCACGTGATCCGTCATGTTATGTCTTTTGATAAAAAAAGTCATAGTCGGTCTGAATTACCTTACTTTTTTTTCAATACAATTCTATAATCATTACGACAATAATTATTACAACAATAGCAGATTCAGTCTGAACGGCATTGGTGACAGTAACCCAAGCCAGCGCGCTATATTATGCTGTCATTACTTATGATGTCATTAAACTGTTGCCCCCCCTTGAACAAGGCTTGCCCCCTTGTTGCCCCCCCTCTAAAATGAACCTGGTTACGCCTCAGTGTGCTACGACATTTTGCTATCATTTTAAATTTAGCATTAAGTATGGCAGGCAAGAAATGAAAAATAACAAAAAAATACAATATGATTTTTCAAACTGTTTTTATAATCGCTTACATATTGTCGCCTTGGTACTGAATTATGGCTAGAAAAATTTTTGAAAAGCAGATATGGTCCGTCACTCAAAAAAGTTGGACGCCCCTGATTCAACACATTCATTAAACGAAAAATCGTATCTGAAACACTAAGTTTTATTTATGATAAAAACTTTACGCAGCACTGATTAAAATAAAATCAACCTGGTGGTTAAGCTGTTTTGAGAATTGACTTTACATATCATACAGTGTTTGAAATTGTATCTAGACTTCATCAACACAACACCCTATATTTTTCTGTGCTGGTTTTGTGTTTCATATTTATATTCAGTTAATCATAAATTATATTTGCTGTTGAGGTTACGTTGTCACTTTGGTGATATTGTTTTTCAATTTTCGTGGCGTGGAGCTTCAGATACTGAATAAAAATCGACGTAACTTTGATAAGTTGACGTAGTTTCCGGTTATCGTAGTAGTTAAAGATATCGCTTCCGGCGCTAGAGGTCTTGGGTTCGATTTCCTTAGTCTAATCGGACACTGTGTCATGAACGGCTCGCCACCGCTACGATGTTTCTTCGAAGCTGTGCTGCCTTAGCGGTAACTACATGTCTCTGGGTAAAACTACATGTGATTTTTCACTGATGATGATTGCCTGAGACTGCAGAGTGCAAATGTGTAGCCCTTGACCTGTTGTATATTCATTGTAGATTCAACATTTGCTACTTCAAGTTTTTACTTCAGTGGGAACCCAGGGTATTGGCCCGATGATGAAACAGTGAGAAAAGTTACCACACCGACTTACGAAGCAGAGAGTAATGATTTGAACGTAAGCAATAACCCTATTAACATTTGTGAACCCAAAGAACCCTATTAACTTCCAAAACGTGTTTAAAAAGCTGTTAAGTTTAGTGATGCTAATACTATCAATTTCCTTTTCGAGATCCAGTGAATCTGGCTCTAGAGACCTTTCATTTTCAAATTATGATAAACTATTTTAAACTGAATATTCAACAGTAATTGAGAGAGACTGCGAAGTGAGCTTGCGCTTTTCGAGTTATCTGCCTCCCGGTTAATATGTCCAATGCGATCGGCTCCAGCCGCAAAACAAACCCATGACGTGGGATCTATCACCTGCGCCCGGTAACGCTGGGCCTTGTCGCTGACACAATTGTGGGGGATTTGGGTCACTATTGGGTTTTTATAAAAGGACTGCATCCAAGATAGCTCCATCATGTTAGCGACATGGCCTAGCGGTACCGCGCGCACATGGCAGCTTGTACGTGACGGGTTCGATTCGCTGCTGGAGCCGATCGCATTTGGCGCATATACCGGGTGGCAGATAACTCGAAGAGTGCAAGCTCACTTCGCAGTCTCCATCATTACTATTGAATTTTCTGTTCAATAAAATTTGAAACCGACCTCAGTTATTTATTAGTTGTTTTTGGTACGGTCTTTTTCTCTAAGTGCAGGCAAGTGGCTACATTATTTTGGGCACCTTGAATACTTTTAAACCGTGAAACATATGAATTTCTGCTTTTAAACTTATATTTACTCTACTTAGGTTGTGATTGAACCCATTGCTATTTTATGTTCAAAAATAAGCGTTTTTGTAAACAGTGATGATGATTTACGCATTTGGAAAAAAATTTATTAATTGTAGATTGCTTTTTCATACTATCTATTACCTATCATAGCTACCTCTTATTTATATATATCGACTGTATTTATTTCTATTGTTTCAAATGCTACATTTTTTGTGATTTGATCAAGCGCTTTTGATCTGACTTTCCGTCAGGAAAGAACGCTGTAGCACTGTATTATTATTTAGTTTTTTATTTTTTCATTCTGTTTAGATTTTTAGCTTTAATTTTTGGAAAAATTGCGGTTTGATATGTTTTACATGGGGAAATTATTCTGGGGATTCACCTTAGGTGTTTTTTTTTTTTTGTTTGACGTCATAGCTACCTAAACCATCCAATGTGCAGTAACATGCGCAAAACCAAGATTTATTCAGGCATATTATTTACTGTTGATTCAATACTACTGTTTTCACGGTAATTCTTGAACTGTTTCGACAACGTAGATTGAGACATCATCATGTGTAGTTCATGCAAGGCACTGTAAAATTATATGAATTTGATGAAAAAGTCGCAAGAGACAACTTAATGTTCCGACTCTAAGAAGTCTCGTCGTCAGTCTTGCTATGCGCAGCCAATCCAGGTTGACTCATTCTAGACTGTAGCAAGAGCAATGTAGCAAAGAGTCGTTTCTGTCTAAAACGACTTTTGTCTGGATTGGCTGTGTATAGCAAGGAACTGGAATATACTATTCTGCCTTGCATAATTCATATACTGCAGATGGTGATATTGAATCTATATTGTCAGAACGCCCAGTTGCAAGAATTACTGTGGCTTTATTCCCCCCTAGTATTTTCATCCGTATTTGCCGGTACGTTACTATTGTATTCGTCAAATCAAATCTTCATTACTCTATCGGTATTACGCGAAAGCGTGTAACGAGTGGCGAGACCCATCTCCGCAGCTTAGCGCCTGGGCAACACGGCTCCAAAAACACATCGCAACGATGTTAAGCGGTTGACGAAACTGTGTTCGATTTGCCCGGCCTGGGAGTCGAACCTCAGAACTCCCGCACCGATAGCGATGTCGTAACAACTGAGCTACCTGGAAAATGATTTCTATTAGATTTACCCAGTTAGACCATGGAACAGTGGACAAGCTCTTCTTATCAATATTTATGAATTTGCTGTCGATCCACGGAAACCTGACGAAATACAGTCGAATTATTCCAGAGAGGGAGCTGAGGTTGATACTACTCAACTACAAGCTGTTCTGGAGCAGTTGGGGTTTGAAGTTACTACATGCATAAACAAGAAAAAAGCTGTAAGTTGTTGAAATTCTTGTCATTAGTTAACAGAAAGATTCTATTTAAATAGGATTCACTCTTCCAGTTTTGCCCCTTAAGACTGGCGGTGAATTAGCTTCTTGGGAGCTTTTAATTTTAATATTATTTGGTGATTTTTATTTTGCGTGTTTGTGTGTTATTTTTCTTATGCTGTCTCACTTGGCTGCTACGGCCAAATCACCTATAGTCATTTTTATTTATGTATATAACAGCTGAGATGACCGAGTGGTGAGAGCGTTCGTTTCTGGAGCTGTAGACTCGGGTTTGATTCTGAGTTGGGTCAAACCCATGACTTTAAAATTGATATTCACAGCTTCCCTGCTTATAGTGCAAAGAGCAAGCCTGCATGTTCACTTGTTGTGCCGTTGGGAAAGGCACTTAGCGGGGTTCCCTCTCTTGGTGTGGTAGACAGGGTGGCCGGCTGCTCCTTAGCGAGCTCGTATAGCACTTTTATCGCTTTCTCGTGATAGAAGGATAAATAAGCAACTAAAAAATAATACCGTATTTTCTTGAATATAGGCCACCCTCGAATCGATGAAAAAGACAATAGAAGCTGCAACTCACAAAACCGTTTCTTTACTAATACAAGAAAACTAACCTAACGACACGCAACAAAAACAACTCAAATATTTGATGTTTACTTCAACTAGGCCTACTGTATCGATGGTCATTTTTTGGTCATCATCTGTAATACTGATATCATTCAAGTAAATGCTATTTTTGTTGCTAGCCAGTAATTAACACTGTCTCCGTTTGGTTTTGTGAGTGCTTTACACTGAAGCGACAGGACCAACAGGTGTAGGATTAGGAATGAGGTAGCACATGATGACCTACTTACGAGTGTCTTGCGAAAGAGACAATAGAATAAAATGCAGCTATTTCAGTGTTTCGTTTTCCTGTCCCTTAACTTGAATGTTCAGTGGGCACCAACTCGTAGACAGACGAAAACGTTCACATAAAAAAATTGAAGCCGCCCTCGAATAGTAGCCGCACAAAATTTCTAATAATAGCCGCACAAAAGAATGAGTAGTCGCGGCTTCCATTCAAGAAATTACGGAAATAAGGACGTGAAGGAGATGCTGATCACCTGGATAGCATTTAAGACTGGGAAATCCCGCTAACTGCCTTTTCTAGTGGTACAGCAAGTGGACTTGCCGGCTTGTATTCCACATTGTTTTATTAATGGTGAACGACGAACTTGGAAGCTATTGTTTTGTTTTAAAAACTAGTCATTAGCCTCTCGCATTCTTGCATTTTATCTTAGTCATTGCTGTTTCTTCATAACAAATTGAAATTACCAGTAGTCATATTTTTACAGGATATTGAGCAGTCTGTGAGAGAATATTTGCAGAGATTGCAAACCAAACACTCTTCGATGAGTTTAGTGTTTATTGGCTCTCATGGGGACCGATGTGAGTTTGGTTTTGATGGAATGATTTCAACTAAACTTAATACAGGGAATGTTATGCTTTTGCTTGTGGTAGGGCTATTGAGTGCACACAATGGCTCACTGTTTTAAGTTAAATCCTTTTAGTGGACAACAACGATCGGTTTTTGAGCCGCGAAGGAATTCGAATGCGGGTGTCAAATATCATTGATCAGTTAAATGGAAGGAATTGTCCTTGTATGGCGGGAAAGCCAAAACTATTCTTCTTCCAGTTCTGTCGCCTAGGTATGTATTGTATATATATTTTTTTGTTGCATGTTTATCCTCCTATTCTTGGAAAGCGATCAAGCACTATAACGAGCTCGCTTAGGAGTTGCCGGCCGTCTGTCTACCACACCAAGATGGGGGAATGCCGCTTGGTGCCCTTACCAACGGCACAACAAGTAAACTTGCCGGCTTGTTCTCCACACTGTCCCTGTAATGCTGAACGTAAAGCATGGAACCTGTGAATATTCATTTTAAAGTCATTTGTTTTACCCGACTCGGAATCGAATCCGAGTCTACAGCTCCAGAGGCGGACGCTCTCTTACCACCCGTCCATCTGAGCCGTTCTGTGCTATGAATAATATTATGACGTGAATATGAGAGGGAAGCCTGCTCTTTACCTGACAGCCACCGTTTCGATTTCGATAGGTCTCATCAGTTAGGCTCACATTGTTGTAAGGTAGAATCAAAACAGTCGTTTAGAATTGATTTAAGGTCTTTCAAAGATTTTCTTTTTGTGGTACGTACCATAAAAAAACGTTCAAAATTTTGAAACTCATTGCGAAATTTGTTGTTATTATGGGAGTCGTATTTGTTTGAAGTAGTGGTCCCCCCTCCGCATGGCATTATTTTACTATGGAACGGGACAACGCTGTTTCGAGCTATTATCCCTCATCAGCCGCACTTGGGTAATTTTAGCAGGCCATGAAGGACGACGTTCGTTTTATTGTTGTACTATCTTCATTCTCCTGTAATGTTCTTTTACTTTACAGATGTCCGTCCTACTGAAACATTGCGCCGCAGTGGTAATTATGATATAACAAATGTTGTTCTTGGAGTGGGTGTTTTCTGCTCCTCGCTTTGGTCTGCTTAAGAAATGATTGGTACAATAAGATACGCCTCTGTTTTACATTAGATTGCATTTCAATTTACGTATTTCAATCATAAACTGGTACGTCGTCTGATTTGGCCCCTTGCAGTCAGCTTGTTTAATTTTCTCATCCACCGCCTATTAGTTACTGACGTAGCAGGTAAATATAATTTCTAACTTTCAGATCGTTTTCACAATAAGCCTAAGTCTGATTCTGTTCAAAGTGATGCAAATGCAGAGGCGCAAGATAACGTTCTTCCCCATACTGCGCACAGTGAAGCTGATATGATACAAGCTTTTGCCACAAATGCAGGTATGAAGTCTTTTACTTGACTGAGTCAGTTGTTAAAGCTAGATTATTTGCGAGTAAACAATATCATTTGTTAACATTTCAATATTTTCGGTGTGATGTCCTGTTTTTGAGGAAGAGTTTGGAGGACGTTTAAAACTGTATTTCGAAATTTATTTGACCGACCGGTTAGCTCAGTTGTTAAGCATACGCTATCGGTGCGGGAGGTGTAGGGTTCGATTCCCGGGTCGGTCAAATTGACACAGTGTCGCTAATGACTCGCCACCGTTGCGACGTTTCTTCGAAACTGTGTTGCTCACGCGCTAAGCTGCGATGGGCCCCGCCGCTCGTTACACGCTTCGGCGTAATACCGCCAGTGTAATGAAGATTTAATTTTTTTTTCAAAACTTTTTGAATTTCTGTAATTGGCTGCAGATTGCGTAGTCACTGTACGCTGTTTCGACCTTTCAGTCTCATTAGTGCAGTTTGCTGACCGACCAATCCAACGCTTCAAAAAAGAGAGAAAACAATTTTGACTTGTGGTTCCAAAACTGAAATATGGCACTGCAAAAGATGTTGTCTGCGGAAACGATACGCTGGTGATCAGTGGCGCAAACCGCAGACTCCTGGACGAAGCGATCGGCCAAGACGTAAATTTTGCTTTTTAGAAACTCTCCGCAATCCACATACTGTAAAGCATCTTATTCCAGCATGCAAGATTGCCAGAACCAAATTTTAATGAGTTTTAAACCAATATATAACTGAGGTTATTTTTTCAAATTATATTGAACAGAAAATTCAACGGTAATTGAGGGAGACTGCGAAGTGAGCTTGCGCTTTTCGAGTCAGCAGCCACCCTTTAAATATGTCAATTGCGATCGGCTCCAGCCGCGAATCGAACCCGTCACGTAGGATCTGTCACCTGCGCGCGGTACCGCTAGGCCATGTCGCTGACATAACTTTTTTATCTTAATGTGAGTTCTAACCAGGGCTTCGAACTCGTTGAACTCAGTTTTTTTTTCGCCGGACTCGAACTTGAACTCGAAAAGCAAACATTCCTAAACTCGAAGTTGTTCTCGAAAAAATTTGATTGAGTGTTAAACTTTCTCTGAACTTTATAAAACGTAAAATGAGGATAAAGTCATTAGAAATTACTCGGAAGATTAAACATGGAAAGCTTGAACTGGTCTTCCGAATTTGTTGGCAACTCGAACTTGAATTCGATTTAAAATGCTGTCGAGTTCACAGCCGTGGTTTTAGCTACGCTCCATATCATTCCGCTCTGCTGCTGTTAGCAAAAGAACATTGTAATTGTATTTGAAACGTTTCTCAGTGCACGAGGTGGAAGTGGTACCGAAGTTGATAAATCTAGTGACAATGATGCTTCAACTCTAATATGCTGCTAGCAGAAAATTTTAATGGTACCATCTGTGATTTTCTGTATACAGGTACCAAGGCATATCGGGACGTGAAAGAAGGTTCCTGGTTTGTGACTGCTCTGTGCAAAGTGTTGAAAGAGCAGGCTCACTCTGAAGACCTGCTTAGTATGATGACTAAGGTAACAATGATTTACATTATTATAAAAACTAATTTTAAATTCTGTCTTAAAAATGCTTTAGTGTCTCCCAGAGAGGCATCATTTATAATTTGGGGCAGAGTACCAGTATCTACTTAAAGCTACAATTTATGTAAAAATGCTGAATGTTTTACGGCTACACTACAAGCCGCCTTGCGCCTTACACATCTTGCTGTGTCCTGCAAGATCAAGATGCTATTTTGAATCGGTGGAGAGAATTACAGTGCAAATTATTGATGTTTTTATAAACTTGCTCGTTTCAATTTGTTTAGATTAACAATGAGGTGATGGCAAATAAAGAAACCTTGACAAATGAAGTGGCTGTCCAACTGTCGGTAACCACAAGCACATTGCGCAAGAAAGTGCGATTCTATCCGCAATGAAAGACGCTACAAGAATGGAATTCTTCTCGAATCCAAAAAACTATGATCTGCCTGATGATTTCAAAAATGTTGAAAATTTTATCATTTTTTGCTTTATGATGACTTGCCTTACGGTTTCCGGCGATTTTCACCGTGACTTCACACCAGAAAGCGCAGCTGAGAGTATGGAACCGGTTGCATTGTTGATGCTTGACTAACAGTGCTTGGCGTAAATCAAGATTTTTCTGGTGGGGACCAAGGGTTCAAAAATGCTTAGGTTGTAGTTTCGTGCGTCTGGTAGAAGTATGGAGATGAAAATATGTAAATACGCTTATTGATTAGTTAAAAGTTCAGGTCGGTTGAGCTTTTACTGCCCCCCCCCCTCTAGACGCTCCAATAATCACAGTGCATCTCGTTTTTGAAATTGCTTGGTGTGACTGCAAAGCATTACACAAGGTATTTTTTTACCAAACCAGTTAGTAATTTAGTACCGGTATGTGTGGATAAATGCATACAAGCATTGTAAAAAATCTTGTTATAAATTTTTTTTTATATGAACTCATGCCAGCATATTTATCTTATCATTGAGTCATATTTTATTAAACAAGCAGCTCGTTTTAAACCAGTAACAATGATACTAGTGTAACTTAAAAGAAATCAATTAGACTTTTTTTATTTATTTGCCATGCTATAAGCAAGTATTTTCGTCTTGAGAGTGTGTTGTTTTTTAAAATTTTATGAGAACAAATCTTGATATGTCGTTTTACTTTCTGCGCTTTTGTTCTAATGCACTTTCATTCCTCAAGTTCCACCTTCCAAGCGCTTATTTCCATTGTATTGTTACTGCGTAAAGATTCCAGCAGGGAAGTATGCTTTCCAGGCAGTAAATCTATGCATAACTTTCTGCGTCCACGTCAAATCGGCTTGTGAGGATTGGTGTGAAAAATCTTGTAGGAGTTATTGACCTACCTTCTAGTTTCTACTGCGTATCTCAGTTGGCCTACTGCTTGTCTATGTTCTACCAAAAAACGGCACTGTACGGACTGTCAACATCTGTGACGTAACAAATGTAACTTTTTTTGCCCATTGTAAAATGCGTAGTTTTGCGGTACTTCATCTCGTTCGGTTTTTTCTATTTTGTTAATTTTAATGTAAGAAAAAGAAAACATCTGGCAACACTGTTGGATAAACATATATATATATATATATATATATAATTTTTTGACAGCATGACTAAAAAGCCTCTTTCCTACATTGTTGCTGTATGCTCTGGAAGGAGATTTTGTTTATGGTAAATTGTTTAGAAATTGATGTAAACTGCTTGCATGGAGTAAGCCTAGGTGGAAGATTTGGCGTAATTTGGTAAAGTATCTGTGGTGTTTCCTTAACTGCAATTAAAAAGGACTTATGCTACCTACTTGGTGTGAAGGAACAGTTTTCAGGTTTAGACATCAGCGTTTGTGTCCTCTGCCTCCTAGGCAAGACAGCCGCAGTTTCTCTCTAGTCAACGTGTTGCTTTAACCAGGAAGTCGAACCGTTTAAAATATCGCTCCGGTTCAGGTTCAAGAAATTTTATTTTTAACGGTTCAGTTCCGGTTTAGGTTCAAGACTTTTCAAAAATTTGGGTTCAGTTGCACCAAAATTTAAAGGTTTGGGTTCATCGAAACCAAATTTTTAAGGTTCAGGTTCACTAAATCCAAATTTTAAAGGTTCAGTTCGGGTTCACCGAAAAAAAGCGGCATTTACCAGTTCGCGGTTCAGGTTCACTTCAAAATCTTTAATTTGGCCAAAAACTAAATTAGGGTCTTATATCATTAAAATAACGAAATATAAATTGCATGCCCGAATCAATTAAGGTTAAATAAAAATGTAAAAATTCATTAAAGTTTGAAAAGCAGAAAGAATGTTGCAAAGGTTGGAATAGCTCAGTGCTTTATCGTTCTGATGATGTTGGTCGTCAGTATCAACGAAACGTCATCAAATAAAAAATCTGACTAGATTTAGTTGAGGTTATTGTAAAGTTACCGGAAGAACGAAAAAAAAAAACTCCAAGTAAGCAGAAAGAATGTTACGTATTGCATCACATGTCTAGAGATTTTTATTAATATTTTTTAAGAATCAGCTCAGGTTCAAACATTGTTACTAAACGATTTTTGTTCAGGTTTATGTCCACAAAATATTATAGGTTTGGGTTCACTCGCATAAAATTTTAAAGGTTCGGGTTCGGTTCAGGTTCACAGATTTGAAATATTAGAGGTTCGGGTTCGGTTCAGGTTCAATGATCTCAAATTTAATCGGTTCAGATTCACCGAAAAAAAGCGGTTTTTACCGGTTCGCGGTTCAGGTTCGGGTTCGGTTCGACTCCCTGGTTTTAACAATAGTTACACAATTAATAAGCTGATAAGATTCATGCAGACCTATGTCTTCACTCTTCAGTAGGCTTACAAGATGTAATTGAGGTACCGGCGCATGCACGGTATTCTATTTAAACAAGGAATTAAGATGATTGATTCTTTGTGTTTAAATGTAAATAACAACAATTCCTGTTAATTAAATTGCTTGTGTATTGAGTGATTGAGTAAAGTGAAAGACGCAACAAGCAAAAGTGGCGACGAGGATACTTGTTTTCTTGAATTTGCGTGAAGTTGGGTTTGAACCACGATGGAAATGAGCACTTTTTCTAAGCTGATTCAGCTTTCGAGTATGCAACATCATGAGCAAATGACTGTTATGCAAGAACAGTTAAGTAATCAATACTGTAGAAGCAAATACAAGAGATTTTGCAGCTTGGCAACGAAAACCGAGAGGAAATGTTTCAGCGCCTGTGGCATGTTTTCAGCCATTCGATGCCACATCGGAGTTGTGTACTGATTACCTGCATGCTACAACTTTCGTTACTGCTAATTGAATCTCTGAGGATGAACATTCAACAAACTTAAGTGTTTTTGACTAATCAATCCACTGCCATTTACAAACTGCTTTTTAAAGCAACTGGTAAAACAATTTTCAAATGTTTGATTTAGTTCTTTTTCAAGCTACGTAAATCATTTTCGCTTGAAATCGTATAGCCTTTTCTACGGAAGGTCTGATACACCAATTGATCTATTACATCACTCAGAAAACAGCGCTGCACTGGCACTGCAGCGTGCAGTGACGGATCCAGGATTGGAAGGTAAGGGCGATCGCCCACTCCCCTTAAAATGTCAGCATTTCTCTAATTTTCCAGATAAATTTGGTTAATTTTGAACCATAACGATACCTACCGCTTTTTTGCTCATATTCTTTGTAAATTTGGCACATGTTTTCGTGCGCCGTTTATCACCCCCTAAATCGAGTTCTTGGGATCCGCCTCAGGTTACGCGTCCAATTAACATAAAATAACCGACGTAGGCCTACACTTCCCGATTAGGCCTACTTGCTATTCAGACTGGGCTTTTTTGAAGCGTCGTGAGTCTGCGGGTGAACCCGTTGTGAACGCTCGTTTTAAACGCAAATAACTTCGTAGTCGTACATACTGGCGCTAAAACGACGGTGAAAGTTTAAAAAAGTAGATGATTTTATTGTTATTTCGCGTGTGCAATTTTATAACAAAAGACTGATCAATTTATGCGCAAATTGCGCTTTGTTAAGAGCAGCGGCGGTTCCAGCAAAGTGCGGTGGGGGGGGATGAAATGGCGGACAAAAATGTTGTGACGTCACAAATTGCATTAGTGGGAGTGCCGAAGGCATGACCCTTTCTAGGGGGTCCGGGGGCATGCTCCCCCGGGGAAAATTTTGCGAAAGAACACTTTAAAATACGCATTTGGGTGCAATTTAGATATACTTTTTATACTAGCTTTCATAAAATTGATTATCCTCTAAAACTAAGAGACAATTAATGAAATCATTGACTTTAAAAATTCTTCAAGCAAATCTAAATTGCCACATTCAATAGTGATTGAGGGCGAGCGTGTTAAAACGGACTCCGCTAAATTTCGCGAAAAATTATGCGAATACTTTGCAAACATCGGTACAATTATGTCCAAAAATTTACTTTTTTCCAAAGGTTCTTCCTTTCAAATCTACCACTCGTCCTGTGTCCAATCTTTTATGCTTGAAGAAATATTATCAGAAGACGTGGATGATTGTATAGACAAACTAAAACCCTACACTGCTCCTGGCCTTGACCAAATTTCTCCTAAATTTGTAAAGCTTTGCAAGTGTGTTTTAGCTTCTCTTCTTGCTAGATTATTCAATAGATGCATTGAATTAGAAACCTTTCCAAACGATTTCAAAGTAGCTGGTGTCATTCCTATTCCGAAAAAAACATCTCCAACTTCACTTGATGAATTTCGACCAATCTCTTTGCTATCAGTATTTTCTAAATTATTTGAAAAAATTCTTGAAAGCAAAATGACTAAATTTATTACTAAAAACTGCATCCTCACTCCTTCGCAATTAAGTTTTTCAGAAAACTACTCCACCGAATTAGCTATCACCACTTTCTATGACAAATTATTAAACAACTTAAACGGAAAATTTATAACATGTTCCATTTTTCTCGATTCGAGAAAAGCGTTTGATTTTGTAAGTCATGAAATTTTGCTCAAAAAACTTTATCATTACGGTTTTCGTGGTAAATGTTCAAAAAATTAATGACAAATTATCTCCACTACGTCCAGTTGAATATGGGGTTCCTCAGGGTTCAGTTTTGGGGCCTTTACTCTTTCTTTTATTCGTAAATGACCTTCCCAACGTGTCCAAATTCAAAACGACGCTTTTTGCCGATGATGCAACTTTGCATTTAGCACATCATGATTTCAACATACTTCAGCAACAAGTGAAGGAGGAAATTGATAAAATTGAAAATTAGGTTACCAGCAACAAATTAACTATCAATTACAATAAAAGCTGCTACATGATTATCTCGAGTAGCAAAAAGAAAATTGACACAAACGAATTTAACGTTTCTATCAGTGGCGATGTCATTGTACAATCCGACTATGTCAAGTATCTTGGAGTATTTTTAGACGATCGTCTGTCATGGAAAATATATATTGACAAACTATCAAAAAAACTTTCTAGAGCTTGCGGTATGGTTTACAAACTAAGACACTACGTTCCCCTATCCTCACTCAAGTTAGTCTATCACGGTTTTTTTCACTCTCATCTTCAATATTCCTCATTAAATTGGGGTAGAGCCGTCTCTTCTCACTTACAAAAATTGATAATTCTCCGAAACAAGTTCATAAGAGCAAGTCTTTTTTGTGCGAAAGAAAAACCGATAAACTTTCTTTGCTGCAAGTTTAATACACTTATGCTTACTGACATGATTAAAATATAGTTCGCTAAAGTTATGTTTAAATACAATAACCGTCTGTTACCACCCTCTTTCAACAATCATTTCACAAAACTTGATGTAATACATCATAACACTAGAAAAAAGTAACTTCTGAATATTTTCAACCTTTTATCGCTTCGGAAACCGGCAAAAACTCTCTTCAACACATTGGCCTGAAAATATGGAAAAACATTCCCGAAGAATTTAAGCACTGCTCCTTTTCTTCTTTCAAAAAATACGTTAAATCTTCTGCCGTCTCCAAATATGTATGAAATCACCTTCTCCACAGTATTTTATCTTGCCTTTAGCAGATTATCAATTTTATACAAATGTCACCACTTCAATTGATATTGTAACTAAATAGTTGATATCTGCATCCCTTTACATGCATTTTTACCTTCTCCAAAACCAAAGTTTTTGTTTTCTTGTGCTTTGTGTACATATTGTTTTTTGAAGTTGTAATTTATGTTTTCTGAAGTTGTAATTTGTGTTTTCTGAAGTATTGTAGGATGTTGGTATTTTAGCTATAACTTTTTTACCCTATTTTTTAAACAGTGCTGTATATTAGCTTTGAATTCCAAGCTAAACCCCCCTTTCTGATTGTCGTAAAGTTATGCCGTCACTGACAACCTGCTCAACCCTTTATTATTATTTTGTATGTGTGTGTGTTTGCGTTTACTTTTTACTGATTAACGTCAGAGTAAGATATGGCAATAAGGTGCGGTTGACCTAGATGACCGAACAATGGTCTTTTCGCTGTTTCATACCTGTGCTTTCTTGTGCGTTATGATAAAACAAATCAATAAATAAAAAACTAAGATGAAAAAACCGATTCGTTAACCGTTGGGACTCATAAATTGACGAAATCTTATGAAAATACCGTAATTTTTTAGTACTGTAGGCCTATCTAAGCGACGAGGTGCATTTTTGACAGTAAAAATTGAAATCCTAGATGTAACCTTGATTGAATACATACGAAGTCAGTTTTTCACCGAAACTGCCGTTTTGCGTGACAAATGGTCTGCCTCAACTTTTCCATTTTTCGAGCCTGAGGGACAATGGCACAATGGCCCCCTATGTACACAATTGCCTATTGGGGGTTTCGGGAATGCTATAAGACCGATCGGAGGCTTTATCTTTTCAAAAACTTAAAATTATACCGAGTTCAAGAGTCACAAAACTTTGGAAATTGAAATAATGTTGTTGAAAGATTTTCGGAGTCGATATTAAGGACAAACCAAACGCATTACAGAAATGTATATTTGAAAGTTAACGCCTCATGGGGCGACAATGGGACACAGTACGATAATGAGCATTAGGCAAGCAATCCAACACGAAATACCATGCTATGAAATGACACCAAAAAGTACCTGCGAGTGTCTCTTGAAACAAAAATTCTACTTTTCGCTTTTTTAAAAGGCAATGTACAAAGTTGTTTATATAACCGCTTCTGCGTCAATATCTATGTCTTTGTGAATGTACGTAAGAGCAAGTCCGTTTAGCCTTTTGTCGACCATGGTAGGTCGTAGACGATTTTTCAAAACCTTCATTGCGCTGAAAGACCTCTCAGCTTCACAGGAAGTAACTGGTAACGTAAGAGCGATGTGCAACAGCTTTCTGACACTCTCGAATCGTGCAGGTGTGTCCAGCAATAGTTTTGTGAGTTTCTGCTCATCAGGAAAGTTTTCAGCTCTGTACTGTGAGAACGCTTTTAACTCTTCAAAGATGGCTTGCTCTTGGCAATGGATTAATCGTCCATACATTTTGAAGACAGTCAAACAATCAGAGACATCCACATTGGAACTAAGCAAAAAAGATATTAGCTTATGTGCTGACAACGATTCTTTGAAAAACTTTGTAGCAAACTCGGCAATAATCCTATCCAAATAGGGATAACAAACTGAGTACCGGTATCTGAAGTAACCTTTAATCGTACAGTCCTTGAAAGAGGACCGGTAAACTAGGCGGGACGGACAACGTGCTTTTTGATCTCAATGGCAGCATTCTCTGCGCAACATTGAACTGTGTTGAAAACGGAGAAGTAGTCGCCTTACCACTCGTTGCCATCGGACCGCTACGAAGACAATGTGTTCCTTACTTCTTCCACGCAGTCTGTGGCTTCAGCATAACACTTGGAAGCAAACTGCCAAGCTTACTGTACTAATGTAACTTCACTTTGTGAAGCAACACAGGTGAATTGTTGATGTAATAACTTAACAAACCGCCTCCTGCGTTGCGCTTACTGCTACACTCTTCCAGGGGTGGGGAACCTGCGGCCGCTTAAGTTTTTTTTATTTTTATTTCAAGCCACTTAATTGCAGCTTAGGATTTTTGTGGTAGTAAAGTACATGCATCATGGAAATGACCTAGTTGAGCATCGAACCCGCGAAGCCAGCTTCGGAGCCCAATGCACCAACCACTCGGCCAACTCCATAAATGTGGCTCGCGTCAGAACTTTGTTGAGTGTACAACAAACTGGTACAATTGAAAACTTTAAGATTTCTAAAAAAACTGTTTTACATTCAACTACATGCTACATTTGTGGCCTAAAAACCGCGAAAAAGTCTCTGGTTTCTCGATAAAAACCAGCTTCGTATGAATGTTTAATAAATTTGCAATGTATTATTGTGTATTTTTAAGACAAAATTTACAACTTAAAACCAAATGTGGCCCGCTGAAAATATTATTCAAGCAATGTGGCCCGCTGTGCATTGCTGGCTCCCCACCCCTGCTCTAGGCCTACTACAAAAGTTTTAATGCACACTTTTGACAACAACGCCGAAGATCGCTCCGGGTATGCTCATAATGCCTCGTCACATTTCCCTTCTATACATTTTCCATCAAAGAAGCACATTAACTCATTAAATGATTATATTTTAGAAATAAATGAAAAATGTTACAAGTTTTTTTAATCTTCTAATGGTCTGGTGAAGGGGGGGATGCATCCCCCACATCCCCCTCCCTAAAACTGCCACTGGTTAAGAGCCACCTGTTTTGATCGTTTTTTGCCTAACAATATACGGACTCTGGCTGAAGAGTGGCGGTTCCGCTTGACGGTTGGACGTAAAGTCTTTGCGGTTGCGAGGATTAATGACCCCTGGAAACGAAAACAACTCGGCGAATTTTTTAGCGATGACTTGGTCACTTGAACTACAGTCATTATTCACCATTCAGACTATGGAACAATTGTTGACGTTTTTTTGCTATACACTACAGTAGATACGACGTGCGTTTCCGATTTTATTTCAGCGTGTATCCACAGTTCTATTTTCTACCTGCTACAAGAAAATCCCGCATTGTATAGACATTTTAAGGGGGTGAGCCGCATCAAATTATTAGTTTTTGCTTAGAAGCGTGTTTCTAATTGAAAAAAAGAGATTAAAGGAAAAAATAGAGGAGTTGAAAATGATACAAGAAATACAGGTAGACCAGAAAGACACAAAAACAAGATCCAAAAGCTTACCCGTGTTGGCCTTGTTATCACCAAAAATTTTTGTATACTATTGACAGCACATAAAGTATCATCAATTCAAAACTGATCGCTATCGTTGCGTGAGGTGTGGCTTCAATTCCCTTGTTGGGCAATACCGAACGCAGTGCCGTCAACGGCTCACCACCGCTGCGACGTTTCTTGGGAGCTGTTGGTCGCGAGATCAGTCACGGAGATGGGCCCCGCCACTTTTCGGAGTAATACTGCGAGTATAATAAAGGTTTTATTTCTTAATTTGAAACAAAAACAGAACAATATACCTATCCCTTCGAAATTAAGTTGTGTGTTTCAAAAATTGCAATGTCACTCGGTTTGTTGCTAATGAATCTAAAATCTCGCAATCATTACGCGCTTTATTCACAGTGACTTGTATCTGTCATTTTGTCTCCCAGTCGCTACTGATTTGATAAAAGACCTGATAATGTTTATATATTTCGATAATAGCCTACAGCTTCAAGATCCACATTTATCAGGCTATGTCCATCATATAGTCCAGGGTTGGGCAAACTGCGGCCCGCGGGCGCTCACAGAAATATAAACTCTTACCGAGAATCAAGCCAGAAACCTTTAATCTTTTTTCAGCTCCGCTCTGAATGTCAGTGAAAAATAGGACATATGCGGACGTGTAGACCTTTTTTGTTGCTCTTCACCGATTTTCAATGGAAAAATAGGACATCTGAGAAACGTGTTGACCTTTTTTTTTTGCTCTTCCAATCAGTGCGGCTCTCGATTTCAAATTTTTTTCAAATGTGGTCCTTCGCGTGAAAAGTTTTGCCCACCCCTGATGCATTCTATCATTAATTCAATTATTAACCGTCAACTTCGTTAGAAAGATTCTTTGTCTCACAAGCAAAAAGTTTAAAATTTTGCGTTCAAAAAAAGTCGCTCAAAAGTTGAGTTTCTTGACTTTTAATTTTTTTGAACGTTTTCTGAACATGATTCAAGCTTCGTAATAACCATTTAATGACAAACGAAGCAAGTTCTGTGATAAGAGCCATCGACTGTATAATTTATTTTCCGTATCATTTTTATTTTGAAGTGGAAAAGAAATAAGGTAACTTTGCGATTGTTTAGGCCTATAATAGCGCATGCCAAGCCATTTTTGATGTGGTTTTGTGGTAATAGCTAAATTGCCTGACAGCGTAGCCTAATAAGAAAACGCCACCCTGAACATTTAGAGCAACACGTGTAAAATCTTGGTTGCCCTTCAAAGCAGTGGCGATTCTACGGGGGGACCAAAGAGGGCCATGGTCCCCCCAGATTTTTGCTTGCCCCCCTTACCCCCAGTTTTAACAAGCTCAAGTAGCCTATGAATCTACCTCAGCGTCCTGGATTGAAACAGCAACAGTGAGGTAAAATATAAGACCCATAAATAAGTAAGGTGTTGATATTGATTCACATAAGCGATGTTTGCTTACCCACTGAATTGCACCAACGATTATGCCGTGACAGAAACCACGTAGCGAGTCATATTTTGAAAAGTTGATCACTAATTAGATAGAGACGTAGCTTGTCAATAGTCAATGGTGCAATTTTTGGCTTCACTTAGATCAGTTTTGACTTAGTTCGTTTAAGACTGAGAATGAATTGATGAGACTGACTTTGTTTGTAACTGGCCCTTAGCTCAGTTGCTAAGCGCACGCTTTCGCTGCGGGAGGACTGGGGTTCGATTTCCGGACCGGTCACATCGGCACAGTGTCGCCAACGGCTCGACCATGCTACGACGTTTCTTCGGAGCTGTGAAACCCAGGCGCTAAGCCGCGGAGATGGGCCTCGCCACTCGTTACACGCTTTGGCGTAATACCGCGAGTATAATGAAGATTTGATTTTGACTTTGTTTGTTTAAAATGTTATCACATTTTGCCGCCCCCAGCAACTTGCTGCCCCCGGATTTATCCATAAGATCCAATGGGTAGCTACGCCTCTGGCCTTTAGACCTCACCCTTGTTCTCCTTAGTGCTAATCGTTTCCGGAAAGGTGGGGGTCACTGCGATTCATTTTGCCAAACAAAATCTGGACCAATGAACCATTGATCCTTCATTAAGAATTGCTCCGGCATTACGCCTCTGGAAGCAATATCAGCGGGATTGCTTTCGGAAAACACATGCCTCCATCGCGAGGGCTCAGACCAGGCCTGAATAGCTGCAATGCGATTTGCGACAAAGGTTTTATACCTTTTTGCGGCACTCCGAACATACTGCAGAACAGAGATGGCTGGAATCTGTCCAAAATACGTCTTCATTTATTTCTGAACCAAGCTTACGGATGACATGACCAGCAAGCTCCACCCCAATAACGGCTGCCACCAACTCGAGTCTGGGTATGGTAAGTGGTTTAGGCGGTGATACTTGGAGCGAAACATAACAAAACTGCAAAATACCTGATTATCACTATCTACCACGCGCAAATACAGAACAGCACCGTAACCAATTTTAGTAGCATCGCGAAAGCAGTGTAACTGAATACTGCTGATTTTGAAATCTTGAGGTCGAAAGCACCTCTTAATTTTTATCCCTCGTAACGCACCTACACTTGCTAGCCAATTTTCCCACTGTGCCTTAATTTCCGCAGGGACAGGGTCATCCCATCCCAGGCCACTTAAACAGAGCTCCTGAATTAGCTTCTTAGGCGGTAAAAGAGCCGGCTGAATAAAACCCCACGGATGATAACACTGGCTTAGCATCAATAAAAGCTCTCTACGAGTCATAGGGTCGGCAGAAGTGTCAACTTGCACCCGAAAACTATCCGTATGACGGTCCCAAATCACCCCTAAGTCCCGCTCCGCATGAGAAGATTTAAATTCGACTGCGCAGTCCCAAACCTTACGATCCTGTTCAGGAATGGTGCTAAGTACCCTTTCGCTGTTACTCAAAAATTTAGTGAGACGGAAGCCGCAGCCTTCAAGCAACTTCCTAAGCATTTGCGTAACTCTTACAGCCTCGTTCTCGTAAGACTTCAGAAGGTCGTCAACGTAAAAGTGACTCTGTACGGTCTGAAGAAATTCCGGAGGCGCATTTATTTTGTTATCACCAGCTGCTCGACGCAATGCAAAACCGCACAGGCCGGGCGAAGAGGTAGCGCCAAACAGGTGAACGAGCATCTGATACTCTTCCGGTGGACAGCTTAGATCGCCGTCTGGCCTCCAAAGGAATCGGAGGCTGTCATGGTCTTGAGGTTCCACGCGCACTTGGTGGAACATGCCTTTTATATCTGCAATTACAACAATGGGGTAACACCTAAATCGTAGCAAGACTCCCAATAGAGTGCTGGTCTGATCCGGCCCCTGCAGCAAACAATCATTCAACGAGGTACCTCCACACTTCGCAGCGCAGTCAAATACCACTCGAAATTTTTCACCAGTAGCGTGATGAGGTACAAATTACGTGCGAGGCGTATGAGCGAGCTCATTGTGGGGAATTTTGCGTGCATAACCAAGCTGTAAATATTTACAAATATTGTAGCCCACTACATTTGGCGAAGTTTTGGCCCAGCTTTTCTTTTAGCCAAAGCATGCCATGCGCTTTTCAGTTACATACTTATTATTCGGAAGCCTAAAATCGCAAGACTTCCAGGGAAGCGCTATCTGGTAATGGTTGTCAACTTTTACGATGGATTTTTCCATGATACCTAGTGCCCTCCTATCGTGAACTGACACCGCCATGCCCGACTCGCATTTTTTACCGACGAAATCCGCGATATACATTTTCTGAAATTAGCGGTGAAGGAACACATTATCTGACTGCACGAAATTTTCACTGAAAGGTGCATGCTCATTCTCACGGACCTGACCTGTAGGACCCACCAAACTCCATTCCAGTGGAGATCTTACCGCATTAGGCCCTATAGCGACTGGCTTAATCGATACTTAATGGTACGGTGAGCCTCCGGCACGTCAGCTCCCACGAGCAAATCTACGCATCCTCGGTCCAGAAATGGAAGAGATACCCCATGCAAAACATTCGAATAGCGCGCATCGTCTCTACTCCTAGGAATACTCCTCTGCAGGTGAGGTAAACTAAGGACAGACAAGCATCCGGATAGTTTCATGACAGTTTCATTTAAGCCCTGTACAGATAGATTTAACCTCCGACCAGCGTAACTATCAGTGCCTTTTATTGTGGAAAGCGAGTATTGCACTAATTGACCCTGTTTTGCAAATTTGCAAATTAGGCCCGCTGTAGTAACTAGCCTAGGTACTGAACAGCTCAAACGGCCGAGTGGTATGGAGCGTCTGTTTCTTGAGCTGTAGACTCGGGTTTGATTCGAAGACCGGTTAACGACTCGTTAGCAGGTCTCTTAGCGGCTCATGCCATCTCTAATTTGGCGGTAACACTCGTCTATAACTTTTAAGGGATTTTTTAAAAAACTGCCGTTATAGGCGAATTGACGTTATAGCTGAATCGCCCTAAAACTGCTTTTTTCGTTTAAATATCTTGTAATCCTGTGAGGTGACCTGCCGGTTGGCGTAGCGGCAAATATATCGCTATCAGTGCGGGAGATCGGGGGTTCGATTCCCGTGCCAATCAAATCAGACACAGTGTTGCCAATGGCTCGCTACCGCTGCGACGTTTCTTCTGTGTTGCCCAGACCAGCGGAGATGGGCCCCACAAACTCGTTACACGTTTCGGCGAATTACGGCGAATATAATGAAGATTTTTTGTGCTTTTTTTGGACTGGCTTCGAATAGAACAACAGTAAGCTGAATTTGTCTAAATCTTATTGTAAACCTCTTTGGAGTCAGAGTTCCGTTACAAGTTGTTCGATGTGAATCGCTACTTCAAACTTCAAAGACATGTGCAATGATAAAGAGTTTTATCTGTCTAATTTTATGATTGCCTCAGAAGTACCGGAAAGCCGTTTTGTTACCAAGACTAACTGTTTTGCCTTAGCGCGATACGTTCTATCTGACAACTTTGCTGTAGCGAAGTTAGGTCGCAAGACAAAGGGAAAAGTGTGTAAGTTGGGCCTAATTAAAAGTTTCAAATGCCGCAACGCCAATAGGCGTCTTTACTCACTGAATTAGCCTAGCGCTATTTGATTTACTCAAGATTTTCAAAAAAATGACAGCATAATTAAACGTTCGCAGTTAAATTAAAAGATAGCCTATGCCTTTATGGTTTGGTCAATTTTATGATTTTGAATGAATTTGCCATACTTGGTCACGAGAATCGAGCTATCAAGTATTTATTTAATAGCGTCCGAAAATTGCGTCCATCGTTATGAAAACATTTCAGATTCAAAGCATTTGTTCTGAAAACGCATACGGACCGCCGGACTTCACACGGACCGGAAGTGGGCCGCGGCTCGGTGGTTGCCGACCACTGATCTACAACAACGTAGTTTCCTGGTACTTTTCGAAGACACATTTCGCGGAAAATTTTCCGCTTTTGCTCTCTTAAGTTTATTAAAAAAAAAACTTACCGAAATATCGAGTAAAACAGTCTAAAAAGTCACGACGGTACCAAAAACAGTGCATTTTTTAAAAATATCGACGGTGCCGGTAACGGTACTAAAAAATTACCGCGTTGCAGTATCGCGGTACTGCCCAAATCTACGTGCCATAAACCACCATCAGAAAAATTAGGGTTCCGGCTTCCGGGAATTAAACTGAGAATAAACAGCTCAAATGACCGAGTGGTAAGATCGAGCGTCCGCTTTGGTAGCTGTAGACTTGGGTTTGATTCCAAGTCGGGTCAAACCAATGACTGTAAAATTAGTATTCACAGCTTCCCTGCTTGACGCTCAGCATTAAAGGGACAGTGTGGAGAACAAGCCGGCAAGTATACTTGTTGTGCCGTTGGGAAAGGCGCTTAGCGGGATTCCCCCATCTTGGTGCGGCAGACAGATGGCTAACAACTCCTAAGCGAGCTCGTATAGCGCACTGATCGCTTTGATCGCTTTCATCGTTTTTCATGTGATAGGAGGATAAATAAGCCACAACTAACTCACTAACGATAAGTCCACGTGAGGAAAACTGAGAGTGAGGATAACTGAAGAGTTGGAAGTTACTGTCCACGCTCCGCAAGACTAGTGAGGGACTGATAATGTTTCTTCTCCAGAGCGTTCTCTTCTAAAATTGGTTGAATAACAAAATCAATGTATGATGAATCAACGTCAGGGGCGTAACTAAGATTAGCTGAGACCTGGGCATCGCCCAACAGAGCGTGCCCAGGATTTTCAAAGGGGGTCCGCAATTTAAAGCCATGCCAGCAGGGCCGGATATATTTTCACTGCGCAAAAGGAGATCGAACAGGTTCTTCGAAGGTCGACATCATGTCCGTTTTCCGCCCATAATCAAGTGAAAAGCAAAAAAAGGTCATCACGTCCGCAGATCTCCACTTTTCCGCCCAAAGTCAAGTGAAGAGCAAAAAAGCCCTCCCTCTGGATACGGTCCTGAATATCTGAAAAAAGACCCATGGCATTTGCCCCCTCCCCCCCCCAAAAAAAAAAACTAAAGGTGAATCATAATGAATAAAGAGTATATTACTAGTGAATTGAAAAATTAATGATTTTAGCATTAAATTGTAATGCTAACCACCTGACTAATTTGGGTGAAATTTCAGAATTAAAGCCCATTTTCAAGAAGAAAGCTGGAACACTTCATGTCGAAGTCATTTCGAAAAAACAAAGTAGAGATGGCATGGGTCGCCAAGAGACCCGCTAACGAGTCGTTAACCGGTCTTTCTAGTGGTCCGCTAACGGCCCAGTTCTACTTTTTGTTTCTAATTGCGCCACTAACGAGCCGCTACCAATTTTTGAAATCCCATTCAACTTTCAGTTTTCTTTTAAATGTGGCTGAAGGTTCATAAAAGAATGGGCTTTGGGCGGGCCGGGCTTATTTTTTGGGATGAATTGTTGAGTCGGTTACCGCTACTGGGCCGGAGGTTCCGGGTCATGGGCGGTCCGGGCTGCAAAAAAGCAGTGATATGCCTTGACACCGCTAATTTGACGGCGTCGTCAACTTTTTGTTGACGCTAGCTGATGCACCGTCAATACTTTTCAAAAAGTTGACGCTAGGCGTTACGCCGTCAAAATTTCATCTGTTATAGCGTCAAGCGCCCAAGCGTCAATTTTTTTTTAGAATAGGCCTACAACACTTTTTGATTTTTTGCAAAACAAGCAAGGTGTTCTTTAAAATAAAAACGCTGAAATTGCGATCAATCGGAAAGAGGAAAAATTAACTTCAGTTAATGGGGTGCAACCGGGTTTGAACGTAAAATATTTCAATTATTTTTCTCTTATATACCGAATGACATCGGTTTTATGCAGTTTTGTGCATTTAGATAATAATAGTTACAGCAGAAGGGTATAAAGTTGCGGTAAATTTTGGGCTTTAACCAATTTTCATCGTGGTTACTGCCTAAGTTAATTATCATTTCGATATTCAGTGCAGGAATGAATACAGATTTAATATGTTTTTAAATAGCAGCGCACTTTCACAGCTCTGCAAAAGAAGGTTTGAAAGTATAATTGTACGCAAAGCTTGGTGATAACCGTGTTGTAACCAATTGCACTTGTACATACGCAGTAAACCATTGAACAGACCGATATTTAGCTGTAGGTATGTAGACCTTGAAAAGAGAGTTATAGCACGTTGTTGATTTATTGGAGATCGTTGCTTTGATAATAGAAAATATGCCCCCGATGCACATTGCTGAATTGCAGATATTTCTTTTTTATATTTTTCTTTTCGCGGAATCTTTAATTTTTTTACCATAGTGAAGTATGCATATCATGTTAGATGACTCAGCCGAGCAGCGAACCACAGCTGGATGTTTCAAGACATGACTGGGATTTAACACGCGTTTTTGAGTGTCTCGGTCTCGCAATGTTAACGTCTCGTCCACAACTCGCACCTTGCAAGTCTTAGAAAATGGTCAAGTCTCAATCGAGAGAAGAAGAAATTTTAGCTTTAAAAGAATTTTTAGGTCTTTGATAAACAACAATAAGAACCCGAGGTGTATAAAGTAAAAAGTCGTGCGTGATTTCGCACATTTGAAAAATATTTGACCACATTTGTTTAGTGCATGTTGAAACAGCGAAATGCTATTCACCTCACGGAAGCTTTTGTTCTGGCCGACTGAATTCCTCATGAAGTCTCGTTTTTCGTCTCGGCCTTGTAACTTTCAAGTCTTGTCTCACCTCAGCTTAAATAGAAAAAGTCTCGTCGTGGGTCTCGAAGCTGTGATCTCTCTTGTAGTTTGGGTTCTCGTTCCAGCTTTGCATCGAACCCGCGAAACCAGCTCCTCAATTCAACGCGCCGACTACTGTAGGCCTATACTGAATTGTTAGCATGTAACAATTTCGTAGATTTAAATCCGCGACATAGGCCTACCTGTAATCGCAATTCAATAACTGGAAAGAAAATAACGAAAAGAATAAAAACGCTAGGGCAGAAAGCGCGCCTCGCTGCACCCGCATAATGTGATATATTAGGCAAGCATACGTGCAAGTCAGTAATAAACTGTTTGTCGATGTGTGGTTTAACCACAAATCCGTTAGCCTGCATTATACAGTCTGGGAACTGCCCTGAGAAAGGTTGTGTCATCACGTGCTCCATTGCGACTACTAGTGGACTTAGTGAAGTATTAAAAAGTTAAAATAGGCTTATCATAGTCCGTAAATTGCTATTGGGACAAATAAGCACTTACGCTGACAGCAATAAACACCTATTTGCCCAAGTACCGTACTTATTTGCCCAAAGTGCCCATTTTCACCGATACGCATTTCCCAAGAGTTCATTCGCTCCCGTACCCATTTCCCAACTCTCCTTTCATCTGAAGTGCCCAATTGCCCAACTGCGTATATCACAAGAATCAATTTACCCCAAATACCCATTTGACCACGGTGCCTATTTGACCAGTGCTGAACTGCTCATTTGCCCCAAGTGCCCATCAACAACACCACTAGAAGCTGCCACGGGGAACATTACTACGCACAGTGGTCAGCGCATTGAACTGCAAAATCTACTTTCCCCGCATCGATGCTCGGCTAAGTTATCTACCATTATGCACATACTCAGTGGCGTAGCGAGGGGGGGCGGCATTTTGGATAAGCTTTATGTAATTATTTTTCTTAATTATTTTGAACAACCATTACTTGGCTATATCGCTTATTTGCTAATCGTAAATCATCTTACTGTGTTGCCCAGTGCCCAGGCGCAAAGTTGAGGAAATGGGCCCCGCCATCTCGTTTACGCTTTGGTGTTGGACTGCAAAATCTACTTTCCCCGGATCAGCGCATTGGACTGCAAAATCTACTTTCCCTGGATCGATGCTCGGCTAAGTCATCTACCATTATGCGCATACTCAGTGGCGCAGCAAGGGGGGACGGGGGGGAGGGGCGGTATTTTGGATAAGCTTTATGTAATTATTTTTCTTAATTATTTTGAATAACCATTACTTGGCTATATCGCTTATGTGGTAATCGTAAATCACCTTACTGTGTTGCCCAGTGTCCAGGCGCAAAGTTGCGGAAATGGGCCCCGCCATCTCGTTTACACTTTGGTGTATTCCCGCAAGTATAAAAAAGATTTGATTTTAATGTGTATTATGTCACAATTGCGCACTGTTTTCTTCTTCGTATTTGCATTATTTGAATCGCTCACACTCTGCGTGCGAATGCAGTATAGGCACTAGGCAGTACTACGCAAGTGACATGGGCGCACGCACGGGGAGGCCACGGTGCCATGGCCCACCCCTTTGGCTCTGTAATAAGGTGCTAAAACTTAACTTTCAGTCTATAATTTCTCAAACTAATAGTGGTTGCAGCCTCCTTTCACTTATTTTAAACGAGCTTCTGCTTTTAGACATAAACTCCGAAAATGTTTTTGCATTGTCTATAGTGACTTCCAGTGGCGTAGCCACGGGGGGTGGGGTGGAAGTTACAACCCCCCTTCCCATTGAGCCTCAAATGACGTCATACATAATCGAAACTGTGCAAACAAAATGCATCATTGGTGAAGCACTCAAAGTTAGGGGCCAAAAATATGACAAACTTTCCTTAAAAATTGTTCGAAAAGCACTAAAATGGCCATTGCAGTATGCAAGTTTTCAAAAAATTTTCACGGGAGCATACCCCCGGACTCCCTTTAGAGTCGTTTTTGGCACTTGAGTTGCTTAAAAATAACTCTGCCGGAAAAAAATACGCTTGAAAAAAGTGACGAAAATTGATGCCCTCTTCCTCAAAAAATTTCTGAATACGCCCCTGACATGAAACATTTTCAAAAAGCTTATTTACACCCGTTTCCGAGTTTAAACATCTTTGCATTTAGTTAACATTCAACCTAATTTAAAATTACATATACCCCACCAAAATTTTCTGAATTCGCTCCTGTATAGAACGTAGGCCTATAATCAAATGTGATGTCACTCTCAACCCCCCCCCCCCCCCCCCACAGCAAAATCCTGGCTACGCTAGTGGTGACTGCACTCACTGCATGCCCTTTTGCGATGTAAAAGTGTGTCAAAAAGAGTGTTTTTTTATGTGAAAACCGCAAAAATTCGTTTGCGGCCGGGGGCTACGCCCTCAGACCCCCTTAGCCCCCGGCGGCTAGGGGCTTTACCCCCAAACCCTCGATCGATCATATTCCCCCCTTTGGCCAAATCCTGGGTGCACCACTGCATTTGGGGGAGGCAATTTCTTGAACCGCCCCGGGCGGCAGAACCTCTAGCTACGCCACTGCACATACTTCAACTACAAAAAAAATTGTGTAAAAAAAAAAATAGTCGCAGTATGTTTCGAGACTATAGGTAATAAACAGTCAGCTAAAGCAGTCGTGAAAGAAAGTGCTAAGGATTTCGTGTAGATTTCAGCTAGCAAAAGTTAAAAATTTCCAGCATAAAAAAGGGAAATTGAGAAAGAAACCTACAGCAAACAAGATTATAACAATTCAAGTCCAAGTTAACCCAGTTTTTAAAACAAAAGATTACCTTTTAAATTAGCATTTTACGAAAGTTTTTTAAGAGTTTTGAGTCAGTCATCCTTAGCAATTTTTACCTGGTAGCCATTAAAGCATTTGTAATTGTTACGCCACACCTTGCCATGCCTGCTAAGCCGAACGCAGCCGAAATAGAGAAAACTTTGGAGAAGAAACTTACCAGCGAAGTGCAAGCTAATATCAAACAAATAATTGAACAAAGTTTAAAAAACTTATGGAAGATCAGTTTCGCAGCGAGTGCAAATACTTTATTGACAGCGAGGTGAATTCAGCTTAGCAGGAACTAACTAAAATACGACAAGATGTCCAAATACTTGCAGAAAAAAATGATCATATCTTGGGAAGCATAGCCTACATTTCAAATGAGTGTGACAAAATATTTGACAAAACGTCTAAATCAAACAAACTGGGTCAGAAAATCAAAAAGGAATTAGAACAAATTGGACGTCGGCAAAATTTTATTTAGGAGCAGATCGGCCGTCTAGAACAACACGGTCGACGAGAAAATTTATAAATACATAGTGTCCCCCCTATGAAGAACCAAAACACTAATCACATTGTCAAGACAGCAGTAGCAAAAATGTTAAATGTGAAAGTCGAAGATGAGCACATTTTGACATCCCATCGCCTCCCAGTTGCTGATAAAAGAACTGACCAGCAAATAGGTGAAAAGAAGCATTCAGCTCAACCACCTCCCCCGATTATTGTCAGATTCTACAATCGAGACAAGCGTAATGAGATGTTTCGACTAAAAAATTCACTTAGGACAAAATCAATTTACAGTTCACCTTTTGGAAATGCGGAGCTATACATACGGAAAAACCTAACAAGAAGCAGAAAAATGCTCTATCATGAAGCAAGAATTAAATTTTATGTACTTGTGGACTTCCCACAGGAAGATACGTCTTAGAAAAGACCCAGATAGCAGAATTATTACTATTAATTGTTTGGTAGACCTGTCGAAGCTTAAGGAGTTTTACTTACCTACCGGTAGATAATAAAATAATAATGATTGATTGTTTATATAATATTTTACTATTGTCTGGCCTTATGCAGTTTTGCCGTTTTTTCAAAAGGTAACAACTACAATAATATTATATTATATTTTCTTTCATTGGGTATCGTAGTTTGGGGCCAAAAACTTGAGTTTGATATAGAAGTAACCTTTAAAGGTGCTAGGTAGAATGCATTGTATGTTGATGGATTTACTTCATGGATTTGAAGGTTTAAGCACCACTGAAGAGACTTTATTTAATAGTCGAAACGTATCCCGTCTGGTGCCAAATAATCTTATTCTCCTACAATAATATTGTTTTGTTTTTGAGATAATCGAGGTTTTGTACTTTTCACAATTGCGCAAAATCCTGATTGTCAATTTTTTTTTATGACGTTATAAGAAACCATGAGAAATCTCTTCGGTGATTTTATGATATCATAAAAAGACATGATAATTACAATGGTAGTTATTACCAGCAAAAAAATTTTTCGCAAAAACATAGCGAAAAATTTTTTTGCGTGTAGTATTACCCCTTAATAATTACAAAAATAAATAAGGTATAAGTTTGATTTTTACATAGATGATGAAACATCAATTTTTGAGTCGAAAACTGTAAAAAAAAACATTTTTGAAAAATTTGTAGTTATTATCTTTTGAGAAAAAACGGTAGAATTATTACTGTATTAGTTAATTTATACCCTTGAAGTCAAAATGATGAATGCAAATAGTGAATTGGAAAATCATTTTAATTGCGCAGAAGCGTTATTTCCATTTTTTACAGTTTCCGACCTTGAATTTGAACATTTGAATTTAAATATTTCTAAAAGCAGTGTCTCTAACAGCTCCTTGTTTCGGAACAATAATATTCCTGTGAAAACCCTAAGCCAGGGCTACTCAACTATAATCAGGATCGGTCCAGTTCGAAAACATTAGTATTTCCAAAGGTCCAGAAAAAAAAATTATCTGAAAAAAAAAATGAAAAAAAGCTTCTACTTATTGTTATCTTTTTACTTGTTACCTTCCATAGCGATCCATTATCTCTTTAACATACCACCACTAAATGAAAAGTGTCGCCATTCGCTTTTTCTGACGCGATATAAAATAAGGTATTGATTAAAATCAAATCTTTATTACACTAGGGGTGTTACGTCAAAGCGTATCTCTTTAACATACCACCACTAAATGAAAAGTGTCGCCAGTCGCTTTTTCTGACACGATATAAATAAGGTATTGATTAAAATCAAATCTTTATTACACTCGGGGTGTTACGTCAAAGCGTGGAACGAGTGGTAGGGCCAATTTCCTCGGCTTAGCACCTGGGCAGCACAGCTCCGTAGACACATCGCAGCGGTGATGACCCTGTGTCCGATGTGACTAAATCGAAACAAGACCTACCACAACCGTAACCTTATGCGTAACCACTATGCAAACCGGTAGGTTTTGATAAAATTATATCTAAATTATTGCGTAACCCTTCGATCGCAGCCACGTAAAAGGTTACAATAGGAGAATTAAAAGCCTCGCGCATTTTTAAGGTTTATTCTCTTGTGGGTATGATAAAGTTTTATCATGTTATCACTTGGAAAACATTTGATATGCTAAAACTTTATGGGGGTCCAGCTTCAGCATCCAGAAGGTCCGGATTCGAACCGCGGTCCGCCAGTTGAGTAGTCATGCCCTAAGCGATCAGCTACCAAATTTTTACTTACCAGTTCGAAGTAATAATGCTGATTGGATACCAGAAGAGCTTACTGACATTTACAAGCTAAACTGCCAATATTGCATTGTAGATTTGGGTGAAGTGAATTTTACTTAATCTTTTGGATTTGTGTTTAAGATGATGAAATACTTGGCTTTGGCGCTAAAAACAACCATGAAACTAATTTTGGTCCTCCTACCCCTCAATTGAGCCTCCTACCTGAGGTCAAAGGTCACGTGGGGTCAATTTCTGTCAAAATTGCTCTAACTTCTCTATACTGGTCGTAGAAAGCTAATTAATGGCTCAAGAAATTCAGAAGACCCATGTTTTTGTCTGTTCTAAGCGAACTTTTCCTTCCACAGCGAGTGGAATTTGGGTTATTTCAAAAAATCCTGATTTTAGCTAGTTCTACAGCATATTTCGTGAATTTTGACGGGTATTGCATGATCTCGCACTTTTATCAATGTCTGCTGTTGCTCTGAATTGACTAAACAATACTGAATACGAATATTAAGCAAAGAAGGTTCAATACTGTTAACTACTTAAGCATTTTTGAATGACTATGTTGGTGGGGTTTTTTGATCAACAACCATAATTCAAATGAAGAGTGAGTGAAACTGTGAACGTACTTCACTGCATGCATTCAAAGTTACTGCACTTCTCTTCAAAGCTTTGTGGCAGTGTCCTTTATTGAATGCACACTGGTATGCTGATTTTGCTGAGCATATATACAACTGCAATTGCAAGGACTTTTGCGTTGGATCCGTGGTACAAATTCTAAAGCACTGATCAATCAATTTTTAGAAGGAGTCCTTCCAACAAAACGAGATGTTTTGCAAAGATTATTGCATGAACAAAATTGGCATGGCAAAAATGCTGTCGAAACTGTTTCAAAATAGAGTTTATAATTGTCTCCTGCTGAATTGTCATCACCAATCATTTCGAAATCATTTAAAACTGCTGACGCAATGGCAGCATCTGCACTATCAGAAACAGTAAACCATTCACACATTAGTGCAAGGCAGGTTAAACCTTGCCGGCTTTGCGTGCTTGCACCTTTGGCCGATGGAGAGAACTTAAAGGAGTTAGATGTAGTAACCGCATCGTCGCTTTGTGCTGCTGCATGTGAAATGGAAGTTGATGGCTGACCGTGATGATTTTCGCTCGAGATTTCTCATTTCATCCAACGATTAAATTTTAAAATCAGATTGAGTATATTTTTACAACATTTTTCGATTCTTGGACCACATTGATCATGACGGAAGTTCCAGGCGGATTCATTCATACTCAGTTTGTAGCCTATGTTTTTTTCAGTTTCTTCCTATGATGTTGATTTTGGTAAAGCGCATCGCACAAGTCGTCTATATCATTGATAAAGTCCTCCACTCATTTTTAAAATGCAGCTCCTCTTTTGGATGTAGAATCGCGCTCGATTTTTTTGAACGCATTGGCAAGATCGAAAACTCTTTATGAAATTGGCTGTACGCACGTTCGATTGAATCCATATTTAAAAAAGTTCTTTTGAAACAGTTTGAACTGCATTTTTGCCATGTCAATTTTGTTCATGCAATAATCTTTGCAAAACATCTCGTTTTGTTGGAAGGACTCTTTCTGGAAATTGATTGATCAGTGCTTTAGAATTTGTACCAGGGATCCAACGCAAAAGTCCTTGCAATTGCAGTTGCTCTAGTAAGCATGCTTGTAGCAATTGATGAAGTTATAGTCAGGAACTACAGGAAAACACCGCAAACACCAACTAAAATAATTATGATATTGGTCTAAATACAATGATTAACTTTGGAATACGTGAATACGTATATATGCTTAGCAAAATCAGCATACCAGTGTGCATTCAATAAAGGACACTGCCACAAAGCTTTGAAGAGAAGTGCAGTAACTTTGAATGCATGCAGTGAAGTACGTTCACAGTTTCACTCACTCTTCATTTGAATTATGGTTGTTGATCAAAAAACCCCATCAACATAGTCATTCAAAAATGCTTAAGTAGTTAACAGTATTGAACCTTCTTTGCTTAATATTCGTATTCAGTATTGTTTAGTCAATTCAGAGCAACAGCAGACATTGATAAAAGTGCGAGATCATGCAATACCCGTCAAAATTCACGAATATGCTGTAGAACTAGCTAAAATCAGGATTTTTTGAAATAACCCAAATTCCACTCGCTGTGGAAGGAAAAGTTCGCTTAGAACAGATAGAAACATGGGTCTTCTGAATTTCTTGAGCCATTAATTAGCTTTCTACGACCAGTAGGAGAGAAGTTAGAGCGCTGTAACTGATCTAAAGGAAATAAGCGAAGCATTTAATGATTTTTTTGCGAATATAGGGCCTACACCAGAGATGTACACAAACCGCAGTACCGGAATCGACTCCGGCAGGAGTTTCAATGTTTCACCCGGAGCCGGATCCGCAGTCATAGGTTTCCAATTGTTGCAGGAGCAGGATCCGGAGTGAAAAATTACCGCACTCTTGTGATATTTGTTCAAGATTTGCCGTAATTTGGTTCTGATAATTTGCTTGTTTTGTGCAGTTTAATTCTACCAACATATCGGTATTGATAGATAATTACAGCCCATATTTTGCATTTTGCAGAGCAGCCATAGTATACCTAAAAATAAAACAAGTTAAGTAAAACAAGTTCTTCTGATGTTAGCAGCATAATGCAATCACTTGGCAAATAAACTGATAGACTAAACTGAATTAAAAATTTAGATGCGGGTAGTACCAGACGATAGACCACACGCGGCAGGCCTAATCTAAACGACTAATTATGACTGTGTATGGTTTGGGTAAGGGGTACTAGTACTAGGGGTAGTCCGCTAAGCGATGTGGAATTATTTGTATACCGCAGTTTAGTGTTTTTATGCAGACTACAAACAGACAAAGCAGTCTTGCAGTAAGCCTTTGTGGATTGCAGATAGGCTGACTTAGTCCAGCAGCTACTGAACCAGCATTTCTTCACTGTACATAGGCCAAAAATTCTAAACTCAAGTTTTGCCCAACCCACAAGTTTGCCAGAAATTTTGAAGGTTATTGGGTAATTGTATAAAAGTTTTTGTTGCTGCTAGAGTTACGGTAAATTGCTTTGTTTGTGTAGCCAATAGTTTTTGAAATGACCATGTTTTGCTGATGATTGGAAAAGTAATTGCCAGTATTTTGTTAGTTTGATTTTTATGTACTGAACCATCATCAAGCGACATGGCTGAGCGGAATTGGCGTTGGGCTTTGAAACCAAACATCACGGGTTCAAATCACGACTTAGCTGACCACATTTCACACATGATTGTGTGGCTGTTGACTTGAAGAGCGCAAGCTCATATAATACCTAGTCTTCCTTGTCGATCTGTTCTTTCAAGTTCAGTTTTTTTATTATAATTCCTTAGTTATTACTATTTTTTATTATATACCTCAGTGTTTTGAAGTAATTGGGTTAGTGCAGAATTTCGACCCTTCCTAAACACACACTTTTGCGAAGAAACAGGAGTCGAACAGGAGCAGGAGTATAAAAAGTAGTCATTGACCAGGAGCAGGATCAGGAGTCTGGTTGGTCAAAACAGGAGCAACAGTCCAAAAAATGCGACTCCGTATACCTCTGGCCTACACTATGTTCCAAATTTGGAACTTCATCCACCCGCCACTCAGCACTTGATAGTGTGAAATCTAGCTTGAAATCTCTCTTCTTTGAACCTATAACAGCTGCTGAGGTTTTTCGTATGATTCATCATTTAAATACTAAGAAGGCAATTGGTCCTGAAAATATTGCTGTCAAATATTATAAATTAGCCAATGACTATATTTGCAGTTTTCTTAGTGAAATTTTCTATACATGTACATTACAAGGGATTTTTCCGCATGAACTAAAACTGGCCAAAGTTATTCCAATCCACAAAGGTGGATGTGACTCTTCTCCAAATAATTACAGACCGATTTCCTTGTTATCACTTCTTGCAAAAGTATTTGAGAGCCTAATTCTTACAAGAATGTCAAAGTTCATAGCTGAAAACAAGATTTTATGCAAAGAGCAATTCGGATTCCGCAAATTGCATTCCACTAATCATGTTCTTTCAGATATTTTTTCCTCTATCAACAATAAACGGGGCAATTGTCATTCCACCTGTACTATTTCCTTTACTTAAAGAAAGCATTCGACACTGTCATTCTATTTGAATAAGGTGAATAAGGCATGATATCCCTCTTGGATTAAACTAGGCCTAAATAAAAATTGGTACTATTTAATATTGTTTGTGAAAGATTAATTGCAAAGACAAGATAATGGTCCGAGGAAGAAATTCAAATTCCAGCCGTTCTGATGACAAGCCTGCTGGTAGGCCTAGTCAATTTGAACCGCAGATACTTAAAGACTTAATTCGATCTATCCTAAACGATTCCGACATTCTTCAACAAACAATTAAAGACAAGCATCTGTATAAAGAAACGCAAAATACACAGACTGATGAAAACCTTACTGAAGAGACTTTAGCAAGCAAACTGGTGTCGAATTCTGATTTTATGGAATGCATATCTTTGAAAATTTGTGAGCATATTTTGAGTAACGACTCATTTATCCAAATGATCTGTGACTCTGTAACCATGGCACATGGGGCAGAAGTTAAGAAGTTGCAGAATGAGGTTGCTAAGGTTAGCAAGGATAATGAGGACCTAAAAATGAGATCAAAATATCTTGAAACAAAGGTTGATGAATTGGACCAATTTGGTAGAAGATCAAACTTGGAGTTTCATGGAATTCCGAAAATACCCAATGAAGACACCAACCAGATTGTGAAAAACATGGTTAAAAGATTAAACATAGACTTGCAGGATCACGACATATCAACATCACACAGACTACCAGTTGTTGGCGATAAGCACCCTCCAATCATTGCAAGATTCTGTAATAGGGATTTGAAAAATAATATTTATCAAAAACGAAGGAACCTGATTGGAGTACGTGATTTTGGCATAGAAGGAATGACAGCATTGTATGTCAACGAAAACCTGACACATAGAAGACGGAATCTATTTGCAATGGCCTACAAGCAAAAATCACTCTTGAAATATCAGTTTATCTGGACAGTTAATGGAGAAATTTTCATGAGAAAATGTACCAGCTCAGAAAAAATCAGGATTGCAAATGAACAAGATATTAATAATTTGAAATGATTAGGCCTACCAATAAACATTTTCAGAAATGCTGTTACTGACTTTTAGTCTGAACTAATGGCTAGCAAATCTGGAACTTGTGAACCCTAATTATTGCTAGATAACATTACCAATTATTTCTGTAAGTCTGGAGTTAGCAACAGTGATTTTATATTACTTCATATTAATGCTCGGAGTCTTAGCAAAAATTTGGATAATATTAGGGAAATTTTACAACACATAACAACTGGGCCTGAGATTATAGGAATTACTGAGACTAAAATAAGCAAAAAGGGTGATGTCAATTCTTTGTCTTTGCCAGGGAATATTTTTTTCAAGTGGACTCAACAATATCAGCAGGAGGAGTTGGTATTTATGTTAAAAGTTCGTTGTCTTTTTCTGTAAGGCATGATATCACTCTTAAAGATGATGATTGTGAATCAGTGTGGATAGAACTAAAAACTAAAGGCAAAATCAAAAAATCTATTGTTGGTATTGTGTACAGACATCCGCGAAACACCCTAGCAGCATTCACTGATAATTTTGGTAAAGTGTTACACTCAATTGAGCAAAAGAATATAAATTTTTACATTACTGGAGATTTCAACATTGATTTGGGAAAATGTGATGCGGATAATAACATTTCAAATTACTATAATATGTCGAGTAGCTATGGATGTAAAAATTTAATTAATGCACCTACAAGAGTGACTGGTTCTTCTGCTTCGTTACTGGACCACTTTTACACCAATGACATAATTAACTCTGTTGAAGCAGCCATTTTGATGAGTGATATATCCGACCACTTCCCACTTCTTGCAATAATTAAGTGCTCCAAAGCTAAAAATTTGCCTGCAACAACTAAACGGCGTAAACTAACACCCCAAAACATAGAAAATTTTGTTGCAGATATAGCTGTTTCCTTAAATCCATATTATGATACTACAACAGATGATGTTAATGCTCAATGTAACTCTTTGATTAATCAAATTGTCGCAGTAATGGATAGACATATGCCACTTGAAATATCAAGTAGAAAAAATCAACGTCTTCAAAACCGACCTTGGATCACTAAGGGAATTTTAGCTTCAATTAAAACTCGCAACACTTTATTTAATCAGCTTGTCAAATGCAAATTTCAAGACAAGAAACTACATCAATACTACAAATCATACAGAAACAAGCTCACACATGTAAAAGAGGCTTCTAAACGCAATCACTATGCATCTCTGTTTGCAAAATCAAATGGTAATAGCAAAGCCACATGGGACATTATAAATCAAATCATTTGTGGCAAACAAAAGGCTTCTAAAACTATTCCTCATGAGCTAAAAACAAATAATTTAACTATCAAAAACTCTCAACATATTGTGGATGCTCTTAATAAGCATTTTACGACCATCGGATATAGTTTGGTAGCTGACACTTCTACTCAAAACTCTACTTCATTTACTTCATTCTTAAAAAATAGAGTATCTAATTCCATAGTGATGGAAGACACTAATTCAGAGGAAATATCCTTAATTATTTCTGCACTGCATCCAAACAAAAGTCCTGGTAATGATGGAATTCCCATTCAGTTACTAAAAGCAATCAACTTCATTATTAGCCCAATTCTTTCGGATTTAATTAATCAATCATTTGCTAGTGGTACCTTTCCTGACATTCTGAAAATTGCAAAGATGATTCCACTTCACAAAGGTGGTGATAAATCTAACCCTTCAAACTACAGACCAATTTCCATATTACCACACATTACAAAAATATTTGAAAAAGTTATTTACCGTAGATTAGCAGATTTTTTTGACAAGTATAATGTGCTGTCAAATAATCAATTTGGATTTCGTCGTGGTAATTCAACCACTTTAGCGATAGCTGATGTGTATGAAAACCTAACACTTAGTATGGACAATGGCCAGGCAACTTGTGCGGTTTTATTAGATCTTGCTAAAGCCTTTGATTCAGTTAACCATGACATACTGTTTCAAAAACTTGAATATTATGGAATCAGAGGAATTGCTTAAAACTACTCGCATCATATTTTAGTTGTAGAAAGCAATTTGTGTCATCAGAAAGTAACGATTCTTCAATGCTAAATGTAACGTTAGGAGTACCTCAAGGCTCAGTTTTGGGCCCTCTGTTCTTCCTAGTCTACATTAACGACTTTCACAATTCGACTGATTTAGAATTTAGACATTTTGCTGATGATAGATTTGTATATTTTGAATCCACTAATGTTGGATTATTAGAAACAGTTATGAACCATGAACTAATCAAAATTCAATTATGGCTAGACTCAAACAAATTACGATTGAATGCAGCCAAAACTAAATTCATGATTTTCAGTCCTAAATCAACGATATTCAAACATGCTAGTAATATTAAGCTACAAATAGGAAAGCAAGATATAGAATTAGTTGACTCTTATAAGTATTTAGGTGTAATACTCGACAGTAACCTGAATTGGAAATCTCATGTATCAAATCTTGTAACAAAATTGTCACGAAGTGTAGGAATGATGTTTAAATTAAGACATTATCTAAATAAAAATGCAAGAATGATGGTATTTAATTCCTTGTTTCTTACTCATGTGCGTTATGGTATATTATGCTGGGGTAGAGCCAACAAAACTACTCTTCAGCCTCTAACTCGCCTATTAAATAAAATGCTTAAATGCATAAATTTCTGCTCCTATCAGCATGTGCAAATGCCTGCCCTTTATAAAGCATGTAATGTTCTTCAATTGGATGACATATGTAAGTTAGAAATCTGTAAATTTATGTTCAAATTACACAAACAACTTTTACCAAAAAATTTTTTTAAATATTTCACTAACATTAGTTCAATTCATGGACATCAAACTAGATGGGTACAAAGAGTTAAATTTTTCATGCCCCGTAAAAGTAAACTTGTTGGACAGCAAGCTTTGGGGTATTATGGCAACAAAGCATGGAATGAATTACCACAGTTTCTAAAACAAGCAGAAAATTTAAAACTTTTTTCTAGTAAACTCAAATTTTACATAATTAAAAATTATTTGTTGGAGCAAGAATAGTACTAAATGTAAGCTTTGGCTTGTCGTTCAACCCTGTAGTTCGAAGTACTGCATATCCAGGGTATATCAGTTGTTAGTTGCAACTCCAGATTTACAAAATAGCTTGTGCTCTTCGAGGTGATATTTGAATTTTAGATGTTACAGCGATTAATTACTCTTTTTAGGAAACACTAATAGGTATATTACATCTGCTATCCCAACTGCATTTTTTGAACGAAATTGTTAAATTGTTTGAATTATCTCTGTATTTTTGTGTTGTTGATATGTGTTTACAACGTAGGCCTTCTGCCATTTTTTGTAAGACCCTATTTTTTCATCTGCTTTTGTATGTTGCTTTTGTATCTTTCTTTTTTTTTAAGCCAAAAAGCCTTAACTTAAGTATCAAAAGAAGGTGGCAGCAGAAAAATTAGGCTTTAGAGGAAATTTTTACAACTTATTAAACGATTATTTAAATAATATAAAATAATATTTTAATGTCAACAACGTATCTTCACATTTGCTAAAAATGTCGACCGGCGTGCCGCAGGGATCCATTCTAGGACCAACATTATTTTCGTTTTGCGTAAACGACCTGCCTAGTGTTCTCTGATTATGAAACGAGTCTGTTTGCCGTTGATACGGTTGTAATCATGAATGATATCTGCTTGTCTAGCCTCGAATAGGGTGGCCATCGCTTGATGATGAAAATGGAGGACGCTGATGTCTCAAAATGATTCACGCGAAAGTTTACAAAATTAACCTAATTGGTTACACACCGTAGACCTATCAGGAGTTTAGTTGACTGTATCATATTTTCAACACATAGTTGTATTTTCGAAAGCACTTGAGTTACCCGAATTTAACGAAAATAATAGGCCTATTAGCAACATCAATATTTCAAATAAACTCCTAATAGCTAATCTAATGGAACAGCGACGAAGTTTGGCGTGGGGCGGAGCATGCTACACGTATTCCTAGGTAGGGGCAAAACATGTTATCATGACCCGATTAAACTTTACAATCTAATGCACAATATCTTCAAAATGACGCGGTGAAAATGCATCAAATTTATTTCTTAACGAATTCTCGCATAGAACAAAACACAATTTAAAGTCTTCGTTAGCACAACAAAGTTACTCTAGGACGATCACGACCTCACGAGAAACGTTACATTAGCGAGGCCAGATGTGAAAGAGCAGTTAGTTATATTTTAGCCCTTTTCTGTATATATTCAACAATTGTTTGTTCTTGAGCAAACGTTTGAACATCTGAGGGCATTCGTCAGTGAAGTTGCAGCATACTTGAAGTTCTGCTTTTACGGTAGCAACTTTCATGCGATTCCTCTCGTCTCTCCATGCCGTGTTCATTAGTGAGAATACTCGTTCAGTGTGTGCATTGCTGCAGGGTATTGAAAAGATAAAGGAACTCACTTTCATTAAATTTTTCAATGGAGCTGCTGCCATTTCGAACAATCTTATATACCGATCTTGAACGCTGATACTCTCGAAGTCAGAGCTTTTCACTGCTTTCTCTATGATTGCAAACTCTTCATATAATTCGTCCATATTTATATTTTCGAGATTGCAATGCTTCACGGCTGAGCTAAATTCAGAAAATGATAAACCGCTTTCCAGACTCAGCTTTGCAATTCTCGCATGAAAACTTTGCTCAGAAAAGTCATAGCGTTCTGAAACATATTTTAATGCCCTTTTATAAAACTCAACGAAATCCGAAGTACACTTCCGGTTGAGGTCAGGATGCAGTTGCTCCAATTTGCTTACAGTTGCAAACCCGAAATAAGAATCAGCTATTCTTCTCTCAATCTTTGCTTTTAAATCAGAGAGAGCTGCATGCACTGTTGTAACAGAAAACGATTTGGATTCTAATGTGCGAATTGCGTTAGCAAAGATTTTCAGAGCATGGCTGAGAAATAAAAAATAAATTTCATGTACTTCAATAGCTTGGTCATTACCAAAACACTGCCACAGAGCATTAGGGCAATTATCCTCACCCAAACTTTGAAAATAGCTTTTCAAGGCACTCCAAAAGCTTATTACTCTTTCAATTGCAGGCAGAAGTGATAGCCACCTGGTAATCACGTGTCGAAGTAAATTACATCGGTCACTGTCTACAAATTCACAAAAATCCTGCAGCACAGCAGTTCGTTTCGCAGATACACTGAAGTGGCTAAAGATTTTCATTACCGTGTTTTCTACGTCAACCTTAAGTTTGAAAGAAGCGTGTCTGCTAGCATTATGTAATACGTGAGCAAGGCAATTGGCAGGAATAATGCTAGGATTAGCATTCTTGAGCCTTCGAAAAACACTGTTGTGCTTTCCGTAATTCACACTCGCGTTATCTGCGGTGTAAGCCGACACATTTTGCAACGAAAGGTCATGTTTTTCTAGCTTAGTGACCAATTGCTTGCTAATAGCTTCCGAAGATTCGTCACTGTCATCATAAAAGTCAAGCAGAACATGCTGAACTCCTTCATCATACCGAAAGTACTGCAGGAGAATGGGAAAGCACTTCACGTTACCTCTGTTTGAAGCGTCAGATGCTAACGAGAAAGCGGAGTCGTTCTGGATAATGTAGTCCAAGTGACACTTCAACGAGTACGGGGCGAGCACATTTTCGCACAAACATTTTGCTTTTGTCCTACCGCAAGTGATGCCTTTGGCAACCCCAGAATCTGCATAAACTTCCCTATCCAACTTAATATCGCAGTCAATACTACGATAAGACTGGTGATGACTATTAAATTAAGTCTCTTCAGTGGTGCTATGAGCTTCAAATCCATGAAGTACATCCATCAACCTACAATGCATTCTTCCAGATAACCTTTATTCTACCTAATACCTATAAAGGTTAATTCGCGTTTCTTGTATCTCGATTTCATTGGGAGACATGATGTTAATGGTCCTGCATGGCAATGACGGTATGCATACACACAACAGAGGTAGCAAAGACATATTAGGTGCTAATACACCCCCGTGATGACTATAAAGTATAGGACTGCTCTCAAGTCTAAGACTGACTATAAGCTTGATCTGATGGCTAGGACTGACTATGAGTCTAAAGTCTAAACTCTAGGACTGACTATAAGCTTGATCTGATGGCCTATGGTCAAATTTAGAAAATGAAATTACTCCGCGGGGAAATAGCAACTCCACACCATAAAAACCCTTTTGACCCAACCTATAGGTAATCTCCCAACCAGTTTCAGTTTCTGTACTTTAACTAACCCGTTTTTGCAGCTCAAGCTTATAGTCAGTCCTAGGCCATCAGATCAAGCTTATAGTCAGTCCTAGAGTTTAGACTTTAGTCCTAGACTTTAGACTCATAGTCAGTCCTAGCCATCAGATCAAGCTTATAGTCAGTCTTAGACTTGAGAGCAGTCCTATACTTTATAGTCATCACGGGGGTGTATTAGCACCTAATATGTCTTTGCTACCTCTGTTGTGTGTATGCATACCGTCATTGCCATGCAGGACCATTAACATCATGTCTCCCAATGAAATCGAGATACAAGAAACGCGAATTAACCTTTATAGGTATTAGGTAGAATAAAGGTTATCTGGAAGAATGCATTGTAGGTTGATGGATGTACTTCATGGATTTGAAGCTCATAGCACCACTGAAGAGACTTAATTTAATAGTCGAAACGTATCCCGTCTGGTGCAAAATAAGACTGGTGATGTTTTACCGTATGATACACCTTGCAAAGCTCTGCTGCAGCAATCTTATCGCTTAAATTATTTGATTTCTCAGCGCCAAAATAAGTTAGCAGAGAAGCAGAATTTGCACTGCGCACGTTGGATTTATGCTTATCAGAACTAACATGCCTCTCTATAGTTGTCTTTCCTTTAGAAGCTATTTCAATATCGCATTTACATGGTGAGCAAAAAATGTGATTATCACCTTTTTGACTACGTTTAATGAATGGAAACTCCTCCTTCCACACCTCATTAAAACTGGTTTTGCGTTTAGGCATAGTGTTACCTTGTGGCAGCTCCATTACATTATGTGTAGGCTTAGGCCGGCCTTACACGAGCAAGATTCTTGCGCACGATTTCTTGTTGCAATATTGCAGCAATATTTTTGGTCGTGTAAATACGTCAGCAATATTCTTGTGCAATATTGCACAAGAAATTTCTTGTTACGTGTAAAGACCCGTTTGAATGATTTTGAAAACGTTGCTGCAATATTGCTGGAAAATAGAAATGGTTCTATTTTCCAGCAATATTGCAGAGAGTGAAGTAGCCTAGAACGTAGACAGAGAGTAGAGAACATAAACTACCGGTACCGGAGTTTTCCACTTAATGTACCCCCCCAGTTAATGTACCATGGGTATATTAATTGGAAACAGGCGCCTATTAACGTACCATGGTACATTAATAGGCGCCAAAGTTTTGTTCAGTTTGAATGTCAATAAATAGGTTTTTGTTACAAAAGCCATTGTGACAAAACAATTTTGGTTCCTGCATGATTAGCGCATGTAAAGTTTGTGATGAAAACATGCGTATGAGGTGTTTAAAGGGGCCATTAGTCCAACATTATGACGTGATAAAATTTAGAGCAAACTTTTATTCCGCAAAATTTTTACCTTAATTTCTTTTCAAAATGTTGTCCAACCGATCAAAACGCGGAGATATTCCAGTAGAAACAAAGTTGGAAATAGTGAAGCGCTACAAAAGCGGTGAATACTTGTACCTTTAGAAAACTTTATGAGCATTGATTGTTTTCATCAACAAACATCGTGCTATAATAAAAAAGCTTTTTGAATTATGTTGTCAAAGAAAATGTTTAAAAAAATTGTCGGAATAAGCACATATTGTGTGTTTCCACTTAATGTACCATGGTACATTAACCTGAACTAAACTTATTTTGTTATTTTCCAGTTAATGTACCCGATAGATTAAGTGGAAAACTCCGGTGCAGTGGACTGCTGAGGAAACTCAGCAGCTGATAAGTGAGGTTGAATCGAGGGAAAGTATATGGAATGTACTTTCCCTCGATTACAAAGATCGGATACAAAATTACAAAAATTTCTTGCTTGATACAAAATATGATACAAAATTACAAAATCGATTACAAAAATTTCTTGCAACAAGTTCTTGTAGGTACCCATAACATGCCTTCGAACGAGCCACGGCCGAACCCACCATCGACGTTTTTTCTGTTTCCTCTTGAAATGGTTTATAACTATTATAGCTGCCGCTGTCTGCCACTTTCGTATTTCAGCCATTGCTGAATGCCATAGTTATGTAGTACCGGTAGCAGTCGTACGCAACGCAAACAATCCGTTTGCAGTATTCTGCACTGGGCTAGTGAATTAACGTACAGTATAGGCTACGAAACTTTTTTCGCATTGATATTGCCGACATTATAACGTCAGAATGGCTATATACACTGTTGGCAATATTGCTGAGCATTGCTGCAATATTGCTAAACGCGTCTCGTGTGAAGGGTTCGGCAAGAAACTTGCGCAAGATTAGCCGCAAGATTGTTGCTGCAACTTTCTTGTCAAGAAAAATGCTTGATCGTGTAAAGTGGCCAGCAATATCTTGCACAAGAAAGTTGCGCAAGAATCTTGCTCGTGTAAGGCCGGCCTTACTTTAGTCATTGTGCATTGTTACGTCATATTGCGTTTAAGTTGATCTTATGACTGTGCGAGCGTTTATCATTCTTTTTGGTTTTGAAGTTTGAGTAGTAAACTAGTTAGTGTAAATAACAAGTTTCTACAACCTATACGTTTGATCTTAATAGCTCAAACTACCTCTTGTTTTGAGAGTTCAGGAGGGAGAATTATGCTCACTAAACTACAAAATTCGGTACTCATCAATAATATTCATATTTAAAATAATTAACCATAGGCCTATTGCGACGTCATAGAGACTAGAGAGCATGAGCATTAAATTGATCATGTGAGGGTTTTGCCATTGATGTCGTAATAATTAATAATAATTACCGCACAGTATAAGAGCATGAGTATAAGCATCATTCTGATCTAAGACGACAAGTCGACAACGCAAAAAAAAAGCAAAATTTTTGAATAAATCTGGGATTTTTATGACAGTGTCAAGCCTAGTGAGCTTACGTAATTGGATTTTATGTCTACACAATGCACATTAACACAAAAGGAGGACATCTGCACGTCCGGCATTGGATAATGCCGGATGGCGGACAAAGGACGCAAATGCCGGACTGTCCGGCGCAATGCCGGACGTATGGCCACCCTAGCCTCGAATCAAAAGGAAACAGTGAAATTAAAAAAGTAGAGAAGTGGCTTTGGAACAACAAACTGACTCTAAATTGATCTAAAACAACTTTTATGATTGTGTCGCCCATGAACAAAAAATTAGGTTGGTCTACTGATTTTGAAGTGAAATTTTCTGGTTATTCTTTGACCAAAAACCAGCAAACTAAATACCATGGAATTTTTGTCGATGAAAATTTAAAATGGGACGCCCACATCAAATACATCTGCAATAAACTCTCTTATATCAGCGGAATCTTTTATAAAATGCGGCGACTCATTGGCCAGGATGCTCTTATTGTTTTGTATTATGGTCTTGTACAAAGTCATTTAACATATGGACTTTTGGTTTGGGGAAGTGCAAATAAAACTAATATACAATCGCTACAAGTACTGCAAAACAAAATTATTCGGACTATGTCCGCAGTTCGAAGAAATGAGCATGTAGCTAATAATATACTTTACACTAACCTAAAAATTCTTAAAATTGAAGAACTTTATTTCCTTGAAATAGCAAAATTTATGTAGGCCTACTTGTATCACCATAATAAGCTACCAGAATTGCTCTCTCCCAATTTTAATGTTACCAAGAACATACATCCACACGTAACTAGAAGCACAACCCGAAAGAATTATTTCGTGCCCCATGTAATTCAAACAGTGCAAAGAAATCTTTACCTTTTAAGGGAACCAAAATTTGGAACGGCCTTAGGTTTGAATGGAAGGAATATTCTTACAACAAATTTAAAAAAGCTGTGATAGGCCTTGTTACGCTATCACAAAAAACGCCTAGAAAATGGATTTCGTGATACCCACCGAAGAACTACATGAAACTTCGTAAATTTGAAGATTAAGAAATGCTGAATTTAAATCTCGTGTCTTCCGTGTCCAACAGGTGCCGTTACGTCATAATGACGTCATGAAGACAAAAATAGCTCTTTCAAAGATGCAGAAATTCCACACACTTAAAAGCCTCTAAATTTTTTTGTGGTTGATGTAAACGCATCAGATCACTTTCAAAGTAATCTTTGGTTGACAGACTATGTCCATGCCAAACTGTGACGTCATAAGTTGATGACGTCATAACCTACAAGTAACAGATTTTGTAAAAACAATTATTTTTTCTGGATGGGGTTTATACAGTTCCTTGTAACTTCGGTTGTAGTACGTTTAACAAGCTAAAAATTGGTGTGAAAAATCCAAATATACATATTACCACATCTGCAAAATTTCGACCAGTTTTATTCAGTAGTTTTTTTGCTATTGATTTACAATGATTACATATTAACCATTAGCTTAAACCGCAACCAGACCAGAAAATAAATAATCATATTGAGTAATTGCTTCCAACTTCTTGTGTTAGTAATACAAACACTTAAAATAGTTTGGAGACATCTCTAGTCAATAATTTGCATCTATTTCAAATACTGACGTCATAAGTTGATGACGTCATAACTCACAAGTAAGATTTTGCAAAAAATATATTTTTGCTAGACAGAGTGTATATACAGTTCCTTATAACTTCATATATAATACGTTCAAAAGCTGAATTTTGGCTTGGAAAATCTAAGTATACATATTAACACATCTGCAAAACTTTGACTAGTTTGATGGAGTATTTTTTTTTTCTTCTATAGACGTACAACAATTAGTTATTTACCGCTAGCTTAACGCGCAATCATACAAGATAGTAAATAATTGTATCGAGTAATTGCTGCAAACACTTAAAAATAGTTTGAGACATTTTCAGTCAATAATTTGCTTTAGTGCCAAACACTGACGTCATAAGTTGATGACGTCAAATCAACCATAAGTAAAAACTTTTTCTGAATAGAGTGTACATAAATTTTTTAGCCACTATTTTCATCAAAAAACAATGTGAAACTTGACGTGGATAAATTAAGCATACGGTACATACTAGCACACCTGCAAATTTTGTCCAGTTTTATCAAATACTTTCTAAGTTACAAGGCGATTATCCTACTCTCTAACAGCTGATAACTTTACATTACTTCACGTATTTCAACTACTGCATCAAGTTAACGCTAAGGAATTCAATTGGTATAAATTAAGCACTTCAAAGTATGTTTTTAATGTAACCAAAAACAACATACCGGTACCCTTTGCGTCAGTTTTGTGCAATTAAATAATGGCATCATAATTCTCACGACCGGCCGTTAGCTTAGTTGCTAAGCACACGCTATCGGTGCGGGAGGTCTGGGGTCGATTCCCGGGCCGGTCAAATCTACACAGTGTCGCCCACGATTCGCCACCGTTGCGACGTTTCTTCGGAGCTGTGTTGCCCAGGCGCTAAGCCGCGGAGATGGGCCCCGCAACTCGTTACACGCTTCGGCGTAATACGGCGAGTATAATGAAGATTTGATTTTTTGATTTGATCATAATTCTCGAAAGAAATATATTTTACGAAAAAGACCTTTATTGGATCAGAAAATTAATTTTATTAGTTACTGTTCGTTGCTGCCAATCTACTTTAAAAAGATATAAACATAAATTTTTACACCGTAATATATTTTCATTGACTAAATTTCGTATCTAGCTAAAACACCTATAGGCTACATTGATAAGCAGGTCTTATTACTTGAAAAACAAAGAGAAATTTGGTGTGAATAAGCTATATTAAATTTCGTTACATTAAAATAAAACCTTTAGTTACGACAAACACATTTTAACATTTTTCAACTAGCTACAAATTGGTTGTCATCACTATCATCGTCGTCATTACTGACATCATTCACTAGTTCTACTTCAATTACGGTCTCCGAATCATTTTCACAAACAACGCAAGAGCAGAGTTCGGTGCATGATACGCCGTTTCCAACGCAAGAACACTGATTTATTGTCTCTGTTAACAGTCTGCTCAATCACTTGATCTGCGGCTGTTGCGAAAAATCCGTATCGCTCTTGTTGCTGAATTGCAAATTCACCAGCACGTAAATGCTCAAGAGCAAATGGGTGTGCTTTTTCAAATTCACGCATTTCATGCAAATAGACAGGAACGTAGCGAAAATAATTCACACGATCGTAGGCAAGCAGCCAAGGAGTTATCTTCTCCAAAGTATTTAAATGACCTTCCCAATCTAATCGACGGGTACAGCTAATAAAGTGTAATAAAGTAGACACCAAATGGCTGCAACAGGGCAAAAGTAGGGAAAGCAGAGGCTTGCGTAGCACAGAACATGTCGTAATTGCTTACAAAATATTGAAAGACATCTTCCTGAAGTGGATGGAAAAGCAGAGATCATCGCCTCGTCAAGTCACTAATTTCTTTTTTTTTTCACATATGTTGAATGAACTTGATGACCGCAACGCTTGTATGGACAAACTTTCAATTCTTTCAGGAGAATCATCTTCTGGAAATATTCTTTTAGAATTCGAACATACGCGCCTTTCAATACTTCTTTCATTAGTAAATCGAAAATAGCATCATTGATGAAAACCATGTCTGTGGGCGCTCGGTGACAGATCAGTTAATGAATTTATATCCCATATAATTGTAAATTTTTAGCAGCAATAACTTTTTCAGTACAATCCAAACTCAGCCATTTATAAGCACATTACTTTAGAATGCTGAAACTTGTTGCAGTAAACTTTTTTGAATCACTGTAATAGACGTCATCATAGTGAACAATTATGCATTTCATCAAATCAAAATCAAATCTTCATTATACTCGCCGTATTACGCCGAAGCAGGTAACGAGTTGCGGGGCCCATCTCCGCGGCTTAGCGCCTGGGCTACACAACTCCGAAGAAACGTTGCAGCGGTGGCGAGCCGTTGGAGACACTGTGCCGATTTGACCGGTCCGGGAATCAAACCCCAGACCTCCCGCACCGAGAGCATGCTTTTGACAACTGAGCTAACGGCCATTGATTCTCTAAATTATTCCTCACCGATAAATGAAAATCATATGCGCCAAGCTGAATGAGATCTATTAGCACCAATAGTATTGGTAGAGTATTTTTGTATTTAGTTGCATATTTATCCTCCTATCACGAGAAAGCGATCAATGCGCTATACGAGCTCGCTGAGGAGTTGCCAGCCATCTGTCAACAACACCAAGATGGGGGAATCCCGCTAAGTGCATTTCCAAACGGCACAACAAGTAAACTTGCCAGCTTGTTCTGCACACTGTCCGTATAATGCTGAGCGTCAAGCAGGGAAGCTGTGAATACCATTTTTATAGTCATTGGTTTGACCCGACCTGGAATCAAACCCAAGTCTGCAGCTCCCGAGGCGGACACTCTAATCACTCGCCCATCTGAGCAGTATGGAAAACTAGTCTGTCCGTAGGAATTGCACCCAGATACTGGATTACCACAAAAAGCACGTAATTATAGTCTGACTTTTTATCATCATTTCCTCACAAACCTATCCAGCAACAGAGTATACAGATACGTAGGTTATATGACGTTTCTGCAAGTAAACCTATAAGTCATTTCGATAAGCTAGGCTAACTGACTTTTAAAAAGGTATAATAATACCGCTTCAACTTTTTAATTTTATCTATCTCTACACTTCAGCAGCTAAACCTACCTAAGTTTGTGCCACTAGCACTTGTTGACTGCCAGTTCCACTATTTCGTTGTTTTACCTTGATCAGCTGTTTGGCGTAACTATGACGAAACAGCTGATAAGAACACGTTTCCAAATTTTAACTTGCATAAGTTAATTTTTTATGAGTTAGATGCTGTCACTTCATTTAAAAATTATACAAAAATAATTAAATTCAGCTTACAATTTAACTTAAAAATCAATATATCAGATATTTTTTTCTACTTCAGTTTAAAATGTTATCGAACACTGAGCAAAAAACATTTAGCAACCAACACGGCAACACCTAATGACGAAAAAGCAGTGATGCGCTTTAAGCGCAATAGTATTCATCCGCTAAAATTTTTCAATGTTCAAACGGTTATATCTCAAAAACGGCACCTGCTTGCACGGGAAGACACTCCAGTTTCGATCTACTACCATAATTATATTTACAGACAATTTTTTACATAGTTCTTCGTTAGGTATCACGAGACGACAAGATAGAGCACAGTGCAACAAGGCCTATGAAGAGTCATCTGCTTTTGAAATATTCGTAACTAATTAACTATCATAAATGGTTGGTATTTCGGTTCATTAATTATGTGTACAAACTAGATATATGCGGTCTGGTAATATGTGCTCCTGATTTTGCACATTACGTGAGTAATACCTGCAATTTATTTTTATTGCCGTATCATTTTCTGAAAGCATTTTGCTAGAGAGCTGTAAACTAATAAGACTAAGGTTTTGTTTTATGTGTGTGTTTTACTTGTTTCCTGATTATTTCTTGTTTTTACCAAATTAGCTTGACTACTTCATTTGATTACGTTTAGTTGCATTTCATTTCTTGGGTGTAAGTGACTTGACGAGCATAGGCTCTTTAACTTTCTCCTGTGTATCTGCTGTGCATATATGCGAATAAATGTTGAAGTAATAAAAGGAATATATGGTTCATCATTGCTATCAAACTTCAAAAAAATGACGCTGACGCCGTAAATTTTATAATTTTTGACGCTGACGGCGCTAAAATTTTGGGCAATTAACGCTGACGCCGTCAATTTTTTTTTTTGACGCGTACATCACTGCAAAAAAGTCAGCCCGAGCCATCTCTAAAACGAAGCGATACTTTTTCTAACACTACAACAACAACTCCGTGATGCTCCGTTTGTTAGAAAAAAAGCACCTTCGGGGAAGTACCGAATAGCCCTGTCCCTTGCCTTAAAATCCCAGATTACGGTTCTAATTGAAAGTTTGTTTGAAGTAGCCAAGGCTAGAGAATTCAGGTATACCAGGCCTAGTCTATTAATTATCCAATTGTTCTGGCAATAGTCGCTATGCGAATGATGTAACTTTATCTAGGTAAGGTCCCAAAATAGCCAGTAAGTTAGGTTTGCGAGTTGTTGACAAAGCCTACCGGTAGTCTATGGGTGTCGGCACCCTGGTACAGGTATCCAGGTAACGTCTTGTCTAGTATCAGCCCCCAGGTTCGGTTCGGTTAAAGTTCTAACTGAACCAAACCCTAACTAAATTTAACCCTAATCAAACCCAACCCTAACCAAACCTGGGGAATGGGGGCTGATACTAAATGTTACCATCTTACCAGTACCCCTCTGGTACTGTGTGTCTTTCTGGGTCAAAGGATTTGCATCTCTAGACTGGGTAGCTGATGCACGAGTACTGTACAATGTACAGTGTACTGGAGAGTTGAAAGTCAAATTGTGAGCTGTAGTGTCACAAAGTACCCGTAAGCTTTCAAGCTGTGAAAGTAAGCCTTGCTTGTAAAGTAAACCAATTGTGGCAGATGGTGTCTCAACCTAACCTGTGTTTTTTCTGACAGTCATCAGGTTGTCAGGTGCAAAACCTGACAAAAATAGAGAACTTAAGGTGCGTTATCGATACATAGCAAGCGGCAATGCTACTGCCATTCAGCATTACAAACTATACTGGCCTGTGATAAATGGCAATACTGCGATATAATATTTGCTAGTCTGTGTGCTGGGTCAACAGGGTCAAGCAAGCTGATTGTTTGATGACATGTCGTATTGGTAATTATCCAATGTGCATGGTCTCATTCCCATCGTCAAGGTTGCACAAATCTTAAACCTTTGTTCTTTATTACACAAAATAATTATTGCAAAGTCCTTCAAATTAGTCTATGCTATTAAGCAAACATGGAAACTGTGGAAATAAGTCTTTGCTTATCGGTTACTTTAACCTTGACTACACAGTAGTTTTTTTTGCTTACTGTAAGTTTCCCTAAATACACATCATTTGGTGCATTCGCTTATAACCGGTACCAATATTTGTCGTAATGAAAAAATTAGAAAAAATTACACACTTACCAGCACGGTTGCAAATGTAAAATTTTTGTAAAAATAGCCTAGTGTTCATAAAATTTTATTGAAATAGTAGAAAAATAATTGCAAAAAGTGCGCTGCAATGCATTTTGCGCCCTAATGTCTTTGCTCCAAAATGTCCTCGCACCCAAATGTCGTAGACCCTTTGCACCGGTTCTATCAACAAACCATCGTAAGGAATGTTATTACATGAGCTAATCGTCAGCATTGCTGTTTATACTTGTAGGCACTTGAAACAAAACCAGTCGAAAGTAGAACTTTTGTGATTATAGAACCGGCCGACAAAAACTTTGAATTTCTCCACTGATGTACCAGTATCTGTTTGCTAGACTTGGTTTAGAGTTCATAGTTTGAAACATTATTCCAAAATAAAAAAGAAATATATTGCAGTGGTATATACACAGGTAAAGTACAATAACATAAAGATAGATGTTTTATGGATTTATTTCTATGCTAACTACTTAGTACCGGTACTGGTACCATTACTCGTATGTTAAACAGTAAAAGTTATTGACTTAGTTTGTATGTGCTCATTAATTACTGTTACAAATTATTTGGTTGAAATGTTAGCTTAACAAGGATACATACGCTAAATGTGCAAGCGTCAGAGTGTGCAGCAACTTTATATAGAGAAAAGAGACTTTGTAGTATATGCAAGATGTTACAAGAAGATTTCTGCTCTTTTTTGAAATCAATTGGTATTCGACATGAAACTGGAGAAAAATTATGGGCAGGTAAAGTTGAGGTAATGTGAACAATTGGTCGTCACTGGTCAGTGTACAATTGACCGTCCACGACTTTTCACCTTTCAGTTCTTCTGAAGGTTAGAGTTGAGGGTAACCCTGCCTTGCTGGCACGACGTCAGATGAACGTGAAATGCAGGAAGTCCTGGACAACCATTTATACACTGACAGCCAATTGTTCACTAGTACACCCATAAAGTTGTGTAACTGGAACGGACTGATTTTAAAATGTGTAGAAGCCAATTTAAATAATTTTTCTTTAGCACAGTTTTGTATTCCTTAGCTATTACTATTTTGCTGATTCACACTGTTTTGCTTTGTTTATTTTCACGTTGCATTATTATTTTTCCTCACATGTTAGTGAGTCGTGGGTTATAACCTTGCACCACTGTGTTGTATTTCTAAGTAAATAAAGAGTTTACCCATAGTTGTAGCTTTCCTCTTAAAAAGCCTTGCAGCAAAACAGCCTTGTAGGGAGTTGTGATTTTTGTTTTAGAATTGTATATATACATGTTGGGTGATGTGCTATTTTAAAAATTGATTGACATACCGGTAGCCAACATTGTATTTACATGCATCTTTCAAGAGTGATGAAAACTACCAGTACTGTTTTTTTGTTTTTTTTCATTATTTACTATAACTAAACAAAAATGTGAAACAAAGACTGACAATACAACTGGATGTTAATTAGCAATTTCATTATAAATACTACAGCCAAAAATATTTGGGCGGACGTTTCAGCTCACCTTTGGTGCTATTGCCAACGTTAAAAACCTATGCTGTGCTGGTTCTTATGTCATGGTGCAAAAGCCATATTTAGGTTATCCATTTAATTAAGGATACTTATGAATCGTAATTGTGCTTATCAGATTGTTCTTAGGCTTTCGATTTTTGAATCTTGGATGGCAATAGTAGGGTTCCATTAAATCATTGTTTGTTTGTTCTCTATGTTAAGTATAACTTCTTACATGACTGTTTTCTAACAGTTTGCAGACTTGATACTACACTTGCTTTATGACGCTGTAGTATGTAAGGAGTGGCTTGGCCTATTTCTGCGGCTTAGCGCCTGGGCAACACAGCATCAAAGAAACATCGCAGCAGTAGGGAGTTGTTGGCAACACTGTGTCTGATCTGACCAGCCTGGGAATTAATCCCCTGACCTTCCACACCTGTAGCAATGTGCTCAACAACTGATGTAATCGGCTGGTTTGTATGACATTTGTTTTTCTAAGTTGTAATGCATGTTCTCAGGTAATGTAAAATCGCCACAAGAACTTGCGTCAGTTGATGAAGTAAAACTACAAGAAATAGTCGATGATCCTCTCTTGCTTAATACAATCTTTCCTGTTTTGAGAAAGGTAAATGAAGTAAAACAGCTGATTATCCTGTAATACAGGGTATTTCAAAAGTCTTGGGCACATTTTGACGTTGAATATCTCAGAAACTGTTAAGGATACAAAAACTTACCAAGAACTTAATCGATAACCTTGTGAAAAACTTAATGCAATTCTCTTTAAAGTGACACAACTTTTATTTTACTACCATTCATAATTACGAATATAATTATAAAGACTTCTGAAACACCCTGTATAATGCTACAATTGCAGTCTGCATTTTTTTTTATTTTAAGTTTATTATATATCAAAAGATTCTTCCCAAATACCTAGTGTCATGAACTAGAATTTATCATTTTTTCTTTTTTTAATTGATCAAAAATTTTCCAACTTTTCGTGCTTTCCATAGAATTTCAAGCAATGTTAACAGCTACTTAATCAAACAATATTGTATTCCACATTATTTATCTTGCAAAGTCACAAGATTTACGATATGAACATTGAACAGTAATAACCACATGGCTTTACATGAAATTTTATGTTTACATGCAAAGATAATGGTTGATGAGATTTTCTAAAAGCTAAAAAGCAGCAATTATAAACATTAAAAAGTTGTTTTTTCAAAAGAGTATTATAATTTGAGAAGTTAGGAGTTTTAAGTTTGTCTACTTATTTTCAAGGACAGTGCATTGTAATATCACTGTGAATATTATAAAAACAAGTATATCTAATCCAATATTATTAAAAGTTAGAATTTTACTGCTTCGTAAGCCATATATTTAATGTGATAATTTGAATTTGAATAACTATAACTAGCTTAATAAAATGGCTATACGCTGCTCATTATTTGCGGCACAATTCTAATGGGCAGGTAAAGTTATCAAAAAATAATAGGAAAAAAAATTTATTGGTCGTTATGCTGGCGATATAATGCCGACACTTGTAACATTGTAACTAGTGACAGGGTCCATTTTTGTGGCTTAGCACCTGGGTAACACAGTTTCATACTGTTTAGAATTGTCGCACCTATGGCGAGCCATTGGTGATGCAGTGTCCAATTCTACCGGCTTGGGAATCAAACTCCAGTCTTTCTACTATGTTAGCAAAGTCGTTGCCAGTACTCCAATTAAATATTTTTTATTGCTGATGCTTCATTGTTATACTATATCTCGTGCAGTATGCGTTTCCTATTACAATGGCAAATGATCCATGCAAAAAGGCAATAGCGTTGATGAGGAAACATGCTGGAGAAGACATGGAGGTTGATCCTCCCCCAAATGTTCAGGATGGAGTGCAAAGTGACACGTCAGCCTTCGTTGGAGGGTCTTTTCATACAGGGTAGGTTTGCTAGAGATTTTAAACTGTGACTGCAAGAATTATGCGAAGTAGAGGAGACCTAACAACTACGTATTAAATTATAACATGGCACTTTGGCCTGTCTGACTCTGCGATAAGACAAGTCGTAGAACTCAATCGGATTGAAGGCTGTAGTTAGGTTTGGAACTAAGGGATCGGGCCAGGGTTTAGTGACTAAGTGCTGGGTCGGTTTTTCCAACATCAAATCAATCATGCCAAGGCACACTTCCTTCAAATGTGAGAAATTAATTTTCTGAATAGCTTACTTGTGCTATTTCAGTATCTGCAATCGCGAATTAAACACGCATAAGCACAGCGTCATAGATTTAAGCAAAGACAACACCTAAGGTGTGTCTGTGAATGCATTGATGTGTGGTGGGAAACTGATGCTAAAATAGAGTTCCATTGATTTCAAGTTATTTTTCCGACACTTTGTCTATGAACTAGACTGCATTCTTTAAAACAGGTATAGTGCGTTTTGCGAGGTCGGTGACTAAACAAAATGAATTCCATGGTCATTTCAGTGTTCCCTCTAGGATTTTGACGAGTGCGAATTTGCCCAAATGATAAATTCATTGAAATTTTTGCCCAAAGATTTCACTACTTTGAGGGCCTCTTTTACAAATTTTTTGCATTAAATCTGCTTTTCCAAGATACAAGCTGCAGTCTTGCATTAAAATATTCAAGTTTTTTGTTTAATTTTTTCAGTTTTGCATTTTATAATATTAATTTCCGGTTCAAAATCAGCAAAATTTGCCCGAAAATTTCGCATTTTTCTCAAATTTCTCACTCTAGAGGGAACACTGGTCATGTTTTTGTTTTGGTTATTCTCATCAAGAGTGTTTGTATTTTTTTGCATTGCAGACCAGTGACGGAACCGTTGCACCAAAACGATATTTCTTCAACTACAAGTGAGTTTACAATGGAGCAAACGGTATTGTATCTTCAGGAGTTTCAAAAATCAAATCTTCATTATACTCGATCGCGGTATTACGCCGAAGCGTGTAAGAAGTGGCGGGGCCATCTCCGTGGTTTCGCGCCTGGGCAACGGAGCTCCGAAAAAACTTCGCAGCGATGACGAGCCGTTGGTGACGCTGCGTCCGATTTGACCGGCCACTTAATTGAAAGCTGTCCGCCTGGTCTCGATTTGACCGACCCAGAAATTGAAAGCTAACCAGGTGGAGTGAGTTGCACATACGTAAGAGATGTGCGTCGTCTTAACCCTGCTGAATATTCATCACCGGCCGATTATCGTAGTAGATAAAGGCATCGCTATCGGAAAGTTTTGGGTTCAATTCCCTGGCCGGTCAAATCGGATACAGTGTCGTCAACTGCTGAGCACCGCTGCGACGTTTCTTCGGAGCTGTGTGGCCCAGACGTTAAGCTTCACTGCTGAGCCTCGCCACGCGTTACACGCTTCGGCGTAATACTCCGAGTATCATTGAGATTTTCTTCTTACTTTTTGATTTTTTTTTTGTTTAGTGATAATAAACGACCACTGGGAAACCTCCCAACCACCTCGAGTTAAAAAAACAACCAACCAAGGGAGCACAAAGAATTTTGTTATCACGGGAGGAAACTTTGCTCAGGCGAACATAGGAGGTGACGCGCCTGTGACGTACAATAATACGAACACTACCATTGCTGCTTCAAGTAAGTTTACTTGACAAAAAATTCTTGCCTTTATTCAGTAACAAGAAGCGAAAATGAAGTAATGTAACTGTTAAAATTGAATGGGATTAAAAAAATAAATACACTCGTCTGCTGGAGACTGCTGTATACATTGATGTTTTGACCTGTGTATGCATATTGTAGATAAAGTTTTACGGTGTCAGGGATAGCTGTAGTTTCGTATTCTTTGTAATACACAGCAGGCAAAAGTTTCCCTTTTGCGCAAACAATAACTTTTAATATAGCTATTCTAATGACGTTTTAGCTTCCGTTTCGCAGTAGCTTTCACTTGCTTAAAACACCAGTTTTCTAAACGAATAGAAATGTAACTATGCCAAGATTTAAGCGTTACATTCACACGCTTATATATTGAAAGTTGCGGTAGAGATGGTCATTTTAAAATTTCGATTCTTGAAGAAGCTGTTTCAATTTGAAAATGGTTTTTCTATCGCGCAACAAAGGAACCCAGCATGTTGCAAAATAAAGGTTCCTCATAGTAGAATCATGAGACTCCAAACTTAACATCGTTAGGCAAAGTAGCAATCGTCATTAGAGATAAGCAGTTTTAATGTCTATTTTCCAACTGCCTTTAGGTCGTGAATTTTTAATGCCCTGAATATTTGTTGTTATGTGTCTATCAATATCAAAATTAAAGTTAAAACTTTATTAAAAACCTCAACAGTTTGTTTCACGTTTGACGCGATCATCAGGAGGTATTTTTTAACCTCACAGTCCCTTCGCAGTCCTTCTGTTACTGTAACAAATTAATTGAGTGTGTATGTGTGTCATTATAATAATGTTTGCGCTGCAGCGAAAAAAAAGCTTAAGTCTAAGTCTATTTTATTCATCCCGACGATCGCGTCAACCGTAAAACAGGTTGTTGAGATTCTAATAAACTTTTAATGCGAATTTTGTTTTGATATTATTTGCACCGACTTCGTCATTGGGCTGTCTGTGCTAAAGAAGCTACAGATTGTCAAATAATTTGTTGATATTTATCGCTGGATGCTTGGTTGCTGTTTTTTACATAACTAACTGCTCATTGTGTGCAAGTAAATATCTAATTAGTTATTAATCAGCTTGTGAAAAGGTTACGAGAAACTAAAGATTTTATACAATCAAAAATGCTAAAATTTAAGCTTCAAACAAAATATCTTCACCATTTCTAGTTTTGGCGTTAGGTTGTTCTCCCAACCAATGAGTTGCTCTTGCTCTATATGATTTGTCAAGAGTAAAACATACAGCAGTTTGTCTGTCTAGACGCGGAAGCATTTCTTTTCAGCGTGACCGATCGGCGTTTAGGCTGGGTTTGAGGGTTTGGGATAGCGTTTGGGTTCAGCTTAGGTTTAGGGCCAGGACTAGGTATAGAGTTGTTGCTAGGGCCCGGGCTTGTTTCGCTAATCCGAGCAGGTTTCGCTGAATACAAGGCGCAATCTTGAAAGCAGCGCGCTATGTGCAGTAATGATAGCTTGATTTCATTTTTTCCTCTTCCAGGTACGGTTGAGACTCTGGAGCAAAGAAGAAATCGCCGCAAAGTGAAACTGAATCCAGGCTTAATTCAGCTCGAAGGTAGCTAAATTTATTCAGTTTAGAATATGGCTGGACTTTTATACTTCTTATATATAATAATTTGATATTAAACCGAACTAATTTTGACCATTTGCTCTAGCTAGGTTCTGCAAAGTATTGTAGAAAGTTTTTGATTCTCAAAAACGATAATTTTTATGCTAAACGGCAGTAACGTGCTTTTCGTGTAAGATAAATTATTCTTACAAACATCTCACTGCAAAAGTGTTTTCAGTTGTGCGTTGTTTATCTTTAAAACGCTGTTTTTCAAAATAATTTGTGAGTTCAAATCAGTGGCTTTCAACCGGGGTTGCGCCAGTATGGTCCAGGGGTACCGCAACTTTACCATTTGGAGCTGGGTTCATGTAAGTTAGCAAGTTAAATTAATGCACAGATAGTCCTCGAGTCTTGGGAGTGTTTCATTGGGGTTCCGCTACACCAAAGAGGTTGAAAGCCACTGGTCCAAAGCAACTCACAGTTTTTGAAGATGCGATTGCATTGTCATGAGTCTATGGTACTACAAAATGTTGTCTTAGTCCTGTATAGTGTGTACAACTCAATTATGACCCTTCGTCAACGCGCCGAGTTTAATTTCCTGATGTTTTATCAACTGAGTAGTTTACTAACCAAAGATGCATCCGTTGTTTTTATTGGTTTGTTTTAGCTACTGCAAGTTGTGCATCTGGGTGTTGCCAATAATAAGCTTACTGGTCTTACTAAAGAATTGAACCCAGGTTTTGTGTTTACGTACCAGTAATGATTGCCACTCGATTAATTGCTCCATATTACAATTGTTGCAGGTTTCACATTTTCTACTTCATCTCTTCGCATTGGTGAAGAGCCAGAATATTGGCCCGATGATGAGACAGTTACTAAAGTTACACAGCATAGATTCAAGATGGACACCGTTGATTCCAACGTAAGTCATTATCAGAAATCGGATTTAGCAATTTAAAATCCTAGTCTGAACCAAGTCCGAGACCGTAAATTCACATCCAAAGTTTTATGAGAATCGAATCCTAAATAATCTGGTTTAACTTGTCTGTTTTCGTGGAAAATTCAAATAGCAATCATGCATTCTTACCCAAATCACCAAAATCCGGCAAGATTAAAGCAGTGGTTTTCAACCGGGATTCCGCCTGTAGAGTCCAGGGTTCTGCAGATTTTCAATTTAGAGCTGGGTTCAAGTAAATTACCAAGTTAAATTAATACACAGAGGTTCCTCGAGTCTCTGGAATGTTTCATTTGGGTTTCGCTCGTACAGAAAGGTTGAAAACCACTGGTTTAAATCGTAATCCAAATCCGAAGACATCTCTGGTTTATTCAAACTGGTCGCTTTATTCAAACTTGTCGGTGAAAATGCAGATCGAGTTCCTAGATCAAGAAAAATTTTTGTAGGTTTTCTTCGGGATTCCTAAAGATTTATTTTGGGCACGTAGCATTTTCCTTAAAAAACTAGCTTTAAATATAGTAGGCCTACTCTCAGAGATTTTGAAAAATTGATTTTCTTTGACCCATAAGGGATAGTGTAACACACGTAAAGCACGTCACTAAAATTTCAGTAGGAAATCGTTTTTGCGCAACACAATAACAACGATATATTCGATACATGCGTTATATTCGATATTTCGATATATTTTTGTGATATTTTTGGAACCCTCGAACTTGTAAATGTACAAATTACCAAAATATCAATCAAAAAGGACAACACCAGTCGATTTTTTTCACACTTTGAGTACTTATTTCACACCCGAGGAATACATTTTAGCTCAAAAATTTCGTAAGATAAAGTTCTATCTTTTCGAGAGTTTTTGCTCTTAATTTTTGAATCCCTTCTTAGTGAACTTTTGGATGGTATAAAATCATCTTTTTAACCTTCTTTCTTATTTACGTAATCACCAGCCAATGCTCGCACCCTTTTAGAGTTAATTTGGTTGCAAGTAAAATCATTTTGTTTATTGACCTTTAGAGTCAAAATCGATAACGTAGTGTCATTATAACGGTAGCGAGTACTTCTGCCTGACACGGCTGGCTTAAATCTACGTATTTTTTGAATTTGGTTGCAGTGAACTACAATTTCTAATGTTGGGGCATAGTTGACTGAGGCTGGTCGACGACATTGGTTGCCTAGCGTTTTATTGAACTATTAACTCTATTTCTGTTGTATTTAATCGACGTTAATGCCTTATGTGACCTATCTGAAAACTTGGTGCATGTTATTACAAAAGCAACTGTAGTTTTTGCTGTTTTTTGGAAGATGTAAGGTTTGTACGAGGTTAGCGATTTTCATTGTTTTTTGTTTTCGGGACAATTTTGTGGGGAATTACCCTTACAAAACTTTTTTGTGACGTCACTAAAATTTTAGTAATCGCAATGGTCGTGGCGTATCGCAACGAGCTCTGTGTGCAGCCGCCTTAAGAAATCGTTTTTGCGCAGCACAACGATCTGAACTAGCAACCGCTGAGCAGCGTTCTACTACGTAGATAGCGCTTTGTCTAAAAGAAATAGTTATGAATACTTAGCTTTTGCTACGATAATTTAATTTTCGTGCTGAATTATTGGTTCCACAGTGGTGATGACATTGCTATCGGTTCGGAGGTATGAGGTTTGATTCCCGGGCCAGTCAAATCATACACGGTATTGCCACCGCTGTATCGTTTCTTTAAATTTCAAAGCTGTGTTGCCCAGGCGCTAAGCCGCGGAGATGGGCCGCCACTCGTTACGCGCTTCGGCGTAATGCTTCGAGCATAATAAGATGTTTGTATTGCAACAGATTTACCCAGTTCAGCCGTGGAACAGCAACCAAGCTCTTCTTATCAACATCACTGAATTTGCGAAGTCCTCAAGATCTGGTGCGAAAGAGGTTTCGCCCCGACAAGGAGCAGAAGTGGATGCTAAGCAACTGCAACCTGTCCTTGAGCAGCTGGGATTTGAAGTTACTTTGTGTTTAAACAAGAGAAAAGTGGTGAGTAACTTTTATCAATTGCTCAGCGACGTGCTACAGTGATACCGCGGTAAACTTCGTGAGAGGTTTGATACAGAATTGAAACTGGTCGCATTGGGCGAAACCCGACATTTGGGCGCAGACATTTGGGCGCTAGACATTTGGGCGCAAAGGCATTTGGGCGCGAAATGCGTTCTAGCGCACTTCCAACAATCATTTTCTACTTCTTCCAAAAAAAATTTTTTACAAAAATTTTATATTTTCAACGGTGTTAGTAAGTGTTTTAATTTTTGTCTAATTTCATAATTACTACAAGTAATAAGCGAACGAACCGATTGATGTATATTATGGAAACGTAGGAAAAATATAATGCGAAGTCAAGGTCAAGTTACCGATAAGCAAAGACTGATTCTATGTTTAATTAAATGTAGGCTATAATTCGGAGGACCTTACGATAATTATTTTGTATAATGATAAACAAAAGAACGTTTTGGATTTTATGAAAGAGATATTTTTTGTTTGCGGCGATGTTTTTGTTTACTTAACGTATGGTACTTAATTGCTGCAGGAAACAAGCGAATCGACCGATAGATGTAGTTTTACGAATACTTTAAGTGTGAGAAATAATGCGAGGTCAAGAATTTTCACAATTCTTAATCAGTTCATTGGCAATGACCCCAACGCTCCTCCTCAACCTATATGGGAATTTCTACGAGGCATCAGCCACAACTATCAAATAAACCCTTGAACATATTTTTTATTATTCACGCCGACGTAATTTTATTATTTTTGGATCATTCGGTTGCTTTTTGCTCAGTATTTGTGATTTTTTCATCGATTAATTAAACCCGTCATCAATGTGCTCTGTGTTTTCGTTTAAGTAAACAAAAACATCGTCGCAAACAAAAAATATTTTGCATGAAATCCAAAACCTTCTCGTTCTTCATTACATAAAATAATTATCGCAAAGTCCTCCAAGTTATACAATTAATTAAACATAGAAGTATTCTTTGCTTGCATCGCTAACTTGACCTTGACCTCGCATTATTTCTCACACTTAAAGTATTCGTAAAACTACATCTATCGGTCGATTCGCTTGTTTCCTGCAGCAATTAAGTACCATACGTTAAGTAAACAAAAACATCGCCGCAAACAAAAAATATCTCTTTCATAAAATCCAAAACGTTCTTTTGTTTATCATTATACAAAATAATTATCGTAAGGTCCTCCGAATTATAGCCTACATTTAATTAAACATAGAATCAGTCTTTGCTTATCGGTAACTTGACCTTGACTTCGCATTATATTTTTCCTACGTTTCCATAATATACATCAATCGGTTCGTTCGCTTATTACTTGTAGTAATTATGAAATTAGACAAAAATTAAAACACTTACTAACACCGTTGAAAATATAAAATTTTTGTAAAAAATTTTTTTTGGAAGAAGTAGAAAATGATTGTTGGAAGTGCGCTAGAACGCATTTCGCGCCCAAATGTCGTAGACCGGCATTGACATTGGGCGTGCAGCCGTGCACGGTATTTCGGCTATTTAAGATCTCGCTTCCTCAACTGCATCGCCTTCGGCAATATATTATTGTTGGATATGTTACAACAGTGGTTTTCGACCTTTCTGGCGTAGCGGAACCCCAGTGAAACATTGCAGAGATTTGAGGAACCTCTGTGCACTAATTTAACTTATTAATTTACTTGAACCCAGCTCTAAATTGTAAACTTGCGGAACCCTGCACTGTACTGACGAAACCCCGCTTGAAAACCACTGTGTTAGAAGCAGTTTTGCTTGGTGAATAAAAACTAAAAGCAGTAAGCTGGACGAAGCTAGGTACTGCTATTGTTATGATTAAGATCACTGTACGACAACTTGTTTTTTGGTCAACGTCTCAAGCTATGAAAGCGTTACTTCACACCGGTTTACATTACTAAGGGAATCAAGTAAAACCATATTGTGGGATAGCCGGTTATCGAAACACACATTTTTCAGTTTTAACCAGGGATGCGAACTCGCATTTTGATCGAGTACAAGTTCTTCGTTTTGCGAGATCGAGTTCTGTAATTTTTACGGAGTTGATTCTCAGGTTAAGTGTTTTTATCAGGTTTAGGATGAGTTCAAAACTCAATCAGCTTTTTTCGAGATCCAGTTCGAGTTTAGGGAATTTTTTGACGATTCGGAAAAAAAGGGCGAGTTCGAATTCACTGCCGTGGTTTTGTTTCTTATCAAAGTCAACCAAAACAGTGAACACTGGTAAAGACGTGGCCGTTGTGATTCCTGTTTTAACCTTTGAGTTTTTGTGTCAAGCGCTTTGCAAAGAAGCTGCGCGTATTATTTTAATGTCCTGATCACGTAGGCGGGAATAGAACCCTTGTCTCCGGCTATAAACGTACGCTTTACCTATCCATTGAGTGCTCCGTCCCAGAAAGTGCTCACAAGTTACGTTAAAATTAAATTAGAGCTCGTTTTGGCTTTCGCTCTGAATTTTACACCCTGACGATTGCGTTCAAAAGCATAAGAACTAAATAGTACTGTATAATAATCATGAACAAGAGATGTGGCTGGACTTCTATGTACCACAAACATTCAATTTTCTTGAGTGTTTAATCGTGACCTTTGGGGAAATGACATTGTTGAAGGAAGTGACCTACTCCGGATTGCTGCTCATGAGGGTTTAAAGCCCGAAATGGTGTTCTTTGGCTGCTTAGCGTGCTAACCTAGTTGGAATTGCATGGTATTTGTGGAAATGATCGACTTTTTTTCAGGAAATCGAGCAGTGCGTGAGAGAATACTGGGCGAAACTGCAGAACAAGAACCCTTCGATGAGTTTGGTATTTATTGGCTCTCATGGCGAACGAAGTGAGTTGCCAAATTTGGAAATGCTTAATGGAGTTAAAACTGAAAAAACTTTCTATGGTTAGCTAACTACATGACCAGCAATGTCGCACTTGGGTTTCAGCTCCTTCATGGCGGGTTCAATTTACAGCTCAGATAGCCGCGTGGTAAGAGCGTCCGCTTTGGGAGCTGTAGAATTGGGTTTGATTCCGAATCGAGTCAAACCAATGACATTAAAATTGGTATTCACAGCTTCCCTGCTTGACGCTCAGCATCAAAGAAACAGTGTGGATAACAAGCCGGCAAGTTTACTTGTTGTGCCATTGAGAAGGGCACTTGGCGAGATTCCACCATCTTGGTGTGGTAGACAGATGGCCGGCAACTACTAAGCGAGCTCGTGTGACGCATTGTTAGCTTTCTCGTGATAGGAGGATAAATATGCAACAAAATACAAGAAAATGCAGCTGGAGCCGGTCGGGTTATTGCTGAATTAGTAAAGAGCTTCGCAGTCTCTTCTACGAAATTTTTGCTTATAGGCAGCAGTTCGAATGGAATGACACATAGCCACATGGTCTAGCGCAGAGGTCGGCAACCTTTTGCTTTTAAAGAGCCAAAATAGTCCGTTTGTTACAATCCAAAACCCAGACGGAGCCGCAAAACTACCGACAGGTCCAAAAATTTCAGTTATTCCGAAAATAATAACTGAAAAATGGTCTTTGTTTGCCTCCAAAAGGAGCCACAACTGGGGGTTTAAAGAGCCGCATGTGGCTCTGGATCCGCAGGTTGCCGACCCCTGATCTAGCGGCGCCGCGCGCATATTACTAATTCTACCTAACGGGTTCAGTTCTCGGCTGGAGCCGATCGCGTTTGACGTATATAACGGGTGGCTGCTGACTCGAAGAGCAAAAGCTCACTGCGCAGTCTCCCTCAATTACCGTTGAATTTTCACTGTAATATAATTTAAAAATAACTTCCAATATCAGCAAGCCAATCGCAAGAACGAGGGATAGAGCCTGCTTTTGGAGCTGTAGGCTCTGGTTTTGATTCTGAGTCGAGTTGGACTAATTACCGTAGTATTCACGTTTCACAGTTTTCCTGCTTGACATTCATCTGCTTTTCGTGGCCATGTCAATTATTGATATAATGGTTCTATAATAACAAATATTTTTGAGTTGAATCTTTTTAGTGGACAACAATGATCGATTTTTGAGTTACGACGGTATCCCAATGCGAGTGTCAAATATCATCGATCAGTTGAACGGAAGGAATTGTTTTTGCATGGTGGGAAAGCCAAAAATTTTTCTCTTCCAGTTTTGTCGTCAAAGTGAGTTTAGTAGAGTGCTGGTAAGATCAAAAATCAATCTCAAAAAAGCCAAAGTGTTTGAACGTTACACCTTGTATTCTGCTATCATCAGCAGCAGAGCTTGCAATTTTGTTCTGCCCAATAGCGTGCACTTATTGCTGTGCTGTTGACAATGGGTTCCATCTTGACTAGAGATGTAAATGATAAATAATTTAAACCATTGTTTTTTATTGAAATACAAGGAACTGCAAATTTAAAACACGTTTCTTACTATCCCGGAGCAATACTTGTTTTAGAAAAAAAAAACCATTGTTTTTCTTGGAAAAAAAATTGTTTTTTTATTTAATCAAAAGTTTGTTTCTGTTTGCGCAGCTGTTACTACCTTCCTTAGTTTTGACACTGAATAAAAGAGATTAAATGGCATCCATATCTGGTAGTTATCTTACAGCAATGGCTATCGATTTGGGGCGCCCCCTTGCGTGTGAGTGAAATCAAGATGAATTTTCAAGATGTTTACTCCAGCTAAGCAACTAGTGGATAACCTTTTTGGTCTTCAGTTTTTGATGCGGGGCTCCTAGAGCTAGGGTTTGGTGAATCCGGATTCCCACGGTTGGGGATACTGCGGAAGAAGAGGTTCCAAATAAAAATGGGTGTGACTGTTGCTGCTGCATCTGGCGCATACGTGCAATAAGTTCTGGAAAATATGTCTGTGTAACCTGATGTGTGAAGTGGACGATGAATCCCAAAGTGCAGATAGCGAAAACAGGCGGTTTTGCGCTGTAGTGTCCTTTTCATGCACTTCCTAATCAAAAGCTGGGAACTAATAGCAGAGTTTGTACGAGTTTTTAGTCTTGTTACCACCACAAACCATTTATAACGCTTCTAACACTACTGGGACATTCCCAGGAATTACAGCAAAAGGGAGGGGAGCGCATAAGCTACGCCTGTTAACTTTCTTTGAAAGGTGAGCTTTTGTGCTAGCTGAAACTTCTGCCGAACCTATCTTTCTAAAACCTTCATACAACTGTGGTTTCCTTGCAAGCTAACGTCTTAAACCTAACTTTAAAATATTGTTATAGATAATTTGTTTTAATGCCGCTGGATAGTTTTTCGTAGCTAATGTAATTTAGCGTTCTAATATTTTTTTATACGATGTTGAAATTGGACACATTTTGTTTTCCTTTGTTACGTTATAGTGACACGTCAAGCTAGAAAGCCATACCGGTACCGCTGCGCATATTTTGGAATGGTTGAGAAAAAGATAGAGCTGAATTGAAATGAGTACAGTCAAATCTCGATACTATGCCACTCATTGGGACCGAGGTAAAGTGGCATAGTAACGAGAGTGGCATAAACGAAAGTTTGCCTTTTTAACGAAAAATAAACGAAACGATAATGGGCTACAGAATATGTACAGTATTACAAAATGTTTTCGCTTTAAGGCATCTAACTCAGGCCAAAACTCTGACGAATCGTCGTCAGCTGGCGCATGTTTTTTCGGCCACACCGATGATCTCCTTTTTCAATGTAAAGTCAGTTCGCTTGCGCATCTAATTATGCAGCACAGTACAACAATTAAACGTGGCCTACAGTTATACATTGTCACGTCAAAAGGCTCTTTTTACTGAACATTCGTAAATCTTACGTGGCTTAGTAACTTTTGTTTCTATTGATTTTCGTTGGGATTGGGAACGATAAGCGGCATAGTACCGATAGTGGCGGAGTGGCGTAGTATCGAGATTTAACTGTAGAAAACTTGCACTGAATTTTGCAATAGCGGCGTGGTGTATCGGTCAGTATGCTGGACTACGACGCGTGGAGTCGGGGTTCGATGCTGTTCTAGGTTTTGATTTTATGCGTCCGCGGCCCCAGCGGCTTCTTCCCTGGATACGCCCTGTAGGTTGCTGAGTAATCAAAATTAACAGCTTGAAGCTCTAAATGAAAGCAGATATTTTTGCAAAGGTCAACTACGTGCATGTCGGTATCAAACATCTCTGGTGCAATGTCCTTTGATCTTGTAGTGATTTCCAAAGTACTGCGTATATTTCCCACACTATAGTTATGTTTTCGTCGCTTAAAGTTGGGCGCCAGGTATTGGTGCAGCCTATACTGTATTATCAAGAAACTGTTTCTAAATAATAAACCGATAAAGGATTCATAGCAAGTGGAAAACTTCGGCATAAACAATAAAACATTTTACCATTTGAAACACATCCCTACCAAATTATTCCTTGCTAAACAAAAAAACAATGCTGAAAAAACTGTTTTTTTTTTACATCACTAATCCTGACCAACGTTAGTTTGAGAATAACTTTGACTTCATTGTTTCCATATGCTATTATATTGTCTCGCGCGTATGATATAGTAAAAAAGTTTTAGTCTTTGCAATCCAGACAAAATTGGTTAATTGCATATTGTGAGATCATCCGATATATGCGTTTAAGCAGTAGCATTTGGTTTGAGATTGGCATGCGAAAATTTGTGTTTAAGCGGTATGCAATTAACCGATTCGTCTATATATTGAAATGAGTTTAAGGCAAGCCTATTTACTCTGGCCTTGTGTTCGATAATTGTTTTTAGTAGCCCTTGTATTGCACGTTAGTGGTAGCATTATACTGCAGGCTAAAGAGCCTATAATGGTGAGATAGCTGTTGTGGCTCATATAATGATTTAACAACTTTTTGAAATACAATAAATATAGGATGAAAATAAGTTTGAGAGGAATAATAATGGCTAAGTAATTTTCAAAACTGGACGTTTCGACAACACTGATTCAGCTGTCATCATCAGCAGTGCACGCAAAGCAGTACAAAACTAAATGTATTTGTATCGAACTTTCAGTTTTGTACTGCCTTGCGTACAGTGCTGATAATGACTGTAGAATCTCTGTTTCCGAAACGTACTGCTTTAAGGTTTGCTGTGGTTTTACTTTTCCTCCTTAAAACTTTTTTGTTTTGCAGATACCACAGCCAATGCAAAAAGTCGTGCTCAGGGTAATTATTTCGTTACTTGTTTATCTCAAACGATCTGTTATTAAATCCTAGCGAACGATCTGTTATTAAATCATATATTTGTCTCAAAGATGTATTTTTGGTTCAAACTCATTAAAACTAGGACTGTGAAAGTTGTAACGGCGCGGCACGGTAATGTCCCGCCAGCTTTCTTGCCTCGATTAAGTAATTATTTGATATTTTGACTTAGACTAATATCAAAAAAGTAGATCTTCATTATACTCGTTGGTATTACGTCGAAACGTGGAACGAGTAGCGGGGCCCATCTCCGCGGCTTAGCGCCTGGGCAGCACAGCTCCTAAGAAGCATCGCAGCGGTGGCGAGCCGTTGGAGACGCTGTGTCCGATATGACCGGCCTGGGAATTGACCCCTAATCTTCCGCATCGTTAGCGATGTCATTAACAACTCTCGGCCAGTTAAAGACAAATATAAAAAATGTAATCATGATCCCACTGCGTTTTAGCAAATTTCGCACTTGTAGCACTAGTTAGCTTCAACGCTTTTCGCTCTCCGCTTACCAGAAAAGAGTTTTCCTACTTTGATGTCAACATGGCCTTAGTTTGGCCTAGCGGCATTTGCCATGTAAGCTTGCAATCTAAAGACTGTTGATGAATACCAGGGCCCATTTTTACACATAATTGCTTCTACCAGTGCAAACTTCATATTTTGATCTGCTGCATTTAATGTTGTGATTTTTGCTACTTTTTATCCGACGGTTTTGATCTAAATTTCCTTCAGGAATTAGCGTCATACAAATATGCTGTTATTATTACTAGACCGGGTGGCTGCTGACTTGAAGAGCGCAAGCTCACTTCACAGTTTCCCTCGATTGCCGTTAAATTTTCTATTTAATAAGTACCACTACAGTTATTTATTACGTAAATAATTATTTTTTAAATAATTGATTGGCGGTACAGAACTCAGGAATAGCTGTGAAAAAAGCTGTCTCGGCGTTAGGCTTCAAGAAACTTTCTGTCATAACTCTTTTGTGTAGCTTTGAAAAAAGCTGTTTGTCCAAGAAGCTTTTTGTGACGCACTCGTCATTGGGTAATTGCGTCAAAGTGAGAACATTTTTGTTTTTAGATCAAAGAAACAATAGTGTTGGAGGCTTCGGAGTTCACAGTGACGCGACGCGTGAAGTCGAAGTTAACAATCTTCCTCCTGTTGCGCATAGCGAAGCAGATATGCTACAAGCTTATGCTACAGCTGCGGGTAAAGTAGAAGATCTGACTATTCCTGTATTGGCTTAGCTTTTACCTGAATCCGCAGAAAGTCCTGTTTGTAACGAATATTTTCTGAATTTTTTTTTTTTTTTGTGATCTTAGTTGCTTGCTTTATTGATGTTTAGATTAGTATTGTAAGGGAGCTGTTTGTAAAGGACAGCCTAAAAATTAGGGGCTGACTGTAAACCCTACTCTTTGTATTAATGATTTGGTTGATATTTTGTTTTTGATTTTTTTTGTAACCTATATTGCTGTGTTTTTTCATTTTCTCTATGTGTGGTAACTGAATATCACATTGCCAATTATGTATGTCAACGGCATGACTTAGCGAGAATGTGTGCAGGTTACAGATCCCACTTGACGGGTTCGATTCACGGCTGGAGCCGACGTATATGACATGTTACATTGTTACAGTGTGGCTGTTGACTGGAAGAGCGCTAGCTCACTTCGCTATTTCCTTCAATGGCCATTGAATTTTCTATTTAATTATGAGAAAATAATTTCAGCCGATTAGCTCAGTTGTTGAGCGCTTTGCTATCTAAGTCGCGAAGACGGGTCCCGCCTCTCGTTATGCGCTTCGGCGTAATACCGCGAGAATAATGAAGTTTTTTTTTGTTATTTCAAGCCACTTAATTGCAGCTTAGAATTTTTGTGATAGTGAAAAATTACACATTATTTTTCGCTTACTTAAAATCAAAATGTAATAATATGAGCGTCTTGTAATTTTCGTGCAGGTAACAAGGCCTATCGTGACGTGAAAGAAGGTTCCTGGTTTGTGACTGCTCTGTGCAAAGTGTTGAAAGAACAAGCTCACTCTGAAGACCTGCTCAGCATGTTGACTAAAGTAAGGATTCTGTTTGTACCGTATTTACTCGATTGTAAGCCGCGGGTTATAAATATTTTTTCATTATCATTTGCGCGGCTTACATTTGAGGGCGGCTTGCATTTTTTTATTAAACGATGTAAAAAAAATTATTTTTATCAAGGCGTCCGATGTGGCGATGTGCAAATTCAGTTCACCCCAAAAGCGTGAGAAAGTGCTAACTGCACTTTTAGTCCACAGCGACGTATTTGTTTTGCAAACTGAATCGTGGTGCTAAACGTTTCCGCCACGATTGCGAAAGTTAATGTAAATCGCGCAAAGCGACAACCACTTTGATCATTACCTATTTGATGTCTGCTATTGTTGTCGAGAATAGGAAGTTTATCAACTACCGGAGTACCGGTACGTAAAACATTTTATTAGATCGGTTTATAAACCTATTTTTTAGATTTAAAACCAGTACAGGTGCGGCTTACAATGGAGGGCGGCTTACATTAATTTTTAGCGCTTAAAACGTGCGGCTTACAATCGTCGGCGGCTTACGATCGAGGGCGGTTTACAATCGAGTAAATACGGTATTTAGTCGGATATTTAAAGCGGTCAAACGTGATAACGAGCTCGCTTAACGTCAAACGTGATAACGTGAAAGTTGCCGACCATCTGTCTACCATACCAAGGTGGGAGAATCCCGCTAAGCGCTTTTCCCAATGGCTTGACAAGAAAACTTGCCGACTTATTTTCCACACTGTCCCTTTAATGCTGAGCGAGAAGTGGTGAATCAAAAGTGAATCTACAACACCAGAGACGGACGCTCTTACCACTCGGCCATCTGAGCTGTTGTTGGGATGAGGTTATAAATAAATAAATAACTTAGGTTATTTTCAAACTATATTACACTGATAATTCAACAGGGGACTGCGAAGTGAGCTTGCGCTCTTCGAGTCTGTAGCCAACAGGTCAAATGCAATCGGCTCCGGGCGCGGATCGAACCTGTTACTTAGGATTTGCAACCTGCGCGCGGTACCGCTAGGCCATATCGCTGACTAATTTTGCCATACTCTTTGTTTCTGGGTAGTGAAAGCTTGAAAAAAATTATTGGGTAGTTCAAACTTGAACATTATATCGAATGGTATTGGATTGAAAGGCAAGCTGTGTTGCGAAACTGCAGTGTTGCTTTGGTAGCAAAGCATAGTCTAAAGTAAATTGTCATTTTGTGGTGACGTTTGTTTACACCTTATTTTTTCGGAGAAGTTTTGATGAAACCTTTTTTTCAAGCTAAACTTTACGAAATTTGTGATGTGTTATGAAATAGAACAATGTGCAATTGTCTGTGCATACAGTCATGTGGTTTTCTCGTGAGATATCGATAGAGACGTTATTGTGATTTCGCTTAAGAGTTGCCCACCGATTTTTAACCATTTAGAGGCCCGGACGTACCGTTAATGCGCTTTTTTTCAATATCAGTGAATTTGCCGGGGACCATTTATTGCTGGACGTCAAGTGGGAAAGATGATATATATGACCCGACTTGGAATCGAACCCCGGTTTACCGTTTCTAAGACAGATTTTTTAACCACTCGGCCATCTTGGCAATTTGTGAAAGTTGCCATTGTACATTTTGCGAAATCAAATCTCCATTATGTTCGCGGTATTACGCCGTAGCGTCCAACAAGTGGCGGGGCCCATCTCCGCAGCTTAGCGTCGAAGAATCGTCAATTGCAAGCCGTTGGCGACACTGTCCGCTTTGGCCGGCTTGGAAATCGATAGCAATGTCGTAACAACTAATTTGACCGGTTGCATTTGTATAGGTGAACAGTATGGTGAAGACAAATGCTAGCAGGGAAAATAATGAAGTGGCTGTGCAACTCTCTCAATTCTACAGCACACTGAGTAAAAAGTTGAGATTTTACCCCCAATAAAGACACGGTGAAGAACATTATCGTCTTGTTAAAGTAACCAGATTTTGTAACAGTGATTTATATGGTAAAATTGACCTGATAATAGCTTTACAAATTCGAGCTACGAATGTCATAACGAAAAGAAATACTCCCTTACACAGTTTTGGGTTTGCAAAGGTTTTGTTGATTATTTTGAATATAAGTTCTTATTCGTCAAATATTTGTTTGTGGAAATACTGTATAATGCATTAATAAGTTTTTGATCAGCTTTGTAACCTTCGGCTTGTCTGGTCATCCAAAATTGTTGAGTGTTCTTGATATAAATGGTGTGGGTTTGATTCCCTATCAAGCCAATTCACTAAGTGTGAATTAGCTGATGAATACATTTTGCGTTAGTGCCTGATTATCTCACCCCCCCTCCCCCCAAAAAAAAGTTTTAATTTGTGTTAGCCGTGATGAATACAATGCTTGTTCATTTTCGTTGATGAAATTACGAAGTTTTGTTTGTTTTTGCTGGTGTAAGTAGCTAATTTGTCGTGCACAGTGTAGTGATCTATTGATGCGGAGAGTAACGGTAAGAGGTCGATGGCGGACCGTATCAATATGTTAGTGCTTCGTTACTTTCAGATTTACAAGACCACAAAATAAAAAAACAAGACGACAAAATTTACAAGACCGCAAAAAAGTTAATTTTTGATTGCCCCATTTTCTAAAAAGTTTGTGGACTTGCCCTGTTGTTCTTGGTAATTCTTTACTGTGCACTTTTGATTTTACTGCACTTTTATTATCCAGTGTACGCTGTGATAACCTTGCCCACATGTCCAGTTTAGTTTCAGTCTCCCTAAAGCCAACGGACTTTCAGCATCACAATCAACTTTGTGTTGTCACAATTTAAAAAGTGATTATGACATCAAAAATTTAATTGCTATTGTAGAAAGTGCGTGGCTATGGACAGAGGAATTGTAGGCTACGTGCTTGCGCGAATTCATTCATGATCACCGTGCAGCATTCAAGAAGACTCTTATTCGCATTGGCGGAATTCAGAGGGATGGAAACCCCTCCAAATTTTTGGCTATGCGTATTAATTAATGTCTACTACAATCTTCTAGACCTACGTAATTGCAAAACTAGCATTTTTTCCAAAATCTCCCTAAAACTTTTCTAAATCAGCCCCGGGTGGAGTATGCGACAGCTATAGCATGTATAGAATTGTGTGATTTGTGTATTTTAAATTTTACTGTAAAAGAAAACTTAATCATGAAAATTTTTAGCCATAATACTGTCTATTTGTGGCTTAAACTTACCCTGTCAACATGTCCAATTTTAGTGTTCTTCAGGCCTACGGTTTTTGATTTTAGTTCTTTAAAGGTCATATACCACCAAATTTGTCGTTTTGCTAAGTTTGTTTTTTTTCAAGAGTTTATACTCAGATTAAGAAAATCTCCAAATATTTTGCCGTATGGTGGAAAAACGACGGAGTTATTACGCTTCAAAGTACGCGATTTTCAAAGTGCTAAAAATATTCTCACGGTGCCGTGACGTCATTGGTGAACAACCGCGAGTTTTGTCGCTGTTAAATAGACTAGATCAGACGGGAGAACTAGCAGTTAAGGGTAGGGTATAAAGGTAGCCTTTTCTGTTTGCATAATGTTTGTGTATTATTTGAAGTGAATAAATTACCGTAGCTTTATTTCTGCATAAAGCTGTGAGCTTAATAGCAAACAGAATAGCTTTGAATGTTGAAAAGAATAGTTCAACTGTTTTATTAATCAAATCGCGTGTTTAAACCCACGTCATTCTTCAGAACTGAATTTTTTTCCAATGCTTGTCACCACACATGCTAGTAGCACTAGTCTGTTTCTTCGTCCCAGTATTTTCCAGATCCAGCGAGTGAATCTTCTGTACGCGATGCATCTGTATGTTCTGTGACAAAAAGTTAGAACTAACGTATGCGACTGTGCGTACTGTATCTTCCAAAATCGTGATAAACTATAAGTTATAATGTATTTTTATTTTGGGCTATCAGTTGGAACTTTTCAGATTTTATTTGGGTATCGGCTGATTTTTTTCTGGCGGACCGTGCACATCTCGAAACTCATAGTATGATGCTTCCAAACACATCCACGTGTAGGCAGCTGGCTTGAAAACCAGGAGAGTCCGTGATGCAGTTGACACGTTTCTCCAATCTCTTATCGTTGACTGCATCGGCTTGCATCTTTCACATTGACACCTGTGACACACATTTTTCTTTGTTACGATAATCGAAAACTTCGCAGTGATGAAATGACAAACGAACGGCAAAACCACTACCTTACCAGATGTCTACATCTGTAGTTGAACCATCAGTTTCATCCACATTGGACTCTGCGCAACTGCTTGAGTCGGTGCTGCTATTGGATAAACATGCTGGCATAGGTAGAGCCTGGGTTCGAATTGATAAGGCAAAACATCAGTCGGAATGTCAATTTCTTCTATATTGCTATTTTCACAATCATAAGCAACACTGAGGAGCGTATGAAATATGAAACATATTCTGCAAACAAAGCTAGCGTTAACTAATGACTCACTGGTTGCTGGTCTACATTTTGCAGCTTTCCATGCTTATCTTTTTTTTAATTTTATCGCCAGTTTTGCTCAGTGACTCAATCAACGCTTTATTATTCTCAACTAGCAACAACTGTACCATATTTCAGTGCAGCCTATAATTCTGAGACTTACTTTCACTTTTTCCATTAACCGCTTTTGGGAGCACTAAACTGGCCCCTCTCTTCTTTCTTTATGAACAGGCCCCTGCTCACGTACGATAGATAACACATAAAATTCAAAATTGAAATGCATTTACTGCCTTTTTTCAAGAGTTGATCGCCACAAAACCGGCAAACGCATGGTTGTCACAGCGGCGACTCTCAACAGTTGTTCACCCGTGACGTCATAACCTCGCTTTCACGAAAATGCCGAAAAAGAGATTTTGCGACCACTTGTTAGTAAAATGACGTTTTTTGGTCATATAAAATCATTAGCAATGGCATTTAAACGAAAAAAATCTGCAAAAACTTGCAATTTAAATTTGCCGAAAATAGGTGGCATATGACCTTCAATAATCAATTTTTTTGATGTCGTTAGTAAAAAAAAAGATTATTTCGTGAAAAGTTGATTATGATGCAGAAACAATCTTGGGCCTAAAGGACTTGTTGACAGGGTAATAAGTGTGTGCTGTGCTAAAACATTTCGGTAAAAATTCCTTGATTTGTACACAGTAAGCTTTAGTTGTTTTCGATTCATAATTTGTTTTTTCGTAGTTAAAGTGTAGATTTTGTTGCGGATTTTATGTATGCATTACTTCAAAATTAAATTAGCTTGTGGTGGCGTCCTACTGTGTTGAGCTTGATTTGATTTGACAAAATGGTTTGGTTAGCGCATGGAGTTGGTCGAGAGGTTGGTGGTGCGTTTGAGTTCTGAAACTGGTTTCGTGAGTTCAGTGCGCAACTGGGTCATCTTCCATGATGCATGTACTTCACCGGTATATGGACCTGAGCTGCAATTTTGAGGCTTGAGCGAAATAATATTAATAAAAATTGCAAGATTTTCGAAGGTTTTTAATAAACGTTCCCGTCAACTTGATTTCATGAACGAAAAATGCAAGTTATAAATTTAGCATTTTTTCAAAAAAAGAAAAGAATTTAAAGAATATTATTCATTTTCCTATTTCTTGTTTTGCATTAAGTACGGAAAAAAGTTCGAAGAAGTCCCTATACTATTTAGGACCATTTTTCTAAATCGTCTAAATCCAAAGAGATTTTTATGAGGGGTAACGACTAACGTATTAGTTGCATATTTATCCTATCACGAGAAAGCGATCAATGCGCTATACGAGCTCGCTTTCGAGTTGCCAGCCATCTGTCTACCCCACTAAGATGGGGGAATCCCGCTAAGTGCTTTTCCCAACGGCACAACAAGTAAACTTGGCGGCTTGTTCTCCACACTGTCCCTTTAATGCTGAGCGTCAAGCAGGGAGGCTGTGAATACCAATTTTACGTTCATTGGTTTGACCCGACTCGGAATCAAACCCGAGTCTGCAGCTCAAAAGACAAACAGACAATTACCCAAGCCATTCGTTTTCTTATTTGCACATTTCGCTGTAAATCTAAAAACTGTGTATGTAGCCAATTAGGCCCACTTCCGAGTGGTTGTAACTGACAGTTCTTCACTCAAAAAATCTGTATGTCGCAACCATAGACACCTTGAATAGAAGGACTGACGGCTGACTAACTCGGGTTTTTATCTTGGGTCTCAAATTTTTTACATGGTTTTGTAGAAAAGTACGTTTAAAAGCAGATAGAAGCGTCAAACTTGGCATTTACCTTAAGTAGTGATGCAGGGATATCTAGATATCCCTGTAGTGATGTAAAAAAAACAATTTTTTAGCGTTGTTTTTTATTGTTTTTTTTTTCGTTTTTTATTTGTTAAGTAAGGCGTAGTTTGGTAGGGATGTGTTTTAAATGGCGAAATGTTTATTCCGAAGATCCCTTCATCGGTCTATTAATTAGAAGCAGTTTTTAGATATTAGGCTACAGCAGTGCCGGAGCTTGGCCAACTGAGGCCCCCCGAAAACTTCACGTGGGGCCCCCTTTATCCGCATGCAAAATAGAAGGTAAAGGTGGTTTTACACGGAATGCAATTTTCATCCGATTTTGCATTTCATGCATACCGGTATTCGTGCGATTTTTGAAGAACGAACCTGACAGATATGTCTTCACACATAATGCGATTGCATCCGAATCTACGCGAGGGCGTAGGCAAGGGTGGTTTCGGGGGCTCAACCCCCCCTCATTGGTGTTGCAACGCTTGTGCTTTTGTAGCCGATATTCGTTGATCTGCAGTAAAAAACGATAATTTTGGTCCTTGCTTCATCTGCGATTGTTATGACAGCATAAGCCCACTGTCCTAACGTTGCTCAATTACGAAGTGTCATTGTTGCGTCACAATATTCTTTACCGCTCTTGCACAATCGCACTTTTGTCGGCAGCGTGGCGCAGTGGTTTGGAGCGTCATTTTACGACGACCATGATCGCATGGTGAATGGTTTAACTCCCAACCTAGTCTCGTTGTTGCGTCGTCCTTGGATAAGATAAGGATAAGATACTTTAAGATGGATACCTCTGCTTGGTGGAATGTGGCAAGCAGCAAATTTAAGAAGTCAGAAGAAAATTCAACCGGAAAACTTGGAAACAAAGGCAATTCCTAAGCGAGTCTGGATTCGTCCTGCGCTTAGCGTCTCCGCCGCTTTCTCTTGATAGGAGGATACAGATGAAGAAATCAATCAATCAGTTACGAAAAGCGTTGGCCCTCGGCTCGTATTCAAGGTGAGAGCAACAGCTACTGTAGTAGATAAAATAAATAAAAAAATAACTGGGGTTATTTTCAAATTATTGAGAACAGAAAAGCTAACAGTAACCGAGGGAGACTGCAAAAGGAGCTTGCGCTCTTTGAGTCCGCAGCCACCCGGTATAGGTCTGTTATTGTCCTTCGGCGCACGCAGGGGGGGACACGGTGCCATGTCCGATTTTGCATCTACGTACCACGGTGCCATGTCCCCCCCTCCCTCTTGCAGCAGCAGCAGCTTCCTTTCACTTATTTTTTAGACAAGCTGCAATAATATTTTTGCATTGTTTATATTGACTGCACTCACTGCATGCTCTTTATCGTTAAAAAGGTGTGCTAAAATGAGTGTTTTTTATGTGAAAACCGCAAAAATTCGTTGGTGGCTGGGGGCTACGCTCACAGATTCCCGGTTGTGCACCTCCCTTTGCCAAATCCTGGGTGCGCCACTGTATATGTCAAATACGATCGGCTTGCCACGTGTACTACAGTATAGTTAGCGGAGAGTTTTTGTGGTATGGGCGACATACTAGAATTGTGATATAGCTTCCGCTCTTCACTTACCACAGTATGAATATCTGCCTTGCGCAATCGCGTCATAAGTGACAACATCGAAGTTAAAATCCGGCTAAGTGTATCAACCCCCCTCCCCATTGAAAATTCTTGCCTACGCTGCTGCATCTACGTACCCTAGTCGGAAATCTACGCCCGTATTTTAATACATTTTCGTTTACGTAAATTGCATCTTATTCTGTGTAAAGCCGATTTTGCATTTCATGCACGTTCGTGCGATTTTTGATGAAGGAGCCTGAAGGATATGTCATTACACAAAATGCGATTGCGTCCGATTTTGCATCTACGTAGCCTACCTATTATATATGTAAGTGGGCAAAACTTATTTATTATCGGTATTATTATTATTATTTTTTTTTTTCGGTATTGCACGCTAAAATTTAAACCGTTCAGATGGCCGAGTGGTATAGAGCGTCTGCTTTTGGATCAGTAGACTTGGCGTTCGATTCCGAGTCGGGTCAAACCAATGAATGTAAAATTGGTATTCACAGCTTTCCTGCTTGACGTTCAGCATTAAAAGGACAGTGTGGAGAACAAGCCGGCAAGTTTACTTGTCGTGCCGTTGGCAAAGGCACTTAACGCGATTCCCCCATCTTGGTGTGGTAGACAGATGGCTGGCAACTCGAAAGCGAGCTCGTATAGCGCATTGATCGCTTTCTCGTGATAGGAGGATAAATATGCCAATAATTATAATAAACAATAAAAAAAAATGCAGCACAAAAACAGCTTCAAGAATAGCGTGAGAATGTAACATGTACTAACAGGGAAAAGGGACAAAACCCAGAGAGTTTAAAACCTGCATCAAACTATGGAAACACTAATCAAATCATTGGAAGATGTTTTGCACGGCCACAAAATCTAACCATGACCAGGGGGGGATGCATCCCTCCCCACCAGATATTTAGTTGGTTGGTTAGTGTCTTTTATTTCCGTACCGTCAACACAAGAATAATATGCATAAATAACATACAGTATAATTGGACAGCTCGAGAAAAAGGAAGAAGCAACAAAACGATAAACGTTGTAACATGCAAGGGAAGAATAGAAGATCAAGAAAAATAACATGAGAAGCATGGTTGCAGCAACCGACAATAGAGATTTATCAAATAAAGAAAAAGAGCACACACACTCACACAGCACAGAAAGAAAAAAAAAAAAAAAAAACGTCGGTCAGATAAAAAAGACAGCAAAAAGAGTCACAGATTCCACACTGCCATGCTATGGTGCAATGGTAGGAAAACATGACAGTATGTGGCCTTTCAAGGTTAATCCAAGTCGTAACAGCGCTTATAGAACTGATAAGCTAACGAAGAACACAAGCAAGAATAAACCACGTAATGCCCGCCTTAATTACCCCGAGCGCTGCCGATAATAGAAAACCCTAAAAGGCCCAACAGGCAAAAAAAACTACCAAAAGAAATCTTGTCCAGCCAGACCACCGATTGAAAAACATCCCGAGCCATGAAGCCAGATGTTTGAGAACCAGTGAGCTAAGCCGTTTCCAGAAGTCTGTGATATCTCAACATGGCAAAAACTTTACAGCAGGACCGACCGACAGAGCAGAAATAATACTAAATATGGCAATGTTAAAGCAAGCTAAATTTGGCATCGGTCGGCTACCTCCAGGTCTTGCGATCTCACATAATTTTAAGCCTAAAAAATAAATAAATAAAATAATAGCGCATGTCCGATGTCCAAAGGCGTAAGATGGTGGTTGGAAACAGGATACACAATGTAGAAGTCTGTAGAAATTGCGTGCAGGTCAGTTGATCACCTGAAAGTACAAAAAGGCAAAACGAAGCAATGTCTGTTAGAAATAAGAAGAAAAAATAATAATGAAATAAAAATACTGTAGTAATAATAACAATGGCAATATTATGTCCAGAGACAGGTTGCTGGCTTAACACACCATTACAATATGTTACGAAATGAAATGGAGAGGTGCAGAGATACAGCCAAGGACACTGGACAGTCTAATAGCCATTTATGAAGTACTGTTTCAATTTCTTTTTAAACGCACTGATTGTCCGGGATTTTCTAATGGCGATTGGAATTTCACTCCATACTTTCGGCCCGACATATCGTATGGATTGTTGGCTTACCGTACTACGGCAAAAAGCGGGAACTAACTGACTGTTGCTATGAGTTTTAATTGAAAATATTTTAGACCGAAACATATGGAAGAGCACCTTGATGATATTTATACGTAATTACTGCTACATCGTGTTGAATTGATTTATTGAGATTTGCAGTTGTGTGTTTCATTATTGTGGTTTATCACTCACCGATGCCGGCGCTGCTGGTAAATAGGTTTTACCGGGGATTTTGGAAAACGTGGCTTTGACGAGAAGGTAGCTGTCTGTAGCGGTGAGTGAGGTTACTATTTCTTTGGAAATATTGCTATTAGCTTACTATTTGTCATCTGAGTATTTGCTTTACTGTTTTACATTGCTAAAGTTGACGAGTGGCTTATTATCCATTGAGTACCTAAGACTTATTGACTTACCAGCTACAACAGGAGTGATGTTTTTTTACAGTCAGTTAGGACATTTCTTTCCAAAGAAATATTTTGTCTAGTGTACTGCAATTTGCAAGCCTATTACTTGGTGGGTAAGTAATCTGCGCTTACTGATTTATTTGTGAGATTTGTTACAATAGGTTGCGTGATAAATTGTAGAAGTGTGCTTGTTTTTTCTTTTCAAGCTTTACAGAGACAGGTTTAGTGGCTGGTTGTGCCTTGTAATCTATTTGATTATATAAGTGTTAAGTTGAGTTTGCCTGTCTGTTTGGATTTTAAGTGTTGTGTGACAAGTTTACTGTCGAATTGTTACGTCACAGTCTAGTAATATGGCTGACTCTGAAACCGTAAATATGGATGCAGAATCTTTATCCTGTAAAGCTTCTACTGAAAGTTCATTTGTAAAACGAAATCTTGAAGCCTTGAATAAGATTAAGATTAACTTTATCAAGTTAAAGATGGAAATTAACAGTCGCATGAGAATCAATAAAAAGATCATTGATTTGGCTGATAGAGGAGGGGAGTTGTTGTTGGAATCTGCCACTATACAAGGCTTGATGATAGGAAGTTTTGAAGATATGCAAGTTGATAAGTTGTTGGATAGTAGGCCTATTAACTTTTTGAATGAAGAATGTGTTAAGCTTTTTGCTGAAGCCAAGAAACAAGTTAGGAAAAAATCTGAAAGCTGCTCTGGGGATAGTGGAGATGAAGTGTTCCAATTGCCTCGGAAAGTATCTAGGCCCATTCATGCAAGAAGTTGTGCGGCCGGTGGTACAACATCTCATGGTGAGAAAGATGTGTGTGGTGAGGTAGGTGCCCCAGTTTCAGGTGCTAGTAAGCAGGCCCTGGGACCTTCTAATGCTACTGTTACAAGTGCTATGGAAAATGAGTTGGGTAGACTCAACCTAGGTGCTCCTCCTGGTTTCCAGAATCTTGCGAATTCTGGAGCTAGTCAGCCTGTCATGAATCCTTGTGCAAGCAATTTAAATGCTCCGTCTGGCTATCAATTTCCAGTGAATTTTAAATTCAAGCCATTTAATGGCTCCTGATGTTCAGTTTCCAATACATCCTAGTGCCTATACTTATCGTCCTCCCATCGAGTCATTTGATGGTGACTGCTTAAGTTATTGTGAATTTATTGAAAGTTTTGAGAAATATGTCGCAGCTGGAACTGACGATGGTTATTGTCTACTACAGTTACAATCATTATGTACCGGTGAAGCTAAAAGTGCCATTGCTGGATTGAACAAGATTAAAGACAAAACGGAAGCATATCAGCTAGCCAGATCACGTTTGAATTCACGTTTTGGTGACAGAACAAGATTAATGACGTGCGTGAGGAAGGACTTGCTAGTTGGAGATAAGCTAAATGAGTGGAATGGAAAGGCCTTAATGGCTTTAAGTGATAAGATGTTCTGCTGTGAAAGCACATTTTGCAGTTAGGGCAAATTAGCAGAATTAAATAGCTCTGATGTCATTGAGAAACTATTTGACCGACTCCCTTATAAGCTTAAAACAGAATTTATATCTGTTTCTCAGAGGAACTGCAACTCTGGAAGTTTCTTCGATCGAAGAAAAATTGTGGAAAAAGCTGCTAGAGATGCTGACAGTTACCTCGGTCAGCATTTTTATCAAAGCTTCAGTCAGAAGAAAGGTAACAAAGCGGCAGCACAGACAAGCCTTGGCATTTCTAAGAAAATTAATGTTTGTGCAACCAAAGAAGAAACTCCCAGTGACAGTGGTAAACAGAGACTGAGTTGTTTTGTATGCAAAGAATCGCATCGTCTGTGGCAGTGTGACGATTTTAAAGAATGGCCAGTACAGAAGAGAAATGATTTGGTGAAAGAAAAGAAGCTTTGCTTCAACTGCCTGCAAGGTGGGCATGGTGTTAGGTTTTGTCGATTAAAACGTAGTTGTTCTCATTGCTTCAAAAGGCATCACACTTTGTTACATCTAAATGATAGTACGCCTTCCACTGAAGCCTAGCTTGATGACTCAAATCCTGATTCAAAGAATTCAAAGATCAATGTGCTTTGCAACAAGTATAAAGAGTCTAGTAGAAGTTGCAAGAAACTTCACAAGGTTGTACCCATAAAGATCTGGTTGGAGGATCCCAGTGATGCTGTTGTCACTTGGGCATTTATGGATGAAGGTTCTGAAACTAGCCTTTGTACCTTTGACTTTGCTCAGAAATTGGGTGCGAAATTGAAGAATGTTAACATACAAGTGTGTACCAATAATGGTGTGTCTGCTGTCAACCAAGAAATTGAATGTTTGTATATTAAAGGTTTAGATCAGGGGTGTGCAACCCACGGCCCGCGGGCCACAATCCGGCCCTCCAGGCCAGTCAATGTGGCCCTCGACGATGGCAGGACAAAAAAAAATTTTTTTTTAAATCAATTTATTTAGCTATTTGTACCATCTATAATACACGGGTTGTGTTTAGCATTTTATAATTTTATACATATTTGACGGTGACTGGCCCTCGACGTTGTTAAAATTTTCGAAAGTGGCCCCCCAGTGAAAAAGGTTGCACACCCCTGGTTTAGATGAACCAGCTACGTTTAAGGTCAGCAACGTGTTGGTTCAAGAGAGTATCATTGATGTGAGCTCTAGCATTGCAAGTGATAGCACTCTTAGGGATTACATGCATCTGAAGGACTTGAGATTTCCTCAACTTGTCTCCAATCGAGTCGAGCTGCTTTTGGGCCAGAACTTACAAGACGCCTTTTGCGTTACTGAATTAAGATATAGTGCTGGAAATGAACCTCATGCTTTGCATACAGCTTTGGGTTGGGCACTGTGGGGTAATGACCATTTAAATTCTGAAAATTGTGATGTTGGTTTACGTCTGCAGGTTAACTGTATTTTAGAGCGAAAGCCTGTGTGCGAGGAAATTCTAAATGTTCTTCATCAAGATTTTAAGGATATCGACTTACCAGAAGATATAGAAATGTCAAGAGATGATAAACGAGCTATGGCGATTTTTGAGGAATCTGTCACAAAAGAATCTGGGCACTACAAAATTGCATTGCCTTGGAAAGAGGATTATCCAGTGCTACCCCATAATCGAGGAGTTGCTGAAAATCGGTTAAAGGGTTTGAAGAGGAAGCTTTTATTGGATTTACAGCTACGTGATAAGTATGTTAACAAAATTAATGAATACCTTGATTGTTGTTATATTAGTGCTGTTCCTCCAGATGATGAAGCTCCTCAGGCTGGGAAGGTATGGTATGTACCTCATCATTGTGTATCTACTTCTAAGAAGTTTCGCATAGTTTTTGATTGTAGCGCAAAGTATCAAGATGTTGCGCTGAATGATAAGTTAATACAAGGGCCAGATTTGACTAATTCCCTTGTTGGGGTATTTTTGCGTTTCAGGCAGGAACCTATTGCCTTTGTTGGTGACATCAGATCAATGTTTCACCAAGTGCTGGTTAGAGAGGATGATCGTGATGCTCTGAGATTCCTTTGGTTTCCTGATAAAGACATGGATCGACCACCAGTAGAGTACCGGATGAATGTGCACCCATTTGGATGCAAGTCTTCGCCGTCAGTTGCCGCGTTCGCTCTGAGGAAGGTCGCAGAGGACAACCTGACTCTTGCTGACGACTCTGTGATTGAAACGGTTCGTAGGAATTTTTATGTAGATGACATGTGCAAATCGTGTGCTAGCGTTGATGAGAGTGTTCATCTTATCAAGCAGCTATGTTTGTTGCTTTGATCAGGTGGTTTTCATTTGACTAAGTTTATTGCGAGTAACCAGGCTGTTTTAGATTCTGTCCCACCTGAGGACCTAGCTAGTTGTGTTGTGGACGCTGACAATCGGGAGCTCCCTACTCAAAAAACCCTTGGCGTGTGTTGGAACGCTCAGCTCGATCATTTGGAGGTAAAAGTGAGTATTCGTGGTAAACCGTGTACTCGGAGGGGATTACTCTCCATGATAGGGCAGGCTTCCGACCCTCTTGGGCTTCTTCAACCGTTTCTGCTTCCTGCCAGAAGGGTGTTACAGCAGGCATGTCGCGCGGGGTTAACGTGGGATGAATTAGTTTCCTCTGCCGGGGTGGGCATTAAGGAGTGGGATAAGTGGATTGAAGCTTTACCGTGTCTCGAGTCTGTGTCTATTCCTAGAAGTTTTAAGTTGCTTGGGAGAAAAGTGGAACAGATAGATTTGCATGGTTTTTGTGACGCATCTACTCTGGGATACGGCAGTTGTGCATATTTGTGTGTAAAGTATTCTGATGGTTTTATACACTGTTCTTTTGTTCTTGGTAAATCTCGTGTTGCGCCCCTTCGGCATATTACTATACCTCGCTTAGAATTGACTGCCGCTGTGGTTGCTGTGAAACTAGCTTATACTGTGCGTCGAGAGGTTGAGTTTGTGATTAATCGTGTTGTGTTTTGGACGGATGCTGTTGTGGTTTTACGTTACATTAATAACTGTTCTAGCCGTTATAAATCTTTTGTTACTAATCGACTTGAGCTTATTCACACGCTAAGTTCCCCACAACAGTGAAGGTACGTGCCCACTGAATTAAATGCTGCCGATTTAGCCTCGCGGGGTATTTGCCCTAGTAAAGTTGATTGTGCTGGAATGTGGTTTGATGGTGCGCCGTTTTTTACGTGCAGTGAACTGTCATGGCCTGAACAGCCTAAATGGTCTACTGCTGCCGATGAAGAAGACGCTGAATTGAGGAAAGTCAAAATATCCTTAAACGTGGTCCTACCTGGTTTCTTACACCAGTTAGTGCATCGATACTCTGGCTTTACTTCACTGCAGAAGTCTGTGGCCTGGCTACGCCGGTTCGTGCTTTATGTCAAATGGAAGAAAAAACCGAGCTTGAATCCACTCGTTACTGGACCCCTGACGTTACCAGAGCTGGAAAACTCATCAACGGCTATTATTCAATTGGCTCAAAGAGAGGAATTTTCTGATTGCCTAAAGGTTTTGCCAAGTTACTCCAAATTATCTGAGGTAAAACCCATATCCGATCAACTTTTAAAGGAGTATCCATGTCTCCGGAGACTACAAACGTTAAATCCGTTTGTGGTTCAAGATACGTTGCGAGTTGGAGGAAGATTACAGAATTCGCCCTTGTCAGAGTCTGCAAAGCATCCGATTTTGCTTCCAGATAAGCATCACGTGACTAAGTTATTGATTTTGGAATATCACAATCGAGAAGGGCATCTTGGTTGTTAACAGGTGCTAACTGCAATACGTCAGCATTATTGGATCTTGAAAGGAAGAGCAGCTGTAAAGAATGCTTTGAAAACCTGTTTAAATTGCCGTTTTTGGAAAGCCAAGAGAGGGTCTCAACAAATGGGAACTTTGCCAGAACACCGAGTAGCACCCAACCCTCCTTTCGCTGTTTACGGAACTGACTTTATGGGACCTCTATTTGTGAAAATTGGAAGGAGCTCCTGCAAGAGATACGTATGTATTTTCAACTGTCTTTCTACAAGGGCGGTTCACCTAGAAGTAATTCAGTCGCTTGACACAAGTGCCTTTATTCAAGCCTTACGCCGCTTTTGCAACAGACGAGTCAGTCGTGCGTCCTAAAGTCATGTATAGTGACAATGGTGGAAATTTTGTGATGGCGAACAAAGAGATTAATGAAGGAATAAGGTTATGGAATACAAAGTGCTTTCAGGATGTGTTGTTGAAGGAAGAAGTTGAGTGGCGTTTCAACCCTCCCTTGGCGTCACACCAGGGTGGCTTTTACGAGGCTTTCTTTCGCATAGTCCGTCAAATTCTAAGATCTGTGGCCGGAGAGGCTACTTTAGAAGAATTTGACCTATTAACGCTGATGACAGAAATCGAACGAATCTTAAATAATAGACCTATTTCGGATTTGCCTTCGTCCCCACATGAGTTCGCAGCATTGACACCAAGTATGATTTTGAGTGGCTGTATGGATGATGCTGTTCCTCCGGGTGTGTTTCTTAAAGCAGACGGTTATCGACGCTCCTGGAAAAAAACTCAATGTCTTGCGGACAATTTTTGGAAACGGTGGCTCGTTAAATATTTGCCTCTACTTCAGCCTCGTTCGAAATGGTTTGGAACTACCGATAATTTGAAATGTGGTGATTTGGTGCTGATAGTAGATGAGCAGACTAGTCGTGGTTGTTGGCCGAAGGCGATTGTTGTTGAGGTAATGCCAGATAAAAACAATTTGGTGCGAAGAGTCAAAGTAAGAACCAGTGACAATAGACTGTTTGTTCGCGACATTCGTAAGTTATGTTTGCTTGAAGGCTGTCAGGACTGATTCAATACGATGACATAGTTCTAACTCTGCTGTGGCTATCGTTATACTTTGATATGTGTATGTGATAATTTTTTTTGATCATTTCTTTATGCTCTATTTTTCATTTCTCAGAACGAAATCTGCAATTAAGCTGTCTAGTGGAACGTTGAACGTTTTGTTTCAATTTTAGTTGTGCTCGGTGTGTTCTACTAGTTTTGGATTATCTTGTTATCTGGAATGATTGTGTAAAAACGCTCGTCGTCATACTCTCGTTTTTAGGGGTGGGTATGTCGAATTGATTTATTAAGATTTGCAGTTGTGTGTTTCATTATTGTGATTTATCACTCACCGATGCCGGCGCTGCTGGTAAATAGGTTTTACCGGGGATTATGGAAAACGTGGCGTTGACGAGAAGGTAGCTGTCTGTAGCGGTGAGTGAGGTTACTATTTCTTTGGAAATATTGCTATCAGCTTACTATTTGTCATCTGAGTATTTGCTTTACTGTTTTACATTGCTAAAGTTGACGAGTGGCTTATTATCCATTGAGTACCTAAGACTTATTGACTTACCAGCTACAGCAGGAGTGATGTTTTTTACAGTCAGTTAGGACAGTGTTTGAATATATCTTTTACCGTTAATAAATTATGCCTTCTCATAAATGGTAAAATATCGTCTTCACTAGCTAGACCGAAGGACAAGCGAATGAATTTATTGCAGATATTTTGCAATTGACTAACTATAGCTAAATAGCCGTGGAACCAATTAGTAATGCAGTATCTGATGTGGCTTAGCATTAACGAATGATAAATTACTAATAAAGCGTTTTTATTGAGGAAAGGCTTCACGCTGATTACGGCGCCCAATGTAGCTCTTAATTTGTTTTTTAAAGATAGCATGTGATCTTTTCACGACAAGTTTTCATTGATAACTGTTCCCAGGACTCGGATTGACGATACTCTTTCTATTGGTTTGTTTCTTATCACTAAGTTTAAAGCACATGGAGGAGGTTTTGAGTTAACAGTCATAAAGACAATGCTTTGGATAAATATAGTTTTTCTATAATTTCGAACCTCTTCTTAACCATGGGTGCAAATCCATAGAGGGATGTATTCCCTCCCAATAATCCGGCAACATCTTCCCCAATATTTTCATGTCCCAAAACTGGGCATCAGCGAACGTGATGACCTTTGTTTTGGTCTTCACTTCATTTTGGGCAAAAAATTGGACATCTGTAGACGTGTCAATTTTGCTAAATCATCTCCCCCAATGCTCAACATAGATTTGCACCCCTCACCCCTGTTTATAACAATAAACCTTAGTCGCCTTAAGCACGCATAATGGAAACTGTGCTTACAAAATGCATCATATTTGATGAAGCACTCAAAGTTAGGGGCCAAAAATATGAACAAACTTTGCCCGAAAATTGTTCGAAAAGCTCTAAAATGACCATTACAGTATGCAAATTTTCCGGGGGAGTATGGCCCCGGACCCCCTAGAGTCGTTTTTGTTACTTAAGTTGCTTAAAATTAACTCTGCCAGGAAAAAATGCACTTGAAAAAGTGACGAAATTTGGTGTCCTCTACCTAAAAAAAAATTCTGAATACGCCCCTGACATGAAACATTTTGAAAGGGCTTATTTACGTCCGTTTCCGGGTATAAATATCTTCGTATTTAGTTTACATTCAGCCTAATTTAAAATCACATCCCCCTCCACTAAAACTTTCTGGATCCGCCCCTGATCATGACTCAGCAAATTTAGCTTTAACAAAACAGATTACAATAGTAATAATAGTTGTTTATTTGTCCACTCGAACAGCATTGAAAATATGCAACACATTATGAACTGAAATAAGACCGCACAATTTATAACGTATATGCCTACAAAGTGTATCCTACGTAGATAATGTGTTGTGAATGTAATGCTTTTGCTCAGTCAACTGTCTGTTTCATTTGTTATCGTGCAATTAGCACCCATGGATTTGGGATGCGCTCTTGGAGCCCCTGGTGGTTGACCAGGCATGGGTTTTGCAAACCCCGGTGACATGGATGTGTCTACCGTTCGACTTTGTAAAGCCCCTAGCAGCAAGTTGCGCCGGTAGATCGAGTAGTTAACTTACGTGATGAAAAGCTGTCGTTATTTAAATGCGTTCCCGCACCTATGGTGACATTTGTTTGTCCATGCATTTCTCTCCATGACGTAATGCTCGATCACGTGTATATAAGCAGCGCTTTTTGCTTGTTTGCTAGCTTCGCCCTCCAAGGCGTTAAAGTGTGCTGGCAGACTGATCTGCTTACGGGGATTAGTGCACCTGATGAGACCTTATAGGTCGAAATAAATGTTAACCGGTTACCCTTTATCGTGCACTCTCGGTCGTAGTGTACTTGGGATAGGTAGCGGGGTTGCGCGTTTTCTCATGATTGCTGGGTATGCTATTTACAGATACTTTCGATGTGTTGTGAATGTAATGCTTTTGCTCAGTCAACTATCCGTTTCATACGTAGACAATGTTATAAATAGTTTCTGTCCAAGCAAGCAGGACAGCGAAAGACCAAGTTTTGGTGATCGTGTCAGAGCTGCCCTAGTCGCTCATTTTAAAGAAACACATTTTTTTTAAACAAAACAAACAAAACGCAATCCCAAAAATGGAGACTGTAATATTTAATTCTTCACAATCATTGTCCTTTCAATATGTTTGCAAAAAGTAGGTTTGGATAGTTTCTTAAGTTCTTTAGGTATTTTGTTTCAAACTTTTACATCTTCGTATATATACGTATGACAACTGCCCACTTTTCGTATTAACTCTTTCCAGATAATAGCCATCCAACGCCACGGTTCTTGTATTATGTGAGTGTTGTGTATTTGCAGATTTAAAATAGTTAATAAAGTTTTCAGGAAGCAAGCCATGATAAAAATAAAGGCATAAATTTTGCTATTTCAAGTTCGTAAACGCTCTTTACTTTAAAAGCGTTCTCACAGTAGGCTACAGAGCTGAAAACTTTCCTGATGAGCAGAAACTCACAAAACTATTGCTGGACACGCCTGCACGATTCGAGAGTGTCAGAAAGCTGTTGCACATCGCTCTTACGTTACCAGTTACTTCCTGTGGAGCTGAAAGGTCTTTCAGCGCAAGGAAGATTTTGAAAAATCGTCTGCGATCTGCCATAGTCGACGAAAGACTAAACGGACTTGCTCTTATGTACATTCACAAAGACATAGATATTGACGCAGAAGCGGTTATACAAGCAACTTTGTACGTTGCCTTTCAAAAAAGCAAAAAGTAGAATTTTTGTTTTAAGAGACACTCGCAGGTACTTTTTGGTGTCATTTCATAGCATGGTATTTTATGTTGGATTGCTTGCCTAATGCTCATTGTCGTACTGTGTCCTATTGTCGCCCCATGTAGCGTTAATTTTCATACACACATTTCTGTAATGCGTTTGGTTTGTCCTTAATATGGACTCCGAAAATCTTTCAACAACATTATTTCAATTTCCAAAGTTTTGTGACTCTTTGGTGTTGGAATAATTTTAAGTTTTCGAAAGGATAGAGCCTCCGATCGGTCTTATAGCATTCCCGAAACCCCCAACAGGCAATTTTGTACGTAGGGGGCCATTGTCCCTCCGGCTCGAAAAATGGAAAAGTTAAGGCAGACAATTTATCACGCAAAACGGCAGTTTCGGTGAAAAACTGGCTTCGCATGTATACAAGGTTACACCTAGGATTTCAATTTTTACTGTCAAAAATACACCTCGTCGCCTAGATACAGTCAGCGGTGGTCTTAGACGAAGGAGGGGCCTGTGCAACAATTATAGGGGGGGCCTTTTGGGATCCAAATTCCAATACGCTGTAGTGTGTACTAAAGCACATTATAATAAGCATTTGATAGGAAGTTACTTGAGAAGCGCCAACCAAGCAAGCTCATTTAATGCATGTAATGTAGAAACATCATTTACTGCCAATAATTGGTAGGCTATAACAAGGCTAGGGTTCCTTAAAAATCTCCCAGAACTTAAGAAAAATTAGAGACATGGAATGATTTGCTTAATCTACTGTATACATACAATATTGATAGCTTGAGTAAACCACGAACTAGTTGGCTATATTGACGGTAAATCAGTTCTGGTATACTCGCAATGATTAATTTTAACATCAACTTATATGCTATAATGCTACACCTGCTAGTGACAGCTTGCAATACTCTTTGCAGTTGGTGGCAATTCATAACGATAATAAACAAAATGTACTTAGCAATAAATTTACCTGTGATCAAGCACATTGCTGATGCAGACCTATAAGGATAAGCAACTGAGTGTGCGAAGTTCAGGCAAAAAGCTTCCAGTTAATTAGTTTTCTTTTTACTGAAATATCTGCGGAACTGCTATGATGGTCCTGAAACTGAACTGTGTCTGTACGATTACTTCATCTGTTTCATCCTTCTTTCCACTTTCCTTTAATAACTGCTTTTTTATTACGCAGTAAGAATTGTTATTATTCTAATTTAAACTGTCTTTTCTTCAATTTGTAGAAACAAAAGGTGATCTGTTAATATTTAAACAACACTTCAGTTTAAGGTTGCTACCTACTGTGGTTTGTAAGATATCGCACTACTTCCAATTAACTTTTCATCATCTTTATGCACAAGATAAAACAATTTTGTTCTCATGTTTTGGACTATTCGCATTAAGTGAAAAATAAGAAAAGTTTACTCCCTAAAACCGAATATATACACTTCAAAAATGTAATGAGCTATTGCTTACATAAATCACAAAATGGTGCTTAGTGCTGGTGAAGCAGTAAAGAGTCAGCTCTGATGGTTAACTTCCATGATTTTCTTTTCTGAGCTTTTGAATACATCATAATCAGTGGTTTTGAATTAGTGAAATTAAAATTTAACCACCACAACTTTAGTTTCCAAGTAACATCTATAAACATTTGAAACAAGAAATCTCTTAACACAACTCTTTTAATCACAAAGTCAAAATGCAACATTAAAACAATGTATTATTTCCACAGATTGCAACTTCCAATCAAAACAGTTACACTAATTACTGTGCATTGATGTGGCTTTCACTGTGCTAATTTCTTTTCAGTAATTTAAACCACCCTATGTAAGTTTGCTACACATGTAGTGCAATGTGTAGCAAACCAAAACAAACTTCCAAGTCTCGTGAGAATCTTGGAAAAAGTTTTGGCGTCTGGTATGAGGTATACATACTGAATATTTCAGACAATCTTAATAAGAAAAAACTTCTTAATAATCTCAAACTGCACGATATTACTAGGGCCCAACAACCAAGAAAAGCTTAACACCAATATGACCTGTAGTCGTTCGCCGTCCTGCTTGTCCCCGACGTTATCTTAAACTTATTCTTAATATTTTGACCGATTACCATATTTTGGCGTCTGGATATTTTGGCGTAATGCTTGCGATTGCTGTATGTTGATGAGGCCAGTTAGCTGTTGTTTGTTAGTTTGGCTTAGTTGTTTGTAGCCTAAATTTCATTTAGTGGCTTAGTGTAGATTTCGCCTAGCAGTTAGCAGTGTAGATTTTGCTATTAGACTTTTGGTGCTTTGTTTCTATTTGTAGGCGATGTACATTAGGCTTTAACGACCAGTAGTCTAGTTCATGATTAATGTTTTTCTGCTGTGTTTGTGTTGGCTAAGCAGGACAGCCAAGACTTTGGATAATACAAAATTTGTTATATCAGTTCTCACGTTTCTATGATTTTCGGCCTGCTGGTAGAGAAGATCAGTCTTCCGGTTGCGCCCCGGCATCGCTGGTTAAATAGAATCACCTTGATTGGCAGCCCGCCTGTTGCCAGTCGCCTACATTAAAGCCTACTGTTTTATTGAATAAGAAGACTAGTCAGGATTTTTCCTGCCTGCTTTGATTGTCTAGTGGATTTTGTTTGACTGGTTAGGCTAGACCTCAGCTGTTCAGTCCACACTGATTTTACTAGACTATAGACAATGTCAGATCTTTTGGAATTAGATGACATCCGTCTTGCTTGGGTTGACAACCCCAAATCAGACTGTTTCCAAAGTCATCGATCTTTGAAGCGCTATGCTCTAGAACTGCACATTATTACTTCAGCTATGAGGGAGTACAGCCTATCATCTAAGCAAGTAGATCAAAGTGTATTGTGGTCTATTTATGATTATGGCCAAAAAGCATTTGATGTTTATGCAACTGCCTTGCATCAGTGGCTTGAGCAGAATCCTGGTTCACTAGCTAGAGATTCTATACAGGACTTGGTTACTCACTATCCTGATGAAGAAAAGAAGTTAAAGTGCTACCTGGAAAGAGCATTAAAGCCTCCTGAAGAGCGTTCGACTGCCTCATGTCTCACATCTCACTCTTCCCACACTTCAGCAATTTCTGCTCACTCCTTGGCCATCATTCAAGATTTACGCATGGAGAACACATTGCTAAAGAAGGAAAAGAAAGAGATGGAGCTTACTTTGGAAGAGAAGGAGTTGGACTTGAAACACAGAATAGTTGAGCAGGAACTGCACGGTAAAAGGAATGAACTGGCTTTAAGAAAGAAGCAAGCTGAAGTGGATGTGTGTAAGAGTCTTGTAGAAGATGCAGACAGTATCATGGAAGCCTCTGATCTTAATTACGTATTGCATTCTTATAAAAACCTTCAGGTGTCTTCTCCAAATCTACTTAAGCCCAAGTTGGCTAAAGCAATTCCTACAACTAGCTATCAGTCACTGCCTGCTCCAATTCATTTCACTGGTATCTATACTGACAACCATTGTGACCAGTTGGCGTCGTCCAGCCGACAAGCTGCTGACCCTTGTCAAGCCACTGGAAGAGCAAAACTTGAGAAACCTTCACAAATTACCTCTCCTAAGAGATTAACATTTTCGACTAACAGTCATCAACAAAATTACAAGTCATGTGATTCACAACAAGGATGTTCAAGGTTTCCAGACCAGGAGCCTCACCGCCTTCCATTTGGTTCTTCCCAACAACGCACATTGCCTCCATGGGTTAGGGAGGGCTACGCTTTGAATCCTCCGTTTGAAACGCAGTTGTACTTAAACAACCTCATCTCAGAGAGATCACAAGAAGGATTACAATTTTCAGGGAATGATATCTCTGAATATCCAGCATTTAGGCATAGGCTGATGTTGAGATATCAGCAACTCAGACCTACCAGACCTGATATTCTACTTAGATGGATAGAGTCTGCCATTGTTGGACAAGCTAAAAGATTCATCAGAAACGCCTTTTCCGTGATGGATCCTGGACACGCTTGTGATGTGGTTTGGGATACTCTTGAGGAGGTTTATGGCAGGGAAGAAGTGTTGATTGAGAATGCCTTAAAGCTGGTGCGTCGACCAGAAGGATCGATAGGTCAAATTCGGCAAACCCTGTTAGAATTTCGTGCTGATTTAAGAACTCTGCGAGGGATATTGTTGTCTCTCAACAAAGAGTCGAATTTGCAAAAACCACAATTTCTTGGAAGTTTATATATGTCACTGAACGACAAATTAAAATCCAAGCTTGAAGGACAGTGCCCACCTAGGCATTGGACATATGAAGAGTTCTTGTCCTTCATAGATCATGAAATTGAGTATGTTAATTCCATGACAAAGATGGAAATCACTTCCTTTGCTGGGCACAGCCCAGTCGCACAGCAGCGACAGAAACCTGCCACAGGGACTAATCGGTATCAATCCCACAAGATTGCCACTTTAGAAAACCGGACTAGCCATCAGGAAGAAACCGCAGAAGCCCCTTCAAGGAAATGTTGTCTGCATCCAGAATCCATGACACATCAGCTCTGTTCCTGCAGAAAATTCAAAGAGCTTAATGTCTTGCAACGGTGGGACGTAGCGAAAGAATTTGGTCTTTGTTTCAATTGTCTGAGTATAGACCATAAGTCTCGAGATTGCAACAGTAGAAGTGGCTGTGACCGGTGCAATTCTCGTCATCACTTCTTGCTGCATAAAGAGAGATTGCATCAACAAACAAACTCAACTACTGAAAAGGCAGCAATTGACAAGAAGCCTGCTCTCAAGCACGAACAGCCTGTAAAGAAATCTACAGTTGGTGGATGTGTTGCGTTCAATTATCCGCATTCACCTAAGATTGCCTTGATGACTCTTACTGCCGTACACCGTGACAAGAAACGCAACATCTGTGGAGAGGTTAATTTCTTTGCTGCCATTGATACAGGAGCTACTCATACACTTGGCTCAAGGAACTTGGCAGAGATGGCGTTTGGTGAATGGAGCCCGGATGAGGTAAGAGAGTTTAAAATGTTTAATGGTGCAACTGAGCGATATAATATAATGACTCATCACTTAGAGTTAAAGACCGCTGGTGACAATTTTACTAATTTGGGCAAGCTCAGCTTTGTGGATCAGCCCCTCCCTTTTGTTTCATACTTACCTGATGTTGTGAATATGCCACAAAGAGTAGACCTGATAGTGGGTAGCGATTTAGTTTGGCAATACTTCCTTACTCATACTCGATTAGCTAAAAGTTCTAGTCTACCTCTTGGTTATGAAGACGCCTTAGCTATTGGATTTGGAAAACTGTGGCTAAGTTCAGGAAAAGTTCACGACAGCTCTGTTAATCAGTTTCAGCTTCAGTCAATCCAACCTGCTCTAGTCACTTCACATGAAGAAGTGAAGAAGTCATACCCACTTTCGACTCAAATCGATGGAAAACAGGAGAATATCTCGCCCACCATGCTTGACTTTCCTTTTTTGGCAACCAAAGTAATTGGCGGATTGCTCCTCACGGAAGAGCGACAAGAAAGCTTGAAAAAACTAGAAGAAAATCCGTTGGAGTGTTCTCCTGAAGATGACGAACTTGCTATGAGCATTAGTGATGAGAAAGTACTGCAACAGTACCAACTACACGTAGAAGTGGAACTCGAAAATGGAGAGCGACACTTGCAGTTTAAGCTACCTTGGATCAGTGATAAGGCTACAATGCCTGAGAATTATGCACAAGCCAAAACTGTTTTGTTGAAGCTGCGCAAAAGACTGCAGTCGCAACCAGATACGATGAAAAAATATTGTGAGAAATTAGAGAAAGCTATCAATGAAGGTCACCTCACTCCCATTCATGACAAAGACAACAAGGACGCTCTGCCCAAGTATTACATCCCCCATTTTCACACTTCCCAAGCTAAATTTCGAGTAGTGTATGATGCTGCTCGGGAGAACCAAGGTGTATCCTTGAATCAGTTACTTGCACGAGGCCCTATTTTTATGCAATCTCTTCAGTCAATACTGATACGGTTTGGGGAAAAGCGATATGGTATTGCAGCTGATATTTCAAATATGTTCTTCCAAATTCGTATCCATCCAGGCGATCAGGATATGTTACGCATACTCTGGTTTGATGAACCAAATATGCAGGGGAAAGTGAAAGCCTTCAAGTTTCAAGTTGCCCCTTATGGCCTGCGCTGTGTCCCAAGTATGGCTGGATTTGCAATGCAGTACACAGCACGGAGGAATATTCCTAGCGTCGGCAAAGATGTTACTCAAATGGTTACACAAGACATGTACGTCGATGATCTGATCACTGGAGCGAATGAAATTCAAGAAGGCCAACATGCGGTTAGGGAAGTGGCTAAACTTTTAAGCTCAACGGGGTTTAGACTGACTAAATGGAGTTCCAATTCAACAGATATATTAGCGGAAGTTGATTCTGAAGATCTTGCACCTACAGTACGCGACATTCAAGGAAAAGATTTGGGCTCCACTGATGGACGTATGCAGCAAACTCTTGGGTTAATTTGGAACACAGAAACCGACTGCTTGCACCTCAAGAAGCCTGAGCTTAATTTCCCTGAGAATGAGAGACTCACTAAACGCCAGATCGTCAGTGCAAACCATCGATTTTTTGATCCACTTAACTGGTGGGCCCCACTGTTTGTTAAAATGAAACTTTGTTGCTCTCAAATTGTGCGTCAGGTAGCCGATTGGGATGAAGTTATTCCTGCTGACCTAGAAACCAAGTGGAAGAAAATTTTCCAAGGATTGAAAACGATCGATGAATTAGCAATTCCACGTTGCCGGATCCCATCGCATCCCTTGAAAGAAAGTTCCTACGAATTACACATGTTCGCAGATAGTAGCAAGGAAGTGGCTGCAGCCGTTGTCTATTTACGGGCCTGTACAGAGCAAACTTGTCATGTTGCGATGGTTGCTTCAAAATCCACGCTTCTCACTCAAGACGAAGTGAGACGCCAGTCCATCCCTCGCAAGGAGCTCATAGCTATGGATATGGGAGCTCGTTTGCTTAAGGAGTGCTTGGATTCTACTAGCTTGCCCATTGCACGGTGCAAAATGTGGTCAGACAGCCGTACAGTGATCAGTTGGTGTTCCTCGAAGACTTTGGAGCTACGTGTGTTTGAGCGCAACAGGGTAGACTCGATCTTAAAAAATGGCAATGGAGTAATTCCTGCATACGTGGCAACTGATCAAAACCCTGCTGATATCGCCACTAGGGGTTGCCACATGGATCAGATAGAGAAATGGAATACCTGGCTGAAGGGTCCAGCTTTTTTGAGCTCGCCAAACCTTGTGTCTAATATCGTCGACAATTTTTGTAGCTTGGACAAACCGCAGAGACCGATGACTGCTTGCACTTAAAGCCTCGAGTTGGAGTCAGTCGATCAGGATAATGGTGGATTCTTGGGGCATACGCTGGACCGCACTAGAAGTTTAGAAAAGGTGGTTCGTGTGGTTACCGCCGTTTTTAAGTGTGTTCAAAAGTGGAAGAGCCACCTCCGGAATTATCAAGAAGCTGCCACTGATCTTGACCCCCACCAAGCCAGCTTAACGCTCGTGCGCGCAGCACAACGTCAATCATTTGGCTGCGTAGTTGACAAGATGCAGTCTGGAGTCACGTATGAGTCCGCCGTGAAGTTGTTTCCCGTCTCTAAGCGTGAACGATGGATGTTTTCTATTACTAAGTTTGTCCCTTTTTTGGACCAATATGGAATATTGCGTATGGGGGGACGATTGACCGAATGCAATGAGTTATCAGACGAGCAAGCTCATCCAGCTTTCCTTCCCAAACGCCACAAGATAACTGAACTGTTTATTATCGCGTATCATAACAAGCTTGCACACCGAGCTGCGGAAACTGTGTTGGCTTCTCTCCAGAATGACGCCGGCCTGTATCCTATCGGAGGAATAGCCACAGTTCGCCACTATTTGGCTGATTGTTTCAATTGTAAGCTGTTGAGAAAGGAGAGAGCATGTCAGCTTATGGCGCCCCTACCGGAATACAGGATTACGCCCAGGCAACCTGTTTTCTCATCTGTCTCCATCGATTATGCTGGACCTTACGACGTGAAAAGAGGTAGAAGCACAGAAAAGCGTTGGATATGTTTATTTGTGTGCAATGCTACCTCAGCCGTGCGAGTCGAGCTGGTTGAATCGTTGGAAACCACTGCGTTCCTCAACGCACTGAGACGTTTTTTATGCATGACTGGCAATAAAACACGGCATATTCGTTGTGATTGTGCCACAACGTTTGTGGGAGCCCGTAACGTGCTGAAGACAGAAGCTAAGTCATCGGGTTACTCTCAGGATGCCCTTTCAAACAACTGGATGACGAAGGGATTGGGAATCACTTGGGACTTTTCTGTTCCTGCTAGCTCTCATCATCAAGGCTTTGTAGAAAGACAGATTCGAACATTTAAAGAGGTCACTGAAGCAGTGATTGGTCCTGGATACTCGAAGCGCACTCCTTCAGACCTTGACTTGTTGACCATCATGAGAGAAGCTGAATTTGTTATGAATTGCCAACCTCTTGGTCGCTATTTCGGAGATGAAGACACGCTACAAGCTCTCCGCCCTTTGGATTTGATGACCGGTTTTCTTGTGCCGGTGGATGAAGTGGCTGCTCAGATGGAATCTGACCCGAAAGATACTTTAAAAAGAGGTCATCGTTATACCCGAAGAATTGCCTCTGAATGGTGGAGGCAATGGGTTGCCAAGTATCTCCCCAGGTTGCAAAAGAGGCAAAAATGGACCAGGGCAGAGCGAAACTTGCAAAAGGGTGATTTCGTTTTGCTGTTGGACGACGCGACTCCCCCCAAGGGAAGGTATCCTTATGCCGTAGTTATGGCAACCAAAACTTGCTCTGATGGTTTTGTGCGCTCATGCACAGTGAAAACAAGTGACGGTCTTATTCGAGATCGTGATGTCCGCAAAATTGTGTTACTAGAAGAAGCTCACCCATCTTCTCATGATGGCATCTCTCCTTCTCAAAACGACGATGGACCTGCTGGATCTTCAGATGACTCTAACCAACTGTTGAACAATTTTTCCTTTGTCGAGCCCGACTGTGCTGGATCACAAGATATCCAATCGTCCAAAGATACCGATTCTGATCGTTTGCTGAATGCTCATCTTGTTTCCTCTAAACCGAATCGCTACCCGTTCCCTGGTTCCGGCGTTCCTACCTCGGATAATATTGTTTCAGTCTCTATGCAATGCCAATATGTGGATGATTCTAAATGCCTACCCAATCCTCCCCTTGTCGGACAAACTTTCTGGCGAAGTAATGATGCAGGCGCAATCGCGTCCGATGATGAACCTCCTATGACTTCCCAAAGTAGTCTCTCACCCCCTTTGAATCCTAAACCTTGTTCCCAACTCATACCCACGAAGAAGTTAAGATTTTGCTCCAGGCTTGCTGCTCCATTTTCCAAGACTGCATTCCCACCTACTCCCGATCGATGTGAAGACGTCAATTTCCTCGTTCACAGAAGAACCTTGTTTGTCAACTCTGATGACTGCAGTTCTTTGCCTCGCAGCCCGCTTCTCACATCTCAAAAATCTACATCACTTGCTGACTAAAGAACCTTCTTGCATCTTTTTTCTTACTATCTACTTTACTATCCTTCACTGTTTGTTGTTTCTATCCCTTTCCTAATTTTATCTTCTTTGTTTCTTTTCCTATGCTCCATTCATTTGATGTTATGTTTCCTGCCTGCTGACAAGCGACCTGATGATGTCAGCGGGCTTCAATCCGTTTATTTATGACATTCCATGTCTGCTGACAAAGTGACCTGATGATGTCAGCAGACTCCAATCGTTGATGAAACGCAATTCTCCCCGCTGTCCAGGGGAAAGCAAACACTCAATGATGGTGGATTCTCCCCGCTGTCCAGGGGAAGCGTCACTCAACGTCTGATGTTGGATTCTTCCCGCTGTCCAGGGGAAGCGTCACTCAACGTCTGATGGTGGATTCTCCCCGCTGTCCAGGGGAAGCGACACTTAATTTTTGATGTTGGATTCTTCCCGCTGTCCAGGGGAAGCGACACTCAACGTCTAATGGTGGATTCTCCCCGCTGTCCAGGGGAAGCGACACTTAATGTTTGATGTTGGATTCTTCCCGCTGTCCAGGGGAAGCGTCACTCAATGTTTGATGGTGGATTCTCCCCGCTGTCCAGGGGAAGCGACACTTAATGTTTGATGTTGGATTCTCCCCGCTGTCCAGGGGAAGCGACACTCAACGTCTGATGGTGGATTCTCCCCGCTGTCCAGGGGAAGCGACACTTAATGTTTGATGTTGGATTCTCCCCGCTGTCCAGGGGAAAGCAAACACTCAACGTCTGATGGTGGATTCTCCCCGCTGTCCAGGGGAAGCGACACTTAATTTTTGATGTTGGATTCTCCCCGCTGTCCAGGGGAAGCGACACTCAACGTCTGATGGTGGATTCTCCCCGCTGTCCAGGGGAAGCGACACTTAATGTTTGATGTTGGATTCTCCCCGCTGTCCAGGGGAAGCGTCACTCAACGTCTGATGGTGGATTCTCCCCGCTGTCCAGGGGAAGCGACACTTAATGTTTGATGTTGGATTCTTCCCGCTGTCCAGGGGAAGCGTGACTCAATGTTTGATGTTGGATTCTCCCCGCTGTCCAGGGGAAGCGTCACTCAACGTCTGATGTTGGATTCTCCCCGCTGTCCAGGGGAAGCGTCACTCAACGTCTGATGGTGGATTCTCCCCGCTGTCCAGGGGAACGTACACACTTTGTTAGTTCGAGACGTGCACAAACAGATATTATTCGAGACTGAAACTTTGAAACTATTTGAGACGCCCGAACATTTTTTTTGGTGCTTATATGTTATTTTTTGTTTAGCCGGCGCCGAACGAGGCATTTGTTGAAAAAATTTCGTGTTCTTGTTCACGAAGATTTTTGGGGGGACTGTAGTCGTTCGCCGTCCTGCTTGTCCCCGACGTTATCTTAAACTTATTCTTAATATTTTGACCGATTACCATATTTTGGCGTCTGGATATTTTGGCGTAATGCTTGCGATTGCTGTATGTTGATGAGGCCAGTTAGCTGTTGTTTGTTAGTTTGGCTTAGTTGTTTGTAGCCTAAATTTCATTTAGTGGCTTAGTGTAGATTTCGCCTAGCAGTTAGCAGTGTAGATTTTGCTATTAGACTTTTGGTGCTTTGTTTCTATTTGTAGGCGATGTACATTAGGCTTTAACGACCAGTAGTCTAGTTCATGATTAATGTTTTTCTGCTGTGTTTGTGTTGGCTAAGCAGGACAGCCAAGACTTTGGATAATACAAAATTTGTTATATCAGTTCTCACGTTTCTATGATTTTCGGTCTGCTGGTAGAGAAGATCAGTCTTCCGGTTGCGCCCCGGCATCGCTGGTTAAATAGAATCACCTTGATTGGCAGCCCGCCTGTTGCCAGTCGCCTACATGACCAGATATAAACAACATAGCCTACGTGATTTAAACTACGCGACAATAATTATGAAGCATAGAGGTATTTTAGTTACAAACAGCAAAGGTTTCAAAAGTCCAGTTCCATAAGGAAGGAACCAAAATTAACCATGCTCTATAAAATGTCATGTTACCCTACTCTAGCATCAAAGCTACTATCTCAAAATGCAGAGTGTAATGCAATATGGTGAAACCTTTTTGGTAACAAATCACCAAAAAGTTTACCATAATAACTGCACTGTAAACCAGTAAGATACGCTCAGCTGTTAACTTTCAGGAAGTCTACGTTACACTGACTAATCATCCATCATTGCTAAAGATTCAGCCATTACACAGTGGGGTATAACTCAGTCAATTATAATCATAAAAATAAAAAATAATTTAAATTAATAAAACGATTAAATAAAAAATTATAAAAAAAACAAAAAAATAATTGAAATTAAATAGAAATAAAAAAATACTTAAAATTTAAATAACAACAAATCAAAAATAATTTAAAGTAAAAATAATTTAAAATAAAAAAACTAAAATTAATTTGAGTGATGTGGTTCAAGCTTAAATAGAAAAATTTTTTTCATAGTTAACACGATGATTCTCTTTGAGGGGGGCCTTCTCTTTTTGGGGGGCTTGTGCGACCGCACGGTTTGCACATTCCTAAGACCACCGCTGTTAGCAATTATATAAATTCTTAAGCTACAAACGAACTTATGCTATGTCTAAAATTTGCTAAAGACGCTACATCTTACATAATTGGCTCTCACAAATTCTTTGGCTATATCTTGACCAGATATTTCCATCAGTATATCTAGTTACACCTTAAAAAAATCGAAGTGGCTATTTTTACGCACCCGTACAAATACGGACTTTGTTTATTTTATTACTTTGTCACGCTCTCTGGATCGGGGTTAGCGTAAAGCAATAATAGAATAAACCAAGCGCTTATTTGTACGGGCCCGTACAAATAGCCACTCCCTAAAAAATGGTCTAAGACAAAGACCCTCGCCCAGTCACTGACGTTAATACATGCGAAGCGGCTTGTTGCCCACGTTCTGCTTTGGAAATTTTTTACGCCTCTAGTGACGGTGTGACATGTTATACGACTTACGTGTGATTGTAGCCTATATCGATATACGCTATGTATTTTGGCAACAAAAAGTGGGGGCACAAAAGATATTACGTCCCCCCACTTCAAAAAGTGGAAGGACATGTCCCCCCATCAAACTCGGTCCGTGGTTGGAGCATAAAAACAAGTCGAAGTCGAAAATTTTTTGTGTTTATTTTTTGTACACTACCACGGTAAACGGCAAAGAAGCCGATTGAATTGTCCTTATGTTTTATTTCAAAATTTTGGTCTGGTAGATTATTCACATCTATTTTACTTGCTGGCTAAACTTGTCCTCTTTTTGGGCAATGACAATGTGGCAGGCTTGCGCAAGGTAACCCTGAAGCTACGGCAACTTGCCACCCATTCAAAAGTAGTTAGCTATTGAATCACGATGACCGTTTACCAGAACAACGTTTTGTAAATTTCAACGCCGTTGTGGCTTTTCGTTCAACAATTCTTTTAGGAATACATTTTATAGTTGTATATGTAGGTTATCTGCGGTGTATTTCATTCTTTTAATTGATTCTATGAACTGTAGGTAGCCTACTTAAATGAACAAAATTTTAGGTTCTGGTTTGCTTATTTGATTTGTTACGTTTCAATTTTCTTATCGCGAGAAAGCGGCACATGGCAAGCCTATCTTGTAGAGTAGGTTGTTGGGAATAACCGCAAATATGTGGATATTCTGGTTAAATTTAAAACTATTTCTGCCATTTACTACTTGTTAAGTGCAAAAGAGACAAACGTAACAAAGCTGAGCATTTACTGATCCAAGGAAGCAACAAAAACAGTGGAGGGAGTTGGACCAAAAAAATTTTGCTATCTTGGTGCAGTGGAAGCTTAAATAGCAGTCTACCTGTTGCGCCTTTGCCACGCTGTGTCTTCTAACTGAGTTCACGTAAGACCTATTACTATAGTTCACGCAGGCAATAAGAATAGAATTTCAGAAGGAAAGATGGGGGTCTGGGGGGCGAAGCCCCCAGACGTTACTTTGACATTACCGGTTCTGCTGAATAGGGTCTACCCACTTATTTTTTTTAGGACGGCAGCCCTGACTTGAACCTCTATCGAAAATTTTGTAGAAATTATTAATAAAAAATTAGGCGAATGTAGAAACTTGTCAAGCTTTTTTCAAAATGTTGAGGGTGAAACGTGAAATGAATAATATTCTTTTTCTGAAAACATGCAAAATTCTAAGGCCCAAATCGCAGTTTTTCTTCATGAAATCAAGTTGACGAAATCAGCGTTTCTTAAAAAGTATTCGAAAATCTCGTAATTGAAACATTATTATTGTTTTTTCGTTCAAGCCTCAAAATTGCAGCTTACTGGGGTTAGGTTCTTATACATGAGAAGTACAGTACATGCATCAGGGGAGATGACGTAGTTGCGCATTGAACTCGCGAAACCAGTTCCGGAGCTCAATTGAACCAACCACTCGACCAACTCCATGTGCGAACCAAACCATTATTTTAAATCAAATCAAGCGCAACACATACAGTAGAACACCACCCATACGAGGTTTAATTTTCAAGTAATGCGTAAACATACATAAAATCTGCAACAAAACCTACACAAACTACGAAAAAACAAATTATAAATCGAAAACAAATAATGCTTACTGTTTACACAATGTCAAACACTTTTTCAATACATATCTAAAAGAGTAGGCAAATTCATGAATTATGGAATTTCTACCAAATTGTTTTTCGTAGCATATACTTACCCTGCCCACATGTCCTATTTTAGTGGGCTTGAGGCCCAAGTGCTTGGTTCTAGTTTCTGCATCATAATTAATTTTTTTATCATGACATCAAACAAATGATTATGATGCAGAAACTGGATGCAAGAAACGTGGACTTCAAGCCCACTAAAATAGGACATGAGGACAGGGTATAAGTATACGAGAAGTTACAACTAGATAACATTATGACTAAAAATTTCAAGATTAAATTTGTTTTTACGGTAAAACGTAGAATACATAAATCACAAAATTCTACACAGGCTACAACTGTCGCATGCTTAAAAGGGGTGGATTTGGAAAAATTTTAGGGAGGAACTTGGAAAAAATGCCAGTTTTGCTGTTTCGTAGGTCTAGAAGCATCGTAGTAGTAATATATCAATACCAACAGGGGCGCACCCAGCATATTTTAAAGGGGGGGTTCTAAAATAAACTCGATTCCGCACTGAGGAGCGGATCCAGAAAATTTTGGTGGGGGAATGAAATTTTGAATTAGGTTGAATGTTAACTAAATACAAAGACGTTAGACTCAAAAAAGGCGTAAAAAGCCCTTTGAAAAATGTTTTTATGCCTGCGCCGATTTCAATTTTTTTTTTCAAGGAGAAGGCACCAAATTTTGACATATTTTTAAGCGTAGTTGTTTCCGGCAGAATTATTTTAAGCATATTAAGAATAAAAAGGCTCTAGGGGGTCCGGAGGCAAGGTCCGCCGGAAAATTTTTGAAAATTTACATATTGTAGTGGCCTTTTTAGTACTTTTTGAACAATTTTTGTTCAAATTTTTTGCCCCCAAAATCTGAGTGTTTCACCAAATATAATGCACTTTGTTGGTACATTTTCGATTATGTGTGCTTATACTGTCACAGCGTAAGGCTTATTGTTATGGAAAAGGTTCGAAATTATGGAAAAAATTGAATTCATCAAGAACATGTTAGAATATGGCTGGTGGGGGGATGCATCTTGCAGAAAGTCTGTTGGCTTTAGGCCGACTTAAACTGGACATGTAGACGGAGTAAGTAAATGAATTTACAGGCAGGTTCGTCATTCTGGCCGATAACTTATTATTGTACTGGCGCAATCCTTTGATTTTGCATAGTCATGTTGCTTGATGCTGCAAAGTTTCGCAGGCAGCAATCGTTAAAACAAAACCCAAAAAAGACTCTTGCTGGGTACCCAAACAATAAATTTGTACTAGATTACAGTTCGTAGCTTTCAAATCAAACCTTCATTACACTTGTGGGTTGCGGTACTACGTCGAAGCGTCTAAACGAGTGGCAGGGCCAGTCTCCCGGCTTAGCTGCACACTTTCAAACTACGAAGAAATGTAGCAAAGTTAGCGACACTGTCCAATTTGACCAGCCTGGAAATCAAACCCCGGGCCTCCGTATCGATAGCGATAACAGTACTACAACGCCAACAGCTCTGGGTTATCCAGTTTTTATCAATATCAAGATAACAGTAGTGGATTTATGCAAAGTTTCATCTCTACAATGCAAAGCTTGCAATGTTGCTTCCTCGAACACTGAGTGCTACAATACGTCAACGGAAAAAAATATTTTGTGAGTACATGAGACTCCAACAACCAATAAAAGTGCAGTAAAATCAAAAGTGCACACTGGAGAATTCACAAGAACAACAGGGAGGGTCCACAGACTTTTTAGGAAGAGGGTCAATCGAAAAATGCTATTTCGTGGTCTTGTAAATCTGAAAGTAACGAAGTACTAACGTATTCATACGTTCAACTATAAATTTAGGGGGGGAACTTGATCCCTCATCGGCCTTTTCCCGTAACTTTCTGCATTGATAGATCACTACAAAACAAATTAGCTATTTACATCAGCAAAAATAAACAAAACTTTTCAATTTCATCAACGAAAATAAACAAGGCTGGTTTTCATCACGGCTAACACAAATTATGAACTTTTTTCTCGGTTAATGAGTGAGTCAGGCACTAACGCAAAATGCACTCATCAACTAATTTTCAACTAATTCACACTTCGCGGATTAGATCGAAAAAGAACCAAATCAACATCATTTGCGTCAAGAACATCCAAATAATTTCGAATAAGTAGACCAATAAGACCATTTGAAATAAAGCTAACCGAGAACTTCTTCATACATCATAGGTATTCTAGATTATAAGGCACCGTTTCACAGCAATCGACAAAACCTTTGCAAAACCCAAAACAGTTAAAGTTAAGGGTTCTCAACCACAGGTTATTGTCCCCCTAGGGGGCCACGAACGCATGATTTAATAATGCTGACTAACCGCTTAAAACCAGCGGACGGCTGTAGCTACTATGAATGAAATAACGGCAAAAACTGTTATTGCTGAGCAGGAAACCACTCTTGTTGAAAGTCTCTAGAAAGGGGCGATAAACGGTAAAGGTTGAGAACCACTGCTTTAGGAGAATATTGCTTTGTGCTAAGTTTTTTTGCTTGAATTCGCGAAGTTATTAACAGTTTTATTTTACCATAATATCACCGATACAAAATCTGATTACTTAACAAGAAGATAGCTGTGCTCTTCACCGTGTCTTTATTGAGGATAAAACCTCAATCTTTTATTCAGTGTGCAGGAGAATTGACAGAGTTGCACAGCCACTTCCCCGTCCGCCTTGCTAGCTTTAGTCTTCACCATGCTGTTCACCTATTTAATTGTAAAACAGCAACGTTATACGAATTGCTGAGAAGGTTGAGTGGTTAAAAAGTTTGCCTTACTAACGGAAAAACGGGGGTTTGATTCCAAGTCGGGGCAATTTAAACCATTTTCTCAACTTGACCTTCAGCAGTATATGGATAGTGTGGAAAACAATCCGACAAGTCCACTCGTAATGGAAAAAAGGGCTTAACGGTACCTCAGCATTTTTGAATGGTTAAAAAAGTGAGGGATGGGCAAATCTGAAGCGAAATCCTAATAACGTTTCCATCAATGTCTCAAGAGAAAAACATGCAACAGTATATATCTAAGTTTTTCCACCATTCTGTTGGAGCGGAACTCCAATGAAACATTCCAGAGACTCGAGGAACTCTGTGCATTAAATTAACTTCAACTCAGCTCTAAACTGCAAACTTGCCAGGACTGTACTGGCGGAACCCAGGTTGAAAATCACTTGTATATGCAGACAATAATGTTGTACATTGTATGCAACTACGCACCATAAGCTATTTCACACACATCGCAAAATATCTAAAGTTTAGCTCAGAAAGAGGATTTCATTAAAACTTCTACGGGAAAATAAGGTGGTGATGTAAACCTAAACAAACCCCATCCACAAAATGATAATCTTTACATTAGACTATGCTTTGCTACCAAAGCAGCACTGCAGTTCCGCAACACAGCTTGCCTTTTAATCCAATACAATTTCCATAATTTTCAAATTTAAACGACATCCTTTTTCACGAGCTTTCATTACCCAGAAACAAATGGTGTGGCAAATTTATAACCTCATCCAAACAACAGATGGTCGAGTGGTAAGAGCGTCCGCCTCTGGTGTTGTAGACTCGGCTGTGATTTCGAGTCGGGTCAAACCAATCACTTCAACATTGATACTTACAGCCTTCCCACCTGACGCTCAGCATTAAAGGAACAGTGTGGAGAATAAGTAGGCAAGTTTACTGGCTGTGTTGGTGGGAAAGGCACTAAGCGGAATTCCCCCGCCTTCATATGGTAGACAGATGGCCGGCAACTCCTACGCGAGCTCGTTATCACGCTTGGCCGCTTTCTCGTGATAGGAGGATAAATATCCAACTAAACACAAACTGAATCCTTACTTCAGTCAGCATGCTGAGCAGGTCTTCAGAATGAGCTTTTTCTTTCAACACTTTGCACAGAGCAGTCACAAACCAGGAACCTTCTGTCACGCCACGACAGGCCTTGTTACCTGTACGAAAATTACAAGACGCTCATAATATTACATTTTGATTTTAAGTAAGGGAAAAATCGTAGCATACATTCTTTCCGTAGTTAAAAAAATAGCAAAATCTTTATTGTTCTTGCGGTATTACGCCGAAGCGCGTAACGAGTGGCGGGGCCTATCTCCGCGTCTTGACGCCAGGACAACACAGCTTTGAAAGAAACGCCAAAGCGGTGGCGAGTCGTTGGCGACACTGTGTCCAATTTGACCGGCCCGGGAATGGAAGCCCAGACCTCCAGCACCAACAGCAAAGCGCTCAACAATTGAGCTAATCGGCCGAAATTATTTTCTCATTATTGAACAGAAAATTCAACAACAATTAAGGGAGACAGCGAAGTGAGATTGCGTTTTTCGAGTCAACAGCCACACTGTAACATGTCATATACAATCGGTTCCAGCCGTGAATCGAACCCGTCAAGTGGGATCTGTAACCTGCGCACCTTCTCGCAAGGCCAGGTCATTGACAATTATTTTTGGCAATGTGATATGCAGTTACCAAACATAGAATAAAATGAAAAAACACAGCTATATAGGTTACAAAAAATTCGGAAAAACTTTCAACCAAATCAATAATACAAAGGCAGTTGCGACCGACAAAGTTAAATACTTGCAGCGTTCAATGCCAAAAGAGTAGGGTTTACAGTCAGCCCCTAATTTTTATGCTGTCCTTTACAAACAGCTCCCTTACAATGCTAATCTAAACATGAATAAAGCAAGCAACCAAAATCATAAAAAAAGTTCAGGATAAAAAGATCCATTACAAACATGCAGGACTTTCTGCGAATTTAGGTATAACCTAAGCCAATACAAGGATAGTCAGATCTTCTACTTTACCTGCAGCTGTAGCATAAGCTAGTAGCATATCTGCTTCGCTAAGATTGTTAACTTCGGCTTCACGCGTCGCATCACTGCCAACTCGGTCGTCTGGTACAAGATTGTTCCTTTGATCTAAAAAGAACAATGTTTTCACTTTGACGCGGTTACGTACTGACGACAGTGGCGATTCTAGCATCCAAAAAGTGGGGGGGGGGCACTTAGGAGCCAAGATAGATTGAGGTGGGGCCACTGAAAACTGTGTTTGAGAGGAAAAGAGTAAGTTCAAAGAGATTTGCAACCAAACTTTAAAAAATAAGCATATTGCAAAATGACACACTATAGCAGACATGGGCAAACTACGGCCCGCGGGCCAAATTCCGCCCGCCGGTTTTTTTATTCTAGTCCGCCGACACTTAAATTTAAACTAACACCATGAATTGAACGGAAGACCTTTTTTTTCTTTAGAGATCACGGATGGCTGTGATTTTCAAAAAAATAAGCCTCAACGGTACAAAATTGAAATGAAACACGAGGTGAAAACCTTTTATTTTGGAGATCACATTCGTACGTGGACTGTGATCTCCGAAAAAAAAAAGATAAAAAAGTCTTCACCTTGTTTTCCAATCAGCGCGTGGCCCGCGGCTTCTACAGTTTTTCCAAATCTGGCCCTTCGTGTAAAAGCTTGCCCACCCCTGCTATATAGCATACATTTATCATTGACATTCACCACAACAGATGGCATAATGGTCATAGCATCTGTTTCCGGAGCGGTAGACTCAAGGTCTGACTCCGAGAGGGGTCAAACTGATTGCCTAGCCTAAAAACTACTATTAACAGTTTTCCTGCTACATGTTCGACTTCGACATCTGTGGGATAGCCAGTGAAAATATATTCTCCGTAAAAAGATTGAACCCCACTCACCGGTGGCAGTGTTAAGACCAGGGCCGGTGCAACCGTTCCCCGTGCCCTCCGACCGGGGGCACGCGTTTCTGGGGTCCCACTTTTGTTACCTGAAGTTCTTTTTTTGGTCTTCGATTTTGCGTGGAGATGAAGAGTTTTCTTTTGGGTACAAAAACTTTTGCTTGTGGGACATCGCGTTGAGTTCCAGGAGGGAGGGTGAGGAGCTACGATGGGCTAGCATTGGCACTGGTTAAGATTTCAGTCGCGTCTTAACCCACTAGGCCATCAGGCTTCATGATAAACATATTGCAATTTTCGCTTTTTATGTCAGTCGCCCAACAACCGCAGGCTGAATAATGCTCAGGCAAAGAAGGTCGACTACTTTGAAACTAAATGATTTTGTAATTTCAAAAGCGATGATAAAACAAAGCAGCTCTGTGTTGCCTATAGAATTAAAACCAGTCCACACTCAACCAAGGTCTCCCGCTCGAAACTCCACAACCATCAACGAATGACGCATGAAAGCCAAGTTTACTAAGCACTGGCTGTTGTTGCTGCTAGTAATGCCATTATTACGCCTGCCAATGCTGCCACAATGAACATCGCGGTCTTTCCTTTTCAGTGCTTGCTGATAAGGCTTCAACAAAAAATACCGTACATGACTAACTAGGCCACAAAAAATTCGAAATGTCACTTTCATTTCGATTAGCCACTACCAAAGACACGATACGTAAGATTTTGATCCATTTAGTTCTTTACTCCTCTTCACCCATTACTAACTGCTTCTTCGATCTGCACTGGCTGCTTTATATGAATATGACTTAACCGCTTGTGATAGCAATTTTACGATTTAGAAGGAACTGTGTGATGCAATAAAAGCGCTAGTTTATTGAAAAGCGAAGACAAAGACCGAAGCAATTTATGCAAATTTCACATAGTCTAGTAAACTAAGAAGCAAAGACAACGAATGTCTGATTGTGGTCTGAGGATGGGCAATTGATTAGTATATTTTCATACCCTGTCATAAGCTACCAGACTTGGGGCAATTACAGAACTCATGTAATCGATTACGATTACAATTACTCCTATACATTTGATTACAATTACGATTACGATTACTAAAAAAAATTATTGTAATTGATTAAAACTACAATTACATCAATTGTAATCGCGATTACAATTTCGATTACTTTTAGTCAGCTTGCGGAATTGTTGGTAGATTTTTTTGGTTATACTTTTTAGCGAAACTAAGAATCGACTGACAACTCATACTAAAAACTAATCACAGACTGCAAAGCTTGCGAAGAAATTTTTTGCTTCACACTCTGATCAAATAAATGAATAATGTGCTAATTAAATTTTCAGTGACGAATGTGTTGCTTGTTTGTTTTAGTAGAAAGCACAGGTGCTATAAAACAGCACAATAGAAGTTTTAGCACCACGGCAGCTGTTATTCAGATCTAAGAGATAAAGGTGGCAATGTTCTAATTACATTTTTGCTTCCAACTGCGTGATGTGGTTCAAAACAACACAGCGGATAGACTTGTGAATTGGCACAACGCAGTGCAAGTACGCAAAACAAAAATTCTCACCGCTTCAACCAAAATCGAAAGCGTAATTCACTGAATGATGTAATCAGCTGCAATGTAATCGATTACGATTACAATTACACAGCTGATTTTGGGTTAGTAATCGATTACGATTACTATAAAAATGTAATTAATTGTAATCGATTACTAATTACATTACGATTACCCCATGTCTGTAAGCTACATGAGCTTGTTAAAACTGGGAGAGCTTGTTAAAACTGAGGGCAACCTGGGGGCCAGGCAAAAATCTGGGGGGGTCATGGCCCTCTCTGGCCCCCCCTTAGAATCGCCACTGACTGACGAGTGCGTCACGAAAAGCTTCTTGGACAAACAGCTTTTTTCAAAGCTACACAAAAGAGTTATGACAGAGAGTTTCTTGAAGGCTAACGCCAAGACAGCTTTTTTCACAGCTATTCCTGAGTTCTGTACCGCCAATTAATTATATAAAAAATAAATATCTGCGTAATAAATAACTGAAAATGTTTTCAACTTATCAAATAGAAAATTTAACAGCACTTGAGGGAAACTGCGAAGTGAGCTTGCGCTCTTCGAGTCAGCAGCCACCCGGTAGAAAAGTAATAACAATAACACATCTGTAAGGCGCTCTTTCCCGAAGAAAATTTGGATCAAAGGCGTCTGATAAAAAGTTACAAAAATCCCAGCAGTAGAAATTAATGCAGCAGATAAAAACATTAGGTTCGCACTGGTAAAAGCTATTATAATGCTATGAAAAAAGGGTCACGGCACTGGTATTCATCTAAGTATTACATTGCAAGCGTATATGCCAAATGCAATCGGCCCCAGCCGGGAACCAAACCCATCACGTAGGACCGCAACCTGCGCGTGGTGCCGCTAGCTAGGCCATGTTGACACCAAAGTATATAGGAAAACTCAGTGCCGGCGCTAGGCCAGCTGAGGCCCCCCCGAAAACTTCACGTGGGGCCCCCTTTATCCGCAAGCAAAATGGAAGGAATAGGTGGTTTTACACAGAATGCGGTTTTCATCCAATTTTGCATTTCATGCATATTCGACTTAAGGTCATTTTACACTAAATGCGATTTTAGTCCGATTTGTTGTACGAAATTTCAAAAGATTTTTGACGTAAGCAATTGACAAAAATGTTATGTTCCACACAGCTCGAACCCAAACAATTTTGCTTTCTTCTATTGGTTGTTTTGCGAAGCACCTCACGATTGTTTTCTAGAATGCCGCGTAAAGTGACGTAGCTTCGCGTAATAACCTCAAACTGTTTCGCAGCCTACGTCACTTTACGTAGGTTGTATTTACAGAATTTCATCGTATTCTGTGCAAACACTCCTTACTTCGTGCTATTTTTGATGAACGAACCTGACGGATATGAGTCTCGTCAGCAGTGGCGTACGCACATGGGGGGGGGGGGGGTTCGGGGGTCAATTGATTTGGCAGAAAAATGCTTAGATAATATCGACGCTGTTTTTTTATACAGTACATCCTCGATTATCCGGTCATGTTGGGCAACCTTTTTCCAAAATCTTGACCGGATAAGCATTTGGCTGGATAAGAAAAGACCTTAAGAAAAAAGAACGAAAAAAACGAAGTTAGTATGAAAACAAGCTTAGCCACAAAACAATTTAAATGCTAAACGAAAGAGACATTTGGGTAAAGTTTAAAATCACATAGTTCAACAAAATAAGTTATTAAACAGTTTAACTTTCATCAGTATTATTGCTAAAAAACGAAAGGATGGAGGTTTGTTTGATAGTGCTTTCTCGCCTTTCAGCAGCAAACTCACACGACCGGTTAATCGAGGAGCCGGATAATCGAGGGTCGGATAAACGAGGATGTACTGTATTGACTGTTTATGACAAAGTTTAGCCTATATGCGTTGTTTATATCAATGTTGGTTCTTGAAAAAAGATTTTTTGGAGAGAAGGAATTGCTTGTTTTACCCCCTGGGTGCACCCTGTTTGTGACGTTGCGACAGCCAGCCAGCCTACTTCAGTCAATTAACCTTCCTATGGCCCAAAAATGATTTCAACTAAAATTTTTTCAGAAAATTTCTAACCACGGCCTGACAGCTTGAGTTTCTGTGAAACCTTTTCTCTCCTTAAATGAAACGCAAAGCATTAAGCAAAAGTGTGAATGAAATATCTTTGTTGTTTCCTTAGTAGCGGCATTATATAGCTTAATCATGGTTAACTGCAATTTAGGCTGGAAACATTACAATACGGTGCACTTTAATACTTCTAAACCACTGTAATAGTAATGTAGTACCTTTACGTCATCACGATGTGACGTCACTGAAGCCCCCCCCATTGAAAAATCCTGCGTACGCCACTGCTCATTAGCCTTGCAAGGCTGACGAGACTTTTATTGTAGTCGAAACATTAATTTCCTTGCAAATTTCTCAATTGACGGATATGTTTTTACGCAAAATACGCAGAGATGGGCATTTATCGCAATAATTTATCGGCGATAGTTATTGGCGATAATTTATTATCGATTATCGTTATCGCTCAAAATAGTTGGGATTTATCGATTGCTGTAATCGCTTTTGTTATATATCGCCGATAAATTATAGCGATAAACGATTTTTTATGCACGCAGTGTTTAAACTTCAAAGTTAGTGAGTTGGCGCTGTGGAAAAAACGCACGGTGTCCATTAAGATTTGTTGTAATTTTAAAAAATTATTTCTTTGTTTTGTTTAATTTCACGGCAGAGTCCGTGAACTGCTCTCTTTTCTTGAAAAATCTAAAAAAACATTTTTGCAATTCGACTTACAAAAAAAACTTTGTCAAAACATTGAAAATTTACCGCAACATTTATCGGAAAAATTTATCGGCGATAATTTATCGATTATCGATATCGCTTTAAGAGATTGACATTTATCGATTATCGGTATCATTATCGCTTTAGTACAGAAACGTTTATCGTGTTATCGATTATCGTTATCGCTTTAGTACAGAAACGTTTATCGTGCCCATCACTGAAAACACGATTGCGTTCGATTTTGCATCTACGTACCCCAGTTAGAAATCTAAGCTAGACAGCCCGAAGCGCTAACAATAGTTCATGCCTATCTATGCCTTGCTTCTTTGTGTTCCAAATAAGATTGTGTTGCTTTTATGATGTCACAATAAAGTTTTGACGGTAAGACAAAAATATGGCAAGACGAATAACACAAAGCTTGGTTTATCAAGTCCAACTAAGACAAAATAAGGACGCAAGCCAAAAATAAAGACACCTCGTAATAATATGGACAATAATATTTTCCAAGATGTACGCTCTCAAAATAAGGACAAATCTTTGAAATAAGAACGGTATGGAATCCCTGCGTATTACTGTTTCGTGAAGAATGTTAATTTTTATTGAATTCTAATTCTTAAGAACACGATCTTTGGTTCTCGGACCAAGCGTTTACCGGACTATCGGCAAATGTATTACCTAAAATAGTTTTAATAGTTTTAACGCTTGAATAAAAACCTGGCGCAGCGTTACTTGCAGCGTGGCGCAGCGTTACTTGCAGCGTGGCGCAGTGTGACTTGCAGCGTGGCGCAATGTGACTCGCAATGTGACTTAACACTTGCATCGTGGCGCAGTGGTATGGGGCGTCATATTTACGACGACCGTGATTGCACGGTTAATGGTTTAACTCCCAGCCTAGTCGCGTTGTTGCGTCCTTGGATAAGATGCTTCACGATGATTATCTCTGCTTGGTGGAATCAGGCAAGCAGCAAATTAAAGAAGTCAGAACGAAAATTTAAACGGAAAACTCGGAAACAAAGGCAACTCCTAAGCGAGTCTGGATTCGTCCTAAGCATAGCGCCTCCGCCGCTTTCTCGTGATAGGAGGATCAGGGCTCCCAGCCCAAAATGGTGAAAAAGCCGGAAAATACGGGTGGTCAGAAACTGGCAACAGGAGGGCTATGTCGGGGGTCAGGGGAAGAAGCCCCCAGCCGCCGTAGGCAAGGGGGTGTGAGGGCAGAGCCCCCAGCCACTGAAAATTTTTGCATTTTTTATCTAAAAAAAAACAATTTTTAGAGCGTTTAACTGTATAATATACTGTCACAATGTCTTACGTATTATGCATTATGCAAACACGAAATGCTCTGACATGTGACAATCACTTTCCAGTGGCGCACTCAGGATTTGGCAAGGAGGAGGGGCTGCAATTGGAGGTCTGGGGGCGAAGCCCCCAGCCGCCGGAGGCAAGGGGGTATGGGGGCGAAGCCCTCAGCCGCCAACGAAGATTTAAGGTTTTCACATAAAAAAACACTCATTCTAGCACATTTGTTTATCGAAAAAGGGTGTGAAGTGAGCGCAGTCACAATGGAAAATGCAAAAATATTCTCGCAGCTTAAGTCTAAAAGCAGAAGCTTGGCTTAAGTACGTGAAAGGAGGCTGCAACCAATAGCGTATGCAGGGGGGAGCTCCTAAGCGTGCGTTCCCCTTCAGGCCTTCTTTGATACATGTTACAAGCCTGTGTTGCTCAGATACTGCTAGAAAAATCGTACCTTCATGAGGAAAAACTTCTACGCGCCATAAGCGCATGCAGGGCAGGGGGACGGTACCATGCCCCTTCTTTGGCCCTGTAATAAGGTGCTAAAACCTAACTTCCAGTCTATAATTTCACAAACTAATAATAATTGCAGCCTCCTTTCACTTATTTTAGCCAAGCTTATGCTTTTAGACATAAGCTGCAAAAATATTTTTGCATTGTCTATAGTGACTGCACTCACTGAATGCCCTTTTTCAACAAAAAAGTGTGCTAAAATGAGTTTTTTTTTTATGTGAAAACCTTAAAAATTCGTTGGAGTTTGCCAAATCCTGGGTGCGCTCCCCCCCTTCCTTCCTTAGAAAATTTCTGCGTACGCCACTGGCTGCAACTATTATTAATTATTATTAGTTTGAGAAAATGCTATTATTAGTTTGAGAAAATGCGACATTGCTGGGTAAACAATCAACTGCAATATTAAACTGCTATATGAATGGGAACCCAAGGTAAACTCTTCCATGCTAAGAGTGACAAAAAAGGGGAATCCATTGATACCCATTCGCAGAGTTGGCCTAAAGCCTTGTTTAGACTACACGCAACGCCTTTGTTTGTTGTTGCATCGCAGGCAGACGTTTGCGAATTCCGATGTCTGGTACAGTCAAACAAGGAACCTCCCCCCACGTCGGATCGCATGTAATCCAAACAAAGCTTACTAATTCACCTCATGAGCTTCTTATTGCATTAAAAATCCGCCCTTCGAGACGACTGGGAACATTTTGCATTTGCATAGGTGGGCATGAATCGCTAATTCGCTAATAGCGAAACTAACTTTTTCGATAGCGAGTTAATTCGATAAAATGCTTTTTTAATTTAGCGAATATCATTTAGTTCCAATAAAAAGTTAATTAGCGCTACGCTAAATATCTAATTAGCTAGCGTCAGCTTTCGCTAGCTTCTTTACATTCGCTAAGAGCAATTTGTGCTTGCTGCAATATGAGTATAACAATGTGCGCACCCCGTGTTAAGAATATTTTTTCTACGCATTTACAAGCTATTCGAACTTATTATTGCATTACACAAGTGCAATGCAGCCCACAAGGGTTGGATTCTTAAAATTGACGCATTGCAAGACGTACCTTTTACGTCGAAATCGTACCTATCATTCTTGGGAAGCTTTATTATAAGAAGTGACTACAAAATATCGCGTGCTGATATAGACTTGAAATATTAAAGTTAGCGAATTAGCGGACTACAGGCTTTTCGCTAAAATGGGTGCCTATTTATCAAATTGCCGTTAGCGAAGCTAACTATTTCAATAGCGGAATGGTGGTTAGCGAAGTTAAAGTTTTGAGTTAGCGTGCCCAAGAGTGTGCATTTGTAATTACCTATCTGCTAGAAACTCAATCGACTGATTTGTTGTTTAACACATATCACGCTGCTTAGTCATACCTATGACTTGCAGCAAACGAAAAGACATAGCTTCTCAATCTGTTTCAGCTCTTGCTAAGTTATTCTTCGGTTTGTTGTACAAAGCATATGAAATTTTTTCTGTAAAAGCAGTAGTATTTTAAACATTAGCCGATGCTCCTCCATGTTTGCAAAAGAATTGTAGCTTTATTTTTCCGTAAGTGCACCTACCTACTGACTTAAAAATCTAGCAAGGTTAACCGCAACGAAGTACCACCGCCAAAACGGCAAATGCGGAACGAAAAAATTATCGTTTCCGCATTAGTGTTGAATGACGAAACATATTCAGCAAAAGACAACGTGACTATTAATTTGAAATTTCTATTCTTACAACATCACTATTACTTTCTGCTCCGATAATGATCGACTTTGTTATGATCGACATTCATTGAAACAAAAGATTACAAACGCTAATTACAGAACTTGGTTTTTTGAAAACACGTTTCTTTCTAGTTGTCTTTCGCTGCACAACTCTGACGTCACCCCCCAAAAAAAAGTTCATTTTTGGAATAATATCGGTAGGTGCCGATTTGAAGTGCAAAATGTCGGAAATCCCGCAAAATCCGGAACTCTGGGAGCCCTGGAGGATAAAGATGAAGAAATCAGAAATCAACCACTGGCTGTTTTTTGTGCGCTATTAAAGCGTCACAATAATAAATTTAAATTAATGACAAACCGCCCAGCACAGTGTGTGACATGACATGGGAAAAAGCAGGAGAAAAGTATTCAAGAAAATCATCAATTCATTTCGCAATAACCGGTAGGCTACTTAAAAGAACAATTGAAGTTTAAAGTAGGTCTTACTTAAAGTTATAACATGTCATAAATTCGAACTTTTGGCGATCCGTTTCACGAACCAATTTTGATCCACTTTGCTTGCGGAGTAGCACACTCCTAAACCTAATGCTTTTGTGCAAAAACCGTGGTAAACGTGTAAAACCTACAAGCTTCTAAATACCTACCATGTACAACCTCATTCCAAGCAAGGCGCATGAAATAATGAGTTAATATTGTTGCCTTAACTTATATTTCATAACATGTGTATTTTGATAGAAGAAAATTATGCTTTCGTTCATTCAGCACATCAAAAAAGTCGTTTACATACAAGCGATTTTGCCTATAATAGTCTACATTTCAAACAAGAGCGGCGCAATTGGAGTCCAACATTCTTCGATCCCCCCCCCCCCCCATTCTTCCAACATTCTTCAATCCATCAGCACCTTTCTACACGCACGCACACAAACAAATTAATGTTGCATCGTAACACGTATTAAAATCATTTCCTAGTGAAAAAAACGCTGCGGTTTTCGGGGCGGGGCCCCTGACCAGGCATGCACCCCTCCGGCCGGGGGGCTTCGGGGGGCGGTTCCGCTGGCCCTGGGAAAACTATTCACCGGTATGCGGAGAACGAAAAGCGTTTAAGCTTACCAGTGCTACAAGTGTGCAAATTGCTAAAACGCAGTGAGATCATGATTACATTTTTTATATTTGTCATTAATTGGCCGGGAGTTGTTGACGACATCGCTAAGGATGCGAAAGACGAGGGGTCGATTCCCAGGCCGGTCATATCGGACACAGCGTTTCCAACGGCTCGCCATCACTGCGGTGTTTCTTCGGGCTGTGCTGGGTCCGCCTCCTGTTCCACGTTTTGACGTAATACCAACGAGTACATTAAAAACATGCTCATTTCATATTAGTCTCAGTCAAAATATCAAATGATTACTCGATCAAGGCAAGAAATCCGGCGGCACATTACCGTGCCGTGCCGTTACAGATTTCACAGTCCTAGTTTTAAAGAGTTTGAACCAAAAATACATCTTGGAGACAAATATGTAACAAAATAATTACCCTGAACCCGACTTTTTTCATTGGCTTTGGTATCTGCAAAACAAACAATTTGTAAGGAGGAAAACATCCGAAAAATAAAGTTACAGTAACTCTCAAAACGTGTAGTTTTGAAACTGGACATTTTGGAAACAGAGATTCAACAGTCATCATCAACATTGTATGCAAGGCAGTACAAAACTGAAAGTTCGATACAAGCAATTAGGTTTCGTACCGCCTCGCGTGCATTGCTCATGATGACAGCTGAATCAGTGTTGTCGAAACGCCGAGTTTTGAGAATTACCGTAGCTTTATTATTCCTCCTTAAGCTATTTTCGTCTCATATTTACTGATTTCAAAAAGTTGTCATGTCAATATATGAGCCACTACAGCCTATTTCACCGTTATAGGCTTGTAAGTCAGTATAATGCTACCAATAACGTGCAATACAAGATTCGACTAAAAGTACTGTAGTTAGCGAACACACTGCCAGAGGAGATAGGCTTGCCTTAAACTCATTTCAATATATACGAAACAGAGGCAGCAAGAGCTACGTTGGCCAAATCCATGGCTACAAAATTGAGACAATAAAACCAATTCATGAAAAAAAGCATAGTTTGCAAACTGTTTTCTTTCATGATTTTCAATATAAAGACGAATCGGCTAATCGCCTACCTCTTAAACGCAAAAATCGAATTATCGCTTTCCCAATCTCTAACCAAATGCTATTGCTTAAGCGCATATATCGAATGATTCCTTAGTATGCAATTCACCAATTTTGTCCAGAGTGCGAGAACTTAAATTTTTTTACTAGCCTATATCAAACGCGAGAGACAACATAATAGCATATAATATGGAGAAGATAAAATCAAAGTTATTCTCTAACTAGACGTTTGTTCGTCAACAGTAGTGAATGCTTTTGGGCAGATCAAAATTGCAAGCTCTGCTGATGTAACGGTGAAATGTTCAAAAACTTTGATTTTTTTTTGGATTGATTTTTGATCTTGCCAGCAATCTGTTAAACTCACTTTGACGACAGAACTGGAAGAGAAAAATTTTTGGCTTTCCCACCATGCAAAAACAATTCCTTCCGTTCAACTGATCGATGATATTTGACACTCGCATTGGGATACCGTCGTAACTCAAAAATCGATCGTTGTTGTCCACTAAAAAGATTCAATTTAAAACAGTAAGTTATTATGGAACCATTATATCAGTTGACATGGCCTCGAAAATCAGGTGAATGTCAAACAGGAAAACTGTAAATATCACGGTAATTAGTTTAACCCGACTCAGAATCGAACCAGAGCCTACAGATCAAAAGCAGGCTTTATCACTCGTGCATGCGATCGACTTGCTGAAAGCTGAGGTTATTTCCAAATTTTATGGACTGAAAATTCAACGGCAATTGAGGGAGACTGCGAAGTGAACGGGCGCTCTTCGATTCAGGAGCCACCCGCTATATACGTCAAATGTGATCGGCTCCAGCCATGAATCGAACCCGTCACGTAGGATCTGTCACCTGCGCGCCACTCCGCAAGACCACGTCGCTGCTGTGATCAATTCATTCGAACTGCCGCCTTAAAAAAGCAAACCCTAAATTAGCTCTGTAATTTAATGGTGTTACTTGACATGTCTGTCCGCGGTATTGTTTTGAATTACACCACGTTCAGTTGGAAGCGAAAACTAAATTAGCTAGCTTTATCTATTTCAGAGCTGGGCAAACTATATGGCCCGCGAGACCATTTTATGAGGCCCGCGGGCACTTACAGAAAATAGGTCAAAACTTCTACCGTGAATCAAGAAGTTTTTTCTTTTGCTTTTCCTCAACGATTTTCAGAAGACAGGACAACTGAGTAGGCTACGTGTAGACCTTTTTTTTGCTCTTTCAATCAGTGCGGCCCTCGGTTTTAAACTTTTTTTGAAATGTGGCCCTTCATGTAAAAAGTTTACTCACCCCTGAAGTATTTGATCTGAATAACAGTGTCAAAGTGCTAAAACGTCTATTGTGCTTTTTTACATACTATTGCTTTCACACACTAAAACAAACAAGCCACACAACTGGAAGTAAGCGTTTTAATTAGCACAGTATTCATTTCCTTGATCAGAGTACTAGGCTCTACCATTACGAAATGTGACACGCAAAAAGTTTTCTTCGCAGGCTTGGCAGTCTGTGAATTTTCAGTTGAGTAGCGAGCATTAAACCTTCATTATTGCAAATAGTCAGGGTTACCACCGGACCACACCAAAAAATAAGCACGCTGCAGTTAGGTTATCAAAAAGTCAAAAGCTCTTTATTGTGAAACCACTAAAAGTTGGTGAAGACCAAAAAAAAAGGTATTCAGGTCCACAGAGTCCTGTTTTTGCACTAAAAATCTGTGCAGACCAGAAAAAAGGGTCTTCACGTCCGCAGAATCTTATTTTTTTCGCTAAAATTTTAAAAATAAGCACGGTACTCAAAAATAAGCACGTTTCTTAGAAATAAGCACATTTGCGTTTTTTAAGACACTGCCCTTGGAAATAAACACAAATCTTAGAAATAAGCACGAAATGGTAACCCTGAGTATAGTCGATTGTTATGTCTGCCAAATCTGGAATAGTAAGGCATTATGAGCAGGCGGATTTAACTGAGGGAACCTATAAAGCTAAGTGCAAACATTGAAAGTCTGATATCGGCTCAAGCTAAAACTACATCAAATTTAGTGAAACATCTAATATTAATTGTTTCAAAAAAATTGTTTCATTAGCATTTCGCTTTTTCTCATGGAATTGTTTCATTAGCATTTTCGCTTTTTCTCTTTTTCTCATGGATATTCTGCTTGTGTGTATTGTAAATACCGATTTTCAAACAATTATTTTCAAACAACATAAGTGCCGTACGTTGTTATTTTAAAATTAATTGGATGGAATAGAAACCGATTGAAGGCCCTTCAGACCAGTAGTTGGCAACCATTGGGCCGGTGCTGGTCCGTGTTGAGTTCGTCACCAATCCGCATGCGTTTTTAGATAAAATGCTTTCAAACATTTTTACATCACACTTTCAGATTAAAAAAAAAATTATCTTTGATAGTTCTAATTGTAACATCTAATATTCTAGTATTGCCAATTCACTCAAAGTCATGCTGTTTACCAAATCACAGATGTAAATTTTTTGAACTAATAGCAAACATTTGATTTTGCTGTCATTCTATCGTAAATCATGTGTAAATCAAATAGTGTAAACAAGTTAAACAAGCAAGTTAAGAGAGAGAATAAAGCTAAGAATGAGGTTTGAAAAGCTACTGTAAAAAGTTAAAGCAAAGCTGCTGTAAGAAAATATAACAAATTTATTATCAATAATCATCAGTTTACTATCAATAATTATCATTAACTATCAATAAATCAGTCCGAGTGAAACTAATTAAAAATGAGCTGTTTTACTGCGAAACATTAGTAACTTTTCAAAGGCCTGTCCGCGAAAAAAATGCGGTTTCAAACCGGTCTGTTGTGCGAAAAAGGTTGCCGACCCCTGCTTTAGAGGATGCTTTTTGAGCTTGCTGAATTTCGTTGCACAAGAAGGTGCTTTGTCCAGTAACCGAAAATACTGTACTTTGTTCCTAAATTTAAAATTTGTAACATTTGTTTTTAATTTTTTCCCTACTGCGGATGGGAATGTTTTTAATCTTAAGTTCTAACATTCTGCTGTTTGGCGTAGTGGTAAGGGACATTGCAATCAATGAGGAAGATCTTGGGTGCGATCCTCGCGTCGGTCAAATCGGACACAGCGTCGCCAACGGCTCGCCACCGTTGCGACGGTTCTTCGGAGTTAGAAGGTGTGCTGCCCAGACGCTAATCCGCGTAAATGGGCCCCGCCATCCGCTTTATTCAAGCTGCCAAGAAATATTCAAGTTCTGATCCACGTCAAATCCGCATCACAAATGCAATAATAGATTTTGTAGCAGGTACATTGCAGTCACTTTCTGTAGTCGAATCAAATTACTTTAAGAATTAATTCAATCCTTGGATTCACGTGCTGTAATGCCGAGTCGCAAGCACCTTTCCACTAACTTAATAAAAGAATCTAGCAAATGAAAAGAAGAAAATATTACGCTTGAAACTCCAGCGAACATCTGGTATTTTTATAATCATTGACATTTAATCGAATAGACATGTGCGAAGCTTTAGCGGCATTACAGTGCAATATGTTTCTGGATGGACATTGGAGCAAGCAATTGAGAGCCTGAGAATGTTGTGAATTACTATGAAGAAGTACTCTGTGATTACAAAATTGGTAACAAAATTTCACATGTTACCACAGGCAATGCATTTATCATGATTAAAGCATTTTCTTTGCCTGGATACGAACAAAGTTCTGCAAGCAGTGACCGAGTCTTTAGAGCAGTGGTTCTCAACCTTTTTATGTTGCGGACCAGCAAAATTTCGAAATAGATTTTGTGGACCGATGGACCTTAAAAATCAACTAAAACATCACTTCAAAACCACTATTTGAAATTCAATAATGGCGTTGTTGGAAAAGGAAAATACTACACTGCTTGTTTGTTTTCGTTTTATTATCGAATTTCGGTAATCATGCTGATGAATTTCAGTTACATAATTATGTTCTTGGATTTCACACATTACTGAACTGCAACATGTCGCAAACGAGAGGTTAGGCTCAAGCTTCGTCTTATCTCCACAATTGATCTGCTTTAGAGGGTTCTTTCTCATCTGATTCGGACTCCAACGAAGAAAATGAGGCCGGTGCTATTAATTTGATTGCACCAGAAAATGGCAAATTTGCTTTTCTACCAAAACATCATGGCTGTTTTGCACAAATGCCTCCACTTATTGTCAAGAATGGAATGAAAGAACGTGGTCATCTCAGTAAACTTATATCAAAAGCTTCTACGATTGTAGCATATGCTCGACGATCTGTGCATGCAACGGGAGTTCTGAAAAATTTCAATACGCTACAACGTGCAAATGCAACACGGTGGAATCCCGAACTGAAAATGATAGGATCAATTCTAAACGTACCCATTGCAATTTTGAATGAACTTGATACCAGCAACAAGCTAACTGCTTATAAGCGAAACCTTTTGTCATCTTCATGCGACATTTTGGAACCATATGTTATAGCAACCGATTACACTCCTGGTGAAAAATGTGTCACTTCAAGTTTATTCCGTGCATCCGTAGATCGAAAGTGCAGTTGAGCAAAATGGATAGGAGTTACGAGCTACCATGGCAAACTAACCAGCACTGCGTTCATGCAGTCGATTAGCAAGCGTTTTGATTCGCTTGAATACGAAAGATGCTTTTAGATGGCTTCACTATACTAGATCCTCGACTCAAGCATGCCTGGTGCAAGAGTCATGAAGCGGAACTGATAGAATCTTATGTATTAATGGGAGCTGCTACAATGCCATTGACGAAACAGAACCAACACGTTCGGCATCTGATCGTGAACCACCACAGAGACGCTGCCGCTTGTTCAGCTTCGTGGGAAAAGTTGGATCGTCTCCAAACAAAGAAAAAAACATCGAAAAAAGAATTGCAAGAGTATTTTAGAGAAGAGTGCTTGCCTGAAAACACAGATCCATTACTGTATAGGTAATCTAAATGTGTTGTGATGCCGAGTTTGGCAAAACTTGCCAAAAGTACTTAATGATTCCAGCAACTTCTGCAATGTGTAGCGTTTGCTTAGTGTAGACCGATGTCGTTTGTCGGATAAACGATTTGAGTATTTACTTTTTCTCAAAACTAATATGCATTTCAAAGCTTGATGTTGAAGTAAGAAAATGTTTCGTACATCCATAAACGGTAGGGTTATTGCGCATGCTGCCATGCATGTTTCTTGTTCAAACTTCGTTTTTCTGTAGAAAAGTCGTTTTTGTGCGAAGTGCCGTTTTTGTGTGTTTAAGCATTTTTGAACAGTAAAGCTATTTTTCAGCATAATATGTGATATTACTTCCGCCCAAGAGTAAAACGGAGAAAATTCACAAACAATTCCGCTAGCTGACTAAAAGTACTCGAAATTGTAATCACAATTACAATGAATCTAATTGTATCGGAATTGTTTGTAATCAAATGACTCGGAGTAACCGTAGTCGATTACATGAGTGCTGTAATTGCCCCAAGGGCGGTCACGAAAGAGCTGAAACCCAAGTGCGGTATCAATGGTTATGAATTATGATGTAGCTAACCATAGAAAGTTTTTTTTTAATTTTAACTCCATGAAGTATTTCCAAATATCGCGACTCACATCGATCTCCACGAGAACCAATAAATACCAAGCTCACAGACGGTTTTTTCGTCTGTAGTTTCCTCCAATATTCTCCCACGGATTGCAGGATTTCCTAAAAATAAGTCGATTATTTCCACAAATGCAGTGCAATTATTATTTGGTGCTGCCACTAAAAATTTTGGTTTGCCCTACATAGAAGTTTTAAAAATTCCTACTTATCCTTACCAACATTTTAAAGCTAATGGACAATTGTTTGGAGTGAACTAGTTCAGTAACTGCAGCACTAGTGAGAGAGCAACTTCAATACACCCCTTTGTAAACTCCAATTCGTATGTTCTCCATGGTATGGTGCCAAAATACTGAGGAAGTGTCTATTTCACCAGAATTTTATTCCGAATCGGGTAAACTAATGACTTTAAAATTGGTATTCACAGCTTCCCTGCTTGACGCTCAGCATTAAAGGGACAGTTGTGGAAAACAAGCTGAAAAATGGGTATGGATTGGTGATCATAGAGAAAAGTCAGAAGTGTACCTATGGGAGCGTAACGAAGAAAAAGCTACAAAATTCGCTGGGATGTGTTAAACTTACAAATTAGGCCTAAACACATTAACTAACAAAATGTAATATCTGTAACATATTTTACTGAAAATCCCTAAGGATAAGCGACAATCTGTAGTGATTACCAATTCCCTGCAGATGTCATAAATCCTCACAGTTGTAAGCAATTAAGCAATCCCAACGAGCGGCATCCTTGGTACATGTACACTTCGACTATAATGCCGTGCCACGTATTGCCGAACAAGGCGAGAGAGCAATGCATCGAAGTATGACTATACAGTAGAACTCCGATTATCCGAACTAATTAAAACCAGGGGTGGTTCGAATAAGTTAATTATTCGGATAATCGAACAACATGCAATACACATGAAATTAGATCATATACAATGCATTAAAAGTACAGTACAAAGAGGTACATGGTTATTTATTGTACATTACTAGCAGTGGCAGTAAAGTAATCATTTATTTTTTTTTTGTTTTCAATTTGTCACTCTTTTGGTTGCTGCCAAGTCTTTCATTTTTTTTCAAGAACAACAGCTGTGTTGAACAACACTCATTCTGTTGTTCACACCATGCCATGGCAGTTTCAAATGCATCAAATGCTTCAGAATGTGTAGGACCCTTGATTTCTGATTCATCACACTCTTCTTCATCTGTTAAAACTTCATCATTAGTTTCTGCAAGCACAGACCCCACAAATCTCCTCATCAGTTAAGATTTGAAATCCCGGATCGCCGATGTCTTTTTCCAACCATTGATGAAGGTCGTTTTCATCACATTGTTCAAAACCTGGAAGACGTGCAGCTATCTTTGTGATTTCGTCAAACGTTTGCGACTGTTCTTTTTCCTCAATTTCTTCTTTTTCCCCTAATTCTTGTTGTTGTTGTAATTCTTCAGCAATAGGCCAGAGTTTCTTCCATGCGTTCATTACATTTTGCTTAGTCAGTGAATCTAATGCATCAGCTAACAGAGCTGGGCACCGCACACGAATTTGGTGTTCCGCACAGCGCACCTCCGCTCCATTTTTGGGATTTGGTGTTCCGCTCCTTCAATTCCGCTCCTCCGCACCATAATTTAAATAAATAAATGATTTCTTAAAAAAATTTTTTCAAGCGTTACCACATTCGCCTATTTGGCCTGGATGTACGGACAGTAGGCTACTATTCATATTCTTAAGTAACATTGTAGCAAAACATACACGAAGAAAAAGGTGCTGATACAGCCGTTTGCTTTTGAAATTTAATACAAAAAAAAGAAGCGGAAATAAAAACGAATTCGTACAAAACACTTCAGGACTGCAGCACAAATTTGTCCATCGACTTCGAGGTACTGATAGGTCAGGTATTACGCTACCGAATTACTGTGATACCGTACGCTATAATAAAATTACGCTAGTTTTTTTATACTTTCGAGACTGCAAAATATTGTCTTTCAGAGATGCAACACATACAACTGCAGCCACCTTTACTTTACAAAACTAGAATGAGAAGCCTATCCTATAGTTTGAATTTGAAGGAACTCAGATTAGACCCAAAGTTATTTCTTGAACTTATCGATTATCGTGTCCTATTTATCGTAAAAAGTTAAATTTAAAAACAGTAATATGCTACCTATCTTCCATTCGTAGTCCTGACTCCTTAGTGTTGCTTTCGGCGCACTAAACTGTGGTTAAAATTAAAACATTTTACTAGGAATTAACTGTCTAACTCGCTTTTTAGTAACAGTTCACCACTCTCTATACCTTAAAAATTAAAACTAAGCTAACGAAGCTTTATCGCGAGCAAGCGATCTTGCAATCCATCTGCACTCTGCAGTTTTGCGCAGTGTCAGTGAATTGGCGAGTCGGCGACGTCGAAAAGCGTAGCGAAATCGCGATATTCCGAGCGACAGCAGATTTCGCACGTCTGGAAACAATAGAACACAACATCACACCATAGATTATTCTATGATCACACCTTCAACAGAGATAAACAATTAGCTTTTATTGATTGAAATGCAAGATTCGAAAACCGAGATGGCCATTTTCTCGAATTGCTTCGAACACAAAGTTGTATTTGTTGAATAGCTGTATACAAAATAACCTGCCGCAGTTTTGTGGTGCGGAGGAGCGGAAGTTATTTTTTGCTGTTCCGCACCTTTCATTCCGCTCCATTTTTTTTAGCATGTTCCGCTTTTTGCATTCCGCTCCGAAACTGATGTTCCGCTCGGAGCGGAGGTGCGGACTCAGGTGCGGAAGTGCCCACCTCTGTCAGCTAACATAAAGCATGCATCCTTCAGATTGATCGTTTTAGAAAAATTAACTACGTTGTCAATGCTTTCATTTTCCACTAACAACAATCGGCGGAAAACCTGCTTTCTGTAAAGCCTTTTCAATTTTTCTATTACACCTTGATCCATAGGCTGTATTAGCGCAGTTACATTTGGTGGCAGAAACATGACCCTAAAACAACTGTCGATTTCGTTTAGAGTATCCTCTGATGGATGACTTGGTGCATTATCAAGAACCAATAAAACTTTTCCGTTTCTACCTTCTTGTTCACGTTGCCTTATAACTTGGGGTATGAAATCATTTGTATACCAGTCGATAAACACTTGGGAATTCATCCAGGCGCTTTTTTGAGATTTGTAAGTTGTAGGGAAACAAACCACATTTTTAAAGCAACGTGGTTCCTTAGCTTTGCCAATCACAAGCAATGGCAGAATATGATTTCCACTGGCATTGGCACAAACCATGGCGGTAATGCGTTCTTTGCTTGTCTTGAAACCTGGAGCCGTAGCTTCCTTCCTTGCTGCAAGTGACTTTTTTGGCAAAGCTCTCCAGTTTATTCCTGTTTCGTCAGCGTTGTAAACATCGTCTCTGGTCTAACCCTCTTTCTGCACAAGATTTAAAAAAAAATTTGTAAATGTGTTAGCCGCATTGCTGTCTCCAGATAAGGTTTCACCTTCAATTTGAAGCTCTCTAATTCCGTGCCTTGATTTAAAAGCTCTCAACCAACCAGTGCTTGCCTTGAAGTCAGAATTTCCTGACAGCTCTTGGTTGAAAAGTAAAGCCTTCTCGCAAAGTAGTGGACCTGATATAGGCTGGCCCAAACTTCGCTTTTGCGTAAACCAAGTGAACAGGGCATCCTCAAGAGCCGTATTGCTGGGACCTTTCATGGTTTTTCGCCTTTTAGAGCCATCTTCACTATCAAGTTTAGCTGCATGTTGAAGAATTGCCCCTTTCTGCTTTTTTATGTCAAATACTGTTGCTTTACCAACATTGTAGCGCACTGCTAGAGAAGAACCGCTTACACTATTTTCTAGCTGATTTATAATCTCAAGTTTTGTCTCAATAGTCAGTACATTTCTTTTTTCATTGAAGACATATTGCAGTGACTAAACTGGTTGCAAACTTCAAATAATTACAGCACGCCGTGCATGCGTCAAATGATTTTTGATTTTCGACGCAATTTTCTCTTAAAACGCAATTGACGTTCTAATGCTTATTGTCAGGTTTTAATTTCTTTTGTTAAAGTCGCGTTCGGATAATAGGCGTTTCTACGGAAGCCCATAGGTGCAATACACAAACAACAAAAAGAAAACAAACTGAACCACATACAAAACTTGATATCAATACACATAACTTCAAACTAATACACATAACTTCAAACCGATACACATAACTTCAAACTAATACACATAACTTCAAACCGATACACATAACTTCAAACTAATACACATAACTTCAAACCAGTACACAAAACTTCAAACCAATACACATAACTTCAAACCAGTACAGAAAACTTCAAACTAATACACATAACTTCAAACCGATACACAAAACTTCAAACTAATACACATAACTTCAAACCGATACACAAAACTTCAAACTAATACACATAACTTCAAACCGATACACATAACTTCTAAATAATACTAACAACCTTATATTAATGCAGATTACTTGAAGCGAGCGCACGAATTCATCACAAGTGGCAACCCTGTTACCATGAGTGCAAAACGCCGCGTAGCAATACGCATAACTAAAAAGTGATGCAAAAAACTTGAAAAACGCAAAACTCAAAAACAATGCGCGGAACCTGATATCGATACACATAACTTGAAACTGATACACTTAATTAGACAATGATACACACAACTTTGATATCACAAAGTTCGAACCAATTCAATGAACTCTTAAGCATACAACAATTTTTCAAACAGTAGATGTTTTCAGGCGGATGAATACACAATTGTTTTGCTTTTTGCTTGCACTTCTGGGCCGTTAGTTCAAAACACAACTTGAAGCCAGTGCAAAACTTGAAGCCAGTGCACATAACTTGAAGCGGTGTGAAAGCGAAGCGTTCGGAATTGCGCTTGTTCCGAACGAAGAAAAATAATACACCAGTCAATGCTATTGAAAAATAAGTGCTTCAGTGTTTTTCCTGAATGTATATATTGATGATGTTCATGCAGGCGGATGAATCTTAACGTTGATGACGTTTCACAAGACGCACTTTGAACGACGTCGTCTGCGTAACGCTAAACAACGCGAGCAGAGTACCGTAGTATTTAGGTTACCAAACGCTAATAGAGTGGTGATGAGTCTCAAAGACTGTACTAACGTCCTAAACATATATTAAGCACACTGCTTTTTCGTTTGGAGTATATGAGAAAAGGTAAGAACTATTAGGTAGGCCTACGTGTGCATATACCCGTGAGCCAACTGATCAAGCTCGGGATTCGTTTGAATGAAGCCGCATCTTACAAGAGAACACTTTCGTTCGCATCTTCGTAAGCCTTGCAACTTTCGGTTTGGTTTAAGTTCGGTGAGCAGGTAAGGGTTCGGTTCGGTTAAGGTACGGTTGTAGGTTACGTTATGGTTGGCGACGCTATACGTACGTCAGCAGTGCGTAATAAAAATGCAGCTTAATTCAAACGAACTCCGGTTGGAAATTATAGGCTGGTTAGGTTTCTTTCTGAGTTAGCTATGCTTGCTTTTTTGTCTTCACTGCAAGTTAGGGGTCATTTATTACAAGCAAGGTGTCAGTTATTCTACACAAGGAAATAAGGAATCAGTTATAGTAAACACAGTCGGAACCAGCACTCGTGGTAGCCTAGAAATACGATTGAACTACGACTATCGTAGTACAATAGTGTAATAAGAACCCTCGCCGCATGATACCATTTTGGATTTACCTGCCAAGTCTACAAACGCCTTTGGCAGTCAACAACCTTTTGTTTCTCTAATTATTATATTAATTACTTGGTGACTGCTTATCAATTTTGTCTGTGCTCTTGAAAAATTATAAAATGATAAAAAATAATGCCAGAGTTATTCTTGAAACTGAACGTTTCGATAGCATGCATTCAGTTGCCATCATCAGCAGTATGCTAGTTTTGGTACTGCCTAGCATACACTACTGATTATGACAACTGAATCTATGCTGTCGAAACATTCAGTTTTAAGAATTACTCTGCCATTATTTTTCTTCCTTATTCAAATGATCATCTCTTAAAATTATATAGCTTTAGCCAGAAAGACTGCTTCTCTAGAGACAGAAGGTAGGCATACTAGGGCTACTTTTTGAATGCAAATGATCAATGCTATTCATTTATATGACACAAAAAGTGAAATTTGATGTTGCATCGAGAATCTAGAAAAATTTAAATAATCGTTGAAAAGCAAGGTTACAAGCCTTGCTTGAAAGTTATTCAGCATCTTTGTGTATTTACCTGACGTGCTGTGAAATGCAAAATATTTAACAGTTTTATGTTGCGTATGATATTTATTATTTAATTGGTTTTGGCTAAATAGCCTTATCAAAATCGTATTCAAATAGAACTGTTTAGGCTATGTATACTTGTATTTTATCTCCATGAATGCAGTCAATCAATTAAGCAAAACTTCCATCTGTTTACACGCAAAAGAGTTACTGGCGCAGATTGTTACTCAGAAAACTCTTACTCAATGCACAGTTTCGATTGGAGGTTTGTTTTAAACCACTTGCAAAGTATTTGCACTACAACTCAGTGGTTATGATCGTTGCATTTGGATTAGAGGCTTATAAATGTCAGGTGTCGCTAACTTAGCCTGGTTGGAAGTAGGCTTGAATTCAATCATTATTTTTCAATTTTAAAATTCAAATTTGTTGATTTTGAAAAATCTAAATTCAAATTCATCACTGTTATACCAATAACTTGTGAGCGAATTCAAATTCTTTTACTTGCAAAAGCTGCTGATTACAAAATCGATTTCAATTATTTTAAAACTGATGAGAAACTTAAGTTAAATACTTTCGGTATAGTCACAAATCTCACCACGTTTGATCTCATTGCTGAAGTATGCTCTTGATCTCATTGCTGAAGTATTAACGAAGTGTGTGTCAACCGGTCATAACTCGTAATACATCCTGCACAAGTTTTGTTAAAATTTCTTCAGCTTATTCGAAACGATGCGCTGTACGCAATCGCTCCTTCGATTTTATTTAAAAGGTGGATTTCTTGAAATGTGCACTGTGTGCAGTCGTTTCCAAAGTTTTTCTGCGATATGCCAAAAGTATGGTCGGATGAATGATGTTATGCGTTTTGTCCAAAATGAAATGTAATGGCAAGAACTTTCATTTTGTCACGCAAACTAAAAATTGCAAAATCATGCGTAAATAGTTTGTTCATCCCAAAAACTTATTAGCGTTAACACAAAATAGTTTAACTAAGGCAAGTTCATTTCGTGACTGTGGTGTTGTTCACCCATAAGTTTTTAGTTGTTGGACTAACCTAGAACGACTGAGGGGGAAATTGCGCTTGCGTGTTTCGTACAAAAACAATACATCGAGAAATCAAATATAACGGAAATGCGAACACTATTAACAATCAATATAAGAGCAAAAAACAAATCATCTATTCTAACCGTTTTGTAGGCTAGCTTTGATTTACTATTCTTTGATGGATTTATTGCAGGTGGTGAGATTATAGAATGAGTGCTAATGGTACTATGACATGCGTGGAATGCAATGCTGACATCAAGCTGCATTATAATTATTGCCCTGCCTGTGGAAACGAAGTCGATGAGCTTCACAGAACGATTGGTTTTTGTTTTTCGCAAGGCTTTAGATACAAATCGATTCTAATTTTTATCAAGAAGTATTTGGATGTTTCAATGAGCATGCGAACATTAAAAACCCGATTAATATCTTTTGGTGTTGGAAGAAAAAATGTGAATGTTAATCAAGACGAACTGGACCGTATAATATCTCAAAAAGTAGATTCATCACAGTGCCTTTTGGGATACAGGATGATGTGGAACACGCTAAAGTTGGAAGGTGTTGTTGTACTTCGACGACATGTTGCTGAGAGTTTGAAGAGTGGATCCAGATGGATGTGCCTTGAGAAGTATTCGTCGCCTGCGTCGAAGAAAGTACTTCTCATTGGGTCCTAATTATTGCTGGCATCTTGATGGTTACGATAAACTAAAACCGTTCGGTTTCCCTATTCACGGGTGCATCGATGGCTACAGTAGATATGTGATATGGTTGGAGGTATTAAACTCCAACAACAATCCAGTGACCATTTGCAACGTGTTTCTGCAAACTGTGTCGAAAGACAATGCTTGCCCCAGAATGATTCGAACCGATCGTGGTACAGAAAATGTGTTACTGGCCGCTGCGCAATCTTTTTTCGTAAATAGCATGCGAGCTCATGCGTATGGACCATCGCATCACAATCAAAGGATAGAAGCATGGTGGGCTTACCTCAAAAAATCTATGACCTCGTGGTGGATCAATTTTTTAAAAGATCTAATTGATGAAGGCGTTTACGATCCGAGCAATCTGCTTCAGTTGGAGTGCATGCGATTCTGCTTTGTGCATATCATTCAGCGTGAGTTAGACCGAACTGTCGCTTCATGGAATTCGCACTGTATTCGTAGGTCACGCTACGACACAGTTTCAGGCATTCCTAATGAACTGTACCATATTCCTGAAATTAATGATGCTGAAGATTATAAACTATCGGTGGAGCAAAGTACAGTGGATGAAGTTCAAAGGTGTTTATCATTATCTCGGCCATCATCAAAACAAGAAAATCTCTATCACGATTACTTTGCTCATACTATGGATTTGTTGGGTTGCGCTGTTCCCGAGAATTGGCAAGACGCTTTAGACCTGTATAAATTATTAGCCAGGCACGCTTGATTTAATTATGGTGCTTTCGATTGCATTTTGGTTCGTTTGTTGCGATTTTCCGAACTTGTTGTTTGCATTAAGTTTGCATATCGACAGACATGACCTTCATATTGTACCAACCGAAATATTATTGCCAAACCTTCTGTTAGCTGCGGTTCTTAATAGATGGAAACAATTGAAACTACAGTTTTGCTTTAACAAGAAGTTCATAGCCTACATTTTCGACATCTTTGAGTTTTCAATGTGGAGTACACTGCTTTATTGTTCTTGTCTGAGGTAAATAGGTGTAGAAACGGAAAACAAAAGGTCAACATTCATCGTTTTACTTTCTAAATGTTCTGTGGAAAAATAGATATTATATTTACTTTGAAATTTTGCAAAAGCCAATTTCATTTTTTTGTTGTTTTTATGCCCTAGGTGCGGTAATGTTTTCAATGGCCGTCTTTTCATAGTGCGTTTTTTGTGGATGAGGTACCTGCTAGCGCCAGTGCAGCTATTGGTGAAATGGTATTGGCGCGGTGACGAACGTTAGCAAGAAACAACGATACCGAACAAATCCCCTGTAATAACAAGTTTTTTCGCGTCCACATATGAGGCTGTAACTGTTTGCTGGCGTACTGCTATACAAACTTTCACTCATTCATTTTAATTATATACACTGGATTCAATCTTTGATAGCAATTTTGGTTTTACTCATTGTTTATTTTGATTAGTAGCATTTATACGAGTACCAGCGATCCTATCACGAGAAATCGACAGGGACGCTGGTGAAGTTAAGGGGCAAATAATGCTTCAAGTACATATTGTGTGGGTCATTCTAAATATCAGCCCAGCACAATATGTAACAGAGTATCAAAAATGATTGAACGCCGCTAAGGTGAAACAAACAAACGGAATGCACCGAAGTGGCTGTCAAACATTCAGAGCTGGGCTGATGCCAGACTTGGGCAAAATACACTGGAGTTATGAGAGAGTTGTATACAATTTTGCTTTAACAGTCGGGAACTTATTTTGTTCTGCGTTGTTTGCATATCCATTGCATGGAACAAATGTTTTTAAAATGCAAAATACAAATATTTGTTATAAAAAGCATTTAAATACAAAATGCAGTATTTTGTATTGCATATACGTATTTGTATTTTAAATTACAAATACATCCCATGTCTGGCTGACGCTAGTAAGTAGCGCCGCTGTTGTTATTTCACGTATGACGCAGCAACCGCGTCTCGTAGTAAAAGTTACAAAAACGAATAACCTACAATGGATCTTTTTCCGAGCCACTTATTGACTACGCGAGTTTGGTCCTTATGTCTCCAAGACGCCCTCGTGCTTCGCGTTATCTCAATGCATGTAAACAAGGAGGTTATGCAGGACACTTAACGGCTTTTTGAAAGAACAGCTGCATTTTTTATTAAAAGGTTGACTGCTATTAAATCCATCAAGTTATGCATTGATATATCAAAAAATTTTGCAACTTTTACAGGAAACGATCGCCGAAAAGTGAAAAGTCTAGGGTGCATAATTGAACCTTTCTTTTTAGTATTTCTGGTCGCGAGATCAAACTGTGCTTGTGAAGCAGTGACAGTCAATCAGGACTAGCGATGAAGACCATAAAAATCGTAAAACAAAAGTCCTCCCTGTCCTGCTTAATGAGATGTTATCACGATTTCCACGCCGCATCTCACAATATTTATTATATTTCAAGTTTTTAACTCACGTTAATATTGAAATAACGAAATGGAGGAAGTGAAGAATTTATTGTTTACCGTAGTTATTTAAGAGAAATCTGGGTTTTTTAAAAGTCGACAGATGAAGAAACGAAGTATTATTTCATAAGCACAGCATTTCGCTCATGAATGAGCAACAACTTCTTTGGTCATCCGTTAAGTTTTTAAAACGCAGACTAGGGGAAGGTGGGGCAAAACGGGACATCCGATTTAAAATAAAAGTAAAATATTTGGAAACCTCTAGTAAGTCAATTTTGGAAGGTGACCATAAGTTCTAGCAACAGCTAGAAATAAGTTTCTGTGGCTCATGTGTGGAAGCAGTCAGAACTGTTTTGAGTGTTTTAGGGCATTTTATAGTAAAAATGCGGTATAAATTTTATGAAGTTTAAAAACTTAACTGAACTATTTATTTTCAATAGTATTTCGAGAGGTACATCGGCATGTTGGTAAAAAAAAAAAAAACAGAATTACCATGGGTAGAGCTGATAAGCACCATCAGCAGATCTTCATCAAAGGGTGTGCTTGGGGCAAAGCGGGACACTGGTTTTCAGAAAGATTTAGAAATGTATCAAGATGATTGGTAATTAGAAAGGTTGAGAAATATAGGCTTAAGATGTAAATATTAACTTGGTGTGGACAGCTTGGTTTATTTAGCACTGAAAACTGGAAAAGGCATTTTGTCTAGGCTATATAGGCTACCAAGTACCAACCGACCAATTTGGTTGAAATTTTAGCTTTTGAATTTGAACAAAGTTTAAACTTAAGTTCTATTGCACAGACTATTCCAACTACTTGCTCATACAGGCATCATACTGTATAGGCCTATAACCTTAATCTTACCTTTTGCAAAAGCGGGACAGCTGTTCCGTTTTACCCCACGTCTGTCCCGTTCTGCCCAGTTTTAATTTTTTGGTTATTTTAATGCTGTATGCTTATTTAAGCAGACTTGACATTGACACTCTATTTGTAAGCAGTGGTAACCTGATTGCGTACAAAACCGTTTGAGTTACAGAAATTAAGAGCTTGTTGCAGCTGATAGAGACTTGTCGTTTTTTGCGTCCCGTTTTGCCATACCTTGCCCTACTCTTAAACTCAAGCAAATGCAAATCAAATCTTCATTATACTCGCGGTATCACGCCGAAGCGTGTAACGAATAGCGGGGCCCACTTTCACAGCTTAGCGCCTAGGCAATACCACTTCGAAACCATTCGCTGGCAACACTGCGTCCTATTTGACCGGCCTAGGGCGCGAACCCCAGATCTCCCGCACCGATAGCGAAGTGTTAACCACTGGGTGGACAGGCAAATTTTTTGCGTATTGGTTAAAGACATCGTTAACGGTGCGGGAGATCTTGGGTTTGATTCCCTGGCCGGTCATATCGGACACAGTCGCCAACGGCTCGCCACTTGCTACACGCTTCGGCGTAAGACCGCGAGTATTTTCTAAAAGCAAATTTGAATTTTGTGCACTTTAAACCAATATTTCACCAAAAATATTAACTTGTTCACTTTTAGTAGGCCTAAATCTTTAAGGGTTTTTGAGTTACCCTTTAAAATCGAATCGTTTGTCGATCGAAAGAAAAGTTTGTAAGCCGCAAAGTTTCTTCAAATGACAACTTCAGACACAACCGAAGCCAAGTTCACACGTTATCGACGTGAAGAAAGCATCTTTCATATCACCCAACGTGGCAATATGTACGGGTATGGTAACAGCCATAGCACAAGTGCTGACTTTTGGTAAGTATTTGCAGCTGTCTTTGCACATATGCAAGAAGTCGATGTTGAAGTCTGTAGGTAATCCCAGTGGCGGAACTGTGCTAGATCCAGTTAAGTACTTCATGAGTTCATCGAAGGATGGCTTACAATTTTCCACGAATAAACACAACAAACCCACATTAGCAGCACACCAAAGCTAGTAAAATAACATGAGGGCTAATCAGAAACGTTTGCAACTGCACAATGGATAAATTTCAGCGAAAAAAAGGATAGCTTGCAAGATAAGCAGTTGTTTACGATTTGAAACGCTTGTTGCTGTTGGCCTATCAGACCCTTCCGAATATGAGTTAGCTAAGCAAAAGCATAGAACTTTATACAATTTAGCTTTCTTTAGCACAGCTAACTAATCCATAAATTGGATACGCCAGGGCAAAGCAATAATCGCGCTAAGAAAATCATACCATCGTAAAAGCACATTTCGGTAAAATCAACGAATGCTTTGTACGTCGTGACTTCTTTCTGCTTTCTATTTGATCCTTCCTCTTTTTCAAACGTAGGTTTTAAACAATTCAAGAAATTAGAGTAATCCCATCGAAACATGGCAGATGGACAAAAAACATGCTCGAATAGAATAGCATTGTCTCGCAAAACATGAAGAAACTTGCAACAGCTTAATCCCAGAGCAATTTCATTCAAAATCGGCGTCAAATGTTGAACAGCGTGAACAAAGACTGATCTGAAAGTGGTAAAAATTCCACACGTAACGTCGTGGTAATTAGTGTGATTTGGTACTGGCAATTTTAAACATTAGCTACAGAAAAGAAAGCACTACAGCACAGCATAAAAGAGAAACATTACGTTGGTTTATCCCTGATTTTAAAGCTGACGTGTTACTAGTAACGCGACATGCAGCCTATGTTCCTCGCGTTACTAGACCAGATTGCAACAAATCATATTGTGGTCAACTGGTCACATTTGTAAACGATATCGCAACGCGAATAGATAGAAATAGCTTTTCGCCCACGACAAAAGTTTGCGTTCATGCACAATACAGTAATAATAATTAATGAAAGGACTCACGGTATTGCATATCAAAAAGGGGTAAAAATAAAATACAGAAGTAGTTAGTTGGAACAACGTAGGTTTTAACAATTTAACATATTAATTCTATTTAAATAAGGCTGATGATGTCCGCTTGAGAACGAAATAATTTCTTAATAAAAAATTTTAGAATGATAAAAGCGATCCTGGTAATTTTTGCAATAATGAGAGTAGTTGGTTAGTTAGAAGTTATTTTATCAATTACACACGACTTACATAACTTCAAATGTCCTTTTACTGACATAATCGTTCAGTGACATAGTGGATAAAGCGTCTGCTTCTGAAGCAGTAAACTGGGGGGTTCGATTGCGAGTCTGGTCAAACCTACGACCTAAAAATCGTTGTTCACATCTTCTCTGCTTCACGCTTAGTATGACAAAAGGGACAACTTGGAAAACAAGCCGGCAACTTCACTCGTTGTGCCTTTAGGAAGGGCAGTTTAAGGGATATTTTAATCTTGAAGGGTAGACGGATGACTGGTAACTCCAATCAAGCTCGTTGTAGCGCCTCCGTCGCTTCCTCGTAATAAAGAAGGATGAAAATATAATATACACCAGCAAATGATTAAAATATAAAGCACACTGTGATTAAAAAAAATACTGTAACTAACTGAAGCACAGATTCTTTATCCATCAATGTTGCTTTTAGCTGATTGCCTCGATAACCAATGTCTTCTAACATCTTGAGCCCTTTATTTGACAGAAACACCCGCTGAACATCTGCATCAGATTCGCTCTTTCTAATCTGAAATAACGTAACATGAAAAGTTACTTGAAATTTACACTATTATCAGGACTCTTCAGGAGAGTCGGCAAATATTATTGATGCAGGAATTCCAGCCAAAAATTGTTTCTTTACTACAAGCTACACATAACTATAAACGAAACTTTGGTCCCAACTCTAACCACAATCCAATCATAACTGCAAAACAGTGACAAAAACCTTGCATTAGAACATCTATGTCGAAGTTGGTGGTGGTGAAAAGTCTATATTGACTATAAGTGACTTTCGTAATGAATTGCGTTCGACGTATTTTCGTCATTTGTTCCACTTACTGACGCAAAAAAAAAAACACGCATAAAAACGCATTCTACTAGAAAAGTGACGGTACAAAAGTTCTGCTACTCTTTTTTACCAAAATAATTCCCAACACTGTTATTTTTAAAAGGTAGTAAAATGATATGTTGTTCTGCAATGGCGTTGAAGTTTGAAAAATCTTGCAAAACGCCGACTTGAAAACTTCCAAATTTTGCGTCAAATTGTCTTCGCGTCAAGTTGGTTCGCATAAAATCGTCCGCATCAAATTGACCTGCTCCGTAGAAATGCAGTAGCACTATTTGAAAAAGCATGCACTTTAAATCTTTTTTAAAATTCCAATAACTTTGCAATGTGCAATAATTACAAGGACTTTGGCATTTCCAAAGCACACTTGCTTTGCCCTATTAAAAAATTTTTTTATAAAGCTTTTGCAGTCGTTATGTAGTAATTACCATCAACTCAGTTCATTTAACAAGTTTGGATCATGGGTAATTATTGGGCACATGCTCTTTCACTGAAATTATGTAACTTGGGTTGGTAAGAAAACGTCTGCACACAGCTTAATCGTTATCAGTTGCCTATTGCCTTAGCATTTTGAAGAAAGCAGGTAATTTTTATCTTAATCCTTTTTTCACTCTATTTAGTAGCTTTAATTGTACAACAAGGGTACTTTCGACAACTTTGCTTTAAAATCGTGTGCTTCATTACGCTAGTTGAAACGACGTGAAATACAATGTATGTTCTCTGAACTCCTATGTCTAGCAAACTGATATTCATTGATATTGGATCAATATGAAAGTTTATACCAAAACAAAACTAGATAAAGTTGGCTAAAAATTAACACACCTGTTCGAACAAATCATGGTACATGGCATCTTTCAATAGCTTTTCAGGCAAGTGGTCTTTCATGCCACCTATACCATCGACAAGATACCAATACACCCACGGTGATAAAAATCCAGGACCAGGTCCACCATTGATCACACAAGCCGCAAATAGATGGCCAATGGATTTGACCACACCTTCAGCGACGCTTTGAAATCCACAAGAAGGTATAAAACCACCATTATCTTCAGGCTCAAAATAAGACTCCTTGACTGTCCTTAGAGCCTCTAATACATGCATAAGTTATTGCAATATTGATCAAAAACTGATCAGAGAGGAGTCAAAACAAGTCAAGGTTATGAGAAATTTTGCAGAGACAAAAAATCACTACATCTCAAACAGGGGAATACCTACCACTTTATTTGCACCCCAACAGAAGTGAGTGTGGTTGTTCTGCATTATTTGACGGCAAAAGTGACGCTAAGTGGCGTAACACTTTAATAACGGCTTCGCAAATGATTTGTGGATTATAGATAACTTTGAATGGTATAAATGACATGGTAGAGATAGCAAGATCAATCGAACTCAAAGATAAACTCAACTTATGATTAGGCAGTCCCATGATGAGCACTATCCATGACGATGTATAGAGTTAAGTTAATTTACGCTAGTGCATTTTACCTTAAAGTCGCTACAGCCTGTGAACTGCAAAGTTTAGCAGGTTATTGGTGTAAGGCTTAAAACTTTGCATCGCAAATTTCACGATTCACCACTATCTTCACTACGTGATTACACCTTTTGATGCTCTTCAGGTCAGTGGCTTAGCGAAAAATTTTAAACAACACAGCTCCAACTCCGAAGAACCGTCACAGCATTAGCAAGCTGTGAAGACGCCAGCAAAGTTAATGGTTCAATGACAGCGCTTAACTGCAACATGGTTTCCAAATGCATATTCACAGAGTAACACGAAAACGTTTCAATGGATATGTTGGTATAGTAATGGAGAAACATACATGCCAAGTTGTACAAATGTCTGGATCTAACTGGCCACCCTATCTTCTTTACAGAAGCATCTTGGCGTAAACTAAACAAGAGAGACATCTTGGTATGTTTAAAGGAGAACTGAAGTGAAAATAATTGTTTCTCTAAACTTGTTAAAAAAAACAACGAATTTAGAAATGCCAGTAAAAGTTTTTAAACGCTTATAGCTGACAAATAATCGGCGTTTAAAATTTAAGACAATGACATTTAAGTGCACTTTTTACGCATCAAAGCGTGCAAAAGTTACAGCCGCAATGTTCGACCTGCAGTTCGACAAAGCGATTTCGGCTGAATAGCATTGCAGCTGTAACTTTTGCACGCTTTGATGCGTAATAAGTACACTTAAATATGTTGCCTTGAATTTCAAACGCCGATTTTTTATTAACTAAAAGCATTTAAAAACTTTTATTGGCATTTTTAAATTTGTTGTATTTTTTAACACCTTAAGAGAAACAATAATTTTTCACTTCACTTTCCCTTTAAAGTGTTTCAAACAAACATAACATAGTTGAAAGAAATTAAACTCAAAAACTTATTCACGAAACCTTACCCGAAAAGAAATCTCTTGCTAATCCACCAGTATCCACTCCAGATTCACCAATAAACGTAAATTTATACAGATGATTAATAAATTTTTGATTCCATGATTTTTTAAAAAAATTATGAAAATCAACAAAAGCAAAAATTTCTCCTCACATTGATAGTAACAAAATCATTAATTGGTGTGATCTCAGTTAATACTTCCTTGACTTTCGTTGTAACAGCATCCGAGCTCCAAAAATTGGAGGCAAAATTCTTTTCCTCACTACAGTTCGGCGTGGTTTCTTCATTAAAATCCAAATAGCAGGAAAATGGAGTTTCTTTCATTGTCAAACAACTATCAGCATGTACTTCAATTTCATTCATCGGAAACTTGATATTGCAAACTGGACATCGCACTTGTGCCTCCTTTACAGATCCTAGTAATGAGTTTGGAGTGCTTGATGAGCTTGTACAGGGTGAAGTATTTTCACTGTTATTTGCTTTGTTTGTGGAAAGAGCTGATGTTGTGTTTGAATACATGCCTTTGATATCACTTTCAGCTGATGACTGATGTGACGACGATGAAAAGATACTTGATGACAAGTTCAAAGTCGGAGGAATTCCATCAGGTATAACCTCTGATTCATCGTCACTGCATTCAATGTTGTAAGATAAATACAAGTTGATTCGAGAAAACGTTTTCCCGAGTTCATCCTTGTATTTTTCTAAAGTAAATTTCTCTGGTGTTCCCGGGACACAATCAACTCGTTGACCATCAGGATATGCAAGTTCGTAGGATCGATCAGTACGGAAAGAGCAATCATGGTTTTTTCTCTTAGATACTGCAATTTGCTAGATATTTTCCTGCGTTGCATGTTTTTTCACTTTCAATGGCATCAATTTTCCTCTTACTATTTCGTGTCCACCAGAGGGGTATTTTTTCATAATACCTATATTAATAGTCACATCACTGTCTTCAGACCTTCTCTTTGTTTTTGATCTGAATGATGATGAAGCAATTCGTTCCTTTGATTTTTTGGCTAAGAACTTTTCAAACGAAGGCATATTAGGGGAAGAAAAGATTCCAGTTTTTGCAGTAGGTTTAGTGTCACCAGTACTAGAATTTCCCAGCAAATTTGGCAAATCATCATCATAAAACATATGGACCTTGAATGAACACTGGGGACAATACTTAAAGCTTTCTTGCAATGATGCACCACAAGCTGAGCAAAATGATGTCACACCGATATTAAACAGCAGCACATTTAACTCTCTCAGAATAATTGAAAACAAATTTTAAACTCACAACGTATCAGTACTAATATATATCTATGTATTACTAAAAAAGCATCAGATGCAAATTATATACCGGTATTTACAAAACGGCAAAAAATCTTCACAACCAAAAGCACCATTGTGAACACTGAAAATTCTCTGTTATTGCATAGAAAAAAAAAGTGGTGTCATACTAATATGCCTGAAGCTGAATGAAAGACCCAGTGTTTTAACAAGGTAATGTGATAACATCATTAACAGCTTAGAACAAAAAGATCTAGTCTTAGATCTAGCAAAGGCATTTGATACAGTCAACCACAGTACACTCCTGCTGAAATTAAGTAAATATGGCATATGTGGCCCTCTTCTCAAATTGCTTCAAAGCAACTTAACAAACAGAGAGCAATGTATAATCATGCTGGACATAAGACCAACCTCGCCTCCACGTGGTGTCCGGTGGAAACAACATTGTAATGTTGGCTAAAGAGGCTCTGGCATTTTTACTTTTTATGTTTGCCAACTTAGTCTTAGCAACGGCCTTACTTGTTGAATTCGCTCCTTGAAGCATTTCGGCTTCTTTTCCTGGCGGAGGAGAAGTCGAGCTGTGAGGGAGGGAGTGGATAAATCAGGTTTGGCATTAGCGAGGATGCGGGTGGTAGGCACCAAAAATTGTTTATATGGGACATGTCAGGATTGCGTGACTGGAACTTGGATGATTGCAATGGAATCTCATAGTTGTAGAGGGTACCGGTCTAAAACGCGCTCCGTACCGCGGCCGCAAGATAGTTCAGAGGCCCGCCCCTGATCTAGCCAATTGGGGGGGCTGCCTCCGTCAGCTTGTGGAAATCTCCATGCAATTGTAGCTCCAGTTGGCGACTGGGAGGGGGCCTGCAGTTGTATTGGGGGGGCATTCCTGAGGCCACTGCACAGAATGACAAGTCCATTGCACATAGTCGCCTGGGTCCAGCTGCGGGACTTGACGTGGCCTAATAACAATTTTTTTTTTTTTTTTCAAATCTGGTCTTTAGGTTTTTCCCAGTTATAAAGAAAAACCCAAACTTTATGAATGAAAAACAAACGAAAAAAGAAAACAGTACGGTTTGTTCCCCTAACAAGGAAAGAACCACTGTCGCAGCGAACAGTTCTTGAACTATTCAGCGGCAGTGAGAGTACTCAGCTAGTCAAAACCTCTACTCCTGCAAGGGTTGAGGTGGAGACAAGTGCGAAAAAATTGCCTTCAGCCTGGACTTCTCTTCTGTTGGAGGAGAAGCCTCTGGCAAATCAAGAGGCAACAGTTTCAGCGGCATTGTCGATTGAAAAGTCGAATACCGCTCAAATATCCGGTTCGCTCACTCAGAATCCATCAATGTCTCTGGACGTTGGTAGCACGTCTGAGTGACGTCGAGAAAAAAATTATGAAAGAAATCAGAAGCGGAAGCAGCGAGGATGGTTGTGGAAGGGGTTAGAGGGTTTGAACATCACTAACCTTGGAGATAATCTTCAAACTGTCTGCAACTCTGCATCAACGAAAAGGTCGATGGAGTCTTCTAGCACTCAATCGAGAACGTCAGAGATGCTTCGGAAGGAGCTGAGGAGCCTCAGAACCTTGATCAGGGTTCGAAGGCAACCAGTTCCTACTAAAGTAGACTGACAATCAATACCTTAGAGCAAAATTGTTGTATTTTCAAAATTCATACCGTGTATGAGTAATAGATCTGCAACAAACGCTTTAAGTAATCAAAAACAAATTCCAGCACGAAAAACCAAGTCGAATGGATTTGAATGCTGGCAGATTAATCTTCACAGAAGTAAGGCCGCTAGCTATAACTTATGTGAAGTAACAAAAAACATTCGTTCAGGTATAGTCCTAATTCAGGAACCCTGGACTTATGGAGGTACAATCAGAAGTAAACTCAGGGGATGGAAACTTTTTCAAGGTAATGAAAAAGATAAACGTCCCCGAGCATGTATTTATGTCACTTCTGATATGACATGCTCTCTCATACCACAATTTTCTAGCGAAGATGCGGTAGCAGTGAGAGTTAAAAATGTAAGACGAGAAGGAGATAGCTTTGTCTTTGTATCGGCTTACATGGCTGTGGAAGAACCAGCTCCACCAGTAATTCTGAAAGAGCTGATGTCATTCAGTGGCAGAGATAAAATTCCTACCGTTCTAGGAACTGATGCAAACGCACATCACACAGTATGGGGCTCCTCCAACGTCAATACAAGAGGTATGGATTTGCTTATGTTCTGTGCTAGTGCGAACTTGCACATCTGTAATGTGGGCAGTAAACCCACCTTCAGAACGAGAAAAAGAGAAGAAGTGCTAGATCTGACTCTAATAAACCGAAATGCTGAGAACTGTATAAGTGACTGGCATGTCAGTGATGTGCCATCCTTTTCAGATCACATGTATATTAGGTTTAGAGTTCAAAGTGGCACCAAAAGAACAAAAATGATCAGGAACGTTAGACGTAGTTGCTGGAATAAGTATGCAAACGAACTTGGTCACAGGTTGCATGATTTGAATAGTACACCAGTTAGCATATCATCAGTAGATGATATAGAAAAACTGGCATCAACTGTTCAATCACAGATAATAAAATCTTACAATGTATCTTGCCCTCAGCGTAAGATCCGTCGTAAAACTGAAAATATTTGGTGGAATACAGAGCTAACCTGTCTCCGCAGAGAGGCTCGTAAAGCCCAACGTAAAGCCATCAAATCAAAACTTGGAAGCGATTGGGAAGCTTTTAAGCAGGCCCAATTGATTTTTAAAAATGCCGTAAGAAAAGCCAAGAGAGATTCTTGGCGTCTTTTTACGGAATCGATGAATAGCCACTGTGCAACCGCTCGGCTGGCTAAAATTATGCGTCGAAACGAAACGGTGCAACTAAGCAACGTTTTAAGACCTAATGGTCAATTCACCGAATCTTCTGTTGAGACTATGAATTGCCTTTTAGACACCCTAGCACCGGGAAGTCGAGAGGTAAACTATAGTAAAGCAGCAGAAGAACCAAATGATAACACTGTTGTGTTACCAATGCACGACGAAATTGTTAGCTCCATCTGTTCACTTGAAAAGATGGAAAGAGCAATAAACGAATTTCTGCCATTTAAGGCGCCGGGACCAGACGGTATTTACCCGGTGCTACTACAAAAAGGCTGGAATAGTATTAGAAATATATACCAAACCATTTTCCAAATGTGCTTGAAGTACAGCTATGTGCCGAAAGTATGGAAGGAAGGGACTGGTATCTTCATCCCTAAACCCGGTAAAGAAAACTATCATGAAGTTAAGTCTTTCCGGATGATCACTTTAACTTCCTTTCAACTTAAATGGTTGGAAAGGTTAGTACTGTATCATTTTAATGATGATTCTAATTTGCAAGCAAGGTTTTCTGCGTTCCAGTATGGATTCAGAGCAGGAGTTTCAACTGAAACTGCACTGCATGAATTTGTACGACGCATAGAACTAAGCTTGGCAAAGAAAAGAACAGCACTTGGAATATTTCTGGATATTGTTGGTGCTTTTGATAATATCACACATAGTGGCATTGCCGATGCTCTGCGAGAATTGAAGGTGTCGCCTTTTCTCGTCCATTGGATTGAGAATTTACTGAGACACCGCACAGTTCAAGTAGAGCTAAATGGTGAAAAGATTAAAAGAGAAGTAGTAAAAGGGAATCCCCAAGGTGGTATTTTGTCCCCTTTTCTATGGAACTGTGTATTAAACTCCTTGTTGGTAGACCTACGCAACAGGGGTTTTCATGTACAAGCCTATGCCGATGATGTAGCAATTTTGGTCACTGTAGAGCGAGACAGCGCTGTTTCTGGCTATTAGCCTTCATCAGCCGCCCTCAGGTAAGAAACATTCATCTTCCAGGACGAATGATCTTGCCAGGATCACTCATCCCTTCGGATAAATATTTCTTAAAGAATTTAACCTTTGTGGTACGCATATCCACTCGTGTGGCTACGTCACCATTCCAGTCAAACTCTTTACGTGGCCAGGGTGAAGAGCAAACGACTAAAGAGCAGTGTCCTTCCTGGCCTACCGGACGGGAAGGACACTGCTCTTTAGTCGTTTAATTTTGGTCACTGGCACCAACATGCTGTGGATCAAAGGTAGGGCTCAAAAAGCGCTAAATATTGCAAGAAATTGGGCTCATAATCAAGAGCTTCAATTCAGCAGTAAAAAGACTGAAATAGTTCTGTTTACTAACAAAAGGAAGCCGGATTTTGGAACCTTGCGTTTAAACGGACGCCAGCTAGTAATTTCCAAAGAAGCAACACTACTAGGTGTAACCCTTGATAGTAAGCTTACCTGGAAACCTCACATAACACGTATTGCTCGCAAGGCGACTGCGGCGTTATTACAATGCAGACAAATAGTGGGCAAAGCGTGGGGATTAAATCCCAACAACATGCGATGGATATACACTGCAATGATACGGCCTGTTATCACATATGCGTGTACATCCTGGGTTAGTGGACTAAATAAAAAATTATCTAGTGAAAAAGCTTGCTAGAGTACAAAGACTAGCTTGTCTCATGATTTCTTCAGCATTCCCCAGTACCCCCACAGGTGCTCTGGAAATGCTGTTGAATATCATGCCAATTAATGAATACATATTGTCAGAGGCGCTAAAAGGTTCATACAGGTTACCCGTGTGGGCCTTTGGTCAGCCATGACAATCGGATCAACAGGGAAAACTAAAAGTCATGTTGACGTATGCAATGAAGCAAAGGAAAACTTGTCTTTGTTGAGCATGCCCGCAGATTTGATAAACAAAACAAAGGTATTTGGAAAAGAGTACAATTGCCTTGTTTTAGAACGCAAGGACGTAGTGCAGTTTGAACGTGCTTTAGAACAAAGCATGATCAGATGCTACACTGACGGGTCAAATTGAATGGAAGAGCCGGTGCGAGTTTCTATATAGAATACCCATCAGGATCTCACACAGACCAAAGTTTTTTCCATTTGGGAAGATATAGTACAGTCTTTCAGGCAGAGGTCTTCGCTATAGCTGAAGTAGCGAAGAAACTGACCATGGAAAAAACTCTAAATGAAGAAATAATAATTTTAGTGGATAGCCAAGCAGCGATACTGGCAATCCAAAATAATACTGTAAAATCTAGTACAGTATTATCATGTATCAAACACCTAAATAAATTGGGTGAAGACAATCACGTCACTGTTGCATGGACGCCGGGCCACACCGGCATCCACGGTAATGAGAAGGCGGATACACTAGCTAAATCAGGATCAGCATTTAATTGCTTCGGCCCTGAGCCTTTTGTTCCAATCCCATATGCGAGCTGTCGCGCTGCAATAAAGGATTGGAGTGTTGAAAGATGGAAAACATCTTGGATAGAACGAAAGGACTGCCTGAGCACAAAAGAAAACGTGGAGTGGGCCTCGCCCCAATTAACTCGTCGACTTTTGAGTCTCAACAGATCTAGATTAAATGAAGTGTTGCAAGTCCTCACTGGTCACTGCAACTTACAGAAACACAGGAAGACCACTGGACGTGACGAGTCACCGACATGTCCAAAATGTAACCTGGAAGAAGAAACTCCAAATCACCATATTGGAGCATGCACTTATTACCAAACCCTTCGAAGAAAGGTGCTTGGTAAAGAAAAAACCACAATAAAAGCTGTGGTACAAAAGCTAAATATAAATGTACTGGCTAAGTATTTGCAGCAGGCCGGAAGGCTTGCTGAATACGGCCAGTAGACTAATCTGAATAAAACAAAAAAAAAAAAAAAAAGCGGTGAAAAATTGTAATGGGCCTAATTGATGGCCTACACAATGTGCCAGAGAGGTTTAAACGTTGTTGTTCCTCTTTGGCACCACCGCCCACTAATAATAATAATAATAATGTATAATCATTATCAACGTAAAATCAAATTAGCTCAATTGTAATTGCGGAGTTCCCCTGAGCTCAACTCTAGGACCTCTACTATTTTTAATATATATCAATGATGTGTCATATACAATGACCAATCTTAAAAGTACAACTATTCACAAATGATGCGATCTTATCACATAAGGATGAAAAAGCAATGAAAGGAAATGTGGTTACACGCTTGTTTGAGCTAAGAAACAAAATCAATCTGTTTCTGAAAATGATGAAGAAAGATGCCCTTGTCGACTTTTTCAGTGACGAGTCGTGATTACAGGGTCTGGCTTACTTGGCCGACATCACTGAACAATTGAATAAGTTTAACTTGGGACTTCAAGGGCGTGATATGGAGACATTTTGAATGGCTTTGCACAACAAATTTAAAATTGGAATTGCCGAGTCAAACAGAACCGAACCCTTACCTGCTCACCGACCTTAAACCTAACCGAAAGTCGCAAGGCTTACGAAGATGCGAACGAAAGTGTTCTCTTGTAAGATGCGGCTTCATTCAAACGAATCCCGAGCTTGATCAGTTGGCTCACGGGTATATGCACACGTAGGCCTACCTAATAGTTCTTACCTTTTCTCATATACTCCAAACGAAAAAGCAGTGTGCTTAATATATGTTTAGGACGTTAGTACAGTCTTTGAGACTCATCACCACTCTATTAGCGTTTGGTAACCTAAATACTACGGTACTCTGCTCGCGTTGTTTAGCGTTACGCAGACGACGTCGTTCAAAGTGCGTCTTGTGAAACGTCATCAACGTTAAGATTCATCCGCCTGCATGAACATCATCAATATATACATTCAGGAAAAACACTGAAGCACTTATTTTTCAATAGCATTGACTGGTGTATTATTTTTCTTCATTCGGAACAAGCGCAATTCCGAACGCTTCGCTTTCACACCGCTTCAAGTTATGTGCACTGGCTTCAAGTTTTGCACTGGCTTCAAGTTGTGTTTTGAACTAACGGCCCAGAAGTGCAAGCAAAAAGCAAAACAATTGTGTATTCATCCGCCTGAAAACATCTACTGTTTGAAAAATTGTTGTATGCTTAAAAGTTCACTGAATTGGTTCGAACTTTGTGATATCAAAGTTGTGTGTATCATTGTCTAATTAAGTGTATCAGTTTCAAGTTATGTGTATCGATATCATGTTCCGCGCATTGTTTTTGAGTTTTGCGTTTTTCAAGTTTTTTGCATCACTTTTTAGTTATGCGTATTGCTACGCGGCGTTTTGCACTCATGGTAACAGGGTTACCACTTGTGATGGATTCGTGCGCTCGCTTCAAGTAATCTGCATTAATATAAGGTTGTTAGTATTATTTAGAAGTTATGTGTATCGGTTTGAAGTTATGTGTATCGGTTTGAAGTTATGTGTATTAGTTTGAAGTTATGTGTATTAGTTTGAAGTTTTGTGTATCGGTTTGAAGTTATGTGTATTAGTTTGAAGTTTTCTGTACTGGTTTGAAGTTATGTGTATTAGTTTGAAGTTATGTGTATTAGTTTGAAGTTATGTGTACTGATTTGAAGTTATGTGTATTAGTTTGAAGTTTTGTGTACTGGTTTGAAGTTATGTGTATTAGTTTGAAGTTTTGTGTATCGGTTTGAAGTTATGTGTATTAGTTTGAAGTTTTGTGTACTGGTTTGAAGTTATGTGTATTGGTTTGAAGTTTTGTGTACTGGTTTGAAGTTATGTGTATTAGTTTGAAGTTTTGTGTATCGGTTTGAAGTTATGTGTATTAGTTTGAAGTTTTGTGTATCGGTTTGAAGTTATGTGTATTAGTTTGAAGTTGTGTACTGGTTTGAAGTTATGTGTATTAGTTTGAAGTTATGTGTATTAGTTTGAAGTTTTGTGTACTGGTTTGAAGTTATGTGTACTGGTTTGAAGTTATGTGTATTAGTTTGAAGTCATGTGTACTGATTTGAAGTTATGTGTATTAGTTTGAAGTTATGTGTATTGATGTCAACTTTTGTACGTGGTTCAGTTTGTTTTCTTTTTGTTTGTGTATTGCACCTATGGGCTTCCGTACGTTTCGGATAAAAGACGTTCGGATAAACGGAGTTCTATTGAATCCACAACATTCTACGTCTACGCGTACGACGAGAACACAAACGTCATTTTTAAGCACTTCCGAAAATTTAATGTTTGTGGTACTTAGAATTCCAGTCACATCTCCCCTGCTTTTAACTATTATTTTTCCTACTTTTCAAAACAATAACGGTGTAAAATTCAGAGCGAAGGTCAAAACGAGCTCAAAATAACGTAGGCTAACTGGTGAAGTGGAGCACTTTCTCCGGCGGAGCACTCAATAGATCGGTGAAGTGTGCGTTTGAATTCGGAGACATGGGTTCTATTCCCGCCTGGGTGATCAAGACATTAAGGTTTTACGCAGCTTTTACGCAAGGTGCTCGACACAAAAATTCAAAGGTTGAAACAAGAATCACTACGGCCACGTCGTTACCAGTGTTTATCGTTTTAGTTGACTTGATAAGATTCAAAACCAGGGTAGTGAACTTGAGAACTCGAACTGGACCTCGAAAAAAGCTGATTGAGTTTTGAACTCGGCAGCGTACCCGACTGGCTCGAAGCGTCGTTTTTACGATGACCATGATCGCAAGGTTTATGGTTCATCTCCCACCCAAGCCTCGTTGTTGCGTCCTTAAATAAGATGCATCATGACAATTATCTGTGCTTGAAGGAATCTATCAAGCAGCAAGTTGAAGAACTTAAAAGCAAAATTCAAGCGGAAAACTCGAAAACAAGGGCAACGCCTAAGCAAGTCTGAATTCGTCCTACGCATAGCGCCTCCGTCATTTTCTCGTGACAGGAGGATAAAAATGAAGAAATTAAATCAATCGATCAAACTCATTCTAAACTTGACAAAAATTGCTTGTACTTAGCCTAAACCCGACAAAAAACACGTGAACTTGGCATAAACTCGATAAAAATCACTAAACTCGAACTCGCAAAATTAACAACGAAGAACTTCAACTCGATCAAAAATGCGAGTTTGCATCCAGAGCGGCGCCAGCAAGATTTATTCAAGTGAACGACGGCGAAAGGTTTGACCCCATCAAAACTTGCACACTTACGGGGACATTCAAATTATGGATTGCTGCCGGGGTGAATCCGGGGCTTTCGCCCCTAAATTACCCATTTAAGGGGGACAAAAAATGGCATTTATTCAAGTGAACGATGGCAAGGCCAAAATTTGTGCCAAAGATGCGTATTAATGTACTGAACGTCAAAATGCCGGTGACAGCAATTTTATCTGGGGCTAACCCCCCGACAGCAACGATTTTGTACCCCCGTGACGTCACACGTGACGTTCTTCAAGTGAACGACGGCAAGGCTAAAAGTTGTACCAAATCACGCGTATTAATGTACTGAACGTCAAAATGCCGGTGACAGCAATTTTATCTGGGGCTAACCCCCCGACAGCAACGATTTTGTACCCCCGTGACGTCACATGTGACGTTCTTCAAGTGAACGACGGCAAGGCTAAAAGTTGTACCAAATCACGCATATGAATGTACTGAATATCAAAATATCAACGACAGCAATTTTATCCAGAGCTAACTTCCCCAACAACAACGATTTTTTATCTCTATGACGTCACGTGATACGTAAACGACGGAAAGCCTACACGTATTAATACACAAAACATCGAAATATATATCAACGACATCACTTTTATCATCCTTTTACGTGAAAAACAACAAGCCTTATTGTTATGTTAATTCAATTACGCGTGCAACTATATATAGACCTACATGTATCGAATATGAAAGTACCGGTATCATGAAAACAATTTTAGTTGGGGCTATGCGAGAGCAGCAGCATGTTTGTACCTCCACAAAGCGTTTGAATTATTCAACATAACAAATTGTACACGATCAAAACTGTTTTTTAGAAAATGTCACAAAGTTAACGATTGCAATGATTTTGACTAAGTATTGTAAACTTCCAAAAATCGTAACTGGCTTTCAGCCTCAGAAAAAGCAATAAAAAGACTAAACACTAATTTCTATCCAGAAGTATGCGATTTCAAACAAAAGTTTTGGATAAACGAAAAATCTAAAAAGAAATGAGGAAAAGAGTAGACGAATAGATAGTAGGCTAATTTATAAAAATTTGTGTAATTGAACTTGAATTAACGAACCACTGTTGAGAAACATGAATTGTAACTAGCGCAAATGAAAATTTTGTGGTTAGACTACAGACACTATTTTCAAATTTGATTCAACAAAAAAAAATTTTATGAAATTTTGCATTGTTTTTTTTTTTTTTTTCTCATTCCTTATGAAACAAATAAATGTCCAGTTGTCCACGCTTTTAGTAAGTAGACTATGCAACTTTTTCAAATAATCGCAGCATAAAAAGAAAATAGTGTTTTTGATTGAAGATAGCAGTTGCAACAATTTTCTAACAACATAGCATTTAAAAACAGTTTAAGTTAGAAGCTTTCTCCTTCATCACTGTCAGCACTTTCGTCACTCCATTCGCTGGATGTATCTTCGTTATCTTTTTCCGCAATCACGTTTGGACAGCATTCATTTTCATTGTCGAGTGAATCAGGAAGGGAATATCCTACAAAGCATTCTGGTTGCAGTCCACTTTCCGTTTCAATCCAGCCATATTTGACAGCAGATTCTGCTTCCGTTGGGTCAATTTTGTCAGCTCGTTTCCATAGTTTTGCGACGTAGTTCGATCTTCTGATGTGATTTAACAAAGTTTTGGAGCACGGCGGTAAAAATGCGCAATTTATTCTTTTGATTTTAGAAAGGGAAAGTGGCTTTGCTTTTGCACCATGAACCATGCGAATAAACGCTAAATACCTCGCGTAGTCTACATCTTCGGAGTCAAAACCATATAAAGAGCAGACGTAGGATGTCACAGCAAGGTATGTCTACTTCTGATGTAAGTGAACGCATGGCTGCATTGTGCTTACCTAAACAATCACAATCCAATAGTTCAAAAAGCTTCATCTTGCCTTTTCTACAGAAGGAAGATGTGAAATCACAGCCATTCAAAGTGTGGAATCCGATAAGGGCATCAGTGAAACCAGCTCTTTTTGTCTCAAGACAATTGGCGATATCAGAGACATTTATGTATCGACGATTATTGCCATTACCATAATCCATAATTATAGATGCATTGTTACGGCGACCAACAAGTCCAAGCAGAATTACCAATACATCTATGTCGGTAGATCTGACCAGTATGGTTCCTGTTGCAAGTTTTCTAGCGTGAAATGCTATAAGCGTCTTGAAACTCCCTTGGTGCTTAAACATCCACGTGCTCACCGTTGATGCTCTGATACATGGTGCAATTTCCACCGTGAGATACATATACTCTTTTTCTTTCAATAATTGATCCATACTGCGAGTTTTGCCATTCCTTCATGATGAAAGAGGAAAAGTTTTCTTTAAACGCACTACTGCGAAGAAGTTCTGCTCCAGCCCGCCTTTGAGATTGTTCTGGCCCTGTGATGACAAACGCGGAGAGATTTTCATCTGCGCCACGAAGCTTTCTTTCAGCATCCCTGATAGAAGGAGATTGATACTTGTCCAGAAAAAGATGAATTTGTTCCCCTGGCTTAGAGCAAACTTTCATCAACAGATCCCGAGCTATCGCTTGATAAGTAGACTTACAGTGCTGCATTATTGATTCATGCATGATGCATCCACCATCAATCAAACTGGCTTTGATAGGAGGAAGATTTTGATCAGTAAATATGTGTGTCTGTCTTCTCTTGAGTGTTTTCGTGAAAGCAGCCTTTTCGGTTTTGTGACAAGTTCCATCACTATGAGCAAGAGAGAGCGGTAAATCAGTGATGGGGAAAGACAGGATATGCTGGAGATTGATTGCACTGTTGCTGTGCGCTGCAACAGCAAGAATTTTTCCAAACACATCTCTTACTCCTTCAGCCGCTTTACTTTTCTGAGCTGCTGAGCTTGGCCTATGTCTCTTTGCATTCTCTGCAGCAAAGTTCAGTATTTTTGTTCTTGAAACTGGTTTCAAAAACCTTACACTATCCGTCTCGCACTCTTTTGCAAATTTATCCCGAAGATTAGCCCCTCGACCAAGAACAGACAGCAAAAATTGTTTCGTTTCTTCTTTAGCTACTTTTCCCGAAGCCACGTTTACCAGATCATTCTGCAGAACTTTGTCAAATAGATTGTAAGTTCCTTGTAGGAAATTGTAAAGTGAATCAATGTCAGAATTGTCTCGCTTTATTCGCCATGGATGCAGCTGAGTAGCTGGATCTTCTTCCTCTCGGAGACCAACAAGTTGTCGGAGTTCAGAAAGGGCCATGCCACGCTGAGTTAAAGTAATAGACCATCTTCTGAAAGCGCGATCCGAATTTCGAAATGCCGTAATTCCTTTCATTGGTGAGGCAGCATCTCTGTTGACAGTCTGTTCTAGAGTCAAGTCAATTGCATACCTTGAATAAGACTTGGTTGAACGACGAACCGAAAAAGCACCAGCATCTAAGAGGTTATAGGCTTTGATATTCACACTCTGCAATTTCTGCAAATATAGAGAGCCCCATCTTGCATAATTAGGACGATTTAAAGCAAAAAATACTTCAATTACTCAAGGAAGAATCTCAATGTACCCTCTAACGTTGTTTGTGCGAACTGCTCGTTGCAAGTTCCGATACACTCTGTTGATGAGGTATACGTAGATGCCCCAATAGGCTGCTGTACTATCGTACTCTTGCTCCATAACACGGCGGAAGAAAGCATCATACTTTTCCAAAATTTCTCGTAAAAGCGGCATATCGTTTAACCTTTCAAGTATTTCTTCATCAGTGAAAGAATCAGATGTCACCTCATTTAACAGAGAATTCTCATCGTCAGTTAGCGTTTCCTTGTACTTTAGAAACAGCACACGTTCCATGACTGAGGCAATGATCTGATGTACTCTGCAGCACCGATTATAAAACCTTCCTTTTATAAAGCCTGCAAGTGAACCAGGGGCTAATATACAGCTTCAGTAAGAAGATATTCTATTCCTGAATCACAAAAGTACGTACCAATAGTACCAAAAAACACCATTTCCAGATGAAAATTTCCTAATAGTATGATAACATTGTCAAACCTGGGAGCTTGCAGAGCTTGAATACAATACGGTTTTATTGCAATGGCTAAATCGTAAGTCACAACGGTATAGTCTTGTTTCATTTCATGGACAACTTCTTGCGAGCGTAACATCGTTTTTCGCACAACATCATTATTAGTTGGCGATTTGGAAATAGGTTCCATATAAGCCACAACAGTTTGTGGATGATTGTCAACCACAAATTTTGAAAAAAGGCCATGAAAAAGCGGTAACCTCTTGTTGAAAAACTGAATTAACCACAGAAAATCCAATTCACTTTGCTTCATACTCATCCCACTTTCACAAGGAGTCAGCGTAAAAGTTGCCTGCTTTAGAGAAGCGTGGAAAGGTGGAATTTCTTTCACATCTTTGTTGTAACATCTCCGCGGACGACTGCTAATATAGTCAATATTGTCAGTAATTTGGACTTGAGGACTTGCTTCTAGTAATTTTTGGTTTTGGTAGCATATTCCGACCGTGAAGAGCAACGTGTTTTTTCCATCAGGTGTTTCTGTATTGACGTTGTAGTAGTCCCACGCACAAGCTGAAACGATATAGACTATGTAAGCGGCTACTTGGCTGTACAGAACTTGTAAATAGCCCAAAAAGACTTGTATTCCCGAAGCTTGGGATTACACATACTGGGCATGAAACTGACCAATGAAAAAGCAAAGACGCTGTTGAGCGATTTTCAAGCCCAATATAAAATCCCGATCGATCCCTTGTCGACAAAAACATTTTATCTACTGTTTCAAAATTTACCAGTGTAGCGTTTTTTTTTCTGATTGATCGGTTTTTCGCATAATCAGTAGGCCTAAGTCACATTTTTCTTTTTGATTCATCTTCGCAATTACAGCGTTTTCACCTCGATCTTCTTCATTCTAAAGGTGGATTTACACAGAAACCGTTTTTGCCCGTTTACGGCCGTAATTGGTGAAGGCCGTAAATTTTATAGCAATGCAGAGTCCTGCTTTTCGACGTATACGGCTGCAAAACGCACTTACGGTTTCTGTGTAAACTCACTTTAAGATATAAAATCAGACAAAAATCTTTGGGAATATGAAGTCTTGTTCTTACCTAAGTTATATCGTAAGTTGTATTTAATAAATAAGTTGAAGTTTTTCATTTCGCTATTAATGAAGTACAATAAAGTTGACTGCTAATCTCTTGTTCATCTTTGATCACAAATTTAAATATTGGATGTGTCAAGATCATGGCGTGGTCAGAATAAAAGCAACAACCGGCTTACTACCAGATTTCTTTAAAGTAGAAACACAACTAAATCCGAGGCTACTTATTATACTTGCACCTGTTGCTAAGGAAGGGTCAACAAGAAGACCAGCAGGAGTGTTTCGTTCAGCGCTGGAACACGTGAAAGCTATTTCAGTCTCTAGACGTTTAACCTCATCGTAGCTCATGCAATGACCAAACCGATTCAAAATAACCAAAGTCTCGTCAGCCTTGCTACGCACAGCCAATCCAGGCTAACCTCATTCCAGACTGTAAAGACTCTTTTTTTGCATTGCTTTACCTGGACATCTCGACTTCATCTCTTTTCTAGGTTGTGCCCTATTTTTTGGCAGGCGACTGGCCCCAAACAACGATACCCAATGAAAGAACCTATAACCACTAACCCACAACTAAGTTACCGGTAGCCTAACTAGCCCACATCACTAGAAGCCCCCATGGCAACCCACTCATTTGCAGCTGCAGACGCGTTTCGACCTTATTATGGTCTCATCAGTGCAGCATAGCAACCTCCCACCTTCCTGAAAAAAAAATTTCTAACCTTCAAAAGAACTACACACTTCAAATCTAAGCCTCTACTCGTTCTGCTCAAGGTAGAACATTTGAATAAAACCTTCAAGAAAATAATACAGGCTGGATTATGATTTGAAGTGTGTAGTTCTTTTGATAACGAGTAGAGGCTTAGATTTGAAGTGTGTAGTTCTTTTGAAGGTTAGAAATTTTTTTTTTCAGGAAAGTGGGAGGTTGCTATGCTGCACTGATGAGACCATAATAAGGTCGAAACGCGTCTGCAGCTGCAAATGAGTGGGTTGCCATGGGGGCTTCTAGTGATGTGGGCTAGTTAGGCTACCGGTAACTTAGTTGTGGGTTAGTGGTTATAGGTTCTTTCATTGGGTATCGTTGTTTGGGGCCAGTCGCCTGCCAAAAAATAGGGCACAACCTAGAAAAGAGATGAAGTCGAGATGTCCAGGTAAAGCAATGCAAAAAAAGAGTCTTTACAGTCTGGAATGAGGTTAGCCTGGATTGGTTGTGCGTAGCAAGGCTGACGAGACTTTGGTTATAGTCGAAACATAAATTTGTCCCTTGCAAATTTCGATTCAAAATAGTCATTACTTTTTTCGATCCTGTCAGAATGCAAAGTCCCAGCCCGAGAGCTAAATGTTTCTATGGACGCGTTGACCCAGATGAGCAATTGTAAACAGCGTCAGATGCCATTGCATAAATCTTTCTTTCGGTTGCATCCACTTGAGCAGGTAAATCGCCTTCGCTTTGCAACCCACATAGTAACGTGCGATAAAAAAGTGTAAGTAAATATGAAATATTTGGCGAAGTTTCCTTTAGCAAATGAATGGAAGTGGGTGACGGTATTTTGCTTTGAGGAGTGGCAAGAATTTCAGCGCGTAATACCAAAGCAGCATTTCTGATTTCTTCTTTCCTGGTATCTGATTGTTTAATGGCCATTAAAGCTTCTTCAAGCGTCATTGAAGAAGGAAAGATGCAATTTCCCGATTTCGAAGACATTTTTTCGATACGAATGCCACTAAACCGCGTTTTTATTTTACTCAAAAGACTTAGTAAAGTATATTTCTGAATTTCTTCTTCTGTCCCGCCAGCAGCCAAATATTCTTGACTGTATAACTTTAGCAATATTGATCCCATTACTGGTATTTTTTTTTGCTACAACATCTCTCGTGATAAACTGCGAAAGATTTGCAAATGCTTGGTCATGCTTCTTTCTGTTTGAATTTTCATTCACGTTTTCAAAGTCGTCTTGCAAATACATCCTTCCGCAAGAATGATGATATCGCACTTCCTTCGCAATCAAATCTTCACCAAGCGATAGGATTCTGGCAAACTGGCATCCCCCTTTTGTTTAGCGGCAGCAAATATTGCATTGCTTCCTTCTGTTGTCACACACTGATGCAGAGCTTCGGTTCGTTGGTTTGATTTTTTTCTAAGCTTCCAGCAACATACGCATTGTTTCTTCAACACACCTCTGTTGTCGGACAACGGCAGAACGGATTGTGCTGGAGTAATTTGCTTGGCAATGAGTTTAGTTGCTCATCTGTCGTAGATTGCCTTTTTAACAGCACAGAATCGACTGAGACAATTAGAGTGGTAGGAGCGGACTTGAAATTCATCAGCGGAAGCTATTTCATCCGTTACTGTTGCAAAAAGATCGCTTTGAAGAAGCTTTCGACGATTAGCGGCATTTTTTACTGTTCTCCACTGTGCCTCCTTAAAAGACTTTAGCGTAAGTTCGTTGTTATTTTTGCAAATACAGCAAACTTTTAGTATATCCATAATCTGCTTAAAAAATTATTTATTGGCTTACTTTGTACTCGCATGCATAGACAAAATTAAGTCGCAAAAAGTAATTTCTTCTATAAATGCAAGGAGTTTATAGCACATAAGCTAAAAATATTTTTTATATATGCATTTGCAACTTGAAAACTCCCGAACCTGTTCTTTTTAAGCAATAAAACAATTTGATAAACTGTCTAGTACACGAAATGAAATAGCGTGCAGCCTCACAGAAAATCATTAGCGTAGCCAGGGGGAGGGGTGCCCCCTTTCTTTTGACGACAATGTTATCTGCGCATGCCTAACACCCTAAAATTTTTGGCCAATTGTCATTTGGCCCCTTTAAATTTTTCTCTGGCTACGCCCCTCCAGGAAATGTTTTGTTTTCATTGCCCAATAACAAAACGTACTTTACTACCCCTAGTTACTACCGGTAACTCGTAGCTCTGGTAATATCTACTATTATACAAACTTTGTACGTACCCTAATAGTTTCCTAGTATGAAAAGACTATTTTGCAATCGAACGCCTTTACTTTAAGTCATTCGTTTTAGATCTTAGCTCAGCCAGTTTCCTAAAATGTTACTTCTGAATACGCTATCCTGTACTTTTGCTACGACTTAAACTAGAGCTGTTACCATCAGCGCTGTTGCTTGATGTAGTTAACCATAAAATGATTCCAATTCATTTCAAAAAATAATTATGACGTAATCTGAAATATGCGCTGTATATGCCTTACTTCGAACGCAAAACACATTGCCTCTTGCTGCTTACGAGAGTTGTTAACTTAAAAAGAGTATTAAATAAAGCGCATCAAAAAATAATTTAAATTCAAAGCTAAAAATTATTTTTCATGATTTAGGCTAATGCTAAATAGTTAATTGTTCAATAACTCACTCCGATTTAAAAATTTATCTATAACTCACACACGCGATTTTGTGCAACTTAGGTAAGCCGTCCATCTTTGCACATAATAATGCATCATTTTTACTCCCCTATACTTTTTCCATAATTTTTTGTTAAGAAGATAGCTCCAAAAAAGTGTTGTCATTGATATTTTTCCTTAATCTATGAATTAATACGCGTGATTTGGCGCAACTTTTAGCCTTGCCGTCGTTCAGTTGAAGAACGTCACGTGTGACGTCACGGGGGTACAAAATCGTTGCTGTCGGGGGGTTAGCCCCAGATAAAATTGCTGTCATCAGCATTTTGACGTTCAGTATGTGGCGATTACAAGCTCGTTAGACATTGCTGGACGTCGTGCAATCTATTTCCCATACGAAATCTGGCTGTTTCTCAACATGCTCCATCGATATTGCAATTTTTTATCTTTTTCCAATCTTTTCCCACGTTTTGCTATTTTGTTTATCACCTCCTCCTCCGTCCTGGAACAGGCAGGTTTTTCCGAAATAGAAGGTGTGATTTCCAGCAATCCAACGTGGCAATGCTTGAATTTTGTTTTTTTTTGCATTCATTTAAATTCGCGTGCTTGCTCGAAATACTGTAAACATTCACTCATTCGCTCTCATCTGGCTCTCATATCGCTGTGTTACCTTTGAGATCGAGACGCGCTCAACCTAAAAACAAATCCGAACTCCGACAAGTACATTAATACGCGTGATTTGGCACAACTTTTAGCCTTGCCGTCGTTCACTTGAAGAACGTCACGTGTGACGTCACGGGGGTACAAAATCGTTGCTGTCGAGGGGTTAGCCCCAGATAAAATTGCTGTCACCGGCATTTTGACGTTCAGTACATTAATACGCGTGATTTGGCACAACTTTTAGCCTTGCCGTCGTTTGCTTGAATAAATGTCATTTTTGGCCCCCCTAAATTCATTGCTGTCGGGGGGTTAGCCCCGGATAAAATTGCTGTCATCTACATTTTGACGTTCAGTACATTAATACGCATCATTTGGCACAAATTTTGGCCTTGCCATCGTTCACTTGAATAAATGCCATTTTTTGTCCCCCTTAAATGGGTAATTTAGGGGCGAAAGCCCCGGATTCACCCCGGCAGCAATCCATAATTTGAATGTCCCCGTAAGTGTGCACGTTTTGATGGGGTCAAACCTTTCGCCGTCGTTCACTTGAATAAATCTTACTGGCGCCCGGTCTATGTGCTTCGATAACCGGCTGTCCAACGATATACTTTTACTTGATTCCCTTCGTAATGTAAACTGTTGTGCAGTAACGCTTTCATAGCCTGAGACGTTGACCAAAAAACGAGTTTTCATACAGCGATCTTAATCACAACAATAGCAGTACCTGGCTTCGTCCAGCTTACTACTTTTAGTTTTTATTCTCCAAGCAAACCTGCTTCTAACACAGTGGTTTTCAATCAGGGTATTGCCAGTACAGTGCAGGGTTCCGCAAGTTTACAATTTAGAGCTTGGTTGAAGTAAATTACTAAGTTAAATTAATGCACGGGGTTCCTCGAGTCTCTGGAATGTTTCACTGGGGTTCCGCTACGCCAGAAAGGTTGAAAACTACTGGTCTAACATATCCAACAATAATATATTGCCGAAGGCGATACAGTTGAAAAAGCGAGATTTTAGATAGCCGAAATACCGTGCACGCCCTATGCGACCAGTTTCAACTCCGGATCATACCTCTCACGAAGGTTACCGCGGTATCACTGTCGCAAGTCGAAGGCCAATTGATAAAAATTACTCACCACTTGTTTCTTGTTTAAGCACACGGTAACTTCAAATCCCAGTTGCTCAAGGACAGATTGCAGTTGCATGACATCCACTTCTGCTCCTTCTCGGGGCGAAAGCTTCTCTTTCGTATTAAATTTAGTGATGTTGATGAGAAGAGCTTGATTACTGTTCCACGGTTGAACCGGGTAAATCTAAAACAGTGAAAATGTATTCATTTTACTCGCCGTATTATGCCAAAGTGTGTAACGAGTGGCGGGGCATATCTCCGCGGCTTAGCGCTTGGGTAACGCAACTGTGAACTTCGAAGAAACGATAAAGCGACGGCGACGTATGATTTGACTAATTCTGAAATCAAACCCCTTACCCCGAACCGACAGCAATGTCATTACTACTATAGTAGCCGGGAAAAATTCACTTATCGGAGCAAAAGCAAAGTATTCATAACTAATTTTTTCAGACATAGTGCTCGCTACGTCAAGAACGCTAATTCAGATCGTTGTAGGCCTAATTGAGTTGCGCAAACACGACCTCCGATCGTTGTAGGCCTAATTGAGCAGGTGCTAATTCAGATCGTTGTAGGCCTAATTGAGTTGCGCAAACACGACCTCCTGCTGAAATTTTTGTGATGTCACAAAAATTGTTTTGTAGGGTGAATCCCCTAGAAAATTGTCCCGAAGGAAAAAGTATTTTGGAAAATACCTGGTAGAAACTTCCTACACCTTCCGGCAAACAGCAAAAACAAAAACTGCAATTGTTTTTGTAATAACATGCACCAAGTTTTCAGGTAAGTCATGCAAGGCATTAACGTCGATTACATACAGTAGAAATAATGTTAATAGTTCAATAAAACGCTAGGCAACCAACGTCGTCTACCAGCCATGGCAATTATGGCCAAATACTAGCAATTGTAGTTTACTGCAACTAGATTTTAAAAATACGTAGATTTGAGCCAGGCGTGTCAGGCAGAGGTATTCACTACCGTTATTATGACCCTGCATTATCGATTTTGATTCGGTCAGTGGTCGGCAACCTCTTTATCATCTTTTCAATAGCTTTTGACGGCCCACTACACTTGAAACCTCGATTACAAAACCAATTTAGTTTTTGCAGTCGCAGGGTTGTGAATGGGCCGAAGATGTTGAGCCTCGACCCGAAAAGCCCGAGCTCGATTAACAACTCTGTGCAGCCATGTAATGCCGGGAGAAAAATAATTGGGTTGTTTTACGCGCAAAGCATCAAATAGGGAAGGTTTTGATTACTTTTTGTATGGGCTTACTTTTAATTTGCGGCTAGCATGTGGCTTACAAAAAATTGGTAAAACCGAATAGCTCGCGGCCCACGAAAAATTGCTAAACAGCCCACAGTTGGGCCGCGGCCCACAGGATACCGACCCCTGAATTAGGTCAATAGTCTGCACAAAATGACTTTGCTTGTAATTAGATTAATTCTAGAAGGGTGCGAGCATTGGTTGATGATTACGTTTAAACAAGAAAGGAGGATGAAACGCAAGGTTTTATGCCATACAAAACTTCATTAAAGAGCGTTTAAAAATTGCGAATAAATACCAGTGGTGGGCAGTAGCTAGTTATTTTAGTAACTGTAACTACGTTACTTTTCTGTAAAAGCAGCGGAATTAGTAACTAGTTACCACTTCAGAATTTTTAAAGTTGCTACTTTTAGTGGCATCTTTGATCACTAAATACACGGAAAACAAAATTATTGTTAAATTTTACTCCATGAATATAAATATTAACATGCGCTGGTCCGAGCACCAACGCAAATCAACTTTTTAGCATAGGCCTAAATGCGAAAAGACATTTTAAAGCCGAAGTGCTGTAGCAGGGGCGTTGGAAGGTGCATTTTTTTCAGCCTCCCCATAGAAATTTTGAGCCCTTCTTCAGCCCCCCCTTTCAAGAATTTATCATAACAGTACAGCCTAAGGCACTTCAACAATGACTTATGGCGTCACTTCTTATTTGTTTCTTTTCTTCATTGATACGATCAAAACCAACGTACTAACTTTTGCAACTTTGTGTCAAAGGCGAACAAAATCGCAAAAACTGTTGGATTTTTGGTAACTTCGTGTACAAGCTCTTAGAGTTTTAACATGATGTCACAAGGAGATTTTTTTCAATTATAAAAAAAACTTTTGGGCAAATAACAGCGAAACAACAAAGTATCAAATTAGAATTAGCTAGCTTACCCTAGGAGCAGTGGCGTAGCGAGAAATTTTGAGAAGAGGGGGGCATGATTTTCACAATTTTTTAAAGCGTATTTTTTTTTTGGGAAGAACGAATTTGAAGCTGAGAAACAAAAAAAGCTCTAGGGGGGTCTGGGGGCATGCTTCCCCGGAAATTTTTGAAAATTTACACGCTGTAATGGCTATTTTGGTGCTTTTTGAATAATTTTTAGGCAAATTTTGTTTAAATTTTTTGATCCTAATTCTGAGTGCTTCACCTAATATGATTCATTTTGTTCGCACATTTTCGATTATGCGTGCTTAAGACGTAAGGCGTATTGCTATCAGAGAGGTTCGAAATTATGAAAAAATAGTAAGCCTATACATCAGAAATATTTTTGAAAATGGCTGGTGGGTGGATGCATACCCTCAACCTACCTACCCGGCTCCGCTCCTGGAATAAGCTACGAAAACTATCAAAAGAGTCTGGCATATTTGTCACCATTAATCTTGCTCTTTTTTACTAAAAGGCAGAAACAAAAGGGGGAATGGCATAGCACAATGTCCCCCTAAATACGCTTCTGCCTGGGAGTTTCAGACTAGGAGCTTGTGAACGGATAATAAGTTATTTTAAAGGAGATAACACCTTTATAAACGTCGATCTAGCCACTGTGTGTTATGCTAGAGAAAAGCTTGAGTTCATCAAGCAGTCTCCAAATGACTTTTACTGAAGTAAACTGCAGGATATGTATTGTATGATGTATGTTGGGGAATAAGGAGGGGGTCTGGGGGGCGAAGCCCCCCAGACGTTGGTATGATATCACAAATTTCAGCCCCCCCTACTTGAAAGTACTTCCAACGCCCTTGCGCTGTAGGCTCACCAATACTCACTTTGAAATGTCAGCTGTTTTGAAAGGCAATTGATTTTTATTACTGTAGCGTATGTGTTGCATCAGAATTGTGTAGTGATATGAATTCAGGTTGAAAAAAGAAAAGGAAACGAAAGTGCAAACAAAATACAATTACAATTCCTGTACATTTTTTAAAAAGAAAGGATAGATGCTGTTAACTGCTGATTAAATAAATTAATTTCAATAAGCCTCAATAAGTAGCTTTTTGAACTTTTTTTAAAACTATGTTGAGAGTTCTTTGTTTGATATCGCAAACCGCTAGAGATTGCGAGTCTCAACCTCAAGGTCAGGACATCTCAAAACCAGAAGCAGAAGAGCTTTATTTCAGCGAGAGCATGCATATTTAAACGATCACACAAAAAAGGCACAGATTAGGTTTTGGCGACACCAATTTATGCAAACCCAAGCAGAATTTAGCTCAATCTGGTTCTCATGTGAAACGTAACAAATGATTCAATAACTGTGAGATTTCTAGCAAACGAAGGAAGATTACGTTTCTAATAAGCGCAAGTAGGTAAAATAAGCAAACATAGAATTGTAATGCTGGAAACAGGAAATATTGTGGGAACACAGAAATTAAGATTGTTTGCAATAATTTGGCTAGACACAATTGAAAGCTGCAAGGCGTTCTGCAATATTGCTTGACTTAGAAATTTAGCTGCAAAGTAAAGGGAAAAGAACAGAAATTTATTTCGTAATCGCCACAACTACATGCCATTATTTACATGGAGCTCGTACCTATACACGTACCATGGAGCTCGTACTTATACATGCCCATTAAAAATAACTTTGACTGTTTCAAAGGCTCTTGTTCAACAGACTCGTATGGTGAAGGAGTGCGCAGCTGCTCACTGCAGCTCAGATGGCCGAGTGGTACGAGCGTCCGCATCTGGAGCTATAGACTTGAGATTGATTTCGAGTCGGGTCAAACCAATCACTTTAAAATTGAAATTCACAGCTTCTCTGCGTAACGCTTAGCATTAAAGGGACAGTGTGGACAACAAGCCGGCAAGTTTACTTGTTGTGCGGTGGAGAAGGCACTTAGTGGGATTCCCCCATCTTGGTGTGGTAGACAGATGGTCGACAACTCCTAAGCGATCTCATTATAGCGCTTTGATCGCTTTCTCGTGATAGGAGGATAAATATGTAACTATAAATACTAAAAAAAAACACTAAAGAATTCAGCGTCTTTTTTCATTTAGAAAACCGATAATTCTGACAATGCGATTGTAGCAATCATCCATTACTGATTTTATACGTAATGTACTGTAGGTTATATAATCCATTTATTGCTGCATGGTTGATAAATTAATTCATTTGCTATGATTAGTCACAGGTTTTAGCTAGCCCACTTGTACGCCTCTAGGATACGGTAAGTTAGCTCTTAACTTGCGAGGGCTTGAGAAACAAAGTTGATGACGATTTTTGCGGCAAGCACGAAAGTAACTTTAATTAGTTACTTTTTTTGCGAAGTAATTTGTAACTGTAACTAGTTCCTTTTTAAAAGATAACGTGCCCACCACTGGTAAATACCCTTTAAAGAATAGAAGTTTATTTCACAAAATTTTTGAGCTAAACTGTTTTCGTCTGCGTGAAATAAGTAATCAAAATATGAAAAAGAGATTGGTGTTGTCATTTTGATTGATATTTTGGTAATTTGCACATTTTAAATTTTGTGAAAAGGTCGAGGGTTGCAAAAATATCACAGAATTATGTCGAAATATCGAATATAATGCTTATGCTTTACATGAGTTACATTATCCTCTGAGGGGTTAAATAAAATCAACTCTCCAAAATCTTTAGTATAAAGCTAGTTTTTAAGGGAAATGTTACGTGCCTAAAATAAATCTTTAGAAATTGATCTAGGAACTTGATCTTGATCTAGGAACTCGATCTGCATTTTTATCTACAAGTCTGAATAAAGCATAAACTACCAGAAATGTTCACGGATTTGGATTACGATTAAACCCAGTGGTCTTCAACCTTTTTGGTAGAGCGGAACCCCAATGAAACATCAAAGACACTCGAGGAACCTCTATGCATTACTCTAACTTACTAATTTAGTTGAGCCCAGCTCTAAATTGTAAACTTGCCGGATTTTGGTGATTTTTGCGGATTTGGGTTTATACTGTAAATTGCACGATTATTATATGAATAATCACAGGCTAGATAAACTAGATTATGTAGGATTTGATTCTAATAAAACTTCGGATTTGGATTTACGGTCTCGAATTTGGTTCAACTAGAATTTTAAATTGCCAAATCCGATCTCAGATAATGACTTACGTTGGAATCGACGGTGTCCATCTTGAATCTATACTTTGTAACTTTAGTAACTGTCTCATCATCGGGCCAATATTCTGGCTCTTTACCAATGCGAAGAGATGAAGTAGAAAACGTGAAATCTGCAACAATTGCAACGTGGAGCAATTGGCCGAGTGGTAATCATTACTGGTACGTAAAGTGCGAAACCTGGGTTCATTTCTTTGGTAAGACTAGAAAGGCTTATTGCCAGCACCCGGATGCACCGCTCAGTTAAAACAAAGCAACAGTTGCATCTTTAGCCAGTAAACTACTCAGTTGATAAAACATCAGGAAATTAAACTCGGCGCGATGACGAAGGGTCATAAAAACTACGTTTAAATTTAAGTTGTACAGGACTAAGGGCCGCAAGATTTTGATAAAGGTCCACAAAATTTTGAGTTACCATAAACTCATGATAATGCAATCGCATCTTCTAAAACTATGAGTTGTTTTGAACCAGTAGCTTTCAACTTTCTGGAGGAGCGGAACCCCAATGAAACATTCCAGAAACTCAAGGCAGTGGCGTAACTAGGCCTTTTGGGGGGCAATGCCCAGGGTCTTTTCCCAAGTGTTCTGAGGCGTATCCAGGGGAGACGGGAGCTGGGGCTGCGACTTTTTTGTTCTTCACTTGACTTTGGGCGGAAAAATGGACATCTACCGTGGTGACCTTTTTTTGCTCTTCACTTGATTTTGAGCGGAAAACGAACATGATGACCTTCAAAAAACCTGTCCTCTTTTTGCGCAGTGTAAATATATCCGATCGTGCTGGCATGGCTTTAAATTACGGCCCCCCTCCCTTTCAAATTCCTGGGTACGCCCCTGTTAGGCAATGCCCAGGGTCTCAGTTAATCCTAGTTATGCCCCTGACTCGAGAAATCTCAGAGCATTAATTTAACTTACCATAAATTCATTTGAACCCAGCTCTAAACTGTAAAGTTGCGGAACCCCGAGACGGTACTGCACAGACGGAACCCCGGTTGAAAGCCACTGATTTGAACTCACAAATAAATTGAAAACAGCGTTTCAAAAGTAAACAACGTACTACTGAAAACAATTTTGCTGCGAGATGTTTGTAAGAATAATTCATTTTACAACAAAATCACGTTACTGCCGTTTTGTGTAAAAATTATCGTCTTCCAAATATCAAAAATTTTCTACAATAATCTTTGAAGAAACTAGAGCAATGAGTTATAAGTAGTTCGGTTTAAAATCAAATTATTATAAGGAACAAAAATCCAGCAATATTCCAAATTGAATAAATTTAGCTACCTTTGACCTGGATCAAGCATGGATTCAATGTCACTTTGCGGCGATTCCGTCTTTGCTCTGGAGTCTCAACCATACCTGGAAGAGGAAGAATGCGAACAAGCTATTAATTAGATCGCATAGTACGCTGCTTTTAAGAGTGTGCCACTATTCAGTGAAACCTACTCGGCATGGAGAAACTAACCTTGACGCTAAACCGAACCTGAACTTAAGCGCTATCCCGAAACCTCAAACTCAGCCCTGACCCCAATCGGTTAAGCCGAAAAGAAATGCTTCCGCTTCTAGACAGACAAAACTGCACCATATCTTGCTCTTGACAAATCATGTTGAGCGAGTGGAAACGCACTGATTGGGAGAACAACTTAACGCCAAAACTAAGAATAGTTAAAATAATTTAATTATTCTGTTCGAGTCATAAATTTTAGAATTTTTAATTGTATATAATCTTTAGTTCCTCATGATAATTTCACCAGCTGATAAATAAAATGTCAGGAATTTGCTTGAGCACAAAGAGCAGTTATAGTTATGATTATGTGAAAAACAGAAAAACAAGCATCTGGAGATAAATGCAAACAAATTATTTGACAATCTGTAGCTTCTTCAGCACAGAGGGCCCAATGACGAAGTCAGTGCAAATACACGTAATAAGCTACTGTATCTAATCAAAATTAGCATTAAAAGTTTATTAAAATCTCAACAGCCAGTTTCACGTTTGACACAATCGTCGGGATGAGCAAAATAGATTCACACTCAAGCGTTTTTATTTGTTGCGGCGTAAACATTCATATAATTACTAGGGATGTGCCTCAAGGCAAATTACTCAGACTCGCCGAGTAACAAGTATTCACGACATTACTCGGCCGAGTCCGAGTATCTACGACGTCAAAATATGAACTCAAAATCAGGTGAAAAGCAAAAAAAATGCAAAAAAAAGGCCAAAAGGATGATGCTTTAATACTCGGCCGAGTATCAATTGATACTAGGGTAGAGTGGGGCAAGATGCCCAATCTAAGCAATTTGTGCAAATATTTCAAAAACCTTTGAACGTAAAAAACTACAATTTGGGTGGTGTTTACCTCTAGCATATGTCTATCAAAAGCATTCGTCACTTGTACAAAATATCTTGAAGAATTGAGAAACCACGCCAAAAAAGAAGTGATTAAAAACGGGCGTTTTACCTCTCCCTATGAGGCAAAACGCCCATTAGCCGGGGCATAACGCCCATAGTGGGCGCTTTACCCCATTTTGACAAAGTAACATTAGAACTCTTTTTACTTAATAGGTTTACACTTAATTCGGGCATTGAAACGGCTTATTTAGTAGTTTGTACAAATGTTAATGCTGAGAGGTGTCAAACGATGAGGCCTTTTCGATAAAATTTTGTAATCGAATTGACAAAACTGTTTAGTTAAAGACTACTGTTACTGACGATCTATAATTGATATCACGCGTAAAATTTTTTTGAGTTTCATTGCTCAATTTTCTTTATTTATAGTAACCGAAAGTTAGAATTAAATTTACTAACAATGGTACGTGAACACAACGAACAAACACAAAAAAACTGGTGCAGCTTTGTCTGAAAATAAACAGTTCATCACGCGTAAAATTTTTTTGAGTTTCATTGCTCAATTTTCTTTGTTTATAGTAACCGAAAGTTAGAATTAAATTTACTAACAATGGTACGTGAACACAACGAACAAACACAAAAAAACTGGTGCAGCTTTGTCTGAAAATAAACAGTTCATCACGCGTAAAATTTTTTTGAGTTTCATTGCTCAATTTTCTTTGTTTATAGTAACCGAAAGTTAGAATTAAATTTACTAACAATGGTACGTGAACACAACGAACAAACACAAAAAAACTGGTGCAGCTTTGTCTGAAAATAAACAGTTCAATGGATTCACTCCTCGTCGATGAATCTTCACATGGGCCTAGGCATACGTTTTTGAAGCCTGTTTCATCCATGTTCCAGATTTGTGATGGCCTAAACTCGCATGTTTGGTTGGACTCAAGCAATTCTCTTTAAGTAGAAAAACAAATGCTCCAACACTTGAGGCATTAAATCCCAAAGCCCTAGAAATGCTGGTCCCTTGAGGCAGTCTAACAGTTAGCTGAGGATGTCGGCGCATAAATCCGTGAAACCAATCTTTGCCAGCCGTCTTTTTTTCTTTATTGGAAGGGTGGGTTACTTCCATCTTCTCAGCTATTTCATATCCCAGACGTCTGATGTCAAGGCTAGATAAACCAAATAAAGATTTTTCCATTATTTGAATATGCTGCACTAATTCGCTTTCGACAGCTTCAGGAAGAACTACTTTCTGCCTGCCGAGTAAGGAGGTTCCTGGTTTTGAAACTTTATTTTCCTTATGTCTCCGAATAGTGCGGCGTGGCACCCCAAATTCTCTCGAAGCTCTTGAAAGAGGCATTCCGCTTTGCACTGCATTAAGCGCAGAACGGAGCCGCTCATTCCCATAATCGCCCCGAGTAGTTTTTCGCGGATAATTTCGGATCATTTCAATACTATTACAATAGCTTGCGTAAATATATTTTTCTGTGATACAGTACGGTACTAAAAATTATTATAAAGTGGGGCAAAACGCCCACCTGGGCGTTTTACCCCAATCCGTTGGTGGGCGTTTTGCCTCATCCTTCAAATACAGCTTCGTTCAGTCGCCTGTGCTTTCTCTAACATATTCTGAATTTGCTTTGTACCTCAAATTAAAATAGACGAAACAATCTAACCAGGCATACGGGTTTGGTTCTTCTACTAGCTCTCTTATGGAATGTGTCACAGTTGAAAAAACTGGAAAAATAACAAGAAACTGTCAGTTTTTAAAAATTGTTTCACAAAACCTGTCACCTTCGCTCTAACTAATAGCCATTTGGAGACATATTTTATTCATTTGAAAATGGCGAATATCTAGAATTACTTCTGTGATATCAGCCATCGTAACAATGAAGAAAACGGCTATGGGCGTTTTACCCCACATGGGCATCTTGCCCCACTCTACCCTATAAAGTATCAATATCAATTGATAAATTGAAACAAACTTTTGAGGTTTTTACTAAGTTTTAACCCTAATTTTGATATTGGTATACACAGGCCTAAATAACCACAAATATTTAGGGCGGTAAAAAATCACGACCCAAAAGCAGAAGCAAAATACTCGTAAACATAAAAACTGTTTGTCTAATGACGATTGCTAATTTACGTAACGATGTTAAGTTTGTTATGATGCTACTGTGAGGAAACTTTAATTTGCAACAAGCTGAGTTCCTTTGTTGCTCAATACAAGAACCATTTCCAAATTGAAACAGGTTCTTTGGGACTCGAAATTTTAAAATGACCATCCCCTACCCCAACTCTCAATACATAAGCTTGTGTAATGTGTAGTACAACGTTCAAATCTTAGCATAGTAAAATTTTTGTTTGTTTAAAAGGCTGATGTTTCAGGCAAGTAAGAGTTACTGCGAAAAGGAAGCTAAGACGTCATTGCAATAGCTCTAATAAAAGTTATTGACTGCGCAAAAGGGAAACTTTTACCTGCTGTGTATTACAAAGAATACGGAACTAAAGGTATCCCTGACACCGCAAAACTTCATCCACAATGTCCACACATACTGTATGTCAAAACATCAGTGTATACAGCAGTTTTCAGTAGACAAGCATATTTATTTTTTTAATCCCATTCAATTTTAACATTTCAGTATTTTCGTTTCCTGTTAGTTGTCAAGTAAACTTACTTGAAGCATTAATGGTAGTGTTCGTATTATTGTACGTCACAGGCGCGTCACCTCCTATGTTCGCCTGAGCAAAGTTTCCTCCCGTGATAACAAAAATCTTTGTGCTCCCTTGGTTGGTTGTTTTTTTAACTCGAGGTGGTTGGGAGGTTTCACTGCTGTTGTTTATTACTGCAGAACAAAAAAAAATCAAAAAGTAAGAAGAAAATCTCAATGATACTCGCAGTATTACGCCGAAGCGTGTAACGAGTGGCGAGGCTCAGCAGTGAAGCTTAACGTCTGGGCCACACAGCTCCGAAGAAACGTCGCAGCGGTGCTTAGCAGTTGGCGACTCTCTATCTGATTTGACCGGCCAGGGAATTGAACCCAAAACTTTCCGATAGCAATACGCAGGGCGGGCGCAACGCTATTTGATGCCCTATAGGCAACCTTTAATTTTGATGCCCCCTTGCAAATTGCCTAAATAGCACGTATCGCGCATTTTAAGTTTCATTAACCCCTACGCCCTACCCCTCCAAGCCAAAAGTAGTTTTTAAAGTACAGTATGTATTTGGTGCACTGACCTTCACTTTATCAATTACAACATTCACCATTCCTTATGAAATTATATTATGTACACTGTGGCATTTTAGAGCAGGACTTTAAAACACTCATAAATGCAACTGTGACGTCGTAAATAGACCACATTCATGAGATATAAATATGCAAAATGGCACATGCAAAAATTGAATATTTAGTTAAATATGCAAAATGGCGCTTGTGAAAATGCATGATCAACCAGATATGCAAAATGGCATATGACAAACTGCATATTTAGTTAAATATGCAAAATGGCACTACCTAGATGCATAATTAACGAAATATGCAAAATGGCACATGACAAACTGCGTATTTAAGCAAATATGCAAAATGGCACATGACAAATTGCATATTTAGTAAAATATGCAAAGTGGCGCTTAATTGCCAAATTGCACATTTCAACAATCATGCAAAATGACCCTTAAATTTGCATTTTGTCGTCAATACAATACCTCAAATTTGTGAATCGTACAGAGCTGGATTGTCTCGCATTTTTGTGTGTTTACAATTGGCGAACGTTCGCCAAAGTGCTGTGTAAAGTGCAAAGTGCTGTGGGGAGAGATGTGGGAAAGTGTGTTCGTTTGTGGGAGGAGGGTAGATGTTTGGGGTATGGGAAAGTGTGGGAAGATGTGGGGGAGTGTGTTCGGGTGTGGGGAAAGTGAGAAAAGATGTTGGGAAGTGTGTGAAGGGAGGTACGGAGATGTTGGGGAGGTGCGGGGAGTGTGAGGAAATGTGGAGAAAGGTGTGGGGAAGTGTGTTGGGGTGTGGGGTAAGTGAGCAGCGATGGCAGTAGCATTTCTAAAGTGGGGGGCCCAAAACCAATGACCAGATTTTCTTCACCTACAACCTGGGGCGGCTGTGGCGTAGCGATAAATTTAAAAAGGGGGGCATAATTTCTACATTTTTTTTCAGTGTATTTTTTCGGCAAAACTAATTTGAAGCTGATTAAAAAATTAAGAAAAGCTCTAGGGGGGTCCGGGGGCATGATTCCCCAGAAAAACTTTGAAAATTTGCATGCTGTAATGGCTATTTTAGTGCTTTTTAAATGATTTTCAGGCAAATTGTGTTTAAATTTTTTGACTCTGATTCTGAGTGCTACGCCAAATATGATACATTTTGTTCGCAGATTTTTGATTATGCGTGCTTAAGACGTAAGGCTTATAGCTATCGAAGAGGTTCGAAATTATAGAAAAATGGTATGCATCAAAAACATTTTTGAGAATGGCTGGTGGGAGTATGCATATCCCTCATCCTATCCTACTCCTCTGGATTCGCCCCTGGCCATAAGCTACAGAAACCATCAAAGGAATTTGCCATATTTCAGTCACTTGGCATCATTAGTATTGTTCTTGTTTACTAAAAAGCAGAGTCAAAAGGGCATGGCACAATGGCCCCCCCTAAATACGCTCCTGAGGGCCAAATTTAGACAATGAGAGGCCCTGGGCTATTTGATCACACTGATTGGAAGAGCAAAAAAAGGTTTTCACCTCCTCAGATGTCCTGTTTTCACTGAAAATGTCAGAATAGTGATGAGCAAAAAAAGGTATACATGTCCTCAGATGTTCTGTTTTCCACTGAAATTATCGTTGAAGAGGGAAAAAGGTTTTCATTGTTCATAATGAGGCCCCCCATTTTCTACGAGGCCCTAAGTTTCCGCCTGCTTAGTCTATATGTGAATCCGGCCCTGTGCCTACAATCCATATTTAGCCTGTCCACATGTGACATGTCCAATTTATGTGGGCTTCAGACCCACGATTCTTGCTTGTAGTTTTGTTCCCCCCACAAGCAAAATTTTAAGGAAGACATCTCTGGATTTATGCTCTTTTCTGGGTTTTAATTTTGACGACAGGTCTATTAAGTTTCAAATAGATTCATGCAGAGGCAATACAGTAGAAATATACTCGTAAACTAGGGCGCCTCCAGAGCCACCCTGAAAAAAAGTGGGGGGGGGGGGGGCAGGGCCCCCTCGGTCCCGCCATCTATGGAGGTGAGGAGAGATGTGGGAAGAAGTGTGATGAAATATGGGGATGTGGGGAGGTGTGGGGTACTGTGGAAAAAGGTGTGGGGAAGTGCGTTGGGGTGTGGGGGAGATGAAGAGAGATGTAGGAGGCATGGAGATGTGGGGGAGGTGCGGGGAAATGTAGAGAAAAGTCTGGGTAAGTGTGTTGGGGTGTGAGGGAGGGAGATGTGTAGACAGGTGTGGGGAGATGTGTGAAGGTATGGGGAAGTGTGGGGAGTGTGGGGAAAATGGGGGGAAGTGTGTTGGGATGTGGGGGAGGGGAGGAAGATGACGGGAGAGGTTTGGGGGATGTGGTTAAGTGTGGGGGAGGTATGGAAAAGTGTGGAGAAGGTGTGGGAAAAAACGAGTTGGAGTATGGGGGAGGTGAGTAGAAATGTGGGAAGAGGTTTAAAAAAGTGTGGAGGGAGGTGTGAGGAAGCGTGTTGGGGGGTAGGGAAGTGTTGGGGGAGGTGTGGGGGCTGCGGGGAAGCATTTTTGATTAATTTAGAATTGTAACAATTAACCGCAGAGCAAGAACGACGCCGATACTGCAATGCAGACCAAGACATTTAAAAAAAATTATATAGTAATATAGATACATCTCTTCAACCTCGCAATAACTCAGGGTATATATCCGAATGCGTTAAAGCTTGCAGAAGTAATACCAATCTACAAAAAAGGAGATGTAAATAATATTAACAATTATCGGCCTATTTCAATCCTCTCCCGATTCAATAAAATATTTGAAAAATTAATCAGCTGTAGACTGACGCAATTCCTTGAAAAATTTAATTTGCTCAGTGATCATCAATTTGGCTTTAGAAAAAATACTCTACAGCTTATGCCATAAACAATATATATGATAAGATAATCAAAAATATTGATAAAGACCAGTTCAGTTGCTGTCATTTTCTTGACTTGTCGAAAGCCTTTGATACTGTTGATCACAACATTTTACTACCGGTATTTAAAATGAACAAATACTTTGGGATTCGTGGAATTGCATTGGATTTTTTCGCAAGTTATTTAAATAACAGACGACAATACACTAAAATTTATGCCGCTAAATTAGAAGAGAAAACAATAACTTGTGGTGTTCCTCAGGGATCATGCCTAGGCCCTACTTTGTTCCTAATGTATATCAATGATCTTCCTTTAGCCTCCGATTGTGGCGTCACAATATTTGCCGACGACACTTTTTATTGCTAGCTGATCGCAATCCAAACAACTTGGAAAATCGAGTAAATCATCAACTGCACAAAATTGATTATTGGCTTCGCAAAAACAAACTATCGCTAAATTATGTAAAAACAAACTACATGATCATCAATAAGCAACCAAGAACCAAAGTAGATTGTGAATTTAACCTGCATATAAATGACTATACTATTTCTAGAGTGAATAAAGTTAAATATCTGGGCGTATTACTTGATGACGACCTCACTTGGTCTTCGCACATCAGTCATTTGTCCTTGCAACTGGCGCGTTACTCTGGATTATTTTATAAACTACGACCATTTGCTTCTAAGGAAACCCTGAGTATGCTCTACTATAGTTTAGTTTATTCACGAATACATTATGGAATTAGCGCCTGGGGTACAGCCTCTGAAGTCAAACTGAAACAACTTCGAGTTAGATTCAACACAATCTTGAGAATTACTGGTAAAAAAGATTACAACACCCCCATAACCGAGTTATATCAGCATCTAAATTTCTTAGTTCTACTGTAGATGATATCTACAAATTAGAATTAGCCAAAATTATGTATCTATTACATCACAATGATCTTCCACCAGTTCTGAACAATTCTTTTACAAAATTGAAATCCATACACTCTCACGATACTAGACAACTTGATAAAAACGTTTATTTTCTGCCTCGTGTTATCAAATCTTTCGCTAAGAATCTTCTAGCATTTAGAGGCACGAAAATTTGGAGCACCATAGATCCCACAATTAAGAGCATGCCCTGGGTTTCCTTCAAAAAGAAATTGAAATTACTACATAGCTATAATTGTTAACTGTTTTTCTGACTTGATCTGATAACCACACACCGACCTAGCAACCCAAATGTCTTTCACTTTGCCTTTTCCCCCTGAACTCTTTTGGTTTTTGTAGTTTTTTGTCGTTTTCATTATCGTTATACCAAACCTCCCCAACCATACGTTTCAAACAATGCAATAGTGGCAGAGTTATTGCAACTACCGGCTTCAAATATCTTAATGCCTTTGGTATTGTTGCAAAATGCAAATCCAACGCACGAAACTCTTCAACTTTTAAAATTTTATCTAGCAAAATGTTTTGTCATACAAATATATTTTATGAAAGGCACAATGCTTTGGCAAAGCATTTTGATGCCCCTGAAGAGGATGTCCTAGCCTAGGCGGCTGTCTAGTTCGCCTAATGGACGCGCCGGCCCTGGCAATACCTTTTTCCACTACAACGATCGGCAGGTAATGAATATTCAGCAGGGTTAAGACGGCTATTTCAGCAGGGTAAAGACGACGACTGTCGCACTATCTTAAACTTTAGTGAAGAAAACAGAGCAGACTAATTTTTGAAAGCATCAAACAACAAAACCTTAATACCTTTTTCCACTACAACGATCGGCAGGTAATGAATATTCAGCAGGGTTAAGACGACTATTTCAGCAGGGTAAAGACGAAGACTGTCGCACTATCTTAAACTTTAGTGAAGAAAACAGAGCAGACTGATTTTTGAAAGCATCAAACAACAAAACCTTAATACCTTTTTCCACTACAACGATCGGCAGGTAATGAATATTCAGCAGGGTTAAAACGACTATTTCAGCAGGGTAAAGACGACGACTGTCGCACTATCTTAAACTTTAGTGAAGAAAACAGAGCAGACTGATTTTTGAAAGCATCAAACAACAAAACCTTAACAATAAAATACAAAACTGTCAGACAAAATCTTGACTACCCTGATATGTGCATATCCCTTACGTATAAGCAACTCGCTCTATTTGGTTAGTTTTCAATTTCCGGGCCGGTCAAATCGAAACCGGCTGGTCAGCTATCATTTTCCTGGCCGGTCGAATCGGATGCAGTGTCACCAGCGGCTTGCCACCCCGGTGCAACATTTTTTCGAAGCTGTGTTGCCCCAGGCGTCAAGCCACGGAGATGACCCCGCCGCTCCTTACACGCTTAGACGTAATACCGCGAGCGTCATGAAGAGTTAATTTTCGAAATCCTGAAGGTACAATATCGCTTGCTCCATTCAAAACTCACTTGTAGTTGAAGAAGTATTGTTTTGGTGTAATGGTTCCGTAGCTGGTCTGCAAAACAAAAAGATGCAAATATCCATAGTTTTAAACCTAATTACAGCCTTAAAGCCCACCAGAGTTCTAGAACTTGTCCCATCGCAGAGTCAGACATGCCAAAGTGCCATGTTTTAATTTAATACGTAGTTGTTAGGTCTCCTCTACTTTGCATAATTCTTATAGTCACAGTTTAAAATGTCCAGCAAACCTACCCTGTATGACGAACACCACTGGCATTGGTGTCACTTTGAGCTCTATCCTGAACATTCGGGGGAGGATCGACCTCCATGTCTTCTCCATCACGTTTCTTCATCAACGCTATTGCTTTTTTGCAAGGATCATTTGCCATTGTGATAGGAAACGCATACTGTAAGTTATAGCATAATAATGAAGCATCAGCAATAAAAAATATTTAGCTGGAGTACACAGGTGACGACTTTGCTAACATTGCAGGAAGACTGGAGTTTGATTCCCGTGCCGGTAAAATTGGACGCAGCGTCACCAATGGCTCGCCATAGGTGCGACAATTCTAAATAGTATGAAACTGTGTTACCCAGTTGCTAAGCCACGAAGATAGGCCTAGCCACTTGTTAGTTAGTTAGTTAGTTGGTTGCATATTTATCCTCCTATCACGAGAAAGCGATCAATGCGCTATACGAGCTCGCTTAGGAGTTTCCAGCCATCTGTCTACCACACCAAGATGGGGGAATCCCGCTAAGTGCCTTTCCCTACGGCACAACAAGTATACTTTTCCGGCTTGTTCTCCACACTGTCCCTTCAATGCTGAACGTCAAGCAGGGAAGCTGTGAATACCAATGTTAAAGTCATTGGTTCGACCCGACTCAGAATCAAACCCGAGTCTACAGCTCAAGAGACAGACGCTCCATACCACTCGGCCATCTGAGCTGTTAAATAGTTACAACATTAAATCATGAGTATAATGACGATTTAATTTTTTGACTGCTATTATAATTGTGCAGCAAATAATGAACAGTGTGTAACCATTTTATTAAGCTAAATAGTTATTGCGACCCAAATTTATTTCCAAATTAATGTCATTTCATTTCTCAAAATATATTGCTTACGAAGCACTAAAATTCTTATAGTTTTTGATAATATCGGATTTGATGTACTCGTTTTTATATAATACAATGCACTGTCTTTGACAATGATTAGTTAAACTTTAAACTCCAAATTTCTGAAATTATGATACTCCTACGAAAAAATAACTTTTTAATGTTTATAATTGCTACTTTTTAGCTTTTAGAAAATCTTATCAACCATTATCTTTGCATGTGAACATACTAATGATATAAAATTTTGTGTAAAACCATGTACAGTAGTTATTACTGTTCAATGTTCATATCGTAAATCTTGTGACTTTGCATGATGAATAATGTGGAATACAATATTGTTTGACTGAGCAGCTGTAAACTGTTAACATTGTTTGGAATCCTTCAGAAAGTACTATAAAAGTTGGAAAACTTTTGATCAATTAAATAAACCATTAAAATGAATGTATTGTCAAAAAGCCAGTTACGCATACGTCAAAAAAGAATGCAGACTGCAATTAGAGCATTATACAGGCTGTTCCAAAAACCTTGGGCACAACTGAAGTCTCCATTTCTTCGTAATTATGAATGGTATTGAGATAACATTTGTATCATTTTAAAGCTAATGACACTAAGTTTCTGTGAGGTTAATAATTAAGTTCTTTGTTATAGTTTTTATATCCTTATTAGTTTCCGAGATATTCAACGTCAAAATGTGCCCAAAACTTTTTGAACACCCTGTAAGCCAGGATAATCAGCTGCCTAACTTTATTTACCTTACTCAAAACAGGAAAGATTGTATTAAGCAAGAGAGGATCATCGACTATTTTTTGTAGTTTTGCTTTTTCAACTAACGCAAGTTCCTGTGGCGATCTTACATTACCTGAGAACATGCGTTATAATTTAAAAAAACAAATGTCATACGAACCAGCTGAATAAATCCGTTGTTAGGCACAGCAGACACAGTGTTGCCGACAACTCCCCACCGCTGCGACATTAGTCTTCTTCTTCATTTTTTATCCTCCTGTCACGAGAAAGCGACAGAGGCTCTATACATCGGACCAATCCAGACTGGCTTAAGAATTGCCCTTGCTTCCGAGTTTTCCGCTTGATTTTTGCTTCTGACTTCTTCAATTTGCTGCTTGCTAGATTCCACCAATCAGAAATAATTGTTGTGAAGCATGTTATCCAAGGACGCAAGAACGAGGCTAAGGTGGGACAACGAGACAGTTAAATGCCTGTCGGCAACCTAGTCGAGTGGTTCGTAGCGTCGTTTTCACAACGGACATGATCGTAAGGTTGGTGGTTCAACAACAACACCCAACTAGCCTCATTGTTGAGTCCTTGGATAAGATGCTTCACAACAATTATCTCTGCTTGGTGGATTCTAGCAAGCAACAAATTAAAAAAGTCAGAAGCAAAATTCAAGCGGAAAACTCGGAAACAAGGGCAACTCCTAAGCGAGTCTGGATTCGTCCTATGCATGGCGCCTCTGTCGCTTTCTCATGACAGGATAATAAAAATGAAGAAGAAAAAGAAAAAAAAGTTTCTTTGGTGCTGTGTTGCCTAGGAGCTAAGCCGCGGAAACGAACCCAGCCACTCGTTACACGCTTCAGCGTCTTAAGGTAAGTGTAGTATCAACTTTGCCAACTGTCAGAAAGCAGTCATATACAGGAAGACACAAAAAAAACGGTCATCACCTAAAGTTGAATAACGTTTGAAATAATTAATCAATTCTTTCCATTTTTCAGATTTACCAATAAGTATTAATGTTATAAGAGTCTACCAAATTTGACCCACGAGATGCTATGGACTATTGAGCAAAAGATATTTATAGTTGAGGCATATTTTCGGCAGAAGTCTATCCACGCAGCTCAATTGCAATTCAAAGAACGGTTTAGATGTGAATTTCCTGCTCATTCAATGATCTACAGATGGGTCAACAAGTTCAGATCCCATGGGACTGTGCATAACCTCAATCGTAAAGACACCAGCAGACAATCATACTCTGGACGACCGAAATCATCAAGGACACCGCACAAGGTTGCTGCAGTCAGAGACTTTGTTGTCCGCAGCCCAAGCAAGTCTGTGCGTCGGCGAAGTCAGGAGCTTGGAATCAACCGAGAGTCCGTGCGGAGAATTTTGATCGCAGATCTCAACCTGTATCCTTACAGGATACAGATTAAACAAAAGCTTACACTTGATGACATGAGGAAGCGCGTGATCATGTGCCAGTGGTTTCGCGACAAGATTGACGCTGTGCCAGACTTTCTTGACAATGTCTGGTTTTCGGACGAGGCACATTTTCTGTTGTCAGGTCACGTGAACTCTAAAAACAACATCTTCTGGGGGAGCACATCCCCTGACCACTGTCTGCAAAGGCCATTACACTCTCTGAAATGCACTGCCTGGGTTGCCATCTCCAAACATGGCATCATTGGACCATTCTGGTTCGAGGACGACAATGAGCAGCGTGTGACAATCAACACCGAGCGATATGTTCAGGTGCTTGGCAAGTTCTGGACAGCACTTGGTCGACGGAGAGAGGTCGTCAGGGTCCTCCAGTGGTACCACCCCCCACACCTCAAAAGAATCATTGGCATGGCTACAGCAGCGTTTTCCTGACCGACTGATCAGCCGCAGGTGTGACCCGCAGTGGTCGCCGTTTTCACCGGACTTGAACCCCCCAGATTTTTATCTGTGGGGATACCTTAAGGACCGGGTCTATGCCAACAACCCCCAAAGTATCCCTGACCTGAAGGCAGCAATCACAGCAGCAATAAGAGCGATCCCAAGGGAGGAATGCGGGAGGGTCATCGAGAATTTTGCCCGCCGGATCCAAGTGTGCCTGCAGCGCAGGGGAGCTCATTTCGAGCACATTTTTTGAGCGCTAGTGAAACAAAGAGGTTTTGTAGTAAAGACTTGACATTTTCGAGTTGTCTGCTACACAGGACGCGACCTAATGTAGCTGAAATTTTGTGTCAATATAGATAAAACTTTGGAAGTTATTCGAATTTTGGTGATGACCGTTTTTTTTGCGTCACCCTGTAGATGGTATAACGTAAAGAACAAAAAAGCAATGTTTTTAGAGAAATCCTACTATTGCCATCCAAGATTCAAAAATCAAAAACCTCAAAACAATCTGCTAAGCACAATTACGATTCACAAGTATCCTTAATTAAATGAATAGCCTAAATATGGTTTTTGAACCGTGACATTGGCATAAGAACCAGCACAGCATAGGTTTTTAACGTTGGCAACGGCGCCAGAAGAGAACTGAAACGTCCGCTCAAGAATTTTTGGCGGTAGTATTTATAATGAAATTGCTAATAACTCCCAGTTGTATCGTCAGCCTAAATATTATTCACATTTTTGTTTAGTGATAGTAGACAATGAAGAAAAAACAGTACTGGTAGTTTTATCACTTTTAATAAGGTGCATCAAGTGCTATTTCGGCTATGTCAATCAATTTTTACAACAGAAAATCACACAGCATTATAATCAAAACTTCCTAACAGGCTGTTTTGCTGCAAGGTTTTTTAGGGGAAAAGCTTCAACTATGGGTAAACTCTTATTTATTTATTTAAAAAATACAACACAATGGTGCAAGGTTACAACTTACGACACACTGACGTGTGAGGAAAAATAATAACGCAACATGAAAATAAACAAAGTAAAACACTGTGAACCATCAAAATAGTAATCGAAAAGGAAAACTGCGCGAAAGACTTCTAATTGACTTCTACATATTTTGAAATCAGTCCATTCCAGTTGTACATCTTTATGGGTGCAGTGATCAATCGGCTGTCAATCTACAACCGGTTTTCCACGACTTTTTGCATTTCACGTTCATCTGACGTCGCACCAGTGAGTCAGGATTACCTCAACTCTAACCTTCAGGAGAATGTGAAAGGAGAAAAGTTGTGGACAGTCGGTTGTACACTGACGGTCGTTTGTTCACTTTACCGTAACTTTACCTGCCCATAGTTTCTCTCCAATTTCATGCCGAATACCAATAGATTTCAAAAAATTGCAGAATTCTTCTTGTAACATCTTGTACATACAGGTGAAATCTGATTTTTTAGAGTGTTGAAGCGCAATGTTACTTGCGCAATTCACATTTTATGAAGGTAAAAGCGCAACGCAACTTTTGCAATTAATTTTTTACGAAACTAAAAGCGCAGCGCAACTTTCGCGATTAATCTTTTGCGAAAGTGAAAGCGCTGCGCAACTTTCGCAATTAGTTTTTTTGCAAAAGTAAAAGTGCAACGTAACTTTTTCCTTCAAATGTTTTTTAGCGTTGAAGCGTAGTCCAACTTCCACTACGAAAACTTTAATAAAGCGCAATGCATAAACAACAAGAAATTTTTCTTGTGTAGAGTTATGAGTGCTTTTTGTTCACTTTAACTTAAAACTGCAGTGACATCAAGAGTTAGGATCGGATGGATGAAATTTAGAGAGTGCGGAGAGTTGTTACGTGGGAGAAGGTTTTTTCTGAGAATGAAAGGGATGGTTTATCGCTGTTGCGTAAGATTAGCAATGTTGTACGAAAGTGAGACATGGCGTTTGAGGGAGACTGAAATGGCAATTTTGAAAAGATCTGAAAGAGCCATGGTGAGGTCAATGTGTGGACTGAAATTAGTGAATAGAAAGAAAATGGAGGATCTGGTGGAGATGTTGGGTTTGAAGGAAACGTGGGATAGAATGGTAAAGACGAATGGAGTAAGATGGTATGGACATGTGATTAGAGGGGATGATGATAATATACTGAAGAAGGCAATGATGATGGAAGTAAACGGGAAGCGCAAGCGAGAACGGCCAAAACTGACATGGAGGAGGCAGGTGGAAGAGAGTGTGAAGAAAGTCGGGTTAAAGATCGAGGAAGCTGGAGATCGAACGAGATGGAGGGAAGGTGTGAGAGCGATCGCGCAGGGGATGAGGTGTATCCGGCCACCTTTGGGAACGAGGAGAAAACCGGATTGAAACTGGATAGAAGAAGAAGAGTTATGGGTGCTTTTACCTAAACTTCTTTAAGCGGCAATGCGAGACCGACTATAATTTAGTCAATATATAGCATGGTTCGCTTGTTCGATGGATAAAAAATAAAATTGGTGCTAAAAATATCGTAGCCCAAGTGTTAGATCTGGTTGCAATAAAAGCACTTCATTGCAGGTAAATGTTTGCAACTACCATAAAATTCAAATCAATAATAAAATTTATTTAAAAATTAGGAGTGATCATCTTTTTAAACATTTGCAGTACTGTACTATATTTCTTCGAATAAACCAATACAAATAATCTTCTAAAAGTTTTAGAGGTCGAAGCTCAGACGTTTTGTCCTCAAACAGATATTTTGGAAATTGGTATTAAGTAGCGTTTACACCGAATAAGATGCGATTTTTCGCTGTAAAATGACGGATAGCGCGAAGGCAAGCCGCGAAACAGTTGGAGGTTATGACGTGAGCCAGGGCTGCAGTCCTAAAAATGAGTGAGTAGGCTCAATAAGTAGTATTGACAAGTTCAAAACTGACAAGTCTGGGGGACTTTGCTCCCCAGACCCCGTCTTTTCTTTAGAAACTACTGCGTGCGTCAATTTTAATAGCATGTCACTCGTCAAAACAGTTAGGAGACATAGCTTGGCAAGGCGCAACAAGCAGACTGTTATCTAAGCTATGCCTGACTGTACCACGACAGCTGTTGGTTCAACTTCCACCAATATCTTTGTTGCTTACTTGGATCAGTAAATGCTCAACTTTACTATGATTGTCTCTTCTGTACCTAACGAGTACTAAAGAACAGAAACATTTCTAAATTTAACCAGATCATTCACGTAACATCCGTCATTCCCAACGACCTACTCCAATGGCGTCCAACCCGAGGGCCATTTGTGGCCCGTTAAACTTTGTACATTGGTTAGTTAATTCGTCCTCGCGCGCTGACACGATATTTTGAGTTACAGAATCGAGTTGTGTGATAGCATGCGCTAAAAGGCATCGCATCAATGATACAGAAAATGCAGCGCGTGCATGTACGCGCACGCACACTGTACTGTTTCGATTGTTTTGTTGTTTAGTCAAAGCAGGGACTTCTCATTGGCTATAACCTGCACTTCGTATGTCGTCATACTGAAACATGCTGTCACACCCTTACAGCACGTCACCTTTATTTTACCTTTAAATTAGTTTTCAACAAAATTGCCACGATGGTCCCGCGAATCGAACACGTAGACTAATATTATTTTCTTCATTTATTCAACGAGTTGTGTCTCTTTAATTATTTGTTTCACAAATTCACGATTTAATTTGTCAAACTACATCCTGGCTTTGCACGCTTGCAGGCAGTGTTTTGCAATAACTACGCACTCTTATTTTTTGTATGATATGATAGCGCGAATGCAACTTAGATTTTACAACGTGTGGTCAGATGAATTTTGCATGTTCGCCTCGCTTTGCTTTTTATTACTTGAGGTTACCTAATCCTCAGTTAATTTTTGTTCAGTTGACGCCGCTTTGCTGTTTATTTCTTCTGTCAATATTTCATTTTTGTTGGAAAGTTTACCAGACTGCTGACAGGAAGATAGCCGAAACTGTCAACTGAGCGAAGGGTCTAGAACTCCTCTACACCGTCTACATCAAAACGAAGTTCATTTTTTACAGAAAGAAGTTTCTAGAAGATTCCAGCATATCAAAGTAATTCTAACCAAAACCTGCGATAAACAACATAAGTTCTGGATTTTATCATGCCTCTCGTCACGTGCAGCAACTAATTCACACACCAACTGAATATAACAACAGAACCAGCTCAAATAAGGTAAGTGAGACGGTTTCATCACCAGATTGTATAGTCAAAATACATCATTTGATTAATAACATGACCGAGATATAGCCTAAATACTTTTTAAGACAGTGTGAAAATTTTCAGTAGGATATAAATAGCAAGCAGTAATATTTTTTGTGGGCGTGTTTTCACTCTACAGCAGTGGTTCTCAAACTTGTCGGAAGTATCGAACCCAACAGGTGTCATGCAAGCATACATCGAACCCTTAATTATAACCAGGAGCGGATCCAGAAAATTTTAGAGGGGGATGCAGTTTTGAATTAGGCTGAATGTTAAATGAGTGCAAAGACGTTAGACGTCTAAACCGGAAAAAAGCATAAGCCCTTTGAAAATGTTTCATGTCAGGGGCGTATTCAGAATATTCTTAAGGCGGTGGAGGGTGGCATAAAATTTTTACATTTTTTAAGCGTATTTTTTTCCGGAAAGTTAATTTGAAGCAAATTGAGGAATAAAAATATGGCTCTAGGGGGGTCCGGGGGTATGCTTCCCCGGAAAGTTTTCAAAAATTTAGACACTGTAATGGCCATTTTAGAGCTTTTTGAACAATTTTTATGGCAAATTCTGTTTAATTTTTTTGCCTCTAACTCAAGTCCTTCACCAAATATGATACATTTTGTTCGCACATTTTTGATTTATGCGTGCTTAAGGCGTAAAGATGATTGTTATCAAATAGGTTTGAAATTGTGGAAAAATTGTATTCATCAAAAACAGCGTTGAAAGAGTATGGTGGGGGGATGCATCATTCCACGCAGAGATAGTCATTTACTACAACTGTATGCCTTTTTGCAAAAACTTATTCTGATCTTAGCCGAACCCCTGCTACAGCCTCACCGAACTCCTGGGGTTCGGTCGAACCCAGTTTAAGAACCACTGCTCTACAGTCTTTGGATTAGAGAATTTGCAGTTCCAAGAATGCAATCACAAAGGGAATACCTCCTGAAAGCTAGTTATCGCATAATTAGTAATCACGTTGGTGGCCATCTCTCCTTAAGTTGTGGGACAGATGGTGCGTTTTCACTCTACAGTCTTCGGATTAGAGAATTTACAGTTCCGAGAATGCAATCACAAAGGGGGTACCTCCTGAAAGCTAGTTATTGCATAATTAGTAATCACGTTGGTGGCCATCTCTCCTTAAGCTGTGGGACAGATGGACTGGACTCTCACTTATAAAGGTTAGATGGCCACACCTTCGAGGATATGCTTCTGTGTGCAAACTTCACTAATGGCACGATGGCAAAAAGTAAACAAGTTTAATGTTACAGTAAAGAGTTAGCAAGCCTGTAGGACTAGCATGACTGACTAATGCAAGCGTTTCGAGATAACCGAAATTTCTGCTCAATTCAGGTTCTATTTGCAGCTCCGCAAGAATGAAACAGCGTTATGACAGACTGAGCGTTACATACCAGCCCATTGTCCATTTTCGTTTGTTTTACGATAAATCTTTCTCATTTCGTGATGCAACCATATTGGCAATCTCACCTACACTTCTCAGGGAGATGGCCAATGATGTCATTTTGAAAATGTGGAATATTTATTTTGTGTGAGACAAATTTATACTAATGGGACAAAGGAATGCAACTCTAGTCCTTAACCGAATCAACCCACCTTTTTAAGGACGTTTTAAGCAAGTAGGAAGTAAACCACGGAGATTTATAAAAAGCATGGCCATCTCACCCGGAATTATTTTACAGAATGATGTAGACGTCAAGGAGGTTGCGAAGGAATCGTTAGATCTTCGAGTCTGCTGTCATCTTTAAACAAATTTAGTCCAAGTTGTTTGATTAATAAATCAATAAAGAAACGAAAGCAAAAGAACAAAAAAATAAACGCTCTAAAAAGGACGAATTGAAACAACAGGCCTGACTCTTATACACAAATGAGTTCTTCAATGCTATAATTTTGAAGCAAAAAATTTTTTTTTAAGATACGCGGACTGCCGACAGAATTTTTCCAAAACTGCTCAAAAATCTAACGTGCTAAGGCTGAAATAAGATTACCACTAAGCTGTGAAATTCATTTTGGGCAATAGCTATACTTATTTATAATGTGTTATGAGAAATTCATAACTACGATTTACTCGTAGTTGGCTCGTGAATCAACAAATTTGTCAAAAAATGTCACGCTACGAGATAACTCGTGATTGAAAACGACCTGTTTCTAAATTACACAGCTATTATGGGTGAATTCTTCCCCTTTTTTTTTCCTGAGTGGGCACCTTTATTACATAATTGTGCAATCTATTGCAAGAAAAACTAAGTTTAGAAAAAAATATTCAACAAATTTATCAAAAAATGTCACTTTACGGGATAACTCGTGATTAAAACAACCTATTTCTAAACTACAGTAGAAAGCTATTAGGGTGAATTCGTTAAGTGTTTTACCTGAATGAATGGGCACCATCATTACAATAATTGTGCAATCTATTGCAAGTAAAACGTTAGTTTAGAAAAAAAAATCGTTTTGTTCTCTTTTACATGTTTTCCGATTTTTGGCGGCTATTGCTCCTATCAAAAGTGCCGAAGTGATTTTCGTGTTTTGCTATAGATGCCAAAGGGTCGACGTTATGCGTTAAAGCCACAAGAATACTCGTAAATATTTTTGTAGTGGTTTTTAATAAAAAACAAGTATACTCGTAGCAGGCACCGGTGAACAAACGCTACGCTACGAGTTATCTCGTCGTTGGCAGTCAACGTGTTAAGGATTTGATCGATTTACCTAGACTTTAATTTCTAAATTCAGGGAATTCCAAATTAGAGGGCCTTGATGTTTGACAAATTGTTTGATACTTTGATTTTTTAAAGAAAGGCATAAAACAATTATTTTGTATACTTTCCCGGGTTTCATAATTACTGCTGGCTTCACGAAAATAATTATGGTTAAATTGTGCATACAAATTGTGCATAAGATACTTTATTTATAATTTAAAAACAAAAAACACTTTTTCGAATTTTACAATGTTAGTCAACTTTAATATGCCAAGCTTGAAATAAAATGGCGTTGCTCAATCATAATAATTTCCACCTCAAATATTATTCTTAACAGACTTAATATGTAGAATAATAAGTTTGTCTAAAAAAGTTTTGTAGGCTATGTTGAACCTTAAGAGGGAATTCCGTATTTTAAACGGGTGTAAAGTATGGCATAATGTAATAATATTGTAGCAAGGTTTTATTCTTTAAAAATGGTTTCACTTTGTTAAAATACCTACTGATCTGGTAACTTTTTTTCTAATTTGTGTGTCTGAGAGTCAAATGTAAGATACTTGTCAAAAGTCACGCCTAAATATTGGATGTTATGAGCTATTGACAACTTAGATCAGAAAAAATATTGACATTTCATTCACTTGAAAAAATTTGTTCTTTGCAGCAACAATATACAACTAGAACTTACTAAAATGATGTTGGATTTCGATCAGTTTGTTTGCAATCATCCAATTTTTTATTGTATCTGATTCTTTATTAATTTTACCATTAAAAGTATTGGTCTTGTAACATAAGGCAAGTATCATCAGCAAAAAGTCTAGGGTTACAAGATGTAGATTGAGAGGTGTCATTCCTATAAAGGGTAAAAAGAAGTAAGCAAACAACGAATCTTTGGGACACTCCACAATTTTGAAGTTTGGTAGTGGAACCGTCTCCATCGAGATGGAGAGACTTCACAAGTTACGGGGAAAAAAGAGGATGTCTACCGATGAAGAGATAGAAATTTTTGTTCCAAACGATAGGCGTATGGATTTTGTAAATAAGTAGACGTAAAAACATTTCCTGAAGTTGTATTTTGATTATTAGGGCGGTGCTTTTCTTTGTTATTAAATACTATGAATAAAAATTACTGGTAACACATGATGCCAAAGCAAAACAACGCCTTATCAACCACGAGCTTCATCGCACTTTGTGTTACCACGTGGACCGTATTAAAAGTCAAAACCCATCGAGGGATGAACCTTAGACACCTTTGCAGCAGGTTATGGCATAAATTCTTTTCAACAGTTGCCTTTTTCGTATGGAATTTCCGTTCAAATTGCAACGCGTTTGATTCAACTTGATTGACTTGAAATGTTGACAGAAAGACGAGCTTGAAAGAATGAAGGCACGGCTTCGACATCATCAAATGAACGAAAGCAATTAAACTCTAGCATGAGTGATACTGGTAGTGATGCAAACCCTGAGACAAAGAATACCACTTCCACTGCTAAAGGGACAAGCAGATCAGTGGTAGTAATTATTGGTAAGTAGCTTAGGATAGTTTACTAGACACTAATTTTTGCTAATGAATCAAATTTATTTTATCTAGTATTAAATGGCAATAAAATAGTTATTTATTGCAAATTAATAGTAGTCATGCAGCAGCAAAACTAGACGCAAACCGCTTATCAAAACGTGCCAATATAAAATGCTTATCAAAACGTATTAAAAAGCAAAACGTTATAAATGTAGTAAACTAATCTTGATGTATTGCGCAAACACTGCAAAGTAATGTTGTATGGAAGAATCAGCAGTAAATTAATCGCTCGTCAAACCGATGAGAAAATTTATTATTAGTTTTTTGGCCTTGAATTAATAAATTGTTCCGGCACTGTGGCAATGCGGTATAAGGTAACCGATTTTTTAAAGCGTTTTTACGGAGAGGACTTGAGTGTGTTCTTTGAAAAACCTGCATCAACAATCGTGTCAGAATATTGCTGGCGAAACATATTTGCTAATTATAAACGTCATTATGAAGAATTTTACTTAATGGACATAACTTGAGTCTAAACCACCAAGGTCTTAGGCTGAATCAAACGTAAGCGGAAAAATCTGCTTAATTTCTTCTCATTCACAACGTCATTGGTAGGATTGACAGATATACGAACTAACGTTCTCACCCTTTAATTGTATTGGGCAGTTGGAGCTGAAAAAACTAACATTTGGCCAAGCTCTGAAGTTCTAAACCAGGGGTGTGCAACCTTTTTCACTGGGGGGCCACTTTCGAAAATTTTAACAACGTCGAGGGCCAGTCACCGTCAAATATGTATAAAATTATAAAATGCTAAACACAACCCGTGTATTATAGACGGTACAAATAGCTAAATAAATCGATTTAAAAAAAAAAATTTTTTTGTCCTGCCATCGTCGAGGGCCACATTGACTGGCCTGGAGGGCCGGATTGTGGCCCGCGGGCCGTGGGTTGCACACCCCTGTTTAGAATCTAAAATCTAAACAATTAAGAGCCGTTAATTTCACAAAAGTCTTTGCATCAACCTTTCGAAGTGTCCAAATCGGATTAAAAATGGAACCACGCCCTCTGGTTGTTGCAGTCATGCCCACTCTTGTATTCTATTAACTCCTCCTCTCCGACCTGCAAGACATAACGTTAATAGTTCTGGTACCTCTTCTCTTTCTTGTACCGCGTTATATTTCCTTCATCTTATCAATCTCTTTGTCCTGTTGACGGTGCGGAAATAGAAGACACAGTTGATACTAGATTTTAACAAAGCTTCTTGCTCATCCTCCACGACTCCTCTAGGATAAGTGGGTCTAGAAAAGACAGACAGATAACGTCTTGGTCTTGCTCGTACGGAAAATGGGAAGTTTCCCTTTCTTGCGTGGAAGAACTTAATACGTTCGGGCAGTGGCGTTTGAAGTACTTTTAAGTAGGGGGGGGGGGCTGAAACTTGTGTTACCACGCCAACGTCTGGGGGGCGAAGCCCCTCAGACCTCCCTTCTTGTTATCACAGCATACGTCATGCGTATCTTTCACTTTACTTTAGCAAAAGTTGCTTGGAAACTGCTTGATGAACTCAAACTTTCCTCTAGCATAAACACAGTAGCCAGATCGACGTTTGTAAACGTGTTAATCTTCTTTAAATGAACTTATTATCCGTTCACAAGCTCCTAGTCCAGGAGTGGGCTACCTTTTTCGGTCAGGGTGCCAAAACCGACAAAAATCAATTGCCAAGTTTTCCGCGTGCCAACCAATAGTTCGTGTCTTCCACTGAAAATATCGGTGAAGAGCGAAAAAAGATCTTCAAGTCCTCAGATGTCTTGTTTTCCACTAAAAATATCGGAATAGCAAAAAAAGGTCTTCACGTCCTCAGACCCCTTGCGTGGGGTCACGGACTAAGGCTAAAAACCATTGGTTATGACATGTGGATCGAAGGGATGGCTGAAAAATATGCCTTATACTTTCCTATCAAATAATAATTACTAATTTGTTGACATGTTTACATTTGCACTAAAAGTAAACGATATTAAGTATGCCTTTGCGCTTATGATTGTGAGAGCTTGTTAAGTTGAAATGCGTCATCACTCACTTTATTAATTAATTTGATTGTCTTTTATTTTTTATCTGCAGTAAGTCGCATTTTTATTCTATCACGAGAAAACGATTGTAGCGTTATAGCAGGGGTGGGCAATTATTTCACACGAAGGGCCAGATTTGGAAAAACCGTTAAAGCCGCGGGCCGCACGCTGATGGGAAAACAAGGTGAAGACGTTTCTTATATGGAGTTCACGGTCCACGTACGAATGTGATCTCCAAAAAGAGAGGTTTTCACCTCGTTTTTTATTCCAATTTTGCACCGTTGAGGCTTATTTTTTAAAAATCCCTACCATCCATGATCTCTAAAGGAAAAAAAAGGTCTTCGGCTAAATTCACGGTGAGCATTTAAGTTTGTGTAAATGCCGGCGGGCCAGAATAAAAGAACCGGCAGGCCGGACTTGGCCCGCGAGCCGTAGTTTGCCCATGCCTGCGTTATGGGGTTGTTTAGTGCAACGTCACAATACCCATTGTTTGGTCCCAAACAACTGGAACCTATCTCTGGCTGGCAAAACACATTTAGTTAAAACTTGCTTTCACTAAACTCGTTATATCTGTCGAATTACAATGTGTGTGCCGGATTTACTTCTACATTAGGATGGCTCAATGTTTTCTGCCCGACTGCAACCACTGAAGTGAGTCTCGGATTGCAAATTTTAGAAATTTTCCAAAACCGTAACTGCGACTCCAATCGGTAGTGAAACATTGAACCATCCTAATTTAGAAGCAAATTCGGCGCACTCATCGTAATTCGACAGATATATCGAGTTTAGTGAAAGCTAGTTTTAACTGAATGTGTTTTGCCAGTTTTAAGAGCTAGGTTCGCAGTTTGTTTGGAACCAAACAATGGATATTGTGACGTTGCACTAAAAAGCCCTATAACGAGGTCGTTTGTAACTAAACTAAACTGAGATTATTTTCAAATTATATTGAACTGAAAATCCAACAGTGATTGAGGGAGACTGAGAAGTGAGCTTGCGCTCTTCCAGTCCGCAGCCACCCGGTAAATATGTCAAATATCATCGGCTCCAGCCGCGAATCGAACCCATCTCGTAGTTTCTGTCGCTTGCGCACGGTACCGCTTGGCCGTGTTGCTGACAATTTTGTTGCCGCCCGTTTCTCTACAACTTTTAAGATGGGGGAATCCCGCTTGCTTTTCCGAAAGGCACAACAAGCAAACCTGGATGGTCTTGAAATCCACATTGCCCTTTATAATGCTGAGCATCAAGCACGGAAGCAGTGAATACCGATTTTTTAAAGTCATCGGTGAACCCGACGCGGATTCTAGTTTACCTCTCGAAGCAGACGTTCTATCTACACCAGCCATCTGGGCTGCTAAATAAGAAATCTTCTAAATTGTTGTTAAATAATGCAAAAAAGGTACTTTTTTTAGGAATTCTAATACTAGCTGGGATAGTGGCAGTGGCCGTTGCCGTCCCACTCACCCAGAGATCGACCGTCCACACTTTGCGGGACCAAGCTAATGCGATTCTGGACCAAGCACCGGTCATTGACGGGTAAGGCGAGCGAATGATCTCACGGATGAACTATTGCTAAATCATAATGAATTGCTAAATCAAATTATACTGTAAACTTATAACGTAAAACTCGTATATTGCAAACTGCCTGAACTCATAATGAATTGTTTTTGAAGCATGGTTACCGTCTCTTCTGGTCCAATTGTGTGATATTGCCAATGTTTTGGGATTGCTGTAAAGTGCTTTTTGGGCCTGGGTTGTCGTGAGCAGGTTGCAGATCATACCTGACGGGTTCAGTTCAAGGCTGGAGCCGATCGCGTTAATCGTGTACATTGTACAATGGGTGGCTGCTGACTGCGGAGTTACAGTTGCCAGCCGTCTTTCACTTCAAAAAACAGTCCTTTGTTCTGAGCTTCTGTCCTTGTCCTTTGCTAAAGTTGGAAAGGATGCCCTTTTGTTCTTAGTCGTTTGTTCTGAGCTTCTGTCCTCTTTCAAAAAAATACTGCAGTAGCTTTCATCAGCCACCCTCATCTTTTTTTGTCTATTCTCGCCACCGAAGTTGTCACAGCAGACAGCAGAATATATAGGTTGAATTGGTTACCAGGGCTGCGAACTTGAACTCGAAAGAACTTGATCATTTTGCAGAACTAGAACTCGAAAAAATATTTTTTCCGAACTCGAATAAAACTGTTCGAGTTCATTGGAAGATATTTAAATTGTTGAAAAGAAATAAAAGATCACTACGGAATATAGTTTGTTGTTCAACTGTGACCACAACACTGACAGTTTCGATGGTACTAACCGCTGAGGTATTGTCTTGAACCAACTGCACGAACGAAATATTTTGATTTCTTTGGTTGCATGAGCACCGGCGATGAAAAAGTTGTCTCGATTTTGGATATTCATGTGCCTGAACTCAAACTTAAACTCGAAAAAGCTTATATTTGTCGAACTCGCAAATAATTAAATTAGAGAACTCGAACTTAAACTCGGACTTGTTAAAATAGGTTGAACTCGAATAAAGTTCGATCGAGTTTGCAGCCCTGTGGTTAACCATTAATTATTGCTATCATTCTTCCACATAAATAGTTCATAGAGAATTTAAACTTTGTGGTATGTACGTGAACGCGGTTAACACCTCACACTGCAGCTAAGCCTCTATAGGTGGCTTGGACACGTATCAATAACAGATCAATCATTAAGATGATAATTTCTGTAAAGGGAGTATATCGTAGGGCAGAGGTCGGCACCTTTTGAGCGCAGCGTGTCATTTTTTGATAGCGTCAAAATAAAAACTTCTTCGCGTGCCAGTGTAGATTTTGCCGTTTTGCCCTATTTTCCTCTAAAAATCTCAGTGAAAAGCAAAAAAATACCTCAATTGATTGACTTTTTTGAGCCCACAACACTGAAAATTGCTCATAGATTCAAAAGTAAGTTTGTTAAATCCTAAGTCTTTAGAGCTTAAAACTTGCTTGCGCATGAAATCGCTTCGCGTGCCATGCAAAACCTTCCGGCGTGTCACTTTTGGCACGCGTGCCAGGGGTTGCCGACCCCTGTCGCAGGGAGACTCAGGGCTACGGCTAGGATTGCCACATTTAGTTTTGAAGCGGTTTTATCCTAAAAACTTTTAATCATGAGTACGTCAATGTTTTCAAAATAGTTCGATTCGTTCTTTCAGTCCCACGAACATCAGCTTACCGCTCCTACTAAACACCGCAAAGGACAACAAAGGACTTACTAAACATCGCAAAAGAACGACAAAGGACTTCAAATTGATCTACTACACACCGCAAAGAACGACAAAGGACTTGTAACCATACCATAACAAAGAACGACTAAGGACTTTAAATTAGGGTTAGGATTAGGGTTAGGTTAGGGCCGGGTTTAGGGTTAGGGTTATCAAGTCCTTTGTCGTTCTTTGCGGTGTTTAGTACATCAATTTGAATTCCTTTGTCGTCATTTGCGGTGTTTTCGTCCTCTCCGGTGTTTAGTAGGACCCTCAGCTTACTGTGAAAACATTTTTAGCGTAATGGCAACGAAATGGCAAAATGAAACAAATTCGTGCTCTGTAGAACTTAGTAATGAAAAAAAAAACTTTTGGTATACCGTTGCTTTAATTCAAAGATATCTGTCGGGAATTTTCTGAAAATATAATGCTGACCAACAGTTGCTGAACAGGCGAAAAGTAGTACACACAAATTAAAAGATTACCAATTGGTAAGTTTAGAGTTTGCTGGCTTTTTCAACATGTTCAGAGTTTGGCAATTATTTAATTGAAAACTTCGGGTATAACGATATAACAATTTACTGATGGTTTTTATTTAGCTATACAGGTTCTAGGCTACTGGCTTTTAAACTGAATTAGACCGAACCCTGGGGTTCGGTGAGGTTGTAGCTGGGGTTCAGCCAATATTGGAGTAAGTATACACAAATAAGCAAGAAGGCATAAGTTGTAGCAAATTGGTGTTTCTGTGTGTGGAATTCGTGTTTTGTTAGTTTCGCTTCATTAAATAAAAAGATCTTATATGCAACAAGTCGTAGTTGACTGTTGGCAAAGATTAACACCGAGTTTTTCAATTATGAGTTATATCTGGGGGGTAGGGATGCATTCTCACCAGCCATTTTCAACTGCATTCATGATGAATACATTTTTTCCATATTTTTCGAAAATCTTTGATAACAATGATCCTTATGCCTTATAAGCACGTATAAATGGAAAATGTGGGTGCCGAATACGTCATATTTGGTGAAGTACCCAGAGTTAAGGGCAAAAGAAGAAAATAAATTTTGACTGAAAAACTGTTCAGAAATCATTAAAACGACGAATACAGTATTTAAATTTTCCTTGGGACCGAGGAGCATGCCCCCGCACCCCCTAGCGCTATAGTTTTGTTTCTCAATTTGCCTTAAATTAACTCTGCTGGAAAAAAAACTACGCTTAAAAAATGTAAAAATTTGGTGCCCCACCTCCCTCCCGGAAAAAATTCTGAATACGCCTCTGCCTATGTCATAAACATTTTCGAAGGGCTTAGTTACGCTCTTTTACGAGTGTGTGAACGTCTAACGTCTTTGTACTTAGTTAACATTTAACTTAATTCAAAACTGCATCGCCCCATGGAAATTTTCTGGATCTGCTCCTGGTTATGACTAAGGGTTCGGTGCGTGACCCTTGATGGGTTTTTAATATCTCCAACAAGTTTAGGAACCATTGTTCCATACCGGTCTGCATACTGTTTCCAGAAATTTACTCGTTGGATTGTTTTGTATAGTTGTATAATGTGGTTTACTTCGACGTTGGGGCCAATCTAGTTATTTCGTAGTAGTTTTTTGCTTGTGACTTAACTATAATGTTGTTGAGACAACGTGTGAATTTTCGTAAGTTATTTGATATATTTCCTCTTGTTTCTTCACTGGAATTTTATAGATTATTCTTGAGTTTGACTTTTAGGTATGAATAAGCGTGTTTTGCTGACGTTTGTTACCTGAGCATTATTCGGGCGTAGTTTTTGAGCGTAAACATTCGTGTAGAATAAGCAATTGTTGTATGCTGGAGTTTAATGGTATTTTGCAGTGAGCAGTGAAGTTTGTGTAGTTGAAGTTTAGACTACGGTGAGAACCGTAGCTATAAGTGAGTTAAGTTTGCGTCGTATTATTATATTCGTTCGGTGAAGGTCTTCTGGTTTTTCTATGAAGTCAGTTTAGGGAAAGGATTACTTCCACGATATGTCATCCAACTCTAATCGATCATCCTGTCAGGGAAGTAGTTCTTTGTCCTTCGCGGATAATTCTTTGCCTATTTCACGACTTGTAAGAATTTGGTACAGCTCAGATGGCCTAGTGGTAAGAGCGTCCGCCGCGAAAGCTGTGGACTTGGGTTTGATTCCAAATCGGGTCAAACCAATGACCTTAAAATTGGTATTCACCGCTTCCCTACTTGACGCTCAGCATTAAAGGGTCAGTGTGGAGAACAAGCCGACAAGTTCACTTGTGCCATTGGGAAAGGCACTTATCGGGATTCCCCCATCTTGGTGTGGTAGACAGATGATCGGCAAGTCCTAAGCGTGCTCGCATAGCGCATTGATCGCTTTCTCGTGATAAAAGGATAAATATGCAATACGAAAAAAAAAAACAAAGATAAATGGCCGGTCACGGTGTCGTTTATTTGAATTTGCGAAAGTTGACAACCCCAGTCGGAACGCTAGCTCACTTCGCAGCCACGCTCAATTCCTTTGAATTTTCTGTTCGATAATTTGAAAATAACTTTAGTTGCTCATTTCATTACGCAGTATCAATTAATGCCGTATTTCGTTTATTTAAATTTTAAAAAAATGTCGTTAAGAAATACACGATTGTTTAACTAACCCAGAATGCACTTTGCGACCATCTCAGAATATATACAACAATACGAAGTTGGTAATTACGCTTCGCGGCTTAGATCAAAATAAAACTTTTTATGATACTCGCAGTATTACGCAGAAGCGCATAACGAGTGGCAGGGCCCATCTACGCGGCTTAGCGCCTGGGCAGCACAGCTCCGAAGAAACGTCGCAGCGGTGGCGAGCCGTTGGCGACATTATGCCCAATTTCACCGACCCGGAATTCTAACCTTAGACCTTCCGTACTGATAGCAATGTCTTGGCAACTGAGCTGGCCGGCCTCTGCATGTGTTCGGGATATTGCGTCTACCAAATTCAAATTAATATTGGAATTAAATAGGTTGCAATTAACTTGATGAAGTTGCACTAAACTAAACGTCATTTAGCAATTAAAATGGTGGTATTGATTTTTGAAATCTGTATAGATTAGCGAGAAAACAAACTCTTTGTTGGTATTACTCCCAACTGGCCTTTAACGCAGCCAAAACCTACAGCTGCTTCCAAAGTGACTGGTATACAAGTGTTTCATTTTGGTTCTCGAGAGAATTCTTGCCAACACTGTGGATGTAAAATGTTCCTAAATTTGTAATTTGATTTAATTTGTGCTTTCAACAAGCTTTTGACATGTTCATTACTGTCCCTAAGAAACCTGAATTGCCGGGCTTAATACGTAATGCTGCTTGCTGAAAGACAATTTAAATCCCTCTAGCTGATAACAGCATTTATCAATAAATCATCAGTAGAAAGTTGTCAAAGTGGTTTTGAAGTTAACAATCACCTATAACTTCGCGTCGTTACATTCTTTATTGCCTTTTTCATCTACTGAAACAGTGCGTATAGGCAGCAAAAATCACCATCTAAGTTTGCTGATTTTCTCTGCATAGGTTCTACTAAAAATTCCCCCGAAAAAATGCAAAAAAGTCCATTTTTTTGTGTAAAATTGATTAAAATATACTATCCTGCAATGAGGTAAATTCTGTAGAAAATACCGGTAGATACGTACTATGATGGTTGGCTTCTTGGAACACGGTTGGTGGAAATTTTAAAATGGTTAATTACGAATAAAACAGCCAAAACAAATTGAAACATATTCAAATAATACAGATACGTTTTGGTTAGAATACGGTAACTATTGTCAATCTTATTCAAATAGAATATAATTGAATTCAAATTCAAATAAGCGAATTCAAATAGAACGATTCTCTTTGAATAAGGTTGACAATGGTTGATAACTTAATGCATAACCAAAACGTATCTGTATTATTTGAATATGTTTCAATTCGTTTTAGCGATTTCATTCGTAATTAAAGTTGACTCTTTGATTTGTAAAACAACTGGGCAGTTATTACCTGCAACGTAATACCAAGTGTTCAGCTGTTGAATGCCATCTAAAAATATCGTGAGGAAAATGATTAAAATTATTAAACAATCAAAAGTATGTAATAATTGTGTCATAAAGTAAATAAAATCTCTAACTATACCACTGCAGCCTGTTTCGCCGTTGTCGGCTCTTCAGGGTAGTATAAAGCGTACAACGGCGAAACATGCTGTAGCTATTCTTGGATTTAGTAGGCCTAATTTTATTTTATAATACAAGTCTAAATACAGACAGTTATCGAGCCCTCTGCTAGATGAAGCTGAGTCTTGCTTAATTAGTAAGAATTGTGTCATTTTTGTTAATAACTCAAATTATTTACTTTTATAGGCATAATGATTGGCCTTGGAAATTCCTCTACTTTCGGCAAAATGTGATCAACAACGTCAGCTTATACGACAACTTCACCCAATATTATACTCCTTCACATACTGACATACCCCGGCTCAGAACGGGAAAAGTTGGTGCTCAGGTAATCTAATCGCTAAAAGCATGTGCTGCCTTTGGCGTAGTTATAGCCGCGGGTAACGAGAGCACTTATCTCATCTCCTTTTTTGCGTAGCCTAATCTGAGGTGCGGCCTACGCAGGCATACCTAAAGCTCTGACCCAAATAGATAATATCTATAAAACTTTAAGCCTAATGCCAGAGGCGTAATCAAGAGGGGGGCCGTTGTGTTATGGCCCCCGTTTTGACTTTGCATTTTAGTAAAAAAAGAGTTAATGTTGCCAAGTTACTGAAATATACCAGATTTTTGATGGTTTTTGCAGTTTTTGGCCCTCCTCTGTTAAACTTCTCGCTACGTCAACTTTCCCCACCCCCAAATTTTCCTGCGACTGCGCCTCTCTTTGTTTTTATTGATTTCACTGTTTCTGACAAGTTATTTGTATTACGACTGCATTTTTGCGTTTCAAAGATTCTACGCTGTGACGTTTGTATTCGTGTCACTGCATTCGGGAGTGCGCCTACTGCTTGATTGTGTGTACCCTGACACACTTTCGATATAAAAAAATCAAATCTCTTTTATACTTGCGGTATTACGCCGAGATGTGTTACGAATGACTGGACGTCTGTCTGCGGCTTAGCACCGGGGCAACACACTTCCGAAGTAACGTCGCAGCTGTGGCGAGCCGTTGGCGACACTGTGTTCAATTTAACCGGCCCGAAAGTTCAACACGACACCTTCCGTACCAATGACAATGTTTTATCAACTGAGCTACCCGGCTAGTACTTTTGATACATTGGGTTTTAACCAAAAGTATCTTATGACGGATTGGTAGTTGTGGCTTGACGATGTTTCAATCTTGCTTAAATCTGCATTTTTTCGCATGGCCTTGTGGGTTCATGTTTTTTCGAGCTGGCGAAGGAACTTAGTATAATCTTAGCTTGCTATATCGCAAATTTTCTGCATTAAGTGTAGTGTTTGTATGAAATTGACGTTTTGTCTGAATTCGCACAGATGTCGTCATTAGTCATAAATCAATGCCAGTTGATTGGTTATCAAAGTCAGCAACTTCAAAATACTTATTACTTTGTTTAAGTTTTGGGCTTGCTTTGTCTTATGCAAATCAAAGCAAAAAGATGCTGTGAGGCAAGGATTGGAGCAAATGGATACGATATTGCGGATGATTGAAGCCGCTCCTGATACATTTGAGTTTGCCACGACTGCAGATGGTGAGTTGTATTTGAAATTTATATTTTTGGTCGACCGTTTAGCTCAGTTGCTTAAAACATCGCAATCAGTGCGGAAGGTCTGGGGTTCAAGTCTCGGACCGGTCAAATTCAACAAAGTGTCGCCAACGGCTTTGTTGCGATGCTTCCTCGAAGTTTTGTTGCCCAGGTGCTGAACCGCGGAGATGAATTACGGTTCGGCGCAATAGCGCTAGTGTAACGAAGATTTGATTTGAATTTTTTTATTTTCGCCGGCAATCAATGCTAGTAAAAGTTAGTTTTGCTTTCATTAATTCAATTTAACTTTCAGACATTGAAAAAGCGATGAAAAATTCGAAAATCGCTTCGCTGATTGGTGTGGAAGGAGGTCACATGATTGACAGCTCATTGGCTGCTTTGCGTATGTATTTTCGACTTGGAGCTCGATATATGACGTTGACACACAACTGTGCTACTCCCTGGTAAGTTGGTGAATGATTCAGCAAAATTGAGCCTGACTATTGCCGTTTATTTTTCTGATTTTATGGATGAATTTTCGTTTTGCGCTTGAATTGTATGCCAAAGATAGTAGTTATAAGTGCGGTATCACGGGTGTTTGAGTTAAAGGTGGTCAATTTTTCAACGCATCAAGTTTCCAAATTTTTCAAGAGAAGAAGTCCGCATCTAATACTGTAAATGTTAGAAAAAAAAACACCGAAAGATAGATGTTTTTGCAACGCAAATTCATCTGTAATCATCGACAGCGCATTGCGTACTGTGCAGGCCGCAGAAAATTTACAGCTTTGAAGTTTGAACTGCTTAAGTTGTCAAATGTTGCAGAACGGTATGCTTTTGCAGGGCAGGAGCATCTAACTCTACTCAAGGCTTATCCTACTTCGGAAAGGTTGGTTTCAATGCTTTGTTATTTATGACTAACACTGCATTTAGTAAATATTTGTCTGAATAAAACCACTAAAAACCATAAAAGCACTTGTTTTTTTCGTCGTTGTCGATTTCGCACGGCAAAACATGCTGCAGTGGTTTTATGGCTTTATAGTGATTTTAAAATCAAACAATCAAGTCTTCGTTATGGTCGCGTTGTTACGCCAAAACGTGTAAGGAGTCGCGGGACCCATCTCAGCAATTTAGCGCCTGGATATCTCACAGTTCCAAAGAAACATCGCGGCGATGGCGAGCGGTTGGCGACACTGTGTTCGATTTGAACGTCTGGGATTCAAACCTCAGACCTTTCGAGCCAATAGCTATGTCGGAACAAATGAGCTAACCGGTCGGTGTTCAATCTCCAGCTAGCAGAAAAATTGAGCACTCTGTCAGAAAAGATTGAGCCTCGCTGTAACTTTCAAGCAATAAATACGTGTGTTATCGACAGGCGATATAAGGTGAATGGAAAGTCAGTGTTTTCAGTCGGCTCTTTTGATTAAAAATTGTTATTAACATGTTTTGTTGTATTTGTTCTTGGTTCATAGCTATATACCGGTAGGCCTTTGTTATTTAATAGTGACGAGGCAATAGACAGAGGAAATCAAATGACTTTTGAGAGCTTGAAAGTAGATCCATAGAAAGCTACGCAAAAAATTTCATACATTGTAGCGGTTTGCCGCTTCTGCTTTGTTTAGTTACTTTGCCAATTGTTGGCGAGGCAATTATACTATACATCTGTTGGTAGAATGTACCCCAAGCTGAATTTTCGATTGCTAAACCGGAAAAACAATATTTAAGGAAAATGTGAGGTTCTCAACATAAATCTAGGTTCCGGAAAAAAAAGGGTCTTTTTCTTCACATTTTCCTGTTTTTGGAAACTTGATGATAATTTCTAGAGACTTAAAACGGTCTCTACACTACTTGAAAAAACTGAGTAGAAGTACATCGTTACCGACCGGTTACCTCACTTGTTGCTGTCGGTGCGGAAGGTCAGGGTTCAATTCCCGGGCCGGTCAAATCAGACGCAGTGTCGCCAACGGCTCGCCACCGCTCCGACGTTTCTTCGGAGCTGTGTTGCCCAAGCGCTAAGCTACGGAGATGGATCCGCCACTCGTTACACGTTTGGCGTAATGCGGCGAGTACCGGTATAATGAAGATTTGATTGAGTACATTTTTATTAATTTTACTTTTACTTTTTTCACCTTTAATCTATTTTTAGTTGGTTGTAAGAGAAATGAATCGACTTGGAATGTTGGTAGATCTCTCGCATGTGTCTGACCAAGTTATGAATGACGCTCTTGATGTCGTCACTGCTCCCGTCATCTTCAGTCACAGTTCAGCGCGCAGCATCTGCGATCATCCACGAAATGTTCCTGATGACGTATTAGAAAGAGTAGTAAGATATTGATTACCTAGAAAATAACGCAACTGATGGCGTCAAATCCCCGGTTACCAACCGGTGGGGAATTTCCCACTAGTGGGGAATTTAAGGTTTTTAGGTGGGGAATTGAACACCTCCTGAAGAATTAAACACTGTCCTGTTCCTTAGAGAAATGACCTTTTTTTCCATTTTGCTCTGCACTGATATTTTTAGAGTAAAATAATAGGACGTCTGCGGACGTGAAGGCCTTTTTTTTGCTCTTCACTGACATTTTCAAAGCCGTACAGGACATCTGCGGACGTGAAGACCTTTTTTTTTGCTCTTCGACAAAAGCCGTGGTTTAAAACATCGATGTTGTGGGTAACTAAGGGCCAGTCACATCAAACGTGGGTTATGAAGAAAAAAAGGTTGGGAACCGCTGCGTCAAATGCTCTGTAAGTGCTTGCTGGATGCTAATTGTCCAGAAGTATATGTGCTTTGAACTTGAAGCATTGTAAGCGACATACCCTAGCAGTACTGCGCGCAGATTACAGATTCTACGTAACGGTTTCGATTCGCAGCTGGAGCCGAACCTCACTGCTTATTTAGGGTAAACGCTTAATGAACTGTTTATTTTACAGAAACAGAATAAAGGAATAGTGATGGTCAATTTTTATAACGATTACGTCACGTGTAGCAAAACTGCTAATACAAGTGATGTAGCAGGTATGCCTAAAGGTCTGTTTACACTAAATGCGAATTTAATCCGATTTGTTGTCGTACGAAATTTCATCCAATTTTGACGTAAGCAGTTGACCGAAATAGCTTCCATTTCCACACAATTCGAACTCAAACGATTTTGCTTTTTATCAGTTGTTTTGCTAAGCTCCTTACGATTGTTTTTTAGAATACCGCGCAAAGTGACGTGGCTTTACGTCATAACCTTAACTCTTGCGCAATCTGCCTCATTTTATCTACGAAAAATCGTAACGTATTCTGTGTAAACGCACCTTAAGACGTTTTTAATGCGTGTTAGGTCCATTCTTGGACGTTGAAAATAAAATTGGATTCGTAAAATAAAAAATAATGGGAAAATGCATGGTTTTCATTTTGGGTTTTAACAGGTTTATTCTGGGGGCCAACATTTTCCTTAAAAAGCAACCTGATAAAACTCTGGGTATAGGTTAGAAGCATACAATATAAAATTGGATGTGCGTAAATTATTTCATAGTACGCACAAACAGATTTCAAATTTTAATGAAATGTTAATTATACTGCAGTATAGCGTCTCTTTAACACTAATAAAATATCAGTTACAACTCTTTAAAATATCTTTCTTGACACGTTTTAGATCATTATGATTACATCAAAAACCTGATCGGCATCGATTATCTTGGAATTGGAGCAGACTATGACGGGGTTTTTAGGTAAGAATTTATTAGTGACAAAAGTCGTAGCAGAAGTGTCGACTAACTAAAAATTGGTTTCTGTGATATTGACCGCAGTTTTATACCAAAAAATACAGTAGTAAAGCAGCGTAGTTGATTTAATAATTTACTAACTTTTGCTTTCGAGTGCAAATGCTCTTTTCTTCGGCGGTGATAACAGATTAGCTCAGGTGCGCAGCTCGCGGAAAGTTCAGGTGGAATCCAAATTACAAATAGCCCAAATTTATAGTATAGTGTTTGTGTCAGGGCGTTAGGCATACTCTTAGCATAGTCCATAATTATAGGCATTGTCAAAGGGGCACAGTACCTTGGTGCCTATTCCGACAACGTTACTGGATTTGCTGATGCGTAATTACAAGTATAGCAAAATTACGGCTAGCCTAAAACAAGTTGATAAAGGCCCTGTCTGCGTGTCCACTTTAGGTTAATTAAAAGCCTGAAATGAGCTTTCTGCATCGTAGATTTATGATGTCATAGTTTAAAAAAGTGCTTATGACGTCAAAATTCAAAACATGATGCAGAAATTTTATGGACTTTTGGTCCACTTCACATCCAGTACCGGTAAGGCTGTGATAAATATTAATATTGAGTAATAAATACTAAAGACTTCCAACCGGATTGGAGGATGTATCCAAGTATCCAAACCTGATAGCGGAGTTGTTGATGCGAGGATGGACAGATGAGGAGTTGATGAAAATAACAAATGGAAACATTCTGCGAGTGATGAGAGAAGTGGAGAGAGTTGCTACTGAGGAGCAACAGAGGACTTTACCTGGAGAGGAATGGATCCCAGTATCAGACGTTAATGGAGTAGAGTGTAGAATTTGATCAGTCACTGCAAATCTGTAGAATTATGTTTAGTGGCCGAACCTTTTCATCAGTTCATAACTGATGTCATACCTAACAAAATTCAACATTTACGCAGCTATTTTGTCAATCAAGTTTAAATCAGAGAATATTCTGTTTTAAAATGACAAACTTGTTTCAAAGTTATTCTCAATTGCTGTTATTGTACATTATTGCTGTGTTTTATCGCGTCGTATTCCTGCTTGAGCGTCCTATTGATTTCAAAAACATTATCATTAAATCAAATATTAAAATGGAAACGTGTCGCGTGGAGGGACACATCGTCGCTGATTAGCGCCTGGCAACCAGTGATGCGAAAGCGGCTGGAAGCACTAACTTTTCGAAAGCAGGAAGCGGACGCGGAAGCCATTTTTGATTTTTCGTGGAAGCGGATGCGGAAGCTCTTTTAAAACACTGTTTTCGTTTTTGCCTGGAGTTATTCTATTATGTGGCGATTTTATTTCCCGCATTGTCGATGTGAATTGCTAATAATGTGCGTTGGAAAATTGGTGGTAGAAGTTTGTCTGAAAGCTATTCCTGCCCACACTTACAAAAACGTGCTGTAGGCCTATTGCTGTTAATCAAATAAAAAGCTTTTACTGTAGATCTGCTGGCGTCCTGCGGCTTTTGGCGAAAGAGTATTCTCACTTATTTAACATTATTATTTGTGGAATAATAGGTAATACAAAATCAGTCAATAATGTTGCTTACAAATCATTTATTGTTAAATCACCACCATCACAATGGTTCATACTCCCACTATTTAGCATTACTGCCATTTTGTTTCACTTTGACGACGATTTTCTTTCGACGCCTTTGATATTGCTTCGATTTTAATTACCGGTACCGCCATCAATGGCGGAACCGGGGGGCCCTGGCCCCCCACTTTTTTTCAGGGCGGGGGCCTAATTTACGCATTTCTACAATATTGCCTCTGCATGAATGGATTTGAAACTTAATAGGTCTACCATCGAAATTAAAATCCAGGAAAGAGCTTAAATCCAGAGATGTCTTCTTTAAAATTTTGTTTGTGCGGTGGGGGAACAGAAACTAGCTGCAAGAACCGCCGGTCCGAAGCCCACATAAATTGGACGTGTCACATGTGGACAGGCTAAATATGGATTGTTTACGTAAAGGCTAAGCAGGCTGAAACCTAGGGCCTCGGAGAAAATGGGGGACCTCATCACAAACAATGAAGACCTTTTTTTCCCTCTTCACCGATACTTTCAGTGAAAAACAGAACGTTTGAGGACGTGTATACCGTTTTTTTTTGCTCATCACTATACCAATATTTTCAGTGAAAACAGAACATCTGAGGACGTGAAGACCTTTTTTTTTGCTCTTCCAATCAGTGTAATCACATAGCCTTGGGCCTCTCATTGTCCAAATCCGGCCCTCAGAAGCGTATTTAAGAGCGGGGCCATTGCGCCATGCCCCCCCTCCTTTTTGACTATTTTCTAGTAAACAAGAACAATATTAATGGTGCCAAGTGACTGAAATATGACAGATTCTTTTGATGGTTTCCGTAGCTTATGACTAGGGGCGAATCCAGAGGGGTAGGATGAGGGATATGCATAGCCTACTCCCACCAGTCATTTTCAAACATGTTTTTGATGAATATAATTTTTCTATCATTTCGAACCTCTTCGATAGCTAGGCCCATAAGCCTTACGCCTTAAGCACGCATAATTAAAGATGTGTGAACAAAATGTATCATATGTGGCGAAGCATTCAGAATTAGGGTCAAAAAATTTGAAAATAATTTGCCTGAAAATTATTCAAAAAGCACTAAAATAGCTACTACAGCACGCAAATTTTCAAAAATTTGTCCGGGGAAGCATGCCCCCGAACTCCCCTAGTCAGAGCTTTTCTTGTTTCTTAATCAGCTTCAAATTAGTTTTGCCGAAAAAATACGCTAGAAAAAATGTAGAAACAATACCCCCTCCCCCTTTTAAAATTTCTCGCTATGCCACTGCCCGCCCTGGTTGTAGGTGAAAAAAATCTGGTCATTAGTTTTAGCCCCCCCCCCCCACTTTAGAAATGCTTCCACCATTGCTGGGTACCGCTATTGAATGCTTTGAAGTGCAAATTGCCTACTCATGCGGTGCGAAGAGTTGTGTAGAAAGCCGGCAGTGCTAATATACCCAATTTTTTTTGTAGTTTTTTTCCAGTATTCAGGTTTTCACTCTTACCAGAAATTATTTCAATTCAATTTTTAACAAAGTGCAACGCATGTAAGCTTATTTGAGATCAAGTATAGCATGACGGCAGCTATTCTCTTAAACATGAGCATTTTAATATTTTTTGAATTTTAATATTTTTTTGCTTCGCAAATTTCAGAAATGTGTCAAGTATAAAGAAATTTTTGAAGTATGCTTGCTGCGTTACGCCGAGGTATTAGGAATTGAGGCTACTGAACATTAGGGGTTGAGGCTGTTGAATCTGAAAAATTTATTTCCAAAAGTCTTGAACAAATCGAATGACGAAGTTGGTGTCAGTTTAGAAAGCTATCAGTAGTTTATAACAAAAAATGCTTGGTTCTGCAAGCCGATGGTTGGAAACAATTTTTCAGCGTATAAACAGAAAGTTAAGATACATGAATGTCTTCTGCTTTGCAAGTGAAAAAAGCGTATTCAAACTGCATAAGTTGTTCTTGCAAGCAACAGCTTTCTAGTAAACGATTGGCGCAGGCGTAAGTGATCTATTTTACCGGGTATGTGTCAAGGATCGCATTGCAGTTTGACAGAGGTGACTTACAATGAAAATGAAAGCAGCAGTATGTAAAAGTGGAAGCAGGAAGCGCAAGCACTAAGATTGGTGGAAGCGGAAGCACTGAGCTTGAGAAAGTGGATGCAGGAAGCGAAAGCGACATGTCATTGGGAAGCGGAAGCCTCACATTACTTATCAGGGAAGTAGTCGAGACTGCTTAGTCCGAGACCGAGACCTTTTAGTCGAGACCGAGACGATACAGTTGCGAGACCGAGACTCGAGACTTAATCGAAAACAAAAAAATATTTTGAAATCGAATTTTTTTATTGAACAGTGAACACTAAACGCAAAAATTACACTTAAACAGAGTTTTTGTTGCCGTTTAAATAAACCAACATTGAGAGCAAATCGGATGATAGCCTGGCCCGATGTGGCCGAAAAAGCAAACCACTTTGTCTAAAAACTCGTTCTACCGGTGCAGAAGTGGCCGGCACACACAAAACCTGAAACGTTGGAATTGAAAGTTCGGGTTACAGTATTGCATGCTCTTTCCAAAACTTGAAAACGTTTTCTGGTGCCTTCTTTAACTCGACAACTTCTTCCAGGTATTGTATCATCTGCCTTCTGGGCGATAAAGGTTCGCTAGAAGATCTTTGTTGTCTAACGCAACTATATTTTGCCAATAAACAGGGAACCAAAATTCGAAACCAAAATGGAAAACCAAAATGCAAAATTATCAATAAATGATGAGCGGATTCAAATTCAATCCAACCTTAGTACAGACGTAAACAATCCAATTAATTAATGCTGGAAAATAGCTAAGGGCTATGATGACTCATTAGAGTGGCAGTCATAGACGAAACTGTGTACTGACGTATCGTACATAATCCAATTAATTGAATTAAGTAAAGCACTATCAAACAATTTCACCGCTGCGTAATTAGGGCACAAGGCAGATAAGCGAGTGAATTTTCTTACGCCTGCGGTTTATACAATGAATCAAACTTTTTTATCGCTATTTCAAGTCTCAACACCTTGAAACCGAGTAGATTTTGATAAGATTTAATCATTAGAAGAGTTTCAAAACAGATTTAAAAAGCGCCGAAAACATCTTTTAAATTTAGGTAGTCTTGAAAAAGACTGTTTTTGAACCAAACATTTTCGTCTCGCTCTCTTCAGGGTTCAACGCGAGAGTTAATTGAGAAGGAAAAAGGTGGTCTATATATTATCATCAGCTTCATCGAAAAATCTGCAACAAAAAAGGAAAAAAGGGCCCTGATTGGTTGTTTAAAGACAGACGGATTGTGATTGGTCGAATATGGATGAATTTTACAATCTAACTCAACTATCGGAGAATTTGGAGTGAGTAGACAAATTCCTTTTGACGGCACAGAATAGGCTTCAACGTTTTGATGAAAGTTGCCTCCAGCGCCCCCAAGTGGAAATTTGTTCTCGCTATGGCTAAAACCGAAAACTGGTCAATATGATAATGAGAGGCGCAATCAGGATGTTGGATTAAGTGTAGACCAATAGCTGAATCACAGTCTAGCTGATTGAGTGGAGTAGCAATTTTGCAGTTACGTTTGGGAAGAACTTTGGTTGGATTTTCTTTATTTCGAATTGATTTTGGAATGTGTTGATTGATTCTATCTTGCAGTCGTAGGGATGTGCGACCCACGTACCGGCAATCACAGCGGCACACGTATTGGTATACGACCATACTTTGATGAGTGATGGGCACAGCATCCTTATAGATTGAAGGCAGAATCTTTCTGGTTTGGAAAATGACACGAGGATCGACGGCTCTAAAACAGTTTTGAACGTTAGATTTTACCTGTTTTTCGAATTTACGAGAAATATTGCCAATCCAGGGTAGTTTTAGATACACAGGGCATTTCTTTGGTCCTTCTTTGGGCAGTAATTGAAAACGGGAAATTTTCTTGGAAATGCTGGAGTTGATTATTGTTTCAGGGTAACCATTATTCTTCAGAATGGAGCGAATGCAGTCCAGTTCTTGTTTAACTTTACCAGGTGAACAGATTACGAGGGCTCGATGAACTAACGTTTCGATTAGGTTCGTTTTGCGCTTGGAAGGCGCAAAAGAATCCCAACGCATGTAGCGACCAGTGAATGTAGGTTTTCTGTATACTGATGTTTGAAATTGTATTTCGGAGGCAACTTTCATCAAAACGTTGAAACCTATTCTGTGCCGTCAAAAGGAATTTGTCTACTCACTCCAAATTCTCCGATAGTTGAGTTAGATTGTAAAATTCATCCATATTCGACCAATCACAATCCGTCTGTCTTTAAACAACCAATCAGAGCCCTTTTTTCCTTTTTTGTTGCAGATTTTTCGATGAAGCTGATGATAATATATAGACCACCTTTTTCCTTCTCAATTAACTCTCGCGTTGAACCCTGAAGAGAGCGAGACGAAAATGTTTGGTTCAAAAACAGTCTTTTTCAAGACTACCTAAATTTAAAAGATGTTTTCGGCGCTTTTTAAATCTGTTTTGAAATTCTGTACCACCAAAAAGCTTTTCATTAGAAGAGTAGTTGAAATCAAATAAGTGCATGTAATTCTGGCAAATATCCTATTGAAAACATTTTCACGGGTCAGCATCGGATAGAAAATGACGCAATAGTGAAATTGGCTTTGATTCTGTAATCAACATGGAAGCGCGACTTCTTGGCTGACATGATGCAAACAACTAAAGTGCAGTACCAATAAAAGAAGTCTCGAGACGCAATTTTTGCTTCGAGACCGAGATCTAGTTGCTTCGAGACCGAGATCCGAATTTTTCACCCAGTCTCGAGATCGATTCTCGAGACCTTAAAGTTTAAGTCTCGAGACAGGTCTCGAGACCGAGACTTGTCTTGAGACCTCCATACCTGTTACTTATGCTTCCGCATCGCTGCTGGCAACAAAATTTCGAAGTACGAAAAAACGTGACAGAGGTAACGAGGCCGTTGGCGACACCGTTTTCGATTTAATCTGGCCAGAAATCGAAACCCCGACCTTCCGCACCGACAGCGATGACGGTAATAAGTTGTAGAAACTCAGACATCGTTATTATTATTATTAATTTAAGTTATTTTCAAATGTATTTAACTGAAAATGCGATAGTAATTGACGAAGACTGCGAAGTAAGCGGCCGCTCTTCGAGTCAGCAACCACCCGGTATATTGGTAAACTGCGATAGGCTGCAACGACGAATCGAATCCGTTAGGTAGAATCTGCAATCTGCGCGCGGTACAGCTATGCCGTGTTGCTGACTTGGTGCATGTAGTTGGAGCGGATGGGTAGGAGTCTTGCCGGCATAGCTTGATCACACTGTTTACAAAACTTTACTTGAACGGATGATTTGTGATGCAGAGTTTTGAAAACTAATAAGGTTATCAATAAAAAAATAAATTTTAGTTGAAGAGACTAAACATTTGAAGGGGAATCTTCTCATCAAATGTCAACGTAGGGAATAAACAGAGAATTATTAGTGGGCAGAAGTAATCCGTATGGTGACGTTTGTTTAGAAGATTTTCCCAAATATCTCTAGTCTGTTAAACTAGAATTTATCTCATAAACTTTGTTGATCAGCAGGTCTATAGGTGATCCCAAATAAATTTGAGATCTCTCGCTGAACCATGCATCCATTCCCAGTGGCGTAGCGAAAATTTTTAAAAGGGGGGGCGTAAATTCTACATTGTTTTTAGGCATATTTTTGTTGGAAGAACGAATTTGAAGTTAATTGGGAAACAAGAAAGGCTCTAGGGGGTCCGGGGGCATGCTCTCCCGGAAAAAGTTTTGAAAATTTACATGCTGTATTGGCTATTTTAGTGCTTTTTAAATAATTTTCAGGCAAATTTTGTTTAAATTTTTTGACCCTAAATTCTGAGTGCTTCGCCAGATATGATCCATTTTGTTCGCACATTTTCGATTATGCGTGCTTAAAGCGTAAGGTTTATAGGCAAACAAAAAACGTAAGTGAAACGAACCATGTGGTCGCTATTTAGTGTTGCCATGTAAAAAAGCTACATCCACAACGCAATATCTCGTTACGTCATAAACACAGGAAGAAGTCAATGTAAAAATTTAGCCACATCACCGTAGACATTTACGTGTTACACAACACCTCACTAAGAAAACAGGAATACCTGCAGTCAAGTCAAATAATGCTAGCTTCGTTTTTCCAAGCGAAACAAATTAACAGGTAAATCTTACTTTCATTCAAATAGCCTACTGTTCTTATTAGATGAAATTTTACGTGCTCAACACATCTGTTGACAAAGTTAGCGTAAACTACAGATTGTCGTTGGGATTATTGAACACTAAACATAAACCTTCACATAGGCGCGGGAAGTAGGGGGCCAGGGGGGCTCAAGCCCCCCCTGGATTTTTTTTAGCCCCCCCTGGACCATTTGAGCCCCCCCTGGCGATTAGACTCATTATGCACTGAATGCGACAGGATTAAATCTCGCAACGAACGTACATAATGAGGCAAGTACCGGTATTTTTTTAGCGCTTTTAACCAAACAAGAATCACTATTTTCCTAAAAATCACTCAGTTATTTCACTACCGGTCAACGTAAAATTTAATACAAATTTACAATGTTTGAAATTCATTTTAAGCAGTGTTTCGTATCAGCGCTCGCGAACCTTTACAAGGTCATGGACAACTTAAAGTAAAATTGATTATTTGACGGACGACCAAAATGATTTTTAGAAAGAAGGTGTTGTAGTATGTGTACAAAGAACAATCAAAAAAGTATCGTACAGGTTTTGCCACTAACGAAAATCGTTAAGACAAATTACAAATAAGATTGTGCATTGTTGCGTCATAACTCATTATTATTAACAAACTTCCTTTCTTTCGCGTCGAACAGAGTTGAAATGGATCTCGATGTCATTTCCTAATTCTGTAAGCGCCGAGAAGAGTTGTTATATTGTAATCGTAGATACCGTATAGCATATGGATAAGTTTGTGGTCCGAAAGCGAAAGCGAGTTGAGGAAGGGGAAGTCACGGATAGTGAAGTCGTTACGTCGGAGAAAAATAGCTTAACACAAAAAGAAGTCATTCATGTGGATGCGACAGGCGTCGACAATGAGGCCTGTTCTTCCACTTCCAGCACCAGAGTAGCAAAAGTGCATCAACGTCAGAAAAGGAGCTTCCAGAACACATGGACAAAGCGTTGGGCATGGGTTAAATATGTACCAGAAAAAGATTCTGTGTTGTGTAATGTGTGCACTAAAGCAATAGAAGATAATTTAATCCATGACTATGAACGTTTATCAAAAGATAGTCCGTTTGTTTATGAGGGTTTCTCTAATTGGAAAAAAGCAGTAGAAAAATTTTCCAAGCACGAATTATCTAGTTTGCATTATGAATCAACACGTGGATTAGCTAGTGTTGCCAAGAATCCGATTACATCCATATTATCTGAATCAGCAGTTCAAAATCAAGCAATTGCGAAGTCGGTATTGGGGCTTTTTTTTCGTTCCATTAGATACTTAGGAAGGCAAAGACTCCCTCTCAGAGGTCACCGTCATCACGATGGTAATCTTTGGCAATTAATGATGGAAAGAACGGAATCGTTACCGAAAGCCAGAGAATGGATGCTGCGACGAGACAACTGGATGTCTGATACCATTCAGAATGAAATATTACAAATGTTTGGGCATGAAATTCAACGACACATTATTTCCAAAGTGGTTGAAAGTAATTTTTTTGGTCTTACTGCAGATGGCACAACAGACACAAGCGGTGCGGAACAGTTTTCTTGCTGTTTGCAATTTGCTGATAGTAACTTACAAACACAAAACGTGTTTCTCGGGTTCTATAATCCGCCAGATGCAACTTCACAGTCTCTTTTTTTATGTATTAAAGATATTTTTACCCGTTTTAACTTGCCTCTCAAAAATCTTCAAGGATATTGCTTTGACGGAGCTGCCAATATGTCTGGCCGTCTGAATGGAGTCCAAGCTAAACTGAAAGCAGAGTGCCCCGAGTCCCTTTACGTTCACTGCAGCAACCATGCGTTGGATCTTGTGTTGCAAGAGCTAGCAAAAGAGGTTGATCTTATAGCAGATGCGTTATCTTTTGTTAAAGATGTTTCCGTGTTGATAAATGAATCACACAAACGAAAGAGCTTGTTTCAATCTTTGTTTGGCTCAAATGAAGTTGTGCGTAATCTTCTAGGTCTTTGTCCAACACGCTGGTGCATTCGTGCTGCTGCTCTTTCCAGAGTTTTACTCGCGTATCCTACTTTGCTAGAGACATTGAGCCAGTTAGAAAATGATAAGTCGTTGAGAGGCGAAACCAGAGCCAAAATATCCGGATTATACAGACAAAGTAAGCAACAGCGGTTATATTTTGGACTTTTGTGCAGTGAAGCTATTTTTCAACCTTGTGAGAGTGTAGCGCAAAGCTTGCAATCCAAAGACTCTACTGCTCGTGGTACGTTGCAGTGTGTTCAAATTCTTCAAGAAAGACTTCAAGGATTACGGGCGGAAAGCTCAGTGCAGCGCCTCATGACAAAAGTTGAAAGTTGTGTATCTGCTGATTTGCTACAGCCACTTTCAAGTTCAAGAGCTGCTAAAACGCCTGCACGCTTGCGTGACACTTTAGTACCAGAAAGCTCACCACCTCATGAACACGTGAAATGGAGACGTCAATTTTTCGAAGCATTGGACTTAGTTGAAGAAGAGCTAAAGAGAAGATTCAACCAATCCGATATGCAGAAAGCCGCTGACAGGGAAAATGTTATTATTGATTCTGCCAACTGCAACTTTTCTAGTACTGAGATGGAGGCTCTGGAGATTCCTTCTATTATTGATATGTCACGTCTTACCTTGCAGTTGGCCTTGCTTGGTGATTTGACAACTGGAAATCGTTTTACATCTGTGCAGGCAGTGGCGGAATTTTTATTGACATTAGAGGTACAAACTAGAAGTTTATTTAGAGAAGTTGAAAAATTGGTTGAATTATGTTTGTGCTTACCAATTTCTGCTGCCTCTGCCGAAAGGTCTTTCTCCGCTCTCAAGCGCTTGAAAACATGGCTGCGTTGCAACATGAGTCAAGGAAGATTGACACACACTGCTTTAATGCACGTCCATTCGACTGTCTTGGATGAAATTGATCTATCAAATCTTCTACAAAAATTTATCAGTAAAACTGCGGAAAGGAAAGCTACGTTCGGTGTTTAGTTTTAACTGTATTGTTTAAAGCGATAAGCCAAACCAACAGCTACAGCATAAAAGCCAATATTTGCTTTCATGCTAAGGATAGTCATCTAGTTCTAGCTGTTGTAAGCATATGCAAGTTCTTTTTCCTGGTAGAGTTTTTAAGTGGTTTTTAAAGTTTTTTCTGCCTACCAGATAAAGCAGCTAAATCACTTTGCAGTGTTACTGTAGACCAAGATGAAGTCTAGATGTAGCTTCACAAATAAGCGAAAGCCAGTTTGTTATTCAGTGAAATAAATGATTGTAATAAAGTGGGTCTACCTATATCTACGCATTCATTAGGTTAGAAATGGTGAAGTGCTTTATTTTGGTCGCGTGTTTTTCGTTATTTTGATACCTCTATCAGTGCCATCGTTATGTGTAATTTTGATCCGTGAAACAAAAAGTTAGATCGGAAAAATTTCGTTTACTTGTTTTTTGGTTTTGTCATTGAGGTATGTGCATTTTGCAAATATATTTATTCAAAAATGTTTAATTCGTGCATGAAGCATAGATAGAATAGCCTAAACCAGGGGTTCCCAATCGGGTGCCGATGGCCCCCTCGGGGGGGCTACGGGACGTTATCCGGGGGCCACAAGTAGGCTACCAGAACTAACCCACTTTGAATTTTTGCTAAGCAGGGGGTCACGAGTATTGAGAGTTTTGAAAGGAGATTACAAACAATAAAGGTTGGAAACCACTGACCTAAACCAAATTATACTGAAAATATTCCGGTCACTTGAGCAGGCATCCAATTAATGTATTTCAATTTTCAAGGCAAATCTGCTGTGCTACTGAAAAAGTAAATTTGAAAAAAGAGGGGTCTGGGGGGCGAAGTCCCCCAGACGTTAATACGATCTTATCATTTTGAGCCCCCATATCGAAAAAACGTTCCCGCGCCACTGCTGCCGTGAGTCCTGAAAACGTAAGTTCGAAAAAAGGGGGGTCTGGGGGGCGAAGCCCCCCAGACGTTAACACGATCTTACTATTTTGAGCCCCCCCTGGCCAAAAAACGTTCCCGCGCCACTGAACCTTCAAGAAAGAAATAACGGTCGACCGGGCCGGTCGGCTGAGCAACATCACTGCTAGCTTTTGATCCGGACTGTGCGACGACCTGGAGTGATAACAAAGATAACCCTTTTGCCATAAACCGGTCGGTTAGCTCAGTTGTTAAGCTCACGCTATCGGTGCGGGAGGTTAAGGGTTCGATTCCCGGGCCGGTCAAGTCGGCACAGTATCGCCAACGCTGCGACGTTTCTTCGGAGCTGCATTCCCCAACCTCTAAGCCGCAGAGATGGGTCCCACCATTGATTACACGTTTTGGCGTAATACCGCGAGTATAATGTAGTTTTTATTTTTTGATTTGATCTTTGCCTAAGAACCGTTTGCATTTGATCCAGTGTGGATGTTTATCTAATCGCTGACAAAGACTAGCAAGGAGTCTCAGCTGCAAGAGAACTAACTTCAGGTTTTAATTGATCAATCAAAAATAATCGAACCACATTATGAAATTTTTTAGAAAAACTTTTGTCCGTGAACTTTGCTGTCATAAGCAGGCCTATTCAATTCGCTGAGGCTAGCCAACGCACTATCATATTTTATGTGCACCAAGAAGAGTCATATATGGTTCAATAAAGCTTAAGGGCAGGAACAAAACTGCGCTCTCGGAAATATCTGACTTTTATTCATTGCAAGAGCTGATAGTGATCAAAGAATTATGTTAGCGTAATATGGCTACGAAACAAAAAAATGCTTAATTTGCGGCTTTGTACACGTATAAATATCGAAGCCGATGTGTAGTATAAATAATAAGTAGGCCTAGTATAAATAATACGTAGGCCTACTGCTAAAATTTAGAAGTTTTAGACTCCTTAGCCCCAGATCTGCCCATGCATTGTTTTTAAAATGTAGACCTACGTTCGCTGGATAAAAATAGTACAATTATATGGGATATACAAAACTGTAGTGCATGAGGCTAAAAGCACTTTAACGTTTAAAAAATTATCTCATGAACAAGCAAGCTTAAAAACAGGGTAGAAATCGCAGCAATTTCAGTGTTTGATATATGCCTAGATCAAATATTTGCTTGCTTAATTCAATGATTGGCACAAACAAAAATGAATAAGTTTCTGTCGATTATTATTTACAATTCTTCAGCACGGACCAACTTGGTCTATCGCACTATCTGATATTGATGCTTTCTGAAAAATATTCTGCTGCCATATTCAACAAATCAGTTCGCTTACTGCACAAGCCACGTATTGTTATGTTTGCGTTAAACATTAAGTTCTGCATTCTAGTCCGTCAACGGCTGATGCTGGGATCCATTCCTCTCCTGGTAGTGTCCGTTGCTGCTCCTCAGTAGCAACTCTCTCCACTTCTCTCATCACTCGCAGGATGTTTCCATTTGTTATTTTCATCAACTCCTCATCTGTCCATCCTCGCATCAACAACTCCGCTATCAGGTTTGGATACTTGGATACATCCTCCAATCCGGTTGGAACCCTGAAAATAAACTTCATTTCATTTCTGCTTTTTTGTGGTTTATTTGCTCTTTTTTTCATTTTAATTCTCGTATTAACAGAAAACAAAAGAGACTAATTAAGGAGCGAGGTAATTGCCATCCATAATACCTAACAACCTACTAATCAAAAATAAAAGAAATCTTGTTAAGTGCCTTTTCCAAAAACACAAAAAATGAATTTGCCAGATTGCCCTATAAGGCTGAGCGTGATGCACGAAACCTGTGCAATATGCATATCACCTTTAAAGTTTTTGATTTGCAATTTGAAATGCTTTTGCGATTTTTTGGCTTCAGAAACAGACAGTCTAATCGGCTATTTGGTCGTTAACTGCTCACCTTGGAACTCCGTCGTAATCCCCTCCTATTCCTATATAATCCACTCCAATAAAGTTTTTGATGTAATCATAGTGATCTAGTTGAAAACAGGCACGTTTATTAATTAAGTAATTGAATCACCGGTTGTTGAGGAAACTGCCACTATTCAAGCAAAGAGCTGAGTTCTTTTTTGGTCCACTAACAACGACACTGCTATCGGTTCGCTAGGTTTGGGATTAGAATTCAGGCTGGCCAAATTGGAGACAGTGTTGCCAAAGACCAGTCAAGCTTTTGGAGAACAGATTATTTGTGAACAATAATCAAGCAACCCTACGAAGTTTCGTTCCAATATACATAAAGTTTGAAGGATATGCACCTGGGGAAGATCCAGAGCGACGCAGTTGCCCTTCTCCCTTATAAAAGGTCGTAAAGCAAACACTGTAAGAGCTATTAGAATAACATCATGAGTAAAGCTGTTCCATGCCCCTGCATTATTACGTGACATAACATCACAAAAGTGACCCTCCACTAAAAAAAACTCATGATGCATTCGTGATACCTACAGAAGATACTCTTGCAGGACTTACAATGCAATTTTCTTACCAGCTACGTCACTTGTGTTGGCAGGTCCGTTACAGTTGACGTAATCGCTGTAGAAATTTATCATCACCACACCTTTGTTCTCTTTCTGTAAATTATGCGCAGTAAAACAAGTACAATTATAATCACGTCTTACGTTCTATTCTTTCCCATATCTGTTCTGGCTGTTCATGACTCATCTTGCTTGTAGGCCATTGTTGAAAATGCAAATACATTTCAAAGCAATTTTGTTTCAAGTTTCAACGACACCTAGTCTAGCCTTGCGCCTCTGTAATTGTACACTGATGGATGATGCATAGGCCTATAAGTTTTTACCAAAACGTTTGTAAAATGATTACTAATAGCCAGAGCTGGGATATGCGCAAACTAGTGCGCAAATTTCGCAAATTGCGAAATTTGAATTGCGCTTTACCTGACTCGCTGGTCGCAGCCATAGAAAAGTTTAGAGGACGCCTAACTGCAATAAGCCAAAGATTTAGGTATGTGATTAGAGTGTTTGAATTAGCCTATATTTCACATAGGCTAAGGCTAAGTCAAAAAGGGAGGACAGTTCCCGGTGCCGCCCCCTCCCTGGTCACGCCACTGCTTCTAGACCCACTGCAAGATTAGCATTTTTCGTTGTTCGGCCATCTTTAAAAATTTTTTGAATCTTCTGCGGTTAGCAGCGTTATTTTTAGACCCATTTCTTCATCTACGTCAGTACATCAGCACTTACCATCATTACTTTACTATTAAGCTATGTAACTTTGTAAGTAGAAATGAAAGTAATCAAAGTTTAACTCCCTTGTGTAAGTATTAGTTACAAGTTAGTTAGTTAGTTAGTGTCTTTTTATTTTCGTACCGTCAACACAAGAAGAATATACAAAAATAATATACAGTATAATTGGACAGTACGAGAAAAGGGAAGAAGCAACAAAACGCTAAACGTTGTAACATGCATAGGGAAAATGGAAGGTCAAGAAAAGTAACAAAAGAAGCATGGTTGCAACACCCGACGATAGAGATTTATCAAATAAAGAAAAAGAGGACAAACACACATACAGTATGAAAAAAACGATGGTCAGATAAAAAAGACAGTAAAGAGAGTCACAGATTCTACTCTGCCATTCTATGGTGCAGTGGTAGAAAAACATAACAGTGTGTGGCCTTTCAAGGTTAATTCAAGTCGCAACAGCGCTTTATTAAGTAATACTACTCAAGTAGTGGAGATGGGCGAACAGTAATCATTCCTTAAAAAGTAACGGTTAAGAAAAAGTGACGGATAGTAACAGATTCGTTTCGTCAAAATACCGATTCCAAATTGTATTCGTTTGCCATCCAGGGCCGAGACTAGGCAATGCGTGGCCTCCCTTGAAATCATCTTCCGGGGCCCCGACGTCCAATTTTCCCCCAAACATCGGGTGAAGACCATAAAAAAAATGGTCGTCACGCCTTCCGACGTCTTTTCTAAAGTAATCGCTTGGAACTGTTACACAAAAGTAACGGTTAAGCGCATCTCTACTCTAGAGAAGATATTCCATACTTTTTATCCGTTACTTGTATTCGTTCAGGTAATCATGAATCGATGTTTGGGGGAAAATTGGACGTCGGAAGGCGTGAAGACCTTTAATTTTTTCTTTTTGGTCTTCACCCGATGTTTGTTACAGATTTGCTTAACCGTTACTCTTGAGTGACGGTTCTAAGTAATTACTTTAGACTCTAAAGTAATCACGTAATCACTTAGAACTTAAAAGTAATCACTTAGAACTTAAAAGTAACGGTTAAGCACATCTCTACCAAACATTAGGTGATAACCAAAAAAAAAAGGTCTACACGCCTTCCGACGTCCAATTTTCCCCCAAAAATCAGGTAAAGATAAAAAAAAAAAAAAGAAAAAGGTCTTCACGCTTTCGACGCCCAATTTTCCCCCAAACATCGGGTGAGGACCAAGATAAAAAAGGTCTTTGATTCGTGATTACCTAAACGAATACAAGTAACGGATATAAAGTATCAAATATTTTTTCGAAAGTAATCGCTTGAAACCGTTACTCAAAAGTAACGGTTAAGCACATCTCTAATCTTTATGAAGTAGTTTTCTTGAGTAAAACTGGACATCATGACTTACCACTCTCAGTAATACGTCATCAGGGACATTTCTGTCTTTATTGCAAATACTGCGCACTGAACTGTGACTGAAGATGACAGGAGCAGTGACAATGTCGAGTGCGTCATGCATGACTTGATCAGAGACGTGAGCGAGATCCACCAACATTCCAAGTCGATTCATCTCCTTGACAACAAGCTAAAAAGATTTGTTAAATCAGTGGGCAAAAAAATTTATAATTTCCAACAAATGTATTCCCCCAGAACAGTGCTGGTTTTCAAGCGGGGTTCCGCCAGTACAGCCCAGGGATTTGGCAAGTTTGCAATTTAGAGCTGGGTTCTAGTTAGTTAATTTATGCACAGGGGTTCCTCAAGTCTCTGAATTGTTTCATTGGGGTTTTGCTACACCAGAAAGGTTGAAAACCAGCACTCTCTAGATGCAAAAATGTGATACTTTGATTGCTTAATAGCACAACGCGCAAAATACCTCGTTCATGAAAATATAGAGAAGGCTAAACATAGGGCAAATGTGCTTTTGTTGCGAACTAGAATCTGGACTTTTTTTTTAAGAATAAACTCGAAAATTAAAAGTACCAGTAACTCATTAACCCACACTTTCTACATCTAGAAAACAAGTCAATCGACTACTTCGCCTAACTTTGTTATAACTGGTGGGTTCATAACCGTTGCAACAAGAAAACAAACCACCCTGAACACCGACAAACTTCAACTCAGATGGCCGAGTGATAAGAGCGTTTCGCCTCGCGAGCTGTAGACTTGGGGTTCAATTCCGAGTCGGGTCAAACCAATGACTTTCAAATTGGTATTCACAGCTTTCCTGCTTGACGCTCAGCATTAAAGGGACAGTGTAAAGAACAAGCCGGCAAGTTTACTTGTTGTCAGTGGCGACTCTAGCTTTTTAAGGCTACTCGGGCTCGACATAAACAGTGTTGAAAAAACGGTAAAAAAAGCAATAAAATAGCAACTTACACGACAGTTAAATTGTTGCAAAATACTTTCATTCATACATAAAGTTTAATCTTCTTAATTTGATGGCAAACTCATACTGAGTTTGTTGTGTAGCTCTTTGTTATCAGCTATCCATTGTGAGCCACAGAGGAACAGACATTTATGACCAAACAAAAAGCCTGCATTTACTACATGGCAGCATGATGGCAGGCGTCTTACGAAATCTTTTTTCTATTCCTCTCTCCGATTGCAGCTCGGGCTATTTCTCGAGGGACCGAGTTCCACAAACAAGTTAAGGAAAGAATCGTGTGAAACAACGTAACAAACGTTTGCATTGTCTGACTTAGCAAATGCGATCGAGCCCGAGTAAGATGTAATAAGGAAAAAGGCTTTTGTCTCGTTTGTCTCTTTCTTTTCTCCGCAATGCGGCTCGGGCTATTTTTCTCTAGCCAGAGCTTATGGCTAGACAAATCGTTGAGCGAAAAACGCAACTGCCACCGCACACTTCGTTGTTTATTACGATGACTGTTTCTTTCAACGAACTTGATACGAATTAAGTTAAAAAAAGCTTTAAGCTTACGTTTTAAAATTTAAATAATAACAAGCCTTCCATCATTTCGTAACTTAGGCTCAGCCCGAGTAGCCCGAGTGCCGGAGTCGCCTCTGTCATCATTTTGTAACTCGGGCTCAGTCCGAGTAGCCCGAGTGCCGGAATCGCCACTGCTTGTTGTGCCGTTGGAAAAAGCACTTAGCGGGATTCCCCCATCTTGGCGGGTGTGGTAGACAGATGGCCGGCAACTCCTAAACGAGTTGTATAGCGCATTGATCGCTTTCTCGTGATAGGAGGATAAATACGCCACAAAATATATAAAATACAATACAAAAATAAGGTGTTTTATCCATCAAATTAATATTTTGTCAGCAAGCAGGATCGGATTTAGACAACGAGAGGCCCTAGGCTAATCAATCAATGAGGCCCGAGCGATTAATGGTCAGACTCATCGTTACGTACATAGGCCTAAAGGTTCTGATGGTCGATTTCCAAAAAAAGAATAGGTCTTGATGGTAGATCTCAAAAAAAGGTCTTCGTTGGTCGAGACGAGGCCCCTTATTTCTCCGAGGCCCTAGGCTTTAGCCTGCCTGACCTATTGGTAAATCCGGACCTGCCGGCAAGGCTCACCTCACCCTTGAAAAAAATCACGAGTTTTTTCTCTACGAGAGATTTTTTGATAACGTTCTTATTTTTAGCCTGAATTTTTGGAACTAGGGGTGGTGGACGCTGTAACTACTGTAACTGCTATCTAAGAGTGCACGCAAAACGTTTTTATCCGGGGGCATGAAAGAGTTTTCCTTCATCACGGTACGATTTTTCTAATAAAATCTGAACAGCAAAGGTTTGTTTTGGCGGCTTAAAGAGGTTGCGCGCATTGGAGTCCTCCACTTGCGTACGGCACGGCTATTATTTGCTTCTAACTTTGTTTGCACATAGCGCATTGCGCAAGATATTTGACTTCTTGGTTTACTGGCTGTAGGCCTACATTTGAGGAGATGAAAGCGGATGTTGATGAAGCAAAACAAATAAACACGCTTACTTTTCCAAAATCCGAGAGCCCTTCCGAATTACCTGATGATCCAGCCCTGAGTAAAAATTTGAAAAGGTATGACAAACTAAATGGTGAAGAAGGAAAAATATATCCGCAGTAAATCTCAAAATTGGACGTTTCGACAACATAGATTCAGCTGTGATCTCAGCAGTGTAAGCGAGGCAGTACAAAACTGTAAGCAATCACAACATTTTAATCTCAAAACTGGTTGTTTCGATAACATAGATTCAGCTGTCATCATCAGCAGTGTATGCAAGGCAGTACAAAACTAAAATGTTGTGGTTGCTTTCAGTTTTGCAGGCCTACTGCCTCGCTTACAATTCTGATGATCACAGCTGAATCTATGTTGTCGAAACGTCCAATTTTGAGATTTACTGTGGATTTATTTTTCTTAGCTCTTAAGCTATTTTCGTCCCATATTTATTGTATTCCTAAATGGTGAGGATTATAACTATTTCAAGGATCGCCGCTTTGTCGTGGTAGAAGAGAATGTTGATCCGTTTAATTAGGTCGATAGTTGCAATCCAGATGCTGGCACACAGGCAGTTCATGCGGTTAGCGTGCAGGAACCATTTCACGGTTGAAAAGGGCAAGAGCTTTGATTTGCGAGTGAATAATACGCCGGGTAGGTCAGTTGTTAGGACATCGCTATCGGTGCGAGAGGTTTGGGGTTCCATTCTCGGGTCAATCAAATCGGACACAGAGTAGCTAACGGCTCGACACCGCTACGACGTTTCTTTGGAGCTGTGCTGCCCAGACGCTATGCCGTGGAGATGGGCCTCGTTGGCCTTCTCGTTCCACACTTCGGCGTAATTCGACGAGTACCAGCATAATGAAGATTTGTTTTTTTGATGAACGATACAACGGTCACTTCTTCAAATACGCTACCACAAATACAATAAATAGATGAGATAATGCACCAGACGTTTGCATGGAAGTTCTGTTTCTTTATGACACAAGATGACGCCACATGAAGTACTACTACTTTACATAGGCTTTCATAACGAGTTGTGTAACTTTTGCTGCTCCGAAACAGAGCCGGATTTACACAATGAGAAGCCCTACGCTATTTAATGAATTAGGCTCTGTAGCAATAAATGATCACATTCATCTCTACGTATAAAGGTCATGATGGTCCTTATTTCTACGAGGCACTGGACTTCAGTTTGCCGAACCTATTGGTAAATCCGGCCCTGCTCCGATTACTTACCAAGGTGTTGAGCATGAATGAGTGGGCGACATGTAACGAGCTCCCAGTTCATAGTACATACGCAAAGTAGCCAATGAGCTGTCGATCATGTGACCTCCTTCTACACCAACAAGAGAAGCGATCTTCCCGTTCTTGTTCGCATTTACTACATCTAAAAATTATAATAGCCTATGATAGCTCAATAATAATCGATTTTTGTGCCGATTGCTTTGGTTTGTTGCATTCCACTAAATACATTAAAAAAATTTTGAGAAAGCTTCGTTTCGCAAAGCTACTTTAACTTCCTCTTTCTCCAGAAGAAACAAAACTAGAACCAAGTTTTTTGAAACCAATACTGCAAAACGAATTCATAATTTTTTTTGGGTTTAGCTAGAATAGAAAAAATGCCTATCTGGTAGTTTTGAGCGTCATGAAGTATCGAAGCACTAACGTATTATTATGTAAAAGTAAATTCGGGAGTGAGAGAACTCCTTTAACCACCCAGGATCTATTACTGAATACAACGATAATGGCAGATTTCACAGCAAACTTGCCAGAACGAGCTTAATGCTAGTAGGCCCACTTTTCAATAATAAGGAACTTGGTGCTTTTTGCGGGTTCTTGTTCAAGACAACAGTTGATTCCCCAAAATAAACTGTCTAAACTAGAATCGTTGGGTTTATTATTAAAATAAATCCCTGTTAGCTTTTGCGCCGATGTTTTTTTCGTATAGCATTTCTGTGCATGATGCAATAACAACAACAATAATATAATACCAACAAACATTTACCTTCTGCTGTTCTTGCAAAAACAAAATCATCCGGTGCGGATTCCGCCATTCTCTAAATTATATCCATTTGCTCCAATCCCATCCTCACAGCATCTTTGTATTGAGTTGAACAAGGAACAAAGCAAGCCCAAAACTAAATCAATATAGAAATTATCAGTAGCTAAACATTCAAGTAAGACAATCAGGAGCGTATCTAAAATTTTTTTCAGGGGGAAGGGGGGCTCAGAATCAATAAATGCTTTATTATCTTGCAGTTCAGTGCGACTAAAACTTTCAAAGTACTAATGCATCAAACTATCAATATGCATCGCTAAAAATTTGATTAATATGTTTAACTAAAAAAGCATTGCACTGAGAGGAGGCTTGAACGCACTACTTATCCTCCAAATCTTCATTATACTCGCGATAATATGCCAAAGCGTGAATCGAGTGGCGGGCCCATCTCCGCGGCTAAGCGCCCGGGCAACACAGCTCCGAAAAAACACCGCAGCGGTGGCGAGCCGTTGGCGACACTGTGTCCGATTTGATCTGCCCCAGAATCGAAACCTAGACCTTCCGCACCGATAGCGACGAGCTTAACTACTGAGCTAACCGGCCGATTCCTTATCGTCCATGGATCCGCTATTGATCGCATCCATTTTTGTTTCGAGAACAAACGTTTGATATCGTTTGCTTATCGCAACCAGCCCAAGTAACCATGCAGGACCATCCGCAAAGCATTGGACTGACGGTTTTCAAATGCGATGAGGGAGGTTGTGGTCGAAACACATGTCAACTGGTGTGTAGCTATTTGTAATATGCGCCAATGCAATCGGATCCAGCCGAGAATCGTACCCGTTGTGGAAGTTCAGGCGAAGTTCACTACTGCCAGCTCACATAATTTTCATGTCACAGCTGCTACTCTTTAAACTGACCGCTGATGCTACACTTTGCCCGCTTCCTAGACGAGATAGGCCTACTGCCATAGCATGTGGTTGACATTGAATTTCGCAAGTATTTGGAAATCCCATCACTACTGGAATCAAGTTTCGAGTCTGTAGGGGAGTGGGCCAGCTTTTCTTTGTTTTTTACTTTTGAGTTTACAATGTATAAATTACCTGAGCGCCAACTTTTCCACTTCGAAGCCTAGGTATGTCGGTGTGAGATGATGAGTAATATTGTCTGAAATCTTCATACAAGCTGATGTTGTTAATTGCATTTTGCAAGTAACTTCTAATTTGAATCGGCCAGTCGTTGTGCCTTTACAAAAATTGAGTGTAGAATCGTTATGACATGGTAGAGTTAAATGGGAAAATATATCAAATAGGCAGTGTAAAACATTTTTAATTTTTTTTACACATTTTACTTAAGTTGAATTACGTATCAGCCGCAGAGCAATCAGCAGCGGAAACATCGCTGATTTTAGCTCATGATTCCTTATAGAGGTTATTGAATAGCTATACCTTTAAAAAAGGCTCTTAATGTCAATTTCCCAAAGCAGCGTAGCCAAACTGCGTACTGTTAAACTCGGATTGAGTTCAGTCTAAATTCGTATCAAACTGAGCGTCCACTTAAGTTATGCGCACAAAACGACTTGACATAAGTGTCTTGTGACTTTACTATCACTCTAACGTGAATTAAGACTGGACGAATTCAAGCAAAAACTCGGTGTAACCCTATGGTCAATCCACCCGGTGTGAAAAGTTAAAATTAGCTCAGTTACAATAACTTTAATCCACTTTTCACTGTCTACCAATTATAAACAAAATATTGCGCTAAAAATTCCTTGGCTAAGGTGGCATCAGTGTTGTAGTTGAGACCACTTAATTTGCTTCAAGACCCAGATCAAGACCGGACAATTTTTTCGAGACCAAGACCGGTCGTCTTTCGAGACCTTTGGTTCGAGACCGAAACCAGGAATAATTGAGACCAAGATCGACACCGGCAATTACTCGCCCTCTAAAAATAAATTTATATCACCAAGTTTAATCAATTTATTTTTTATTTTTCCAAAAAGTTACAATTACATTTCAAGTAAACGAGGACTTTTAGCATTTTCGAAGAGAGCCTTGCCATCTGTGGTCGCATTATCAACCCGCTTGTGCTAAAAATTGTTTCTACCGGAGCCGAAGAAGCTGGTATACATAGTGTGTACCAAAATGAATAAAAAAAGAGCAGGGAATTTACCACTTTTCTGTTCCCAAAATTCAAAAACATTTGAAGGCACGGTTAACGTTGTCACTTCATTACCTTAATCATGAGAAAAAAGCTACAAAAAAAGATTGTGAGTGATAGCTCTGCCGGCTTTTTGTCTTACCCCCATACCCCGTCTCTTCGCGCTGCATCAATGAGGATGTTGCATGTCAACTTGTCAATACCTTTAATTACAATCCAAGCGATGTGAAAGGTGTAAATGGAAAATCGCCGTCGAAGTGAAACAAAAATGGAACAATATCAAACAGGTGTAACAATTTTTTTGCCAAAAGCAGCAGGACGCAACCACATAAAAATTTTCACGATAAATTTTCACGATTTTTGTCTGATGCTGGCGAGAGGATTTTTACATTTATTTCATTATTTGATATTGCTCCATTTTCGTTTCACTTCGACGGTAATTTCCCATTCACACCTTTGATATCGCTTGGAATTTTAACTAAAGGCATAGATGGGCAAGTTAATGCAAAACGTTAGCTTCGTTAACCACTACTTCGTTAACACAGTTATGCACCTCCGTTAACGTAAATTCGTTAAATTCAGCTCTAATTAACGAAAGTTAATTGAATTCGTTAAATCGTTAATTTTGACTCAAAACGGCATTTCTTTTAAAAAAAAAGCTAAAAAATTTTTAATATCAATGTTTGCGTAAGCGTTTAAGCAATTTTTCTGCTCACAAGCAATATGTTTTGTTGTTTTTATCTCGCTTTTTGACCTCATTGGTCGCATTGTGCTAGTTTATCGATTGTCAAACTTAACCAACAATAAGAGAAATAAGCGTCTACAAAAATTTAACGGAAGTTATAAAACATTAACGGAAGTTAATTTAGTCCGTTAATTTCAAAAAGAAATTTAACGAATTAAATAGTTAATGAAAAAATTAGCTTCGTTATAAACGATTAACGAAATTGTGCCCACCTCTGACTAAAGGTATTGATACTTTGACGTATAATATCTTAACTCATGCAGCGCAAAGAGACAAAGACAGATAGAATTTTGCTTGTTTATCCTACTTCAAGACTTGCGAGATTGTTTTATTAACATGCTTCTGTGGCCTGTGAGGGTGCTTGACACTGCAAAAACAATAATTACATTGCGTATCAAAGACTTAAAAATGTTCGGTCTCGAGACCAACTTTGAAAGTACGAGACCAATACCGCACCATGTCGAGACCAAGACCATAAGTCTAAGTTCGAGACCGAAACCAAGATCGCAAAAAATCGATTTCGAAACCGAAACCGGTCTCGAGACCTACATCACTGGAAGGCATCATTTTCTGGATTTTTGTCATCTTTATTGGCCCCTAACAAGCTCCTTTAAAGTTCTCGGCCACCTACCTACCACTACCGTTGGCGAAATCCCTTTAAGTTTTTTCCAACGTCACAACAAGTGAACTTGCCGACTTGTTCTTCACTTTGTACCTTTAACGCTAAGCGTCAAGCAAAGAAGCTACCGTACGTCAGTTTAAACTTTAAGGTCTCTGCCTTGGTTGGATTTGAAATCAATACCCGCGTTTACCGCTTCACCCATTCGCAGATAAGTTTGAACAACGAACATACAAAATACGCATGAAAATTGTTACAAATCTACATTGTTTCAAAATTCAATTTACCCATCAAAAACTGGCGCTTGATCCAGAATTGCGTTAGCTTGGTCCAACAAAGTGTTGACAGTTGTTTGCTGCTGGCTAAGAGGCACAGCAATGGCCACTGCCACTGCTCCACAAAGCATGAGCACTCCTAAAAACAAGATTTCATTAGCAGTTTTTGATTTTCACCATCAAATCAAATCTTCATTATGCTCGCGTTGTAGCCGTAAGGGTGTAACGACTGACGGGGCCCATCTGGGCGACTTAGTGCTCGGGCAACACAGTTCCGAAGAAACATTGCAGCGGTGGCGAGTTGTTGGCGACATCGTGTCTAATTTGACCGACCCGGGAATCGTACCACCATTTTTCAGGAATGTGTTAGATAACCTACTCAAAATAAACTGAGGGGACTTAAAATAAAACATGAATATTTGTCTGTGATATTTATTTTTAATTTTAGGGATCCTGTTTTCATTTTTCAGGACTAAAATCAGGTCCCAAAACGCCTTAAAAAATCCTGCCATAAGGGATGTGTATTTGAAAATATTCATTGAATAAGGTAAAATCATTACTGGTACATTTCTGTATTCAGTTTCAGATCATTTTCAGTTTTGGTTCCTCATGTAATACCCGAGCACTCCCAAAACATTTTTTCCAAATCAAAATCAAGTTTTTATTATACTCGCGGTACTACCCGTAGCAGGGGTCATTGTGCCATGCCCCCCTCCTTGACTTTGCATTTCAGTAAAAAAAGAATAAATGTTACCAAGGGTCTGAAACATATCGGACTTTTGACGATTTTTACAGCCAACGCCCCTCCTTTTAAAATTTCTCGCTACGCCACTGACCCGAAGCGTGTGACGAGTGGCGAATGGACAACACAGCTTGGAAGAAACGTCGCAGCGGTGGCGAGGCGTTAACGACTCCGTGTCCGATTTGCGTAATCCGGGAATCGAACCCTAGGTCTGCCACACCGATAGCGCGTCGTTGGTCGTTAGCACAGCGCCAACCCGGCCAGTTTACCTTAGCTTCTTTTACATGTCCGTTACTTTGCTTATTAATTTTAGCTTCAAGGTGACAAAAAGTAATTGATAATCTAGTTAAAGGTTAACCCAAAGTAAGCGATATCTCCGTGGACTTGTCTGTTTGCCCAAATATACATAGTTATCTTGCATATCATGCACACATCAACACGTGACATACATACAAGTCTACTTACCGACAATGATAAACATTGTTTTGTTGCTTTTTGCCGCTGACGTCGAGCTGCTTTGAGTCAAATACTTGGTACTGTCACTTTTCGTCATTTTACCTTTTGTCATTTTGGTCTATATCACTTTGAACTTGTTTAAGCAATCACCCTGTCCACATACCGTATATGCTCGTTTTATAGCCCGATCTTGACTAAGGACCCGTTTGAAAAGCCGCCCGTGTGAACAGAACATAAAAATAAATAAGGGCCCGTGCTTAAATATGGGCCTAAATAAAATAAGGGGCCCCCCGATGTAAAAAAGCTGATTTTTCAGTGGTAGAGAAGACTACGAAATAAGAAGCGCTTTTGTCACAACGCTGTTGAATTTTAAGCGCTGGTAGATAACAAGAAAGATAACAGATAGCATTAATTACGTAACACAAAGCAGGTTTTCCTGCCAAAAGCGAAGAACTGATAGTATAAAAGGCTGCCATTTGTCTACCAACCATTCATTCAGAATATTGAACCCCACATGATGGCCGATGACAGAAGAATTTTTGTGTATAATTTTACTTTGAAAATAACAAGCGCCCGTGCTTGAATAAGGGCGCGGTAGTGAGTTTGGTTGAAAAAAATATGGGCCCGGGCTGCAAAACGAGCAAATACGGTATCCAGTTTACGTCAACGATTTAGGTTACGTACTTCCAAACACTGCGGTTCCAAAAACCCAAGAGCTTTCTGCATCACATTTTATTTTTTAATGTCATAATCCCATTTTAATTAATGATTATGATATCAAAAAACTGATTATGATGCAGAAAGGAGAAAGTCTTGCGCTTCCGAACCATTCAAACTAGACACGTGGACAAGGTAAACACGTGGCTAAAAGAGGTACTCAACGTAAACACTGGTAATATGCATTATTGAACAACTCAGATGGTCGAGTGGATAAAACGGCTGCCTCTGTAGGTGTAGACTAGCCCTCGGGTTAAATCAATGACTTTGAAAGTGCTATTCACAGCTTCCGTGCTTGACGTTCGGCATTAAGGGTCAGTGTGAAGAACAAGCCGGCTAGTTTACTTGTTGTGCCGTTGGGAAAGGCACTTAACGGAATTCCCCAGTCTTAGAGCGGTAGACAGGTGGCTGTCGCAAGCAGCGCTGTGAGTGCTTTCTCGTGACGAAAGGATGAATATGCTACTAAACAAAAAAAAAAATTCGGCAGTTTTTGAAGAGTTAATACAGAGACTGGGCTTGTTGCTGTATTTTCATAATATCCGTAATTTACAAACAGTATTATTTTTAACGAGGAAAATAAAGCCACAGTAATTCTGAAAATTAGACGTTTTGATGGCAGAGATTCAGCTGTCAAGCTGTCAACAGCTGCATCGATGATCAAGCTAATAACAGCTCAATCTATGTTGACGAAACGTCCAATATTAAGAATTACTTTGCCTTTATTTTTCCTCCTTAATATTTCGTCCCATATTTCTTGTTTGCGAAGTTTAATGTTGCTAGTATCTGAGTTAGAGTTGGGTTACAAGACGAACATTCATTTCGAAACTGGCGCAGCACACGGCTTATTTTAGCTCATATTCTCATTTGAGTTGTGCACGTCTGGCCTACAGCACAGTCTACGTATAAAGGATCTCCTGTGCGTGCGCTCTCGCAGGCTTTTTTTGATAAACCTACAAGTTTAAAGCCGTCATCGCTCAAATTCTCTCAAAAAAATTGTAGGCTACTTTCTGTTGTACCTTTGCACGTCCCACCCCAAAAAGAAATTTTTGGTTATGCTCTGCTACAGCATAGATGGTGAATCTGAAACTGCTTTCTAATTTTTTCCTCGCAACTTACAGTAAGCCTAATGATGTTGAACATTAACTCTCTAGCTACTCCATTGTGCAAGTCATTTTATACATCCTGCGATAAGACTTAGCTATCTTTGAACCCAAACTTTCTAATGCAAAACGCCTCGCGATGTTATTTCGCATCTCTGTTGCTTGATTAAAAAATTCTGCTGTTAACAGCGGGCAGTGGCGGATCCAGGGGGGATGCACCCCCCCTTTACCAGCTAATTTCAACAATGTTTTTGATGAATAAAATATTTCCATAATTTTGAACCTCTTCGATTCAACAATAATTCTTACGACTTAAGGTGTGTTTACACAGAATGCGATGCGACTTTTCATGCGTATGGTGACGTAGGCCACCAAAGCAGTTAGAAGTTATGACATAAAGCTACGTCATTTTGCAGAGCATTTTAGAAAACAATCGTAAGGTGCTTTACAAAATAACTGATAAAAAGCAAAGCTGTTGAGGTTCAAGTTGTGTGGAGATATTTCCAGCAACTTCTTACGTCAAAAAATGGATAAAATTTCGTACAACAAATCGGATTAAAATCGCATTTAGTGCAAACAGACCATTATCCACGCATAAATCGAAAATGTGGGAATAAAATGCAATATATTTAGTGAAGGACTAATTAGAGGCAAAAAAACAAAATTTGCGTTACAAATTGTTCGAAAACCGCTAAAATGCCCATTACAGCATGTAAATTTTCAAAAATTTTCCGGGGGGAGCATGTTTCCGGACCTCCCTACAAGCATTTTTGTTTCCCTATTTGCTTCAAATTTAATTTTGCCAGAAAAAAATACGCTTAAAAAATGTCACAAGTTGGTGCTGAAAAGTTCTGAATATACTGCTTTCACATAGACACATTTTCTAAAAAGGGCTTATTTACGCTCTTTTTCGGGTTTAACATCTTTGCATTCAGTTAACATTCAACCTAATTCAAAACTGCTCCCCTCCCCTCCCCTTTACCAAAACTTTCTGGATCCGCCTCTGACAGTTGGTGCTCATTGAAGATCAATTAATGCTCAATCAAAATCAATAAATATGCAATGACCAAATCGTTTCCTATTGAGCAGTTGCACAAACTTATATAGGTCGCAAATGCACTTATTTTCTAAGTGCATCACCCCAGTAAGTTTTTATAGACTTCATAAACTGCTGTCAATTTACTGGTCATTTTTTTTCCGATTAGGATCCGCGCCATACTTTTGAATTACAGTAGCGAATTTGTAACGGGTATTGCGAAGGTTAATACTAAATCTCTTAATAATAATTAACACGAAACTGTGATGAAAAACAAACAGTGACACAGCGTGCTCAAACGATTACAGTTGCATTAATATTATCAATTGATCATATGTGCTGTTTGGCGTTATGTTTGTAAAATCAAATAATGACAACCAACACCGCAAGAGCCTACAGGTAATATAACAATGGATAGACGTTTAATATTGCACCTGATTTTGCACTGTTTTAGAAATCACAGAGGTGTATTCATTTGCAGCAACCTTGGTAATTTATTTGCAGCAATTTTTCAGTTAAACATGCGCTTAGTGCATTCAAAATTGTTCGCCAGCTCCTAAAAAATTATGATCGTAACATCATCATTTTTTATTACTTTTTTGCATCCTGTTCCGGTGTCGATGTGAATCTGATAAAAACAAGACAACTTAGTAAAAAATGAAAAAATGACACAATAACATCTCCTTAATTGTAAAATTAGAGCAGCCTAACAACAGACTTAAAACAAATTATTGTTTTAGCAGGAATAATCCGGGAGGGGCTTGAAAAAAACACTGATCTTGCAGTTTTGGGGGTCTAAAAGAACTCAAAATTAAAGAGTTTGGGAGTTGAGCCCCTTGTGGGTCCGCCAAAAAAGATATACAAAATTAAGTTCTGCATTCTAGTCCGTCAACGTCTGATACTGGGATCCATTCCTCTCCTGGTAGCGTCCGTTGTTGCTCCACAGCAGCAACTGTCTCCACTTCTCTCATAACTCGAAGAAGGTTTCCATTTGTTATTTTCATCAACTCCTCATCTGTCCATCCTCGCATCAACAACTCCGCTATCAGGTTTGGATACTTGGATACATCCTCCAATCCGGTCGGAACCCTGAAAATAAACTTCATGTCATTTCCGCTTTTTTTTGTGGTTTCTTTGCTCGTATTTTTCATTTTGATTCCCACAAATCGAACGCAGTGTCGCCAGCAACTCGCTAGTCGCCATCGCCTTAACGTTTTTTCATAGTTGCTGCCAAGAGGCCAAGCCACGGAGGTAGGCCACGCTACTCATTGTCTTTACGTGCTTCGGTGTAATAAGCGTGAGTATAATAAAGATTTAATCTTCTTATGCTGTTCAAACTATACTAATTACCTTGACACTCCGTCGTAATCTCCTCCAACTCCAATGTAATCTACTCCAATGAAGTTTTTGATGTAATCATAGTGATCTAATAAAAAAAAATGAAAAAGCTATTTGCTTACCAGCTGCGTCACCTTTACATACCAGCTACGTCACTTGTGTTGGCAGGTCCGTTGCAGTTGATGTAATCGCTGTAGAAATTGATCATCACGACACCTTTGTTGTCTTTCTGTAAATTCAATCCATTTTTTAAATTAAACTTATTTTGGCTTTTTCAGAACAATTTGAGATACTACCGACCGGACGGCATGGAAAGTTTTGGGTTCGATTCCTCGGTCAGTCGATTCGGATACATTGACGCCGATAAACGGCAGCGACGTTTCTTTGGAGCTGTGTTGCCCAGACGTTACCAGGGGCGTATTTAGGAGGGGGGACATTGTGCCATAGCCCCCTTTTTGACTTTGCCTTTCAGTGAAGAAGAGCAAATATTGCAAAGTGACTGAAATATACCAGAGTCTTTTGATGGCTTTTGTACTTTATGTTCCCTTTTTAAAATTTCTCGCTACGCCATTGGACGTTAACCCACGGAAATGGGTCCTGCCACTAGGTACGCGCTTCGGTGTGAAACCCTACTGCGAGTATAAAATAAATTAGGTTTCATTTTTTAGCCTATACCTGTTACTTTTCGTTTAACTATACTGTTGGTGTGAAAAACGATTGTTATAACAGTACTGTTGCTGATCGGCACGTCGAGTGCAATCAGGTTCTAGCTGACTAGTTCTCTTAAAAATTGAAGGGTCAAAAGAATTTTGACGCGGCAGATTTGCTGTTGTAGTTGTTCCAGCACAGCCATTGGAATTTAATTTACATCTCTTGTCTTGGCTGGTTTCGATCCCTCACTGTGTTTTCGGTGTTTTCTCAAACGAGATATATAATCGCACCTCATTCGACCAAGTCATTTCCCTGGCTGCTGCTTCGAACTAACATTCTGAACAAACACTGAACGGAAAAGGAAGAACAGATGGCGCGCAGCAGCTTTTGTAGAGCCCTTAGTAGGTCAGGTGGAGAGATTATGTGGTCGAGGCCACTAGGGGTGCCCAATCAAATCAAAACACATACCATATAACGAAAGGGTAATTTGGCCGTAAGCAACACTGAGCACCTCGTTCCCTTCACCTTGGGATTTTCGATATTTTTGAGTTGAAAGTACGATCAAGTTATTCACACGTTGCTACTTTTATGCTATTTTAGGTTGGTTGACCTCGATAAGTAACTAAGTTTTTGCTTCCTCTTATTTTATGTTTGATTTTAATTGAAAGAAGTCCGAAGAAGTTTTGTTGAAGTGAGTGATTTTCCATTTTATTGCAAGAGGAAGTCAAGGTCTTGGCGCTCCGCCCGGGCACTTTAATGTCAGGCAATCAGCTGTAAGTTTTCAACAGTAATCAAGAAATAGCAGTACCGGTAACAAATTTGCGATTTTGGCTCTAGTTGTTTAAAGATGTAATCTTGCAAAAAAATTTCGCGGCTGAGAGCTACAAAATTTGAAAGAGAAAGTTGCAGGTTTGTTATCTTAAATTAGCCATGCACTGCATCGATCATTTGCCATCTTCAACAACACCTCAAAGTGCTACATCACGATTGATCTCAAATCTATATTCTGTCATGATGTCATCACTCACCACTCTCGATAATACGTCATCAGGGACATTTCTGTCTTTATCGCAGATACTGCGCACTGAACTGTGACTGAAGATGACAGGAGCAGAGGCAACGTCGAGTGCGTCATGCATGACTTGATCAGAGACGTGAGCAAGATCCACCAACATTCCAAGTCGATTCATCTCCTTGATGACAAGCTGAAAAGATTTGTTGAATCAGTGGGCAAAGCTGTAAGGTTTTTGACGCAGTCCACATTGGATAAGACATCAGATTTTTTAAAGCAAATGTTTAAAACCCAAAATAAACCTCTAGGGACTTAAATGGAAGAAGCTATCTTCCTCCATCGCTTTTTCTGGTTCGATGGACTCCGTTTTGCTTTTAGGGAGTTAGGGACCAAACGCGGTTCCCAAAACGTCTTAAAAAACCTTGAGACATTGAAGACGTTTTTTACTCTACGGATACTCTACGCACTATAACATGAGTCGAATTTGCATTAGCCCGTTGCATCCCAACTTTTCCATTAATGTTTCTAGAATTTACTACTTGTCATAATTTTATCTAGCTATTTAAATTACTGCATGTGAGGCAAGTTTTTCAGAATATCAGCACAAGAATTGAGTGAGAATTATGAATAAATTGTTAAATCCAAAGTATTCTGTTTTATTTCGCTCTTATTCATAGCTCCTGCTACACCCGTACATACGCATTAAATTCAGAAAGGTTTTTGAATTTATGTATTGAAGTAATCAAGAGCTGCTGTTAGCAGCCTTTATACAAGACGTAAAATCTAACTTTACTCCTCAACCCAGCTAATATCCCAATAATTTTAAACTTTTACCTTTCCAAACTCTGTCAATCCCATGGTAGAACCAGAAGCTCCAGCCCTAAATATTATTTTTAGATAACATAAATTTGCAACGAAATATTTCCGCGATGTGTAGTATTCTATCTTGTTTATAATATGTTGAATGATTTTTAGGAGGTAGAGTGCTCAACAAAACAATTTTTTAACTTATTCGAGTGGGGAGAATTTTTTTTCTTACTCAAAATTTGTTACATTTCATCAAGCTGATTTAGAACAATGACATACTGTATATCTAGATATTTCATTAGTTAGATAAAACCCATCAGTTTCGCGACAGTTCTCTACAGTTTAGGTGGATCGAGTAAATAGAGCGTTTGAACCTGGAGCAGTAACTTCGTAATTGAATTGGACCCAACCGAAGCAATGACTTTAAAACTGGTATTCACAGCTTTCGACCCAAAGAAGTGCATTTGTATTATTATTAGTCCAAAGCGTAGCCTAAAGCCAAAAACGGCTTCAAAATGGCCAAGTGTGAAGCGTTGAATAAAAAAGTTCGTATACAAAGGGGCACTTAACCTGGTTATGAGAACCTCAAGTTACAACAAATTTTATGCAAGAGAGGTCGGTGCCTCTGTTCCAAAGCATGCTAGAAAACCATAGTTAATGATTAATGATGGTGCGTGTCTTAGATAGTTCTGGTTTCATGCGGAGCAATGAATACCTACCAAGGTGTAGAACATGAGTGAGTGGGCGACATGTAACGAGCTCCCAGTTCATAGTACATACGCAAAGTAGCCAATGAGCTGTCGATCATGTGACCTCCTTCTACACCAATAAGAGAAGCAATCTTCCCGTTCTTGTTCGCATTTACAACGTCTAAAAAAATAACCAAATCTTTGTTATACTCTCGGTATTACGTCGAAGCGTGAAATGAGAGGCGGGGCCCGTTTCCGCGGCTTGACCTTGATCCGAAGCAAACTCGCAGCTGGGGCTATCTTTTGGTGACACTGCGTTCGACTTGCCCTGCCCGTTAATTGAACCTCGTACCTGCTGCACCGGCAGCGATTGCGTTACCACTATTGCAAACCGAGCGGTCTAATCATTGCGTGCTAAATTTAATAGATAGTGTAAACTGTTTCTATTGCATTCGTTCAAAAGTTGTTGCGTGTCTTCAGTGTACAGTTCCAATCTCTGCGAAAAGCACCTTGGAAGAACTGGCAGGTTAACTGATGACAGCGATGGAAATTCATTAGCAGCACTGTGACTCCTGTGTGGCTTGATCTAACAAAGCTGTACTTAAGCTTTTTGGCACTGTGTCTTCCTTGAGTGATGAAATGCCGCTTTGCGCCCCCTTCATTCATAAGTCAATATAAAAGTAGTGTTTCAGTCGTATTTTATTTCCTAGTCACTTATCCGTGAACGCTTCCTTGGAAGTTTATGCACGCCTCTCTGGGCAGACGCTAGTACGTTAAAATACTATCATTGTTCAATAGGCTGTTGGTCTCAGTCCGTCTTCATGGACCTGGTCGTTGGTGTTGTTCCGGTCAGATAGCCACTTTGAAGCAGAGTTTATTTCGGAAGTTTGAGATGGTTCCTGGGAACCCGTGTCCCTATCAGCACCATTCCTCATCCCTTCCAACTGGGCCCGCGACAAGCCCCGCTGATCGAACTTTGAGGCGAGCGTGCCCTCACGACAGTTGTCGAGTTAGCCTTTCAGGGAATCACCGTCGGGATTTGCCGCCACCCTGCAGACGACCCGCGGGCCACCCGAGGTTTCGTGGGAGGTATGTACTTCTCCGGGCATGACAAAGAAGCATTGGTACCCGCCACTGGCTGATCGATCCAGCCGTCGAGGTTGCGCAGTCGATGTTGAACTGCTTTGGGCAGCTGATCTTTTGACTGCTGGTTGAACCCAGATTGTGCCTCCGGTTGTTTTGATCACCTGTGCCTAATCTTTGAGAAAAATTGTTTCTTTAATTTATTTATTAACTTGAGCTTAAGATATTGTAACATGATACTGCGGTCTAATTTGACTTCATTTATTCATTTTTTTATTTTTTAGTTAGTTTTATGTTATTTAATGTCTTTTGAGCAATAAAGCAGCTTTCTGTAGTCAGAACATCTCTTGTTCATTGTTAAGGTGGCAGCAGATTTGATGACCACTGGTCTTTCGCTGTCTCCTTGTTAAGTGGCTAACAACTAAAAATATTTTGCTGTGCTGATGAATGATGCTTGTGCTTGCTGCTTCGGAATAAATAAAATGAATGAAGAAATGAATGAATGACGCACCCTCCGGTTTAGCACCACTGATACCAGGCCGTCAAGAGCCAATAGAGACCCGGGGCCGCATAGCAAAAAAAGGCCCTCGATGACGTCACTGTTAATTTAGGCCGCGAAAACGATAGCATCAATGTAGGCCCATTGTGTACTCTTCTGTAAATTCTGACTCCATTTTTGCCTTTTGAAGTTAATTTTTTACCGCATGATGGCTTGATGCGAACATGTGATAGCACAATGTCTTGGGTTCAAAAATTGTACAATAGCGAATGAATTTTTTACAGCACTTTCTTGCAACTTTTGTCGCTTACGCTTAGATGCTCCTCTCTCACGCTTTCTTGTTGACGTCTTAATTAAAACATATCGGTACTCTTATTCTCTAGTCAAAAAAGCATGCTTTGTTGTCTGTGATATCTTTTACCTATAGTACAAACAATTAAGTTTCGTTTGTTAATTGCAGGAGGTCAAAGTGGTCACTCATTTGATTTAACTGCAGAACCTTGTTTCTTATTGATTCATTTAGGTCGTTAACTGAGCCGCAATTATTGTTATTCCAATTCACTTAATCGCTAAGATATGTGTATTAGGTTATATAGTGCTGTTTTCAAGGCGGTAGCTTGGTTGCAAAACGAAAGTTCTTTACCACAGTTTAGATGCAGTATTTATACACCAATGCTTTGTTCTCAATTTTTGAGCCACTTGGCTCAACTAAAAATGAAAAATTTAGAAATTGGTTCACTTAAAATAGGAATCGCGCATCTTATCATTTTTTCATTTTCTAGACCCGCTTATCCTTGGGGAGGTTGCGCGGACAGCAGCTCGAGTTGGAGTCTCCAAGCATCTCGATCCTCTGTAACAAAGGATAGATGCTCTGCTGGGATGCCAAGGCGAGACCAACTAAGATCTTCTACGTAATCTCGCCATCGAGACCTAGGACGGCCTCTAGGCCTTCGACCAATCGGTGTTGAACAGAGCAGTTCTTTGGTTGTTCTTTCCTGGGGAATTCGTGTCACATGTCCATACCAACGCGTCACATAGTAACAATCTTACTAGTCGGAGAACAAGCGATTCGATGTTTAGAGATTTACGAATGTCTGCACTTTTAGCCTTGTCTAACGAGGTCAAACCGCTAATTCTTCGCAAGAATCCTGTTTAGGCTGCTTGAACTCGAGATCTCACTTTCTCATTCATGATCCAGCACTCATGGCCAATTGGCCATAAGCCAGAATGGAAACATAGACTGATCTGAAAATGGATAGCTTCGCCTTGGTGGAAACATGGGAAAGCTCCCGTTTCAGTATCACAGATCGCTGGAGCTGGCGCATTACTGCACTTGCTTTTCAGACGCGGATATCCAATTCGCTATTTTGTCTGCCATCACTGGTGAATGAGACGCCGAGGCAGGCTAGTTGAATTTTTCCGACTGTTTTAGTGGTACTCCATCAATTTGGAGAGAGCACTGCTTTGAAGAGAACACTCCATCAATTTGAAGAGAGCACAGAATCACGCATCTTCCACATTAAATTCATGAGCTTACTAGAAAGCAAGGAGAAAGCACTTGGTTATTATAGCTGCTAAATGTGAATTACGACGTACCGGTAACAATTGTGCGATAGATCAAAAGGTTTTTACCTTTTCTTACGACATCAAAATGCTTTATAACATGGTCACTCAATTGGCGCACCGCGGTCCAAAACTTGACTTTTTGAATGCTGAAGCTGGACCCCAATAAAGTTTTAAATAAAGCAATATTTTTCAAATGAAAACATAAAACTTTATCAGGCGACACACCTTTGAGCTCCGATGAAGCGATCAGATGGCCGAGTGGTACAGAGCGTCTGCTTCTGGATCGGTAGACTTAGGATTCGATTCCGAGTCGGGTCAAACCAATGACTTTAAAATTGGTATTCACAGCTTCCCTGCTTGACGTTCAGCATTTAAGGGACAGTGTGGAGAAAGCCGGCAAGTTTACTTATTGTGCCGTTGGGAAAGGCACTTAACGGAATTCCCCCATCTTGGTGTGGTAGACAGATGGCCGACAACTCCTAAGCGAGCTCGTACAGCGCTTCGTCGCTTTCTCGTGACAGGAGGATAAATAAACCAACAATAGTAATAGTAGTAGAAGCATCGCAGTGGTGGCAAGTCCCTGGCGACGTTTAGCTTAAGTGGTTCCAAAAGCCCACAGGCTTTCTGCATCACTACTGAATTTTTGATGTCATGATCACTTGTTTTAATTATGACATCAACAAACGATTATGCATTAAAAAACTAATCATGATGCAGCAAGTTCGTCGGCCTTTGGAACCACATGCAGACAGGGTAAATAAATCAAAATCAAATCTTCATTATGCTCCCGGTATCACGCCGAAGCGTGCAACAAGTGGCGGTGCAGCGGTGCTCATCTCCGCTGCTTTGCGCCTGGCCAACACAGCTACGAAAAAACATCGCAAACATTGGCGAGCCGTTGGCCACACTGTATCCGATTTGACCGGACCGAGAATCTAACCCCAGACCTCCCACACCGATAGCGTGCGCTTGACCACTGAGCTAACCATGTAGCCGGTTGTGGACAGGGTAACTATACCAGCCGGTTGCCAGAGTGATTAAAGGCATTGCTATCGACGCGGGAGGTTTAGAGTTCAATTTTCAGGCCTATACCAAATTGAACAGGACAACTATGCCCGCGCCGATAGCTATGCTTTAAATCACTCAGGCAACCGGCTTGTATAGTTTGTTTTTTTCGCTGGAATCAAACCAGCTATAAATTCGTTTCTGGACCTTTGCAGGTAATGAACTTTTCTAATTGGATCAATCCTGATTATAGTTGAGTAGCCCTGCTTTGTAAGTTAACTCACACGCAGTTTTCCGCTAATAAGCTCACGATCAAATTAAAAAATAAGGTAATAATATCTACTTCAATCAATCAATCAATCAAGTTTTCATTTGCCAGGTATACAAAATGCAACACGTACATTAAATAATACACCATGACTGGGAGACAACGAAATGAGGATACGGTCTTCTAGTCACTTGCCACCCTAGGATGCAAGCATGCAATTTGTTTTGGCTATAGCATGAAAAATGAATAAAAAAAAACAAATAATAACAATCAGTACAAAAATGCACACTCAAAATACGCCAAATTGTCAAAAGCGATTAGAATTTAAACGGTAATTCAGAAATGCCGTTTCATTTTTTTTTTGTTTTGCAAACCACTCATCATGTGTCATATTAAAGAATTAAATGCTTTTTAAAATTTTTCTTAAACGCAAAATGGGGCCCCTCCTGTAGACGCAAAATGGGGCCCCTCAAAAGTACGGGGCCCGGGGCCAAATGGTCTTCCTGTCCCCCCTCTCTCGACGGGCCTGACTGATACTAAGAACATCATTGTCAAACTTTACCTTCTGCTGTTCTCGCAAAAACAAAATCATCCGGTGCGGATTCCGTCATTCTTTTAATTATATCCATTTGCTCCAATCCTATCCTCACAGCATCTTTGTATTGAGTAGTACATCGAACATAGCAAGCCCAAAACTGTATTAAAAATATTATTCTGTTTACACTGCATCAATTTACTCTCAATGAACAAATCAATAACTGAGGATATTTTCAAATTACGGAACAGAAAATTCAACAGAGCTTGCGCTCTTCGAATCAGCAGCCACCCGTTATATGTAATAGGTCAAATGCGATCGGCTCCAGTCGTGAAACAAACCCGTCATGTAAGATCTGTCACCGGTATTCCTAGGCCTTGTTGCAGCATTGTTCCAAACTTCTGACCAAAGCGTTAATTTTGTCAAATACAAGACTGCAAAGAGAACATACTATAAACGTAAAAAGTAGGAAATGGTCCAATATCACTCAAGCAAATTTCAAAGAAGACTAAAGTAAGAAGGTGTCAAGGTTTAGAACTCGTTTCCGCCAGCAATACGAAACTACCGATCTGTTTCCTATACAATATACATACTTAAGAACATCCTCTTCAAAGTCACTAGAATTGAAATTCGACTAAGCGTTTTTAACCATCTTAGAGCACCCGTCACTCTTTATTTTTAAGTTCCTAAATTTAATTAGCGTTAACGAAAAATAGCACATAGTTACACTAGGCTGCAGACTTGATGACCTCAAAGATTTTTAGGCTGCTCCCCAGTCTTAACAGTTGCTTAAATACTGCATATAGATTAGTAGGCCTACTTTTTCATTGATGTTACATAATTGTGTTATGACTAAAATAAAGTGTGTCCGTCTGCGCCCATCCACACTATCACCAACTATGTAACAAATATACCTGAGCGCCAACTTTCCCAGTTCGAAGCCTGGGTATGTCGGTATGAGATGGAGAGTAATATTGCGTGAAATCTTCATACAAGCTGATGTTGTTGATTACGTTTTGCAAGTACATTCTAATTCGAAACGGCCAGTCATTGTGCCTGTAACGAGAAAGCGGTGAAAACATGAAAGAACTCAACAGCGAAGTCGCAAGAAACATTGAATATCGGTTTACGGTTAAACGAATTTTGAAGTTGAATAAAAGAAAATATCAAATTTTAACGCAAAATACCCATCAATGATCGGCGCTTGATCTAAAATTGCGTTGGCTTGATCCAGCAGCGTGTTGACGGTTGCTTGCTGGCTCAGTGGGACGGCTACGGCGACGGCAACTGCTCCACATAGCATCAGCACGCCTGCAAAATTGCCAACACTGATTTTAATTTTCCATTACTGTTGGCCGTGCTTTGGGTGGATGTTTATTATATTGTAGTTAAATAATAGGCCTTTATGCTTTCATATCGTTGCATAGAAGGATTCCTTGCACTCGTAGGCTAAATCTATTCCGATGTTTAGGATAAAAAAACTTTGGAGCAGAGCAGAGCTCAAGTAAATTCTATGTTTAGGCCATGACCAAGACGAAACCCCAAGCAGATCACGAATAGTGTTTCCTTCCGGAAATTCGGGACGGAAAATTTCCCGGGAAATTTGGGGTTTTGAAATTTTCGTTTCCCGGAAAATTTATGTCGGGATCCCGGGAAACTTTTTTACATTAGCAAAGATTTTAGTGGTACTGATATCTATCATTCCGCCATATAAAACGCGTTACTGTAAATTTAATTTTTTTTTTGCGTTTACTAAAAACTATTTTTCAAAATTCGTAAAAATTTTCGAGACAAAATGCTTGTAAGATCAAAATTTTTTCCTCAACTTGTCAAAAAAATTGAAAAACTTAAACTAAGTTTGTCACAGCAACATAAGAAAATGCTAAAAATGAGATCTGAAATGCTATAAACCAGAAAAAAAGACAAAACAATCAAGCTCGGGAAAATGTCCCGAGAAAATTTCCCAGGATTTCCGGAAAAATTTTTGAAAATTTTCCGTCTCCCGTAAGTTGAAAATCCGGAAAAAGGAAAACCCTAGTCACGAACAAAGGTAGCCTAATGATTATCGATACTAAAATCATTATTCATTACACTCGCGGTATTACGTTGAGTCAGCGCCGGATTAAACAATGAAAGACCCTAAGCTACTCAATCAATGAGGCTCCAGTGATAAATGATCACACTCATCTCTACGTATATAAGGGTTTTGAAGATCGATTTCCAAAAAAGATCTTCGTGGTTCGTGACGATACCCCTTATTTCTTCGAGGCCCCATCGGCTTCAGCCTGCCTGGCCTATTCGTAAGCCCGTCCCTGCGTCGAAGCGTGTAACGAGTGGCGGGCCCAACTCGCGGCTAAGCACCAGACAAAACAACTCAGAAGAAGTGTTGCTGGGGACACTGTGTCTGTTTTGACAGGCTTTGTGATCAACCCCAAACCTACCGTACCGATAGCGATATCTTCACATATAATAACTAAAAAAGCAATGTCCTTCCTGGCCTACTAGACAAGAAGTCATGACGACTTCCTCTTTAGTTATTGATCTTCATCCTGGCCACGTAAAGGATTTGACTAGCGTGGTGACGTAGACACACTAGTGGCTACGTACCATATAGGATAAATTCTTTAAGGTATATTTATCCGAAGGGATGAGTGATCCTGGCAAGATCATTCGTTCTGGAAGATAAATGTGTCTTACCTAAGGCCGGCTGATGAGGGCTAATTACCCGAAACAGCGCTGTCCCGCTCTGCGGTACATCATCACAAACATTGCGCTTACCGGTCCATTGCTAATAATCAAAAATAACAGCAAACGCCAAACAAACTTGCTATAGACTATAAGTGTTTTACTTCTACGTTTTAGCACAGCTTACTTGATTAACTTTTACTTACCTACAACAATAATCATTGTTTTGCTGCTCGTCTTAGTGGAGGATACAGAAGTTTCTGTCAAATAGCTGGTGCTAATACTCTTTGCCATGTTGCAGTTACTTTCATCAAAAATTTTGCTTAAAAAACAATTATCTAAAAGGTCTATGATTTCATAACAAATTCACAGGTAGCGGGGAGCCGGGGGACCCTGTCCTTGGAAAGAGCTTAAATCCAGAGATGTTTTCTTTAAAATTTTGTTTGTGGGGTGGGGGAAACAGAAAAATTGTAATCTTCTTATAGCAAAAAAATTGACTTGCGGATTGTAAAAGTCAAATTGAGCATCTTAACGTATATAAAAGGCAAACCAGCGATTGGTAGCATCTAAGCCAGGGGTTCTCAACTTCTCAACCGTGGCTTTTGCCCCCCAAAGAGACCACAGAGCACAGAGTGTTCTCTTAGGAGCCACGATGGTAGCAATCATTAATGAATTATAACAGACCGGGGCTTTTAAACTTACACACTATAGGGGCCACCGTCTTTTAGAGGTGCAGTCAAGGGGCCATGGCTCAGAAAAGATTGAGAATCACTAATCAAAGCTTTCAGTATGGAAAAAGCATTTTACAGTAGGTTTTGAGACGAGGCGAGGTACAGTCATTGTCGTAAGTGTCGTTTATTATTATAAACAATAGCAACCAAACTCAAAACTAGGCCCCTCTACCAATGTATTGTATACCCTACTATCTGCACTGACTTTGCAGGCAGCCACTCAAAAGAAATGGAGCCTACTGTATTTGCAGTGTAATTTTTCATAATGCGAGGGGCTGAGCTAATTTTGGGGAGGTGGGAGCTTTGCTTTTTTTCTGACTTTATTTTGATGTTAACAACTAACCTTCAAAATCGATAAAATAAGCAGCTGTCATAAAATAAAAGCGGTGGACTGTGCAAAATATCTGTAGCCTAGTTTTTAAATTTTTTTCAGTGTATTTAAATTTTTAATTCACTTTGTTTTGCTGTGCAGTGCTAACACTAGCAATTCCTGTGCCAACAAAATTGCGTTTTCTAGTCATAGCAGGCGATTAAAACGTTTCGATTCTACAGTAGTTTTACGTGAGACGATGCGATTTATGAAGTTCTGCTATTTGTATAACGTTAGTTGGAGTTGAGTTATGGATCATCCCAACTTTGTCTTTTCGTATGCTCCAAAAAAGCTTGCTGCTCTCGTTGTTTCCGTGACCGTATACTGTACGTGACATAACGTGACACCTTTATTTGAGCGCCACACAGCCACAGCCCTCTATTTTTCAACCCTTCTCTTCTCCTATTGTGGCGTTCTATTTAGAAGTGGTGTTCAGTAAGAGGATTTTTTGACTTGCTGGTCAGAATTTTGGGAAGATAAATTTAATTAATCAAAAGAAAAAACTTATGCTAGAGTAAACATTTAACCTTTAAAGAAAAAAAAAAAACATCTACCGTAACACAGTTACTGACAAGTAATCAAAAATTCAATGCGGAAAATCAAGTGGCACGTCCCTGTGTAGCTGTCCTCGTCATTTTCAACACCTTCCCCTGTAATGGCATTACAGGTGGTGTTCGATTAGAGGGTGGCGCTGTATTTTCAATCCTTCCCCTATAGTGGCGCTTTAGAAGCTTTACGGACGGTTGTGGTATTACAGTAACTGTTGGGGTCGCCAAAACAACAAACTTTCGCTACACGATTACCCTGTCCTCATGTCCTATTTGTGTGGGCTTTAGACCCACGGTACTTGGTTCTTATGCATCACAATTAAATTTTTGATGTCTTATTTTAAAAAAGTGATTATGACATCAAAAATTCAATTGTGATGCGGAAACTAGAAGCAAGAGTTATTAGTCTGAACCCCACATAAATTGGACAGGACGTGTCATATGCGGGCAGGCTAAATATGGATTGTAGGCGAAGAAAATCTATCTGGTCATTGCTTTTGGGCCCCCCACTTTAGAAATACTTCCGCCATCGCTGAACACAGTGCTCGAGTTAATGGGGAATGCCATCCTCCCAAAAACAACACCATCCCCCCGTAAAAAATTTTGGCGTTAACCATCTCCCCATAAATAATGACCATCCTTCCTTTACTTTTGTGTGAAAAGCTTATTTTTACTCTGCACTTGAATTTGCGCCGAAAATCTGACATCAATGGAGGCGATGACCTTTTTTTTGTGCTCATTACTTTGTTTTCGGCCGAAAATTATGGCAATCCTTGCACCATCCCCCCATAAGTGTTTTCACAACTCGAGCACGAGCTGAACAGATCGCGTAAAGAAGTCGAGTAAAGAAATCTAAAAGGTTTATGATTTAATAACAGATCGTATAAAAAAATCGAATCCTCGAATCCGTAAACATTAGGCTAAGCCCCTGATTCAGTGAATTCAGCTTGATGTTCTAGATATCCCTGATTCAGCTCCTTGCTGCAACAAGCTTGTAGAGTACTCTAAGTTTGCACAGAATATAAAAAATCGCAGATCGTGTTTAGATAAAAAAAAATTCACCAAGTAGGCTAAGCTTCTTCTACACTGGTTCTGTAGATGGAGTCTTATTCAAAATAGATTAACAGGTTGACAAGGAACTGTGGCAAGTATTTCTTAAATCAGGACCTTAAGCGGATTTAGGAGTAGGCAACGAATATTCCCACTAAAAAAGCCAATGCTAAATGCTTGATTGCAAAAACTCTAAATTTAGATCTTAGACTAGATTGATGTACTGCATTCATCTTTCGATACTATCGCTGCAAGACGATCACCTCTTTAAAGAGGCTATGACAGCAAGTACTATTTGCGTGCAAATAGTGGAGATGCCCCATGACTATGCATTATCACAAGTTATAAAAGCATTACGTAAATTTTTCCCTCTTAGCCAGGGATAGACAATTATGTTCACACGAAGGGCCGTATTTGAAAAATATTTGAAAAATTTTGAAGCCGAGGGCCGCACTGATTCGAAGAACAAACTATAAAAGGTCATCGCGACCGCATACGTCCAATTTTCCACGTGAAGAGCAAAAAAACGTCATCACGACCGGAAATGTCCAAACTTTCACTCATATTCAAATGGGGATATATTCAAGTGAAGACCGCAGATGACCTTTTTTTCACTGACATTCAGTGCGGAGATATAGAAAAAAAGAAAAGAAAAGGTCTTTGGCTTGATTCACGTTAGGAGTGCACATTTCTGTAAGTGCCCACAGGCCGCGTGCGGCCCGCACTTTGTCCACCCCTGCTTTAAGAAAAATTCTGAATCTGAACTTGTATCGTCGTCGTATAGCTACCGAGCAACGTTAGGATCAGAGCAGACGGCAGAGCACTCAACTCATGGGGGCCATGCGTTTATCGGGGAGGGCCAAAGTTTGAAATTAAGCACAAAAGCCGCTGTCTTCAAAAGAGTAAGCTTAATTGTTCATTGGGGGGACCAAGCATGTTAATTGGGAGGACCAAGCATGTTAATTGGGGGGGCCAGCCCTCCTTTGGCGCCGCAACTGATTAGAATCATAATGAAATTATAGGCGAAAATTACAAAAATGCAGCACAAGTAATCACATACACACTCAATGCAAATCCGGAACACAAGTAAACAACAAGGTTGTTGTAGTTGATTGTTTACTCGCGTTGCATTTTCGTAATTTTTGCCTATTTCATTACGATGTGTCCACCTATTTCATAACATTAGGATCCGATAGACGTTTTGCACACTAACGCTTAATCAAGCGTAACGAAATTGTTTTGGGGAAACGTTGCCGTCAGCTCCAGTTGACACCGTATATGTCAGACTATGGCAAAACCGCTATTTTGCGTTGCCTTTTTTGTTGAGGTAAAAGCGAATTTGTTCGGCAAAACAGAAGATTTTCATTCATTAATCTTATATGAAACAGATAAATCCAGGAATATTTTTTGAAATCGCTTTTAAAGCCGGTGGTTCTAGCATTTGTTGATTGGAATTAGGTTAAGTTAGGCCATAGGTAGCGCGTAGCTAGGCTCTATCAGGTTCAGACTTGAAATTTTTGTTAATTTTGCGTACAAGATTGCATTACGAAGGAACCTGTGCAAAAACCTTAATTTTGAACTTAAACTGCAATATTTCACTGGTCGCTTTCATGCTTTGGATAGTTAATCAATGGGGACGTGCGACTATTACATTACTGGTAACTCAGAATCCTTATTCAGTTTGTGGTTTGTCCAAATACATTGAAACTATTTATACCGTTATTATATCAATGATATCGCATGGAAGAGTCGCAAAATGCCTACCGGTACATATAGCCGTTATACAGGAGCGGATTTAGGGAGAGCATTGAGCCATGCCCTCCCCCCCCCCCTTTTCACTCTGTCTTTTAGTAAAAAAGAACAAAATTAATGGTGCCAAGTGACTGATATATACCAGACTCTTTTGGTGGTTTCTGTAGCATATGGCCAGGGGTGGATCCAGATTCCAGAGGGCTAGGATGAGGGTATGCATCCTCCCTCCAGCCATTTTCAAAAATGTTTTTGATGTACACAATTTTTCCATAATTTCGTGTCTATTCGATAGCAATAAATCTTACGCCATAAGCACGCATAATCGAAAATGTGCGAACAAAATGCATCATATTTGGCGAAGCACTCAGGATTAAAGTCACAAAATTAAAACGAAATTTGCTTGAAAATTATTCAAAAAGCACCAAAATATCCATTACAGTTTGTAAGTTTTCAAAATTTTTCTGGGGAAGCATGCTCCCGGACCCCCCTAGAGCTTTTCTTGTTCCTCAATTGGCTTCAAATTAGTTCTGCCGAAAAAACTACGCTTGAAAAAAATGTGCAAATCATGGCCCCCCATTAAAAATTTTCGCTACGGCACTGCCGTTATAGCAAAGTCTATGAAAAAACACCTTATGCAGCTAAATATCTTTGGTTAAGCTGGAATTTAATGTTCTAGCCCAGGGGCGGGCAACCTTTTTAACTCAAGGGCCATTTCCAAAAATGTGGTGTTTACTGGCGGACCGGGGCCGCTCTGCGCATAAAGCTGCAAAGAGTCACAGGCACCTCCATACAAATTTAAAATTATGACGTCATTGGAAGAACTGCGACGTCGCTATACTGAGCACAAGTGACCGGTCTAGCCTTTTTCTGCCACCTTAAGCACTTATGCGATTGATTGCTGCACCAGTGTTGCAAGATACTATGACTGCGTTTAAATTAAAAATTAAAGGGCAAAAGTTTCAACGTGATGAACAGGAAACACTCACATAACTTTATTCGAGAGAAAACAGTTAGAAGAAGAGGAGCGGCCAAACAAAAAGTGGCAAAGGGCCGCACGTTGCCCACCTCTGTTCTAGCCAATCACTCATTTATTCTGCAGTATACTCGATTAAGTAAAAATTTTGCCACTGTTAGATAAAAAAGCAAAGCTTTTTCCATTATTTGCCTTTTATTTTTTCTGTTACTTGATCGTTTCATGGCAACTCACGCAGACATCGCTTTGACGCGCATGCGCACTACACTACTGTGCAAAGGGTCTAAACTAAAGTTACTGACTAACCCAACCAATATTTGCCATACGTCATTAAATGCTTATAGAAAAGGCAAACAGAGATAATTGGGTTATTGTTGCTTTGAACAAAGCTTTCACAAGATTTAGCCTACAGGTTTGTGCATGTTAAAGAGTAAATACTGCTGCAGTAATTGAACCACTTTTCATAAATTGATTTATGTTAAGCTAATGTTTGCCTTCCGCAACATGGCAGCAATTTAATGCCTTCGTAGTTAATTATTAGTTACCGCAGCTCTTCTTACCTCTTGCTTTTTTTCAAAACACCGACTGACTCCATAAGGGTATCGCTTACGACTCATAGACAGCCAAGGGGCGTTAGGGGAGGGGGAACGCGCGTAATGATTTAAGACTAACAAAAAAGCACGAGTTTTCTAGTATGTAAGCAAGGGGTAGGGAACCTATGGCTTGCGAGCCAGATATAGCTCTTTTAATGACGGCATCTGGCTATCAGATAAATCACGCTGTTCCAATGCTCTACCTCTACTCAAGAAATTGTTTTCAGCAGAACCTGATTGATTTATCTTCGTTTTGTTTTTTAAAAAGAAGACCTGAGGGCCGAGGGGTCGCGCACATATAGGAGACCCTCTGCGTTCGCTTCGAGCAAGGCCTTTGCATTTACTCACTTTTTTGATGAGTTTGGGAAACATTATTTGCTATTGCAACAAAACTACGTTCATTACTATTTGTTGGAACAACATTATCTAAAATTTTGCTTCAGCTTTTAAATCAGGACAATTCGTATAAAAAGCTGTGAAAGCAAGACGTGTCAGACCGGCGCTTGACGTATCGGCAAGAGCGTCCGCTTGGTAGCCAGGAGATTAGGGTTTGTTCCCAGTTGGGTCATACTAAGGACTTTAAAAGTAGTATTAGCAGCTTACCGTCCATTGCACCATCCAACAAATTCACTGTAACCCGATTGTTCCGCGTTAAAACTTGAAGATATGATAAAAATGGAATTCGCTGAATTTATGTTCAAGTATAACAACAACATGTTGCGAATTTTTTTCAACAACTATTTTTCTAAAGCAGGGGTCGGCAACCCCCGGCACGCGCGCCAATCATGGCACGCGGAGTCGTGAAAACTTTCCCAAAATTTCGACTATAACCAAAGTCTCGTCAGCCTCGCTGCGCACAGCCAATCCAGGCTAAACTCATTCCAGACTGTAAAGACTCTGTTTTTGCATTGCTTTACCTGTACATCTCGACTTCATCTCTTTTCTAGATTGTGCCCTATTTTTGGCAGGCGACTGGCCCCAAACAACGATACCCAATGAAAGAGCCTATAACCACTAACCCACAACTAAGTTACCGGTAGCCTAACTAGCCCACATCACTAGAAGCCCCCATGGGAACCCACTCATTTGATGCAAAAACAGAGTCTTTACAGTCTGGAATGAGTTTAGCCTGGATTGGCTGTGCGTAGCAAGGCTGACGAGACTTTGGTTATAGTCGAAACATTAATTTGTCCCTTGCAAATTTCCCAAAATTGTTTTTACATGTTAAAATAATAAAAAATGCATTTAGGGCGAAACGAGTGGTTGATTTGCTGCGTTTTGTTTTATTGTTTAGGGCTTAGGCTAGTCATTATGGTTTTTACATAACTATTATTACGTCGCTATGGTATATATTTGCGTTTTATGCACTTAGTAACTCAGAAACAGGAGCTGATCCAGAAAGTTTTGAGGGGGAATGCAATTTTGAATTAGGTTGAATGGTAAGTAAATACAAAGACGTTTTGATCGGGAAACGGGCGTAAATTAACCCTTTGAAAATGTTTCATGTCAGGGGCGGGGCGTATTCAGAATTTTTTTAGGGAGAGGCATCAAATTTCTTCACTTGTTCAAGCAAATTTTTTTTTCGGCAAAGTTAATTTTAAGCGACTTTAAGTAACTAAAACTACTCTAGGGGGTCCGGGGGCATGTTCCCCTTAAAAATTTTTGAAAATTCGCATGCTTTAATGACCATTTTAGTACTTTTTGAACAATTTTCAGGCAAACTTTGTTCATACTTTTGGCCTCTAACTTTGAGTGCTTCACCAAATGAGTTGCATTTTGTTCGCACGCTTTCGATTATGCGTGCTTAAGGCGACTAAGGCATATTGTTAAGAAGAGGTTCGAAATTATGGAACAAATTTATTTATCCAAAACATTGTTAAAAGTGGCTGGTGGGGGGATGCATCCCTACATCTCCCCCTGGATCCACCCCTGCCCAGAAGTCAACCACGCTGTCTGCACTCTGCAACCAAGAGGTCCAAATCAGATGCGAGACAATTTGCAGAGTCGTGGACAGCAGATGTTTTTTGGTCTGTCTGCCATAATGACATAGTAGTAGCCTAGTAGGTACACTTCTGCAGTACACTCTTCTGTGAAAAGGTCGCTTGCCGTACTTCAAGCATTAAATAACTAAACGTCACTTCAAAACCAAAAAAAAATATTTAGAGATGATTCGAAGAAAATTGAAGCTTTTAAATGGAAAATTTCTCGTTACGAAAACAAAGTAGTATTTTAAAAAAGTCGTTCGAAATACAATCAAAGTACAATGTACGGAATGTAGCTACAAATTTGCAGAATGTATCAAGCCGAATGTGGAAAGACTTTTACGCCGTTATATAACGCAACTTTTTATCGACGCGCAAGCATAACAGGGCGGGTTTTATGCCGATTAATTGACCGATTTTATCAAATTGGGCCCCGCACCTCGAAGGGGCTCCGCGCTAGTGGGGTAACTGGAGTTCCTTTTCTGCATTATGAGGTACAAAATAGGGGAAGTGCAAAGTCGAACTGTTGCATAAGATGGACCATTCCTATTTTCTCTTAAATTAAATAAAAAAATCAGCAATTCGGTAGCTGCTATTACCAAGCTTTGGGAAGGAAAAAAACCTACGCCGTTGTTGGATTACGTACCTTTGCTGTTTGTTTGGAAATACGAGGTAGAGCGAAAAAACGTCCCACTTTTTGAATTCGTACTGTGGCCGTGCTGTTGCAGTTATTCACCCACTTTAAGTGAATTCATGTTGATAATAAACTGTAATTTTTTTCTAGAGTGATAGATTTGAATTTTTTTTAATAACAGTATTAATGTGGTTTGCACAGCATTTTTGAAGAAAAATTTTTTGGTTTGTGTAAGTTTTTTTGAAATATAAGCTACCGTACATGTGTTTTTTTTTCCACAGGTTTTTTTCCATAAACTTTCCCCAGGTAATGAAAAGTTTTCTCACTGACGGAGAATCAGTAATCGTACCCTTGAAATTTCACAAACTATTTCCAACACAGCAGATGTAGGCTGCTTTGGGTCAAAAACTTTGAACTACCAGCTCTGAAGACCATCAAAATTGTTAAACAGTCCGTTTTGCAATCTCCAAGGCACCATTTTAAAGACATTGTTTTCAAAAAAATGGTCTCTTATAACGACAATGGTATGTTATGTACGTTACAAAAATTTAACATAGGCTTTTCTTGTTCATTTTTTCGAAAAATGAAATGTGTCAGTTTTTTTGCCCCACCCTGAACTTGCAGAGTTTTAGCCTAAGAAATTTCATCTTATTTCAGCTGTAATTTTTTGGCATCTGTTTGATGAAGCATGTTCTCCACTGAAAGCAACTGACACATAAATTAAATTGTCGAAAATGCTCTGTTTAATTAAACCAAACGTCTTGAGAAACCTTCAAGACTTTTAGTACGAAGTCGATGGCATACAGCGCCAACCAGCGGTAACAGCAGATCGAGTTAATTTAAAGCAATTTAGGAGTAAAAACGGCTTTAGGGGGTCCGGGGCATGCTTCCAGGATTTTTTTTTTGAAATTTTCGTGCTTTAATCGCAGTTTTAGGGCGTTTTAAAAAGTTTTGCGGTAACTTTTTGTTTATTTTTTGCCTTCAGTTCGACTTCTTTACCAAATAAGTTATTAAACATTTTCGTTGCCGCATTTTCGATTGTCAAGGCATATATAGGCCTATTTGAAAGAGTTCCAAATTTTGAAAAAATGTATTCGCAAAATATCCCTTTCTGGCGTAACTTTTAAGATATTACGATATTGCTTGTCTGAAATTTGTGACTGCCTTATTTGCCTTTCTTGATGTTAAAAGTAAAACTACAAAAGCATTCTCATTACTTTAAATTTGTTTTACGTAGCAAGTATTAAAATCGTCTGTTTTTTTGATTTGTGTAAATTTTTATGAAATATAAGCACTCGTACATTCACTATAAAGAGAAGGGACCTTCCCATCAGATTTCTAATTGGGCCCCGCAGTTCCTAGCACCGGCCTTGAAACATATATTTAGACATTAAATTTTACAAATTGGCACGCTGTGTGAAAAACGTCGCCGACCCTTGCTCTAAAGCTTGATGAAGTACACAGCTACAACACAAGGCAAAACACTCGCAACGTATATTTGCAATCTCTTGTTGGATTGAACCCTAACCAATAAACTTATTGAACTACGATCTGAATTGGTCGAAAAAGCGGAATTGAAATCTTTTACAAACTACGCTGAGTTTTGGGTATCTCTTCTCTGCAATCTCGATTACCAAGCCCTCGCTCCAAAAGCGATTTCCATTCTCGTTTGCATGCCTTTAACTTATCCTTGCGGGCAAGGGTTTTCTTGTTAAAAATAAGAGAAATTCGATCAAAGATGTTGATCCTCTTACGAGAGGGGCATTAGAAACGCGGTTAATACCACGTTTGCCCAATGCATTCATAAAATTCAGCAGCAACAATCACATTGAATGTACAATTACTGTATTTGCTTTTGTTTTTATACTGACATATAGTGCATGATTTTGTCATCATAACGTAGTCGTTGAGAAGTCTTGGCTTACTTTGCAACGGTGTTGGACTTCAACGCATGACGTAGTGTTAATAAAGGGCGTACTGGTTTTCAAAATAAGTTACAATGATGTACCGTTGTGAGAAAGGTCGACAACCACTGCTCCAACAACGTTCAGTTATCCATGATTGATGTTTGTGACGGAAATGGGCGGCCAATTGAGAATATAATGTGTGCTTAGCACCCGCCGTCTTACAGTACGCGATTATTCGGCGTGACTGACTCGTCGGTGAGACGACTCCATGCTGGGACCCTAACCCTAATATCACCATTAGGGTGGAGTGAAAAAAATTTTTTGGGAAATTGTAAACAATGTAGTTTTCAAATGTCGACAAATGGTCTAGACTCGTGTGAAATTTGTTTGTTGCCCCCGAAAAACTAACTTTATACGAGTTTTAGACCATTTGTCGAGATTTGAAAACTACACTTTTTACAATTTCCCAAAAAAATTTTTTCACTCCACTTTAATAGCCATAGCCAGATAGCCATGAAGGTGCGTTAGCTAAAAAGCCATAGCCAGGAAGGTGTTAGCAATGTGCATTATACGACTGTTTAGTTGAAATATCTTGAGATTGAGATGCAATTTTTTATGTTATATACAGGACAATAATTACGGGAGATTGAGGTTGTATATTTTATGTTTTAAAAACATTTTTCTCCACTTTTTTTCTGCAAAAGCAAGTTTATACGGTATTTATTGCAGTTGCAATTGTGTTTGGTACAAATATTGCATTTTTATGAATTCTGTGAATGTGAACAATTTAATGGTACCACTAAATAATAATAATAGTAATAACAACGTTAGAAGCACAACGTGCTTCTGCAGCGAGAAACATTACAATTGCCAAACACTTCAAGCATTCATGTTATGTCATTTAGGCTTTCTTCATAACTGATCAGAAACATTTTCATTGGAATACACTCAGCAAGGTGCATCACCACAAGCTGAAATATTTATGTGCATCCAAAGACCTAAATATGCCCAACTTTATTTTTTTCGAGTAGCCTTTTAGGGCATCATGCCCACCATCAGGCACGTAAAATTTCTCGCTATGCCACTATTTCGCAGCTTATGTGTAAAAGCAGAAGCTTGGCTAAAATAAGTGAAAGGAGGCTGCAACCATTATTAGTTAAAAAATTATTAACTGAAAATTAGGTTTAGCACCTTACTACAGGGCCAAAGGGGGGGCATGGCACCGTAGCTCCCCCTGAGTGAGTCTATACCTCCAAACCTCCACCACTGGGACAAGCGTATGAAATTTTGCCCCCCCCAAAATTTTTGGCTGGCTACGCCACTGTGGAGTGTGCATGCCGCAAAACCAAAAAACACTATCAATTCTTAACATGAAGAACTTCACGGTGTGCATTCAAACCAAAGTCATTCATTTTTATACTGAAACCAAACAAAAGTAGGCCTACGATTCTGATACCAATAAACGCTGCAGTAATAACAATTACCGTTAATTGCCTTTCAAAAATCCTAACATTTCAAAGTGATTATCATTAAGCCCATAGCGCTTCGGCTTTAAAATGTCTTTTCCAATGCTAAAAAGTCGTTCAACTGCAGCACTGAAATGAAGGGCAGTATTGTAATGAATTAAAAGTTTCATAAGTTCTTCAGTCTTCATGCATAAAAGCGTTTGCATCAACAGTTTGTGAGGCAGGCCGGCAGCCAGGGGGAGAGGGCGCGGGGTGCTCTGCTCTTCCTGGAAAATTTTTCGCCCCGCAAAAAAAATCAGCTGTTTATACGTGCATATATTGGTATTCATTGTGCCGTAAATTCGGCGAAAATTGGTCAATATCTACTACATGCGTGATGGAAAATTAATTATTTGAAGAAATGCAATTTATGCAATACCTCTTTGTATAACCCGAAACTGGGGTATTAATCTTCGTTTTTATCCAAAACAAGTCGCATCAAAAATTCATTCCACCTGTACGTACTGCTGTATTCAAGACCCGCATCCAGGAGGGGCGCGGAAAAACTGTTGCCCTGTTTTTTGCTGAGATAATGACTAGTTTATATGTGGTACGATATAATTCATGTTTGTTTGTATAAAATTTAAACTGAAATCAGCGAACCCGCATTTCTTAGAAAAAGTCGCTTTACCAACAAGCTCGTCTAGTTTAATATGGTACTTTTTCATATCCTGTAACCAATGGGAGCAGCTTGAATTACATTTAATCGCCTAGGTTTGCAGGCTGCATGTTTGCTCAGTTTGGATGTCACTGTCACCAATTATAATAATTTAACGTAAAAAAATCAATTTGTTTTGCATTACACTCTTGTTTGAGAGTGACTGTAAGCATTGTAGAGGAAAAAGTGGATTCTGTGTGGCGTAGCAGTAAAGCATTCGATTCTTGGTCGTTAAGTTAAGAGTTTGATGCCCTTCACCGTTGCTGCATAATTATCATTCTGCTAATGTTGGCGTTGTTCTACGTGGGTGCTTCATTTCCGTTCTCCGTTTTTATTTTTTTTTAATGAAGAACTTGTGCACGAAGAAGATACGAAAAAGAGAACTTACACGGGTAGCTGCTAATCACTGTAATCAGTGCCTCCGCGGTTTGGAAGAAAACCTTGTTTTAGAAGCGTACGCGTCATTCGACAAAAATTCATCAATGGTGGATTGGCGATTTATCAATACGTTTCAATTGGCATTGTTACGTCATAGTAGCCTTAGCTGACGTCAAAAAGTATTTTTTACTACGAAAATTGGCTGTTTTTTCAAAGCTCAATATCCCAAAAAGTAGACTAGTTGGAATTTTTTGGTCAAATTGGTTGCATTTTGTAGAGACAAAAAATTCTTCTTCCACCAAAAACATGAAAACTTTCGATTTCCGTTACACCCCTCCTTTAATAATGAATAATTGAGAGAGAAATGAGGGTTGCGAACTCGAACTTGACAGAACTCAATCATTTTGCCGAACTCGAAAAAATATTTTTTCTGAACTCAAACTTGAATAAAAATGTTCGAGTTCACTGCCGAACAAAGTTATTTAAATTGTTGAAAAGAAATAAAAGATCACTACGAAATATAGTTTGTTGTTCAATTGTGACCACAACACTGACAATTTCCATGGTACTAAGCAGCTGAGACAGTCCAAGTCTTAAATCTACTCCACGAGTGAAACATTTTTAAGTTTTTAATTGCGTAAGCACCGACGGTGAAAAAGTTGTGTCGACTTTGGATATTCATCTGCCAGAACTCGAACTTGAAACAACTCATTTTTGTCGAACTCGTAAATAATTAGAGAACTCGGACTTGCTAAAGTAGGTTGAACTCGAATAAAATGCGATCGAGTTCGCAGCCCTCAGTGAAATACCGCAATCCCAAAAACGTTATATGGTCGATTTAGAATTAAGTGGATGACAAGCCGGCCTACCTCTGCAACCCCTTTTTTAATAGCCTACCTCATAATGCAAGAGAAACACAGCCTTATAGGTCTAATTTCTTTTCCATGTAATAAGCCTACACTATAAAAACATTAGCACAGGAGCGTTTACAATTTTTCAATAGGCGAGCTATGACCAAGTCAAAAACTTCTAAACATTGATCAACAGGATTCTAGCCTACGACACTAAGAGAATCGATTCACAATCGGAGGTCATTGGCCTCCTAGTCTCCAGGGGGTCACGGGACGTAATTCGGGGGGCGCACAAGCAATTTTTTTCCAATTTTTATGTTTTTTACAGCAGTACATTAAGCATATCATTGCAAAACGCCAGTTTAAACAAAGATTTAAAGTGGGTTGTATTTCATTCCAAAAAAAAAAAAAAAACAATTTACTCAATGCAGTGGTTTAACGTAAGAAATCTGGCTATGAATGTGGTTCAATTTGAACGCTTTTAAAGTGAGCTGAACAAGACAGTTTGTTATTAGGTGATTTAAAGTTACAGATTGAATGTAGCCAAGAGAGAGACTGCAAAATTGTACTCTGGCCACAAAGATAGGCCCAAGAATGTTAAAAGAAAATGTTTGGAGGCAAAATAAATCTGAAGAAACCTTTCGGAACCTAAAGCAAATAAAAGCAATTTTCCCGAGTCGTCGAGCGACTCGACGTTTCGATGAAAAACTCACTTGAAGACTCTGCTTTTCTCTCATATTGTTTCAGAAGGAGAGGAATTAACGTTTTCGCTAAGTAGATTCATCACTTCTATTCGATCTCTAAAAGATACATCTTAAAAATGAATTTTCGAAGTTTGTAGAACATCAAAAGCGCTAGTAAAGAATTTCATTTATTCGCACTTCTTCAAGCAGAAATTTAATCCTACGTTTTCAATTAATTTCGTTTCCTGCCTTAACTTTACAAATATGCCGATTTCTATTCTTTCATAATTCTAAGGCTCGCAATAAAACGAACATGCTAGGCAGAATTACGGATGCAACAGTAAATTTATTATGGATATAATAAGGGGTTCGAAAAACCAACTTGAAAATAATTCTACTTCTGTTTTTAATCAAGTTTTTAATAAATTTAGTTCGATATTTAGTTGTACAAAATCTCAAAACACAGCACTTTTTCGATTCGTAGCTGTTCCACAAACATTCTTGATCTTTCTCTGAAAATACAAATCAGGCCAATCTAGTTTCGAAAGCTTCTAAATATCTTACCAAAAATCATTTCTCATTCAAGTTTAAGAAGGGCAATTGGACGTGCCGCCACATCCCCAAAACATACCAAAAAAATACAACTATCACGACCGCGAAAAAAAAACACCAACAACACATCAGCAAACAGTGTACTGCACAACACCAGCAATAAACGAAAATACAATCATGCAATTGCGTCAAAAAACAACTAACTGGTTATTCAATGCGATTTTTCTTCATAGCGTACCAGTCTGCTTGTAGGTAAATGGAAAAGGTTGCTCGCTAGTTTTACCTTGTGCTATAGCCTACGCCCATTAATTTGTTAACATTGCCATTCTGATGGAGAAGTGCTACCATTGCCGTTTCCAGAAAGGCTATTTATTAGCCTGCAATGTAATGGGATGCCCGCATTTTGGATACATTTTAAAGCCATTATCGCTCTAATTCTCCTAGAAAAAGTGGTGCCATTTTTGTGGTAAATTTACTTTGGAACCCCACTTCAGAGAATTTCTGTATACGACACTGATTGCTACAATCGTTGAGTGCAGTAAGCCAAAAGCCACAAAATCACAATTTTCAGGACAAAACCCACAACACAAATTTCGGCAAATGCGAGTCTATAACTTGCTTTTACTTTTTTTTGACATCTTAACGTAATTGATAGCTCACTCTGTTGGTTCATGGGCGAAAAAAACTGCTACAGGGGATATCAAAAGATAAAATTGAGTTAAGTGCGCTTACCGACACACTACGATGGAAATGCGACACAAATTATGATGTAAGTGAATGTACCGTGGAACCCCGGTTGGCGACCACCTAATAAGGAAAGTAGGAAACCCACCGGTAAGCAAGACTACTTCAGTGCAGTCCCGAATAATTCGCTACGTGGTAATGCAGTGCTTTGTGTTTGATCCACTAGGGCGACCATCCCTTCGTATTAATGCGGTCCCGTGAGTGGTTAGATAAGCGGGGTTTCATTGTAGCAAGTTTTGCGTGAACGCCAAGCGGTAAAAACAAACAGGACGCGATGAAAAATTGTCACTGGTCGAGTATCGGTAAACGCATCTTTATCCTTTCATACAGCTTGACTGTCACATCATTTTAAAATCAAACAGATTTCAACTTAGTTGATTATGAAAGTTCGCGCAATTTTTCCCAACAAATACAGTATGTTACACTGTTACAGTAATTGAAAAACAACTGAACAAAAAGTCGTTCGAAGTACTAAAGTATATGAGTTTATTCTACTAACTTTACGAAATCAAAAAATATTAAAAAACTCTCGTTGATTGCACAAAATAGACGCAAAAATAATATTACACACAACACCATACGAAGTGATTCCGAAACATGGTGCACTTTGATCATAGCTCATTGGGCCAGCGGAAATCCCTTTATGACGTCATCAGTTCATGAGGTCATGGGGAGTATGCAGTTGACTGATTTCCGGTTGCGTTGAAGTGCGCTCACTCTCTCGATAACCTTCGCTTGCAGGTTCTTTTCCAGCTATGCGTAGTATTGCAACTACGTCTGGGTTTTTATCAATGACACTGTTTCCCTCCTACAAAACATCAGTGTTAAGCTCTGTCTCCACTCGGGGGATTTTAAGCGCTTTAACCAGTTCCATCAACCGGCCAGTCAGCCCAGTTGTTAAGGGAATGCTATCAGTGCGCGAGGTCTGGGGTTCGAATCCCAGGTCGGTCGAATCGGCACAGTGTCGCCAACGGCTCGCCATCGCTGCAACGTTTCTTGGAAGCTGCGTTGCACAGGCGCTAAGCCGCGAAGATGGGTACCGCCACTCGTTACACGCTACGGCGTAATAACGCGAGCATAATGACGATTTGGAGCATCTCCATTGCTTTTCTCTCCATTATTTCTGATCGAAAGAGGGCAAGCCGAATAGCTACGGAGATCGTAAAAACAAAGGTTAGCGCCGGAAAGTGTAGCTTACAAGCTTAAGCGCTAAAAATAAGCAGAGTAGAAGGGCCTTCAGTCGCATGTACTTATGCGACAATGACCAGCAGTCCAGCACATTTACGTGGACTGTGAAGTCTAGGCGTTTTGTCAGCGACTAGGACTAGCAGTACCGCTTGCGCGTCACAAGTCTTTCGTGACGGGTTCGATTAACGGCCAGTGCCTATCGAAAATGGTATATTCCGTGTATCAGGTGACTGCCGTTAAAAGCGCAAGCCAGCTATGCAGTCCCAGTCCCCTTTATTACAAGTAAATCTTTGGTTCAATAAAATTTGAAAAATCACCCCAAAAAGGATCACTAATGGTGATAAAACCCTTAAATTAATAGGCTCACAGATGTTCTCGTTGTGTATGCTGGTTGTTCCTCTATTCTATAGAGTGTAGGATTACTCTATCATCGAAAAAAATCAAACCTCCATTATACCCGCGCAATGACGCCGAAGCGTGTTGGGAGTGGCGGACCCATCTCCGCAGCTTAGCGCCTGGGCAACACAGCTACTCAACAACTGAGCTAACTCTATCAATGAAATCATTCAAAATAGTACCGTCTACTTACAGTTGGATCTTCTTCATCATCAACTTTAGGCTCGTTTCCTGCTCCCCAGGCTTCAACTACATCGACCAAAAAATCTTCTTTTGCGGATAACTGCGGATTTCCAAACGTAGTTGAAGTGGGCTTAGCTTTGCTTTGTCCTTTTCCAAACTCGGTGCTTAACCATAAACCAAAGTAATTGTGTTGCCCACCCATAGCCTGCAAAAAGTTCACATAAGAACTCTTAATAGCAGTACCGCATTTTTATTTTACCATAAAATAGGTAAAAACAAGGTCTAATTCGAATTTAGACGACACAAAAACAAGGGAAAACAACAAAACAATCAAAGCCAGGGCAGGTTCGCAAAGAGTTAAACTGAAAGTGAGTGACGAGTGCCTTAGTTAGAAAGTTAGCATGGTTGAGATAGAAGTTTTCCGAGTAGGAAAACTTAAGTTCAATCGGGCTTTAGGGTTCAAAACAGCGAGCAAACCAAGTACAATGTACCCAAAACATAGCTAAGTTAAGCACTTTCATAACATACCTTCGACCAGATTTTTATACAAAAAAAAAAAAAGAGACGCTAATATTTGCAATGCTCACCAAGCCGTTTGGAATAGTCTCTTGCCCCATGTTCATGTAGACATAGTGATTATTGTAGCCAGTACTGTGATAAACATTGTAAGACGGTGAAATTTGAAAAAGAAAACTCTTGGAGTCTCCTGAAAAAAATCATTCGTTTACACATTCAGTCATATGAATGAGATTGCTTATGTAATCAAAAAAGCAGGATGGCGTAGTACTGAACATATTGCCATTGGTGCGGGAGGTGTGAGGTCCGATTAAGTCTGGTCAAATTAGGCACAGTGCCGCCAACGACTAGGCACTGCTGCGATGTTTTTTCGAAACGTCTTGCCTCAGCGTTTAGCCGCGGAGAAATTGACCCGTTTCGTTTTAGGTCCCTACAACTACAAGTATATTTTGGGAACGATAAGCTCTTTAAAAAAACAACTGCATTTGATTATAGCTCAATCAAAATGTGTAGAATGCATTAACAAGTTTCGACGAGGAAATGCAAAAAAAGGTTAGTGACCATTCTAATTATGAGTCAAATTTAATGCTAAAACTTTCAGCCCGTAAAAAAAAAACATAAAATCTGCATCAACATATTGCCGCAAAAATACAATTTTACTTTGCGTAATGAGGCATAACCAAAGCATTTAAAAATCAAAAATTCTTAGATTATCATTGACAAATTCAGACAGGATCAAGGGAATTCACAACCAAAAAATTTTAGCTGTATGTACACATTAATGCATACCGGCCGGTTAGCTCAGTTGCCAAGACATTGCAATCGGTGCGGGAGGTCTGGGGTTCAATTACCGGGCCGGTCAAGTCGGCACAGTGTCGCTAACGGCTCAACACCGTTGCGACGTATCTTCGGAGCTGTCTTGCCCAGGCGCTAAGTCGCGGAGATGGACCCCGCCACGAACGGCGTGATAACGCGAGTATAATGAAGATTTGATTTTATATTAATGTGTTAGTACTTCCTTATTTTTAGACGCACTAAACTGCAAGATCAACATTTTTTGACTTCTAGCCCCCTTAAAATATTCCGAATCCGTCCCTGATGCTTTATGCGTTCTACATTCCATTCATTGAAAATCTAACCAGAAAAGGGTAATTTATTGCGTGATGAGCTGAAGTTCTTAGATCGTTGTGAGTTAGGTTACATACTGTATTTCGTATTAACAAACATGCGGAATCGCTAAATGCAATCAGTTTCAGCTGGAAATCGAAGTCACTTCGTAAGATTAAGCGGCGACATGACCTAGCGGTACCACGGGCACGTTGCACATCCTATGTACGTGATGGGTGACGATACATGGCTGAAGCAATCGCATTTGACAGTGCATACCGGTGGCTGCCGACTCGAATCGCGCAAGCTCGTTTCGCACTGTCATACCAAGGTGTTTTTTTTTCGGTCATTGACCGAAAGTTTTTGGCCATGACCCAAATTTTTTAGGCCCATTCGGTCACAATGACCGAAAAAACTTGGGAGTTTTTGAGGAAATGATGCAGACGAAGGCTGCATAGTTGCCGTATGCAAGGTGGAGACTTCTTTTTCTTTCCTTGGAGATCACTACATGAAGCCTAGAAACTTGACCAAAATATCATCGAGTTGACCGAAAAAAATTGGGCAAATTAAGCTAAAAGCGGTCAAATGACCGAAACAAAACTTTGAAAAAAAACAGTGTCCCACAATTACTGTTGAATTTTCAGTTCACTTAATTTGATCAATAAAGTACGTCATGTTACTGAATACCTAGCATACTTTTCACACCAATAAACTAACCTTGATATTCAGAACTGCATTCCAGATTTGTGGATATGTATCCACCAAAGATATTGCCGTCTTGGTCTCTTATTACTAGCAACAAGGGACCGCGATGCAATATTAAGGAAGATAGCTTTGAAAAGCTCTCCCCTTGCAGATTACTGGAATACAAAAATCTCCACTTGTGTTGTTGGGATAATGGAAGAAAACTGTTGAGATACATAACATCCGGGAGATCCAGTACGGAGTTGTCCGAATTTACAGTAATTTTAGGCGGGATTTCAAGTTCGGGTACAAGGAGAGGCATAAACCCTTGCATCTCCTAAATAAACAGTTGGCAATCAGACGAGGCAAGATTTTTCGACGTGACCGGCTGGTCGTGGGACAATTCGGTACTGAGACAGAGTTTTAGAGTTCATTTTTTTATCCACCTCACTAATTTAGCTGTAGACTTTAGATTTGAAGTTGGAAATTCATGATCAACCCAAAAATAGAAATCAAACAGAGCGATAGTGAACGCAAAAAAGCGGGATGATGCAATTTAAAAGTATTTTGCCCACACAACTGGAGTTAGATAAATGTTTGATGCATTCAAACGCGAGATTAAATATCGTAATTGCGATACTCAATAAGTATGTGATGTACATATGTCGTTCTTTACTAGAAAACAAAATCGAAAAGCAAAAAAATTCCTACACGAAAGAACGCATCTAAATGCATTTGCAAATGCATACAAGCCAAAATCTTTATTTTAAACATTTTAATTTGCAAGCTTAAGCATGGTTCAATGCAGCCATTATGAGGAAATCAATAACCTACTAGTGCTGCTGAATCTATTAATTCAAGTACTTAATCTCAGCAGCACTTTCGCAATCAACTTTCACTCAATCAAAATCGTATTTTGAGCAACGTTGCCATTTCATATTAAGAAGTTAATAGACCTTGAACCTATGCCAAACTAACAGCCTAATGTTCGCAACCACTAATTCTTAAGTGGAAAAACATTGCATATGTTCTAATATCAATATAAATTAACAACACAGAGTTTTCGAATTATAGTTAGAAGGTTGAGTTCACGTCAAGCAAAATAAAGATGTTATCGAAAAAGCTTCAGTCGTTGCATTATAATTACTGTAGTGTACATCACTTGCTGCAGCTGGGTCCGGGTTGCATGTTATTTAATGCAAATGTATTATGATAAACTAAGACAATTGGTAACGACATTGCCAACGATGCGGGAGATTTGAGGTTTGTTTCCAGGCTGGTCAAATCGGACACAGTGTTGCTAATGGCTCGCCACCGCTGTGACATTTCTTTGCAGCGGTGTTGCCCAGGCGCTAACCAGCGGAGATAGGCCCCGTCACTCGTTATATGTCGGCGTAATACCATGAGTACAAAAACGGTGTCGATTTCTTTCGAAGATTATAAATCAGGGTCGATTACTTTATACAACCTAAAAACTACGTGAACACCGCTAAGCCTACTTACACTGCTCGCAGCAAGAGACGACCCATAAAATACAAATTTGATCATAGCTTGGCACATTTCGATTGCAACTGGGAATTCCGTGAACTTCATCAGTAATGCTTCATATTCTGCTTTTGCGTCGTTCGTCGGAAAAAGGGACTTAGTTAACCTCACACAAGCTTGGCTAGATACTCCCAGCATTGCCCCAGAAGAATGAGAACGAAAACTATCCAATAAGTCGCCAATAAACTGAAAATAATATCACTAGTTCAAAAGTTCAAATCCCACCCAGAGGACAAACACAAAAAAAAATACATTTTCGATACCTCTTTAACACTTCGTACAAAAATAACCAAACTATCTCTCTCAGTCTGGACCTAGTTTTTTAAGGCTTAAATTTTTTAAACAATTGATAATATATAGAATTCTGAAACGATACTTTTAGGCATATAGAAATTTACATAGTAAGTTACCAAATAGTAATAGCAGTGTTCTTTATTTCCGCACCGTCAACACGATAAAGAAATCGATAAGATTAACGAAATAAAACGCGGTACAAAAAAGGGAAGAGGCACCAAAACGATTAACGTTATGGCACGCAGGTAGGAGAAGAGATACAAAAAAAAGGAGTAAGCATGGTTGCAACACCCAATAAAACAAAACAAGATCAAGCTAATGACTGCATGGAGTTTCAGTAACGTTCTACTTCCATACCACTCACCAACTTGAGATTTGCGAAAGGGATTTTGGTTGTTTTTTCTTGCAGGGCGTGAAGCACGAACTCAACCGTGAGTTGGGGGTTTCCATGAGTCACACTGATGATCTCGATAAGAATACGGTTCGAAACAGACTCTTTCTCATCTGTTTTGCTGCAATGTTTCCGAAATTCAGAAACTAACGCGCCAGTAACAAAAGGAGAGAAATATTTTTGAAGATGAGTCTGAAAAGAGATTGTCAAATTCACCAAAAAATACCAAAAACAAGCGTTACAATTAAGCCAACGCTCCCCCATAAGAGTTACGCAGAACCGTAAAGCCCCATACAAAATTTACTGAGAGTTTTACCAGCCATAATATGATAATAAAATTTTGCAAAAATTGCTGAAGTTTTGATTAACTAATCCGGCAACAATGTTTTCTAGTTTCCATTCTGTAACCACGTTAAAGCAATAATGTCTTGCCACTGGTTGCATAAGTTATCTTGAGCTTAATTTCAAGGCGTTTCGCCACATTATCAAACACAGTACCGGGCTTCAAGTAGAAAAAAAAGAAGTGCTTTGCACGAGACCATAAAGTAATCAGAAAATTCGACCAATGAAATGCGTGCAGCAGCGTGCACTATATCGAGTAACGAGTATAATTATATAAGCAACAAAGCTTTACATCCTAATACCTGCTTGTAACAAGAAATGGCCAAATTAGGCTGCTACGATTAAACAGACTAAAGTCTCTCCATTAACAATTTGCAGATCACTTAAGCACAACAAATCATGCTGCGTATACAAATGGAGCTACTTAAAAACCAAACTTACAATATATAACTAAAAAAAAATGTAAAAATAAACACTAATTACCATCATAATTATGAATTTTAACCTCCTAATTTCTCAGCTAAACGTGAGCTTTTTAACACAATACTACTAACTTTATTGAGAAATTATTTAATATGCCAATTTCTCCATAGTTGTTATCATACACCAACCTCTAAAATCTTATAAGGTAGATCATCATTAGGAGGAGCTTCAGGATCTTTATCAATTTCAAATAAATCGCAAAGCTTTTGTCGTTCCGAATCCGTCAACTTTTTTAAACTTTTATCCAATTGTGAGGGTGTTGATTGACTGTGACCCATTATAGCCCTTCAAAATTACCCGGCCAATGAGGCCATACAAAGCCGCATTCAATTTTAATTTTTTTTTAAGAAAGCAAGCCAAAACCTGCAATAAAAGCAGCCAATAGTTCAAGTCGAACGACACAACACAAGAGCGGAAAAAGTTTATAATGGAGAAGCCAACGACACTGTTCCCTCCGAGACGCAAAATTTGAGAAAAATGAGAAATTTTGAGCAAAGTTTATATACTCATTTTAACCTAAAAGCACCAACTAGAATAATAACACATTTCTAAAGCGCTCTTTCCTGTCGAAACTATACATTAAAAGCGCAAAAAGAGTAACAATTTTTAGTTAAATTTCACACTATATACTTGTTCAAAATTTTGGTGTAAAATGAAAGTATTATACTCTGAAAACCCAAATTCAAGGCAAAAACTTCAATTAATTTTTCTTTTTACCCTAAAACTTGAGACAAAATTTCTATTTAGGCAAATTCGCACTTGCTGAAATCTTAGCGGGAACAGTGGCAGCGAGGCAGTAATTTGAACAAACAATCAATTGATATTTCAAACACCAATCGTACAGTGACGTCCAAAAAATAAATTTTGCCGTCATGAAAACTCAAACAATTCGTTATTAATCACAACTCTCAAAACTAGCAGTTTCGAGACACCACATTAAAAACTCGAAGTATTTCAATCAAATATGAGCTGAAGTCAATGCGTAGGGGAGTTTATGCTTATTCAAACGTTAAGCTGATAAATAATTACTTCAAAAAACATTAAATTGCCGAAGCATCAAAGGAAATAATGATCTTTGATGGGAAGGCTTTACATAAGCACCAAAAAATCAACATGCAGACACAACACATTCAACTTGCAGCAGTATTTGTACGAGCGAAAACACGGTAAACGAAGTGCTTAATTCAAGGACTGATCTATCTTTTAAAGAGGGATAAGGGTCACAAAAAGACCATCTTGTTGTTTTGAGGGTCTAGTAGTATTAAAGTACCTTTGTACTATAATAATACACATCACTAAAAAATATGACAAAAAGAAACATTAAGGTAAGCCTCAAAAGACTTTTTCATGAAGTTTTTCAAGACATACTTTATGTCTCTTTACGTGTTTAGTAAATGAGATGTGAATTTCCAGCACAGAGTGCTCGATGATTAAAACGAGAGCAAAATAGTAGCATTAAAATTACAATTAAAATTTAAAAGCATAACAGTCTGTTTCGTTGGTAACGACTCACCAGGTGTCACGGATTCATATTCAAATAGATTGAATCTGTGATACCTGATGAGCCGTTACCGATGAAACAGACTGAGGGGTTTTTAAATTTTAACTGTGATTTTAATGATACTCTTTAACATGTTTACATATACACTTTAATCGGCCCTAGTTATTTTAATTACATAAAAATTTCGAGGGCTAGAAACCTCCTAGGCACTTCCAAGATACGCCAATGTAATTGCAGCAAATACCTACAAAACTTTGCAAAATAATGATGCAGGTCTACAGCAATCAGACGTAAAAAAACTGCTGCGATTAGAACTGACTGGCTACTTTACTAACAACGTTTCTTAAATTGCCATACACTTTAGAAGGAGGGCTTCCTAAGATCAAGTTACATATAGCTGTTCTTGCTAGTCGAATATTTTGATACGAGCCAAGTATATGTATGTTAGTATTAGCAACAACAATGCGGGTTTTGGTAACATTTTCGATAGTGTAACGAGTACGGCCTCCAGACCCTGCAATCCGACCTATAGCCCGAGATAAATGATCTCCAGCGAGGTGTTTAACATCAGAAACTTGAAACGATTCCAGAAATAACTCATCCAAACGTACAAGCGCCAACGCATCTTCCACTGCAAAACCCAGCACAAATGCACGTACAAAATCAACAGCTTTTTGCAATGCACCAATGTCAGTAGTTTCTGGGCTTGATTGCAATTCAACCTGACGGCTTCGAAGATTGAAACGAATTTGTAATTTTAATTGTTCAACAATAGGAGTGTAGATCTTCAACCAGTTTTCTTTCAAGGGAGTGTACCTATTAGACGGAACCGGGACCCGACGTATACCCTTTTCAGTTGCAGACTCAGTTTCTTTATGTGGGGGAAAATGGGGTCTCTTCCTTAAAATCGAAGTTGTATCCATTTTTTCATCCGCCATCTTTCTTTTCCGAGACTTTATGACTTTAAATTCAGATTCATTTGATTTTTTGGGTTTCCCACTCATTATTTACAAATTTAATTTATAGTTTCACTAAAAATATTACCACAGCCTGAAAACCTTAAAAAACAATAATTTAAGAAAAATGTGAGCTATAAAACGTGTATGCTACGTAACATTTGCAAAGCACCTCTCTTACGAAAATATTGTCAGTTAAATTAAGTTTTTTCATGAATGAATTAGGTTATTTTTAGTTTAAAAAGTCATGAAGTAATTTGTTACAAGTGAGCTCAGCTAATTCAAATATCAAAGCAGAATTTACCGATCGGAATCTACCAACGTGAGGCCACGCCACAAATATATGATGAACTAAAACCTCCCTCCACAAATACATGATATATCACAATTGACAGACTTCATAATACAGCTAAATAAAGCAGCAAACAGCGTTTTAAACTTAAAGACCATGAAAAAAACACTACAACCATTATCAGAACGACCTAAGTTCAAACAAAACTATATTGCGAATATATGCTTCACGTCAAGCCTACACGAAACCCAACAATTGGGCGCGAGGACGTTTGGGCGCGAAATGCGTTGCAACGCACTTTTTACAATCATCTTTCTAATTTTTTAAAAAAATTTATTAGCAACGTTTTTACAAAAAATATATATTTGCAATCGTACAGGTAAATGTTTTAATTTTTTCTAATTTCTTAATTACGACAAGTAATAAGCGAACGAACCAACTGATGTATATTTACAGAAACTTGAGCAAGAAAAACTAATGTGTGGTCAAAAGTAAAGTAACCGATAAGCAAAGACCTATTTCTGTTTATCTAATTGCATAATTCGAAGGACTTTGCGATAATTTTGTGTATTAAAAAACAAACGAAGGTTTTAGATTTAAGCAAAGATATTTTTTGTTTGTGCCGATGTTTTTATTTACTTAACCTAAGCTACTTAATTGCTGCAGGAAACAAGCGAGTCAACAGTTAGATATATATTAGCGAAAACTTAGTAAGAAAAATAATGCTTAGTCCAGGTCAAGTTACGGATGTGGGCAAAGACATACTTATACCTTTATTCCTTTGAATTAAACAAGTAGTTAAACAAAGAAATACGTTTAAGGAGGAAAAATAAAGCCGCTGTAAATCTCAAAACTGGACGTTTCGACAACATAAATTCAGCTGTCATCATCAGCAGTGTATGCAAGGCAGTACAAAACTGTAAGGTTTTACTTTATGTTGTTGAAATTTAATTTTACTTTTACTTTATGTTTTATTATTAAAAGTTTTACTTTATGTTGTTGAATTTATGTTGTCGAAACGTCCAGTTTTGAGATTTACAGCGGCTTTATTTTTCCTCCTTAAGCTATTTTCGTCCCATATTTATTGTATTCCAAAGAAATACGTCTTTGCTTATCGGTTACTTAACCTTGAGTACGCATTAATTTTTCTTACGTTTCGTATGTATACATATCTTATTTGGTTCATTTGTTTCCTGTCTTATTTGGTGCATTAATTTTTCTTACGTTTCGTATGTATACATATCTTATTTGGTTCATTTGTTTCCTGCAGCAATTAAGTAGCTTAGGTTAAGTGAATAAAAACATCAGCGCAAACAAAATATATCTTGCATAAATCCAAAACCTTTGTTTGTTCTTTATTGCACAAAATAATTATGATTATCGCGAAGTCCTCATAATTATACAATCAATTAAACATAGAAATACGTCTTCGCTAATCGGTAACTTGACCTTGACTTCGCATTAGTTTTTCCTATAACGTTTTTGTAAGTGTACGTCAGGGGTGACAAACCTATTTGCTATTGCGGGCCACTTTGTCACCTACCAATGAGCAAGCCGGCCGCATAACTTTTTTTCATAAACCGATTATGAAACCTGTTAAAAATGAAAAAATTGTTCATCAGCAGTAACAACCGAAAGTAATGCCATAAAAATACATCTACTATCTTTTGTTTCTTTTGTGAAAACATAGAAAAAAAAACGGCTAATCAAATATTGATTGAAATTGGTTTGACATGACTCGGAATCAAACCTCATTCTACAGCTCCACAGGCGGAAGCTCTTGCTACTCGGCCATCTGAGCTGCTAAACTCTCACTCAAATAGTTACTCGTATACTGCACTGTACTGAAGCTGCAACGGACCACGAATTATGTTGTTGTTACATAACAATTGATGAACTGCTGAATCACTGCGAAAGGTCGCATGCGCGCGTGGTTCAATCGAGGGCTAAGCTTTTGATATCGCATCGCAAAGATTAGACGGGGAAAAGAAAGTTCTAGAGTACTGGTCACGCCAAAGTGTTCACGGGCCGCAGGAAATTCTTTCCCGGGCCGCATGTTCGTCACCTCCGGTGTACATCAATCGGTTCGCTCGCTTATTACTAGCAGTAATTAAGAAATTAGAAAAAATTAAAACACTAACACAGTTGCAAATATAAATTTTTTGTAAAAATGGTATTCATAATTTTTTTTGAAAATATTAGAAAAATAATTGAGAAAAGTGCGCTACTACGCATTTTGCACACAAATGTCTGCGTCTAAATGCCTCACGCCCAAATGTCGTAGACCAAGCCTACAAATCTACAGTGCAAGCTATCAATCTACATTCACTTACAAATGGGAAATAATGCAAGTAACGTGACTGAAAATAATGATGAGACCTGAAAGGTCAAAACAGCGCCAACTAATCGCGAAAACACAAGTTACGTTTGCTAAGCTTAACGCCATTACATAAAGAGCTTGCTTTCATCGACAATCACAACAATCATTGACCTGAAAAGATATTTCAGTCTACTTTTTGACATGGGTAATTCGGAGAAATAACTTGACGCTAAATTCAAAATAAAAAAATTAATGTGAAACGTAAAAAATACTCCATAAAATTTTTTAAGAGAGCAATACCACAAGAAATTAGCAAAAGGGTCATTTCTACATGAAAAACGCACTTTTTAAACCACTCAGTGTTGAAACACATGATCTTTCAGACATCCCGGTGTAAAACTTGAGCGGGACGAGCAGATCAAAATCCCAATCGATGCTGAAACCACGCTGCAGCATAAAAACTATCATGCGTTTGAGAGCGAATAAAGCACTCGGCAACAACATGCATGGTATGAAGGAACATGTGCGTACCACTATAAAAAACGTACTGTTACTCTTAGAACTAAAATGTTGCGTACTCTTATTATTGTCATTTCATAAAATTCAAGGCAAATCTATTATCTATTACCGTATAACAACACAGCAAACCGAATACAAACTGCAGTACTTATTAAAGCGAAAAATAGTGCAGATTTTTAGGTCTTACACGCAATATCGACAGTTTTATTATCATAAAAAATCGTTTGACTTAGATACTTTTAGCACGTTTAAAGCAAAGAAACGATTTAGACAGCTTGCAAAACGCATGTTTATGCCAAAATGCTCCAAAAGTGATACGCCTTAAGTCATGTAGAACCATGAGGCGTCGGTCACATCAAACAGGTCCCCGCCAAATAGTTGCGTACTGAAGCAATCACATAGTAATCTAATGTTGAATCAGTAAAACCAATCGCCAAAATTCAATTTAAAAACATAATTTTAAATGCGATTTACTTCAAAAAGCATTAAGGTCTACCAAAATAGAGCGTGCAACTATTCAGAGAGGGACAGCTTGGCGTGACCGATTTGGCATTGAGACACCAAACCCTGGTCCTAACCCAAACCCTAAAACCCTGTCTGAACACCAAGTCGGTCACGCCAAAATGTCTTGTCCAGACAAAATAGATCAGACATCATCATCAATACCAGAATCAGCAACCAAAACTTCACGATTTTCATAAGTCCAAAAACCGTTCAAGTCTATCAATATGTTTGTAACCGTTTCACCTTGACCACTGCTAATCAAGTCTTGGAGAGTAATTTTCAGAGGGTCTTGAGGCTTGACCATGTCAAAGATCTCATCTTTCACATCAGCAAATGATACCGGATCTTGTCCATGGAGCTTCATCATTTCCTGTATAGCTCGGAAAAAGTAATTCAGTGAAAAAACGTTTAAATATCCACAATTTTTCACATCAAGAAGCTTGAATATATATTGCAATGCTGCAGGTTCTTTACGGTTTTCCATTGCTAGAACAAAATCAAGGTAAGTCTTGTAGTCCATTTCTCCATCGTAAGTTAAGCATTCTTGAAACACTCGGTCTAAAAAGACGTTAGTTAAAGTTCCAGTACCATATCGAGACAATTCCTCTTTGCTCAACATCCCATTGTGATCCTTGTCCAGGTTGAGATACTGTCCATAGACTCTTAAAGCAGATGGAGCTGAAAACCAGTTACTCTCCTGTACGGTTTTTGACAATTCTTCATCTCTCAGCTCTAACAAATCATCCAAAAATCCACACGCTAGAATATCAAGTATCCTGACCTTTCCAGTCCTAAGAGGGTCGAGGAAGAAGAAAAACTTTCGCACACCAGTGCAGACATAAAAGGAGTAAAACGATTTTTCCAGTCCATCCAGTTGAGGGAGAGTTGGAATCAACTCCAAAATGTAGTTTTCCAAATCAGCTTCTCTCAAATAACCTTGCCCTGCAACATCATACAGACTGAGCCCAATTCTGGTCTGATGAAGCCAGACTTTCCTCATGACATAATTGAAAAACTGTAAAATTGATATACGACCCAGAGGATCTTTGTTATAGAGCTTGGCAAAGACAGTTGGTGTAAAAAACTGTTTGTATTTTTCACCTGACTTTTCCCCAACGACTCTAAAGCCATCATAATTGATCATTTGTTCATCTTTTGCCACAGGAGGTGTATGATGCTTATCTAACAAAAACCAAAGATTTTGAAGCTCACTATTATCTAAAAGTTCTCTGCTTTTGCGCTGCAAAAAAACAGCTCGAGATTCTTCCCTCAGCTTCTGCAATAAAACTTCATCATCGCCAGGCAAGCGATAATAAAACCGAGGTATCTGCTTGTATGACTCGTTTTTCTTGGGGCTTACACCTTTCCCAGCAGTATACAGTTCATTGAAAATTTGCGATTCTGTTTCATGAGTCTTTGACGTCGAAGCTGATGAGCTTGGTTCTTTAGTTTCTAAAGCAACCTTTAACTTACTTTTCCAATCCATGTTTTAATTGAGCAAAAAATTCAGTGGCAGCAATGCATTATCTCTAAATCTAGAATTGATTAGCACAACATTTTCTAAAAAAGTCATAAATCTAACATATCAAATCGCCAAACCAGACAAGCTATGGTTTGATCTATTCCAGTTTTTGCTCTTTGCATGAAATAGCTTCATGTCTTATTTGATATAACCAGCTTTCTATAAAACTTTGCTGACTCTTAAAAATAAAAGTTTAAATCACCAGTGGAGGCTCGTGCACGTGCATAAGAGCGGCAGCACCCCCAAAACAAACCAGCCCAAAAAACCTGATGCTGATTTTTTTAATTACATGCAATTTTTTAAATTATTCAAAACTACTCCATTTCTTCAATTTCATATTGAAGAGTTTATCCCTAACCCCAATTAGTGATTTCCCAACGTCCGAATTTCCCTAACGTCTGAAAATTTTGAAACTTTTGAAATTAAGAGCTTGATATCAGTCCAACTAAAAAGATGAACGTGCATTAGTAAGGAGCTATGCCGAACTCAGGTACCAAAAATTAGGTGTAAACTACCATTCAAATTGTCAGAACCATCGAGTCAACTTCACCCTTGCAAAATCCTTTCCCCATGTACATTGAAAAACTTCTATTGCGCCTTTGCTAACATCCCTGCAACTTCTCTTACTGTACACTTAGAATAACCATTTAAATGTCAATAGATTCAGGAATCAGTTCTCTAGCAACATATACCAACTACTTTTTTTTTAACAGTAAGCTTTGCTCAGCGGATGGACATAAAAATTCGGACGTTAGGGAAATTTTTAAGCGTGCGAAAATAGCATGAGAAATTTATAAATTAATTGCGTTTAGCTCCATAATTCAAGCAAAGGGCTTGAGTTTTATCTAGTTTGGTCAGACAATCAAAAGCTCGAGGAAATGTGATAAAAAGAAGTTTTAAGCAGGGTGTAATTAGCAGTTACGAAAGTGCAAACTCACTGATACATACATGATCATATAAAAGCAACATAATTTTAGCTTTTTAGGGAATAAAAGGCATTATTAGGCTTTGATGTTTTTACCTGAACCATTTTTTAATTTCCTAGAGATAGCAAGGAAATTACTATCATGCTAGTAAATCAAAAAAACATTTGAAATTATGGAGATAATTAGATTTTGAAGGTGTACGAATTTTCCAAACATTCATACGGACATTAGGGAAATTTCCACTATCTGAATTTTTCCCCAACGTCTGCATTTTGTTACAAAACCAAGAGTTGTTACTGGCTATCAACTGAAATTTTACATGAGTTATCAATAGGTATCTACAAATGATTTTGTAACAAATTAAAAAAAATACAAAGAGCTAATTCGTAGGGGAAAAAAAATGTATGGAGAACCAGGAAAAAATTTGTACGTTTGGGAAATCACCTAGAGCTGTGGAGCTGCAGCACCCCCAAAACAAACCAGCCCAAAAACCTGATGCTGATTTTTTAAAATACAATTTCTAAAATTATTCAAAACTACTCCATTTTTTCTATTTCGTATTGAAGAGCTTGTCTCGAACCCCAATTACACCTGCAACTTTTTGAACACAAGTAAAAGGGATTTGTGTGCGTAAGAATTTTTAGCAATAGAACGCTATAACTGTAGACGTTTGGCAACACTGTTGGTGCTGCAGTGATGTAACTGATTCGAGCAGCATTAATTGATGCTGCCGGTTAGAAAACAATAAAAGCATTTATATGCAGGGTGTTTCAAAGAATTTGACACCATTTTGCACCCAAACAACTTTGCTAATTTTTGTTTGAACAATATCAAATTTTAACAGGATGTCCAGCAATCATATAAATTTTTACGTTTCAATTTTTAGGTGTTTAGGAATTCATGCAATGAAATGCCATTCACCAGCGTAGAAAAAAACGTTTCGTGTTTTGGAATACCCTGGAACACAGTCAATTAAAACAGTGAAGCGGATCTTTGCTCAGCGATTGGAAAGAAATGCATTTGGAAAAGTGTCCGACAAAAAAAAAATTTGGAGATGGCATAAAAAGTTTGAGGAAGGTTGCTTGTGCTGAGTAAAAGGATCTGACTGAAAGTCAATGTCAGAAGAAACGGTAGATAAAATTTGCCAAAAAATTGTGAACAGTCCAAAAAAGTCCATACGAGTTGCATTTTGTAGGGTCTCATGTGTAATCGTTTCCGTATAACACGCCAAACTGTTGTGGCTGGAATCGGAGTGTCGAAATTAGTCCTTCTTATGGACTTTTTCGGACTGTTCACAACTTTTTGGCGAATTTTATCTATACCGTTTCTCGTGACATTGACTTTCAGTCAGATCCTTTTGCTCTGCACAAGCAACCTTCCTCCTTAAACTTCTTATGCCATCTCCAAATTTTCTTTTTGTCGGACACTTTTCCAAATGCATTTCTTTCCAATCGCTGAGCAAAGATCCGCTTCACTGTTTTAATTGACTGTGTTCTAGCGTATTCCAATACACAAAACATTTTTTCTATGCTGGTGAATGGCATTTCATTACATGAATTCCTAAACACCTAAAAATTGGAAGGTAAAAATTTATATTATTGCAGGACATCCTGTTAAAATTTGATATTGTTCAAACAAAAATTAGCAAAGTTATTTGGGTGCAAAATGGTGTCAAATTCTTTGAAACACCCTGTATTTGTAAATTTGTGCTAAAAAGCAGAATTGCCATGACGAATGTCAATATTAGTAGTATTGTTAGTCTCAGCATAAATCAGACAAGCACGTGTTTCAACAGTTAATTTTTTAATGTGAACCTTCTACAAACTAATGAGGAAACTGTACGTAATTCGAATCAGCTTGCACATTGCAATAGTGTGGAGCTGCGAACCTTTATCAGTTTATTACAAGCATCCAGCACCAAGAGTCAATTTTTCGCTGATGCTCTATTTTTGGTCATTATAAATGCTTTTAAAAAAAAACACGACAGATACCACAATGTTTCTAGCCTATTTTCACAAAAATAATAAGGCTAAAAAACCTGAAAATGCAAGAGATTGAATCACAAGCTCAAGCAGCCTCAGAGTTTGGCAATTTTTAGTGAATTTAAATCTGGGTTATTTGGAATCAAAAGAAAATTAGTTTTGCAAGAATTGGCATTATCAGTCAGGATAGTAGGCTATGCTGAAGTATTCACTTTAGAAACTAGCAGCTTCTAGTTTTTCAAGTAACACTGTAGGCTAGAGGTTTCCGAATTCAAAATGGAGAAAATCGTAATTTCAAGTCAGTTGCCGTTGGAGCATATCCTACTAAATATTTGGCGTAAATCTAAATGCATCTTAAATTCAATTACAGTACAACAGTAGTCTTATGTTAACGATATAAATATATTTTAAACAATATGAGTAAAGCAGCCAGATTTTGACTTAAAAAATTTGAAATTTTGACATAAAAAAATTAAAATTTTGACGTTATTTTTGACATAAAAATTTATCACAAAAAAAAACGATAACATGTTTAAGCAAGTAAAAATAATGCCGAATAGTTTTTTATGAACAAAGTATAACGTAAACAACATAAACAACGAACAAAATAGCACGAAAATTGACACAAAATCAATAATCAGTAAATTATTCTGCAATAAAGCAAATAATGCATAGCTTGCAATACAATTCACCACTAGGTGCTGACTTAAACTCGGCCACAGCTTTCACCTTCGAAGGGTATGATGGTTTGATTTTCGGCATAGCTTTAAAGTTAAACAATTCTGAGTGATACAATAAAATTCAACCAAATCACTGTTGCTAACTTTTCTCCACTGTTAAGATCATAGTAGAATTAATCCTCAAAACTCGATCTCTGACCACTGCGATATAACAATGAAATTCTGGAATTATTCGAAAACGATTGATCGTCATTAACACAGTTTACTACTTTCATACTCGAATGCAGTTTTAATGCGCTTACCTTGAAAAAGGGACTACCGGTTTGCTTTTTACAAGCTGGCAACCAATCAATCATTATGACGAAATTTGTTTCACTTATTAATTAAACAATGCATACTAAACAAAAAACGACGCATATTTTGACCTAAAAAGCAGATTTTGACCTTATTTTGACTCAACGCAATATTTTGACCTAATAACTTTTAAACTACGCTTAGTTTGAAGCTGAAACATGCTTTGCAGAGGTTTAATGGCTTTCTGAGCCAGTTAAAAATATTTTACTTTATTGACTTTTGGTTGCCCTAAATATGAGCAATTATATATACAATTTCCGCAATGCTTAGATGCTTCATGCCTAGATCCTTCCCTGGTCCAGCATGCGACAGGTGGCAAGCAACACGCGATTCTGATGCAAGTGGCCATGGCAAGGTCGATAAGCAGCAAAATAAGTTTCAAAGGTGGTGGAAAAAATATGTGTCTTGATTGTCATGCAGCTCTCTTGAAAATCTTCCTCACCAGCCGCCACTGTAAATCACATGGTTGTCCCAAACTTCGTCACGTGGTAACTTTGCCACACTTTAAGAAGGTGAGGAGAGATGTAGGGAAGTGTGTTGGGGTCCCACACCCCAACACACTTCCCCACTCACATCATACACTCTCCCACGCCTCTCTCCACACCCCCCACACACTTCCCTACACCTCCCCACACACTGCCTCACCCCAACACACTTTCCCCACATCTTTCGGGTCTCATCTAGAATAAACCCCCACGCTTTTTCTGTCAGCCAACCTTAACCTAACCTACCCTATAACTGCACCTAACCAAATTTAGCCCTCACCGAACCTAACCCTAACTAAATTTAACCCTAATCAAACCTAACCCTAACCACACATAATCCTAACCAAACCTAACCCTAATCAAACCTGGGGGCTGATACTAAATCTAACCCAATTTTTCTTTACCTCTCCCCACATCTTTCCTTATACCTCCCCCCACACCCTTCACCAGTCCAGCCTACACTCTCCCCACACCTATCCTCACCTCTTCCCCCACATTTTCGATTTATGAAAATGTGGCGAAGTTGTCATATGACAATGTTACCTTACCGGTAATAAATTTAACTGGAAAAGCTCGATAACTACAACCGGTAATTTAAAGCTTTGTTTCGGTGTAGGCAATGTAAATTTTTGATGTATGAAAATGTGACGAAGTTTCTGTGGCAAAACTTCTGGCACATTTCTTAAAAGTACATTTCAAGAAGTTGACAAATATTCCCATTCAGGTGTCACATTATTTGTTAAGGCAAGTTCATTTGTTAGCACCAAAATTGTCACCAATACACTCAGCACTTTAAAACTTGGCTCATCATTGAAACATTATAAAGAGGGCTCACTCACACTGCAGAGACAAATTGGACAATGTATATACAGAGCAAGATCACTTCATGGTCATCTGAGTCACGCTTCCCATACAGCATATCAGTTAGGTCCACTGTTTCAACTAGTGTCATTTTTCCTCATCAGAAAATGTTTCTCGATTGGGCAACAAATGATGCCTGATCGAGAAACTGTTTCCTGGTTGAAACAGCCAAAATCATAAATATTAATTTGGGTTAAAAACTAAGCAAAAGGGGGAATTTTAAGTGTTTTCATCATATTCCTTGTCAAAAAACCCATAAAATCACTGAAGAAATTTTTTTGTGTAATTTGCGCGCTAGGTCAAAATATAGTCGAAATTGTGCAAACATTGTTTTTTAGTATGGAATAGTATATTATGGAAGAGTATGGAATATGAATAGCATGGAATAGTATATGAATAATGTGTGTTGGAGCATGGGGAGAGGTATGGGAGTGTGGAAGGTGTGGGAAAGTGTGTTGGGGTGTGGAAAAGTATGGGAGGAGGTATGGGGACGTGTGAGGGAAGTATGGAAAAGTATGTTGGGGTGTGGGGGAGATTAGGGTAGAGGTGTGGGAAAGAGGGGGGGAGGTGGAGAGAGGTGTGCTGGGGGGGGGAGTAGTAGGGAATAGTGTCTATATGGAATAAGTGTGTTGGGGTATAGAAAGAGATATTGAGAGTGCGGGAGAGTGTATGAGGTAAGTGTGGAGGGTGTGGGAAATTGTGTGGGAGGAGGTATGGGGAAGTGTGGGGGAGGATAAGAAAAAGTGTGTTTGGGTGTGCAGGGAGGTTAGGGGAGAGATGTGGAAAAGTGTGTTGGGGTGTGGGGAGAGGCATGGGAAAGTGTTGGGGTATGGAGGGAGGTGAGAGAAAGTGTGGGGAAATATTGGGAGAGGTGTGGCAAGTGTGGAGTAGTATAGAAGAGTATATGGGGGTAATAATGAAATAAGTGTGTTGGGGAATAGGGAGAGTGTATGGGGTGAGTGTGGAGGTGTGAGAGGAGGTATAGGAAAGTGTGGTGGGAGAAATGGAAAAGTGTGTGGGGGTGTGCAGAGAGGTTAGGGGAGAGGTGTGGGGGTGAGAGAGTAGTGGGGGAAGTAAGTGGAGGTGTGCTGGGGGTGTTGAGTAGTATATGGAATAGCCGAGAATTGTGTGGAATAGTGTATGGAATAAGTGTGTTGGGGTATAGAGAGAGGTGAGGGGACAGTAAGAGAGTGTATGGGGTGAGTGTGGAGGGTGTAGGAAATTATGTGGAGGTGTGGAAGGAGTTTGGGGGAGATATGGAAAAGTGTGGTTGGGTGTGGCGGGAGGTGTGGAAAGTGTATTAGGGTGTGGGAAAGGTGAGAGGAAGTGTGTTGGGGTGTGGTGGGAAATGAGGGGAGATATGGTGCGGAGGAGGTGTTAAGTGAATGTGGGTGGTGTGAAGAAGTGTTAGGGAAGGTGTGTGGACTGTGGAGGCTGTAGGAAAGCATTAGTGATTAATTTGGAATTGTAACAATTAACCTCGTGGAGGGAGGTGTCAGGTGAGTGTGAAAAAGTGTTGGGGGCTAGCTAGGTGTTGCGTAGTGTTGGGAGAGGTAGGGAAAGTGTGGGGGCAGTGGGGAAGCATTAGTGATTAATTTGAAATTGCAACAATTAACTGCAGAGCAAGAACGATGTTGATATTGCAATGTAGACCATGATATTTTTCTAAAAATAGTCTTCCCCCACACTTTTCCACACTTCCCCGCACCCTCCACACTCTCCCCATACACTCTCCCACTACTCTCCCAACAACTCCCCCTACACTTCCCCACATCTTTCCTCACCTCCAACCACACCCCAACACACTTCCTTACATCTCCTCCCACACATCTCCCTACATTTTTCCTCACCTCCCCCCACACCCCTACACAGTTTCCCACACCCCCTCCAAACTTTCTCACACCCCTCAATCTCCCCCACACATCTTCTCACACCACTGTCCCCTTTAACTTGCCACAAGCGAATTTGCCCAAATTTAAATTGTACCGGTAATAAGAATTTTGCCCAAGGATTTCATAGGTTTAAGAAAGTTTGGTCCAATTTTTGCCTCAAAGTTGAGTTTACAGATTATAAAACCTTTGCTTTGCCACAAAATATTGAACACTTTGATTCCAATTCGGTCTAAAATCACCATTTCAGTAGGCAAGCTTAAAAAGATTTTGAAAATTTTTGCCCAAAATTTCTCATTTTTCTCAAATTTTGCACCTTAGAGCGGTATTGCTAAAACCTGCAGGTACACAAGGTGCACAAGGATCGAGGAGCGCAAGGATCACATGGAGCACAAGGATTACAAGGACCACAAGGAGCACAAGGAACACAAGAATCACAAGTGGCACAAATAGGCACGCATGGAGCACATTAGGGATAGGTTCGATGAAAGTTAGGTTCAATGGGGGTCAGGTTTAGTTGGGGTTAGGTTCGATTCAGATTAGTTTCCATTAGGGTTCGGTTCAGTTAGGGTTAGGTCGGTTAGGTTTGAGTTCCTTGCGCTCCTTGTGTTCCTGCAGCTTAAAGTAATAACTCAATTGCACCACTAGCTGTCCTTGTGATCCTAGCGGTCCTTGTGTTCCTAGTGGTCCTTGCGCTCCTGCAGGTTTTAGTAGAACCCCCCTTAGAGGGAACACTACCTCACACCTTATCCTCCTATCACAACTAACATCTACCTCTGGACGCGAGTTGATTCTTAAGTCGGGTCAAACAAATGACTTCAAAATTGGTATTCACAGCTTCCCTGCTTGACACTCAGCATTTAAGAGCAGAGGGACAATGTGAAGAACAAGCCAGCAAGCTTACTTGTTGTGCCATTGGGAAACGCACTTGGCGAGATTCTCCCATCTTGGTAAGTGGACACTGGACAGATGGCTGACAACCCCTAAGCAAGCTCATATAGTGCATTGGTCATTTTCTCGTCATAGGAGGATAAATAAGCAACTATCAGACTATTGCAAATACTAAAAAACAAGATATCATAGGCTGATAGACCTACTAAATACCACTAGCCTGCTAGCAGTCCAGTGTGTAGCTCTGTTGCCCCACCAGCCATTAGGAAACATTCAGTGAATGACATCACTTTCCGCGCAAAATGCTTCCCGATCTGGAAGCATTTCCTGATAAGAAAAACTGACACCAGCTGGAATAGTGGACCTAACTGCACATAAACTGGTATACAAGTAACGTCTACAATCAGCCGCCACGTTCGGTTAGGATTAAGTTCAGTTAGGGTTGAATCCCAACTACATTTAACCCCAATTGAACCTAATCCTAACCAAACCTAACCCCAACTAAACCTGGGGGCTGATACTAGATGTTACCCCCGGTATACGGTAGGCTACTGTACAAAAAGGCGTACTGGTACATGCAATACAGTAGCAATACCGTAGTTGTTATTCTCATGTCTGGAATTATGAGTGTACTGTGTAGTCCAGCCTATCAGATATCACTATTCCTTGTGGAAGCACTCAGCAGCTCAGCATGACAAATTAGCCTATACCAGTACGATACCAACACAAATTCAGAATAGCAGATTGGGACCCTATCCTAAACCAATTTTCAAATTCCAGGATTCTAACCAAATTTCTTAAACAGTCAACCCTATAGGCTAGAGTACGGTACCGTATTTCACCTTCTAAAGCTTAACAGTTTCTAACACACACTGCAAAGTTTTCCCATGTGCGTATGCTGCTAATTCCTGTCCAAGTTCTCTTGAGCATCTGAATCAATGAGCCAAAATAAAGAGTAGTCTAGTCAACTAGCATTAAAATTGCGGCACTAGCAGACTAGTGTGCTGCTGGCACTGACATCATGCAAACACACTGAACAATGAGTGCCAGCATCACATGCATTCGTTTAAAGCGTGTTTTACTGCTTGCTTTTTTTTTGTTTGTTTGCTTTTAGTTTTCAACAAATTTGTACTACTTTCTACAACTTCCAATTTTGCAAAGGTGTCTGCAGACCAAAAGATCGAACGATCCCTTCGCAGTGTTGATGTTTGTTATCATTTTACTGTTAATTATTTCTATCTCCTTGCTGTGTACTTAACATCAAATAATAAATCAGTTCAGTTTATCAGCCATGCAGCCTGAGCCAATTGACATTGTATATACCAGTAACAAGTTGCTTTGCCAGTTAGCTGATTACCAGGTACCGATACCGTACCCAGGTACCTAATTAAACTGTTGAAACGGTGTTAGTCTACAGCTGTTGAAACGAAAAGAAACTAAAACTTCAGCTAGTGTTTTACACGAAAAGTTGGATCTCTTATCAGGTAACTGGAAAATCCTGTGGGGGTAATAGACTATAATGCAGCTGGACCGGTACTCAGCTAGGCATAAGATGAAGACCACATGTTCTACGTTGTATCGGTATAAAAACAAACTGCAATTGAAAATTAAGTCCATGTTGCCTTCATTAAAATCAATAAGCTGAACTATTTGCCTGGCCTAGCTTGCTTCTGCTCCAGACGTACCGGCAGTTCTACTTCGATCGAACTTCAAACAATTTGCCAACAACGTTTTTCACCAATAGTCGGATTTTACCGTTTCAGCGGTCAAGCACCGTCCGCCAGGGCATGTAATGGAATGGAATGGAATGGAATGGAAGATGGAATGGAAGAGGAATTTTGGTATGGAATATGGAAGACTTCAGGTATGGAAAGGAATGGAAGATTTTAAGAATGGAATGGAATGCCATCTTCCATACTTTCCATACCTGGATTAGTTTAACAGAATAATAAATTTTGATCTATAAGTAAAAAAAGGAAAAAAAAACAATTAAGCAACAACAATAGCGTTACTTGCAGAGTTGCAGTGGCACTGCGTCACAGTATTGCTAAATGGTAGAAGGTGACGCAGCCTGGAAACTACGCGGTAAGCCGGTAAGTGCCGTGTGCACAAACGGTGACAGAGTTCGCACTACATTCTATTGCTTCGCGGAAAACTTCAAAGTGTTCACAATCACAACTTCAAATTTATTCAAAATTATTAAAAACAAGATGTCACTCAATTGGACGAATGCTTTCACCTGGCGTTGTGCTGGCGCAAGTCTGCGACTTTTACCAAAAAAGCTTTTCTCTTTTGATGTTATTAGAGCAACGCAAGTACAAAAACAAGCTGTCAATCAAACAACTTGTAAAATCTGGCGGGGTCCTGCAGCGGCTGCAGCTGCAGCTTCTCGCAAAACAATTTTCGCAAAAGCAAACTTTGTTTCATTTCGACGATAATTTTCAGTTTACACCTTAGATATTGCATTGATTTTAATTGTTTATTTTGAAGTTTGAGATGCAATATGCGAACTCACCCAGCGCGAAGCGAACAGGTAGTGGTAAGCAAAATGTCGGCAGAGATAATAATCACAGTTTTTTGATTTTTTCAATGATACAGATTTTCAGTACTTAGGTCTTACTAAAAGCAAAATTAAATAAATCCAATTCAAATTAATTAAATTAAATTAATTAAATAAATAAATTCACTTGCATGTGGACTGAGCTTGAGGTACAGCATGGCAGTACGAAGTTTTTTATCATGAGAACATTGAGAAGTTATTCTGGCCAGGCTCAGGGTGATTGTTTCAAGTACCAGTAAAGACTGTAGATTCAGAATGATAAACTTCAACATATGCTTTCCTTGAAAATCATAACTTTCTTATAAAACGTTTAAGAGTAATAATTATAGGGCCAGTGAAGATTGGAATAGCTTAAAGTACGACCAGTGTAGCAAATAATTGTGGCCTAATCTCGATTTTTAGTAAACATTCTATTGCAGTTGCAAGTTTGCTTCAGTTTTAAAATGTGGAAGTCATCATTAGTTTAAAATGTGGAAGTCGAAATGAGTGCATGAACGAATGCCCCCTGAATACGCAATTCTGACTATAAAACCTTCTCATACCGCAATAGGCTAATTGCTTTTGCGCCGCAACCAAGCAATGATTCATTACCAAACAGGCAATCTGTAATTAAATATCATAAATTATGATCAGAAAAACTACATCGCAAGCAAAGTCAGCCCATATAAGCCTACTTCCGAAACTCTAAGAATAGCATTAATGTTTTGTTTGTATGGAATGGAATATGGAAGAAATTTTTTGTATGGAATGGAATATGGAAGAAATATTTAGGTATGGAATGGAAGATGGAATGGAAAAAAATTGTCGGTATGGAATATGGAAAAATCGTCTTCCATTCCATTCCATTACATGCCCTGCCGTCCGCGCCTGTCCGCAAGCACCTGTCCGCAAGCAAGCACCGCAAGCCTGTCCGCAAGCAAGCACCTGTCCGCGATGTACGCGTTGTGCCTACTGCCTTGTGCGGACTACAGATGGCATGGGCCGCTAAGAGACCCGCTAACGAGCCGTTAAACGGTCTTTCTAGTGGTGCGCTAATGGCCCAGTTCTATCTTTTGTCTCTAATTGGGCCGCTAACGAACCGCTACCAATTTTTGAAATCCCTTTTAACTTGGATTTTTCTTTTAAACGTGGTTGAAGGTTTATAAAAAAATGGGCTTTGATCGGGCCGGGCTTTATTTTTGGAATGAGTTGCTAGGTCGGTTACCGCTACTGGGCAGTAGGCTCCGTGCCATGGGCGGTCCGGGCTGCAAAAAAGTTAGCCCGAGCCATCTCTAGTGCGAACTCTAGGCCTACGTTTTGGTTTTTCGCGATCGTCGTCGTCGTGTGTTTGGGCATCCTCTTCCGACGGTTTAGATGTTGACGGCGTTGATTTTTAGCCAGCGTCGGGCGTCATCATCCAGGACCAACAGACCTTGTATTCTTTTTGGTGCACGATGTAGGGGGCATGTAGAAATGATGTGGTCTGCAGTTTGCTCAGAGGCACCACACTCACAATTCGGTGAAGGAGCAACACCCCATTTGTACATGGATGAATGGAATCGCCCTACGCCAGTCCGCAGACGATTCAGTTTTACCCAAGATGTTCTGGGCAAACCCATTCCAAGAGGCTTAGGACTGGCCCTGGGAATAAAAGCATGAAGCCTATGCACTTTTCAAGTACTCCATGTTCCATACATAATCCATCCATTGCGCTGCACGAATGTCTGATTCGGTCAGACTATCCAGTAGTTTCTGTGCAGCGGGTACAAACGGGCGTCTTGATTTGAGCCTTCCCTGGTGCGCATTTTGTTTCCCGGCCAGCTGCTCATGTAGAATATGATCAGGGTTAAGGGTGGCGCGGTTAGCCAGGGAGAGTGTCGCTCCTCGACGGCGAAGCTCAGCTGGCTGTATGCTGCGAGAATTGGCAAGTAGTCCGTTGGAGTGGGTCGCAGACATCCAGTGACAATGCGCAAGGCGTCATTTAAAGCACTGTCGATTAACCGAGTGTGAACACTACGACACCAAACAGGTGCGCAGTACTCAGCTGTGGAATAAACCAGGGACAAGGCGGCTGTTCGCAATGTTTTGGCTCTTGCACCCCATCCCGAGCCTGCAAGTCGCCTCAACAGTGTGACGCGAGTGGAAAGTTTCTTGCGCAATGCCTCTAGGTGATGACGAAAAGTGAGCGACCTGTCCAGCTTTACACCAAGGTAGGTTGGAGTTGGACAGTATGGCAATAGTTTGCCGTTGTTGAAGATTTTGAACTCACGTTTCGTTTCTCGGTTGTTTAAATGAAAGGCCGTCGTCACCGTCTTAGTGCGGCTAAGCTTCAGCCTCCAAGTCCGGAGATAGGGCCTACGCTGAAAGTGTTGTCATGTCTTGGTTTAGAGTGCCCTCCAAAGTCTTCCAGTCTTTCGAGGTATGCATCAATACCAGGTCGTCGGCACACGCATACCTCTGGGAAATTGTGGAAGGCAGATCGTAGGCCTATGTGTAGATGTGAAAAAGGAGGGGAGCCAAGACTGATCGCTGTAGGAGGCCATTTCGCAAACGTCGTAACCTGCTTCGCTTGCTGTCACCGATGGAAAGGGTGAAACTTCTATTCCGGATAAGTTCCATAATCATTTGAACCATGTGTTTATCAGGAAGGAGTCTCAGCAGCTTACAGGTGAGGCCACGATGCCAGACAGTGTCATAAGCAGCTGTTAGATCGACAAAAACAGCACCGGCCTTCTTCTTGGTCTCAAATGAGTCCTCGATGTGTCGGGTAAGTAGAACAGTTTGGTCTACAGTGGACCTCCCCTGTCGGAACCCAGCTTGCTCCCGAGGAAGAAGCGGGTCGACAATAGACTCGATTCGGGTGTAAATGAGCCTCTCGAGGATCTTGTAGGGAACACAGAGCAAAGAGATGGGGCGATAGCTCTTGGGGTCCTCTACAGATTTCATTGGTTTGGGGATCGCGACAACCAACGCTCTTCTCCAGATTTTTGGAATTTTGAGGTGGTGCAAACAGGATGAAAGAAAATCACACAGCCAGGATTTCAGGGCAGCTCCAGCATGGAGCAAAAGCTCAGGGCAGATAGAGTCTGGGCCTGGAGCTTTTCCTGGTTTCAGATGTTTGAGGGCGGCTGCGAATTCTGAGGGAGTAAAACTTCCACAGACATTTACTGCACTTGTTGTAGAGGCCCTCCAAAGATCAGACACTTCTTGAGACACAAGCCGGGATGACTTGCGATCAATATCCTCGTATTTGCCGTTATTGACCAGTACTGACGCGATGGCATTGGCTGAAACTGCACAATGCCGAGGGGAGCTTCATGATCTACCAGTTAGATTGTTTAATAAGCTCCATGCTTTACGACTGGAGTGAAAAAAGTCGATGGTTTGGACTGCCTCAGACCATCGGTTTCTGCGTTTTCTGTCAAGCGTGGACAGCAGGGCAGAAGCAGCCCTGCTAGAGTCAGATCCCTCAGGCGATTGCAGGAACATCTGATCGAGGTTCTCACATTCAGCATCCCAACACGGAATGTGGTCGTTTCGTCGACCACGTGGGATATACTTTATGGCTGCTATGCTGATGGCATTACAGAAGTCCTGGTATGCCTGGTCCACATCAGATGTATTAGGTTGGCAACAGGCTCTTAGCGAGTTGGTTGGTCAGGGCATTGTAATGACTCCATTTGGCCTTGCGGAAGTTCCATCGCTTAACAGGCATACTCGGAACTGACAGAGTGAGCCTTGGTGGAACAATGAGTGAAGGTCGATGTTGTGACCTAGGAAACTTCTCTAAAATACGCCTGTCAGGTAAGCGACTATCAGGACCAACAGTAACAAACGCCAGGTCCGAGTTGGTGCCACTGTTCCAGCGGCCTGAGTGGAAAGTGGCCATGTCCTTTGGGTCATGGAGAGGGACAAGACCATTAAGGCTTGCCCAAGCAACAAGGCACTCTCCATTAGCGCTGTTGCTGCTGTAGCCCCAATTCACATGTGGGCAGTAGAAATCACCAGAGTACAGGACAGGGTGTGGAAACACTGGTAGGTCGGTAGTCTGCAATGGTGTAGGTGGAGGTTTGTAAAGGTTGACAATTTTATAACCATCAACGTCTACGCATAACCACTCAGTCTCTGATGTAAATGGGCACTGATCTACAAGGGTCCATTTTAGTCGCTCATGGACAAAAGTGGCAAGGCCGTGCATCCTGTTTAAACAGGACCCAGCTAGTGCAAAGCCTGGAATCACAAGCTTGTCGGTAAAAGCACAGTGAGTCTCCTGTAGTAGGATGACGAGTGTCTCGAACTGCACAGCGAGATGATGAAGGACATTCATCTTGCTTGCAGTGAGGCCATCAATGTTCAGCTGCAGGATTGCTGGCCTTCAGAACTTGTTGACGATGTGCCCTGAAGTAGAGGAAACATCGCCCCGCCCTGAAAAGGACGTTTGCCGGTTATGAATAATAATAATAATATTTTTTTTAACCATAAAACAACGCCATCATCAACACAAAAAACAGCTTGGTTAAAAATAAGGAAACAGCAACAAAACGTTATACGTTGAACATGCTCAAGATAAAAATACAGAACTAAAGCGTTTAAAAAAAAAAAAATCACGGTCGCTGCTCCTAAATAGTAAGCCTTGGCTGAGCACCGGGAAGAGTGGATACCCTTCCGGGTCGGCAGATTTGGGTTCGGTCTGTCATTGTAACTTTGCAAGAGAAAAGCTTGGTATAGACTTAATCACAGCCCGGGCTACATGGAAGCATCGGCCATCCGGGCCACTTTTTCGCGATGTCCGGGTTTTTCAGGGTCCGCTTTATTTACGTCATTTGTGAACTGTGACGTTTTGCGAAAAGTGAATATCTACGCGAACTCACTCGGGATCATTCTACGACATTGAAAATATACGAAGGCCACTGCCGATGCAACTTGTTGCAGAGCTTCAAAACCTCTCAAGTCGGCAATACTGATCACGTGATTGAGCATTCTGAGCCACAAGGAGGGAGCAAAGCAGCTCTTGACAAAATGCATTGCATTCCTCAAAAAATGTTTCTGTGACAGACTTCCAAAAATCAATTCTTCATTATTAGCAACTCGCAGTATTACGCGGAAGCGTGTTACAAGTGCTGGGCCCCACTCCGTGGCATAGCGCGGGGTATAGCACAGCCGCGGCTACAGTGTCCGACTTGACCGGTCCGGGAATCCAACGCAAGACCTTCGGCGCCAATAGCGAAATATCTAAGGTCTACGCGAAACAATTATTCAACCTAAAGTTCTTTAGATAACCGTCATCAACCGAGTGCATCAACACAATCAAATACGCCTCTTGCGTGCACGACTTTTTATCCGTGTTATTAAAATAATACGCGTAATATTGTAAATCAAAACAGATCGCCATATAGCTTGGAGAGCAAAAACCATGCTGAAACAACCAATGTTACGCTTAAGCATGCTCAAAGCGAGTCTCATATTGGAATTTTGTTATATTGGGGAGTTATTGGTGGCTAAGACAAGATTAAAATTTTGAAAACGAGCAAGCTAAACTAGACACCAGGAATATATTTCTGGGGAAAATTGCGCCCCTCTCCCAACCAGATCCCGAAATGGCGTTTTTCTCAATCAGTAACATGTCAATTACTATCACGTCTATCAGCATAGGCCTACCAACAGCACTATGTTGCTAAAATAATGGCATCAAGCTACAATGAATTACCGGTACAAAAATATTTTGATATCTCCGAAATGAAATTTGAATAGGTACCAATAAGGGTGCTTCGGGGTATCCCGCAAATAGTTTGGTTTTCAAAATCCAGTCTTGCTTAACGAAAGTTAATTTGTGTCATTACTTAGAAAACTTATCAGACGTGTAGTCAAAAATTTTTTTTGAAGGGACCCATAAGTTTTACTGTGAACTCTCCTTCTTTGGCCACACTTATTACCGGTAAAAAAATTGATTTCATAGAGTAATACCGACTTTAAAGAATATTAAGCAAAAAAAAGTACTTTCAGACTGGCTATCAGATTTAAACTGCAAATGTCCCGCAATGTTCTATTCCCATTCTGTAGTTCCCGGCGGTTTTGATGTGACGTCATAAAGTACACGGGATATACCGGGCACTTTCTTAAGCTCTTGAACCATTTCATTGACCAAATCCTCCGGTAGATCCTTCCCTGGTCTAGCAGCTACGCCAGTCATGAAGTCACGAGTAATAAAAGGACGCACGACCACTGACCGTTGACAAGACGGGTCACGAGTAATTGGATCGCGGTCGAAATGTAATGGTAGCAACACAACAGGCATCTGCGCAACAAGAACAGCTTTAAGAGCAGCAAGAACAACAAGAACAACGTATCACAAATAATGAACTGCGGAAAGAAGCCACTGCAATTCTTAAAACTGAAAGTTTCGACAACGTAGATTCAGCTGTCATCAGCAGCACCGCATATGCAAGGCAGTATAGAACTGCCCCGCTTATACAAATTATACATTATACAACAGCTGAATCTGTGTTGTCGAAACGTCTAATTTTATGAATTAGGCGGCGTTATCTTTTTTCCTTTAGCTATTTTCGTCCCATTACTGTATTTCTAAATAACTGAGATTATTTTCAAATTATACTGAAAATCCAACGGTAACTGAGGGAACCGCAAAGTGAGCTTGCCCTCAAATCAGCAGGCACCCGATACGCGGTAACGTGTCATATGCCAAATCGACTACAGCAGTGGATCGAACGTAAGATGAGTAATCCGTGCGTGCTACCGCCAGGCGCCGACACATTAGAAAACTGTAGTTGGGAGCAAACCTGGAGCCAGAAGCTCAAGAACAAAATCATGGCCAAGCAAACTCTTTAACGCGGCATTCCACGTAAAAACACAGCAATTTTTACCTGACTAATATTATTCATTGCATCGTGCTTTACAAGTAGAGAATTAGCAACGTAATCGCATTGTCGCAGTGTGGAGAGACAATTAAATGAGAGAATAGTTGGTGTCACGTCCTGAAAATAATCGAGGTAAAAACTCAATTTTAACAAAGTTGGCTGAAGAAAAAGGGGTCGAGAAAGTTGGGGCATGTTCACTTGTTCAGTGTAGAAAAGGTGGCGAAGTGCAAAGAGTGGTATTAGAATTTAATGTAGAAAAGGGTAGAAAAAGAGAAGACGGCAAAAGCACACCCGAAACAAAAAAAAAAGAAAAAATGGACAAAAAAAGAACTTGTAAAGATTGGCCTAAATGTGTTGGAAGGATGTCCTCAATCGAAGCGAGATAAAGAGGGAAGTTCCATAGTGGACGTGGTGAATTAGGACACGTGCGCTATACGTAAACAAAACCAGATAACGGATTCGTAGTGTATTCCGTTTAGCAACAAAAACTCTCAGACATGTCCATTATCCAGCATGCTAACAGAATGAACTCAATGAACAAGAACCATGGAAACTGGAAAGCGTATGAAAATAAAATTGTCAAAGAACATCATGATATAACTAGAGCGCGATTTTTGATGAGACATTTTTGGGTAACTGCTACGGTCAAATCAAATCTTCAATGTAGTCGCTGTATTACATCGAACCGCGTAACGAGTTATAGGGTCCATCTCAGCGGCTTAGCGCCTGGACAACATAACTGTGGACTTCGAAGAATCATCGTAGCAGGGGCAAGCCGCTGGCGACACTGAGTCTAATTTGACCGGCCCGGGAATCGAATCCCAAACCTTCCGCACCGATAGCGATGTCTTCAACCACCAAGCCAATCGACTGGTCCTGCCACGGTTAGAGCACATTACATGTACAATCTAAGTGAGCACAAAAAGTTCTTTGTATGCGCGATTTGTTCTTTTAAATTGTGCTTTGGTTGGTTTACAACAGGGGCGAGGAACCTGCGGCCCGCATCAGAACTTTGTTAAGCGTACAACAAACTGATAGAATAGAAAACATTAAGATTTCCTAGAAACTGTTTCACATTTAACTACATGCTATATTTGTGACATAAAAAAAACACGCAAAAGTCTCTGATTTTATAATAAATCTGCGACGTAATATTGCGTATTTCTAAAACAAAATTTACAAATTAAAACAAAATGTGGCCTGCTCAAAATATTAAGCAATCAATGTGGCCCGCTGTGCTTTGCCGGTTCCTCACCCCTGGTCTACAATCTGAATTCGTCAATCACAAAATTGTAAACACCTGAATAGGATCTTCAACTGCTTGGCCAAAAATATACGCTACTCTGTTGACGTTGTGGCAAATTCGTGGAATAGTTTTTGCCAGGAAAAACAACACCTCCCAATCCGGTTTTGGATTATCCGAGGATAACCCGACAACGTAGCTGTAAGTTCGACCATCACCCTGTAATACAAATACTATTACTTTATTTTTACGTACTACGACGTCATTAAGTAAAAGCATGAAACTAGGTAATATGTGAATTATCTAAACCAGGTGTTTCCAACCAAAGGCAGCGAGCGAAAGATTTATTAACCATAACTAACCCCTCACAACCAGCAGACGTCTCGAGCCACTACAAACGAAATATCGACGGGAATTTTATTGCAGAGCAGGGGGCTACTGGTGTTGAGTCTCAAAGAAAAGAAGCACAGACTATAAAAGGTGGAGAGTTACTTAATTAAGGCAACTTGAAGGCATCTGCCACGACTTAGCGGAGCAAACTGTAGAAGTCAATGACACGATAAGTGGCTAACTGACAGCCTTAACACATTGCCCAGCTAGGGGATTGAAATAGTCTTGTTTTATCAAAAGCGGCAGAAAAGCACTCAATTTCCAAACTGCGCTGTCAGCCTCCATTTAACTAGCAACGGAAAATATGAAGCAGTTACACCAGCATTGTAGACCAAAATTGGATATCCGTCTATGCGGATAAAACTTTATCTCATGAGGTATATACACGGAAAAACGTTTTTCCGTCGAGCAGGCTTCTCCAAAAAATGAGGCCAATATTACAGACACAACGTCTGGAGACCTAAAGCTATTACGTCTGTGTTTCATAACAACACGTGTTTTGTAGATTGTAATTGTGCTAATGCACTGTCGTGCATTGATTCCAGTCTATTGCATTTTTATCAAATATATAATAATGGTGATTAAATTCATACCATATCACACAAACCAGGGGTGGGCAAACTTTTCACACGAAGGGCCACATTTGAAAAAAAATTGAAACCGAAGGCCTCACTCATAGAAAGAGCAAAAGAAAAAAAGGTCAACACGTCCTCAGAAGTCCTATTTTCCACTAAAATCAGTGATGAGCCATAAAAAAAGGTTTTCGGCTTGATTCATGGTAGGAGTTTTAATTTCGGTAAGTGCCCGCGGGCCGTAGTTTGCCAACCCCTGACATAAACGAACGCATGAAACCACTGAAGATTCGAGAAATTACAAAAGATTTCAATGAACTTCGGAATACAATAAATGTGGCACGAATGTCGAATATAGCTTAAGGAGAAAAAATATAGCCACACTGCCACAATGCCAGTAATTTTTAAAATTGGAGGTTTCGACAACATCGACTCAGCTGACATCAGCAGTAGTGTATCACCTTGCTTACGTTGCTGATTATGATAGTTAAATCAACGCTGTCCATTCGTTCAGTTTTAATTACTGTAGATTTTAATGAGTTCATAGCTTGCCTGCACTCCGACGCTTTTAATAGGAAGCAACACCGCTTTCATTGGGAACCTTTCAGTGTAGAGCCGAAGCTTCTCCTTACTTTCTTCGCTTGTTAAAACAGCGTGGATTTTCTGAAATAATAACAAAACGTTCGAGAGGAGTATTTTGAGTATGTATGACTCAGATTTGAAGAAAACACACTTTTCCGATTCTGGCTTCTCAACCAATTTCAACTCCCTAACGCAAGAAGTTTAATCAGCAATACTGCAGAAAGCGTAAATTGAAATTCCGGATTTAAAAAAAATGCTCTCTTCAGAGCAAGTTACTACAACTGAAGACTTAAAGAGAGTGATATGCACGCCGTCGCGTGGCAGTTCCGTGCTGAGCCTATAAATCTCACGTGACTGGTTTGAGTCACGGCTGGAGCCGATCGCATTTGACATGTGTCGAGTAGCTGCTGGCTGTAAGAGAACAAGCTTACTTTGCAGTCTCCCGCAATTACTGCTGAACATTCAATTCCACATGGTTTGAAAATAATTTCAGTTATTATTTGACTTGTGCAAAAATTTAACAACCAAATATTCGTCCTCGTATGTATAGGTAAAGCATTACTAATGTTACTAATGCAGCAACTACGAATTCACATTCACCTGCAAAAAAGCATGTGGTTTATTAATAGAATGATTGTAGTTTGCAATTATTCGCAGCATGGTTTGGGTGAGGGAGAAATCCGAGCACATGTACGGCTCGTCTGCACAGATGACCCGAATAGCCAATCCTGGCCCCGGAAAAGGATGTCTGCGAGCAAATAATTTTGATTAACTATCTATCGGCAATGACACGACAAGTGTTAAAGCACCAAGAACAAAGCCCTGCTGTCTAGAGCTCCAGAACTGTAGCAAACAAACCGCTTTGGTATCAAGATTGATCACTAGGCAGGTTTTGTTACCCTAAACACATAATATTCAATGATTATAGAAATAGAGCTTAGCCTTCTGTCGTATAAATAGCCAGACCGACATAAGAAACAGCTGAAGAAACAGGCAATTTAAAACATTTATAACTACATTGAAAGCATTTACCAATAAATACACAAGCTTTGCTTTGTGTTTTTTGATGTCTCTTAACCTAACAATCCCTTTCCATTTTTAACAAATGCAAAAAACTCGGTGCTGATTCGTGTTTCCTTATAATAAATTCCAAATTGCCATCATCACTTCTAAGCATTCGCTGTTTCGTTGCTTTTTCCCATTGCTTAAAACTATCTTGACATCGTACTTTATCTTGGTGTAATTATCTTCGCACTAGCAGTGCAGTAAAAAACCCTTCTACAATTGCTCTTATTGGTGTTTTAGGTGAGCAAGCTATTTCCTGCTTACATACATTATGCGCAAAGAAAATGGCTGAAAAAACAACAACTAACAAACAGAAAACAGGATATTTCGCATTATAGAACAATTAAGGGTTCAGAACACAGCTGGCAATCAATGCAAAAATGACACTAGCAGTTAACAGCTTTCAATAACTTCTGATTTCAATTTAAACAAATGATGATGGCCGGGTGAAAAAACATCAACCCAAGCGAAGAATTGAACCTGTAACACTCTATTTTCGTAAATGAAGTAAGCTCTCAAATGCTTAATTTTGCAACCAACTCACAAACTTCCCGTCGCAATTGATCAAAATGTTAAACAGCCAATAGGTTTTCTTAAACCTAAGAATTGCTTCACCATAGCACCAATTCACCGTTACAAGCTATATTACAATAGCCTTTACAAATCCAAGAAAAAGTATGATGTGACAAAGGAAAGCGAATTAGATTGAAAGCAAGTTTTGACTGGAACAAACCAGTTTTCACCAGTGCAAAACGGAATTAAGCTTACCTCATTATAGCGTTAGTAGGCAATCCCAATTTTTTTCCAAGTTCTCGTACTTCATCTTTGTGAAAGTCTTTTAGTGGTTCAAGAACACGGCCTTTCGCCCGTAATGCTCGAACCAAATCAGTATCATTATGGTGAGTCTTAATTGCCTCTGCATTAGAACTGGCAAGTTTGGAGGCAGATTCAATCAAATCGGGACGCAAAGTGCCTGAAAAGACAACGATAACAAAAGGTTTGCAAAGAGGCTTTGGGTTTCTTGTGACGTTGTTTAAGCAAAACAGTTACGTAATGAAGAACATTTAAACAAATTAGTTCGAAGTGGTGCTGATTAATACCAACACAATGTTAAGTGAATGAGTTGACTGAGGCACGACTTTTTGGTCTGACCGGCTCAGGGTGGGACAACGTGGCTTGGCTGACTCGAAGATAAAACCGGCTTCTAGGGTTTGAGTAGGATTAAATGTGGCTAAGTGCTGGATAAGGTTGGGCTTTTAGTGTTTGGGTCAGATGTTTTCATGCCGAATAGTCGTGCATTCGAATCGACAAAATGGTTTAAACTAAAGCGTGAAATTGCGACAGGTCATGATTACCAGGACATTGGTTTAACTGCTACTCAAGTTTTCCGTTGCGTCTTAACATATTATACAGTTCCATGTTTAGCGAATTTTTAAGATGCAGCAAACTGAAAAAGCAAAAAACATCCCTACAACTTGAATACAATGATAATATCTCATCGAGTGTGGATTCATTCTGCATGTGTACGTAACTCCTACCAGGCTATCTCGAAACAAAAGAAAAAAAAAATATTGCGTCAAACGTTAGGAAAAGCGCTACCACTTAAGTGTATGTAGTCGTTATTGCTGTTCTAATAACCAAGCTCTTTCTTCAACAGAGGAATAATGCAGCATGGCACATGATACACAGCCACCGTCAACGCATTACACAACTGAATCCCAGGAGTGCAAAGGGATCTTCACAAACAACACTCGCATATTAATTCCCCATTGGGGCAGTTCTGGTTCCACAGTCGATAGCGATAAATGCCCACACAATTCCACAAAAAGGGTGGTCGTTGTCAAACTACGTATTTAGGAAGATCATTCAGGCTTAGGCTATTGCTTTTAGTTTCTTTTTGTTAGCCTTTTGCCAACTTAAGCTACCATAACCGACGGATACCAATACGCGTCCAAATTAGGGTGTTTTATTTTTTCACCACTTTCGATTTAAAAAACGAGTACCTTTTTTCTGGTGGGGTTTTGATCGCTTTTGAGGTTGCACCGCGTGATTGTTTACGTCATTTTTCGCTTTTTTTTTCGGCATTTTATGAACTACAAACGATAGACGTGTACAATTTGCGTTAATCGACGCAAAATAGCCGATTTCCCATAAGTGCTCAATAGATTTGAAAGTCCTATGTCCAACATCTAAAAAGTTATTTTGAAAGACAAATTTCGCTGTTGAACATGACATCGGAAAAAACAATATGACGGATGCGACCTAAAATTCTGCGACAACAATGAAGTTGTAGCATGCTTATCTCTCAGCGGAGTTTCAATGCAAAAAAGTTGCGTTTCTGCTGTTAGGGATTGATTGGGAGAGGGGGGGGCAGTCAAAGATGACATAACAATAACATGTTTGTGACGTAACAGCAAAAGGTAATTGCAATTCTATACTGTAGCGTAGCCTATATATATAACAGTATGCACTTAATTATTACCTTTTGTTGGTAATTTCCGAGAATCGCAGGCGCAATAAAAACTTAAAATTGACAACCTTCTTTCTAAACCTAAACTTCGTTTCTAATTCTGCTCTATACCTGAAGAATAACAGCTAACACTACCCCGGGTTACAGTCTTACAGAGCATACATGCAAATGAAATCAACATTTTGTTCAACATCAAATGCAAGTCGTTACGCACGAATACGAACATCTGTTTTGTTGGGATGAAGTGGCGATTCTGCAACCAGATTATTAATGACACCTATCATTTTACCAATGATTTGTTCCGTCGCTCTGTTGTTGTTATCGATATTTTTCCAAAACTCTGCAGGTACTTCAGGGCACCTAACGCATGGCGCACTTCTGCTTCTCTCGCTGAAAAAACTTTTGAGGGTAGATTTACGATCTTTTAGTAAACTTTTAGTGTCTACAAACGTAGGAAGAGACCCTAGAGCAACGGTTTCGACCGAATAAGACGGCACTTCAGCGAAAACGCTGAAAGCCACATTTATGGGGAACAACTACGTGAAGCATGCTTGAGTCGTAATAGCATTCTAATACTACTTCAGCAAGTTCAGCATCAATTTCTCGATAAGCAAATATCAAATTGCGCTGGAAGAGAGTATTGCCAGGACCTTCAGCAGCTGACGGTTTGAGATGTCTTTTCAAGAATGAAAGCGTGTATACAGAAACAATATAAGAAACGATTCTTCGCAGTTTAAACTTATGGTCGTCATCTAGTTTTCCAAAGGTAAAAATCAAGAACCGGAGGTGTGCGTTGGCAGTGGTTAGTTGTCCCCCATAAATGTGTCTTTAAGCGTTTTTGCTGAAGTGCCGTCTTATTTGGTCAAAACCGTTGCTTTAGGCTCTCTTCCTACATTTGTAGACACTAGAAGTTTACTAAAAGATCGAAATCTACCCTCAAAAGTTTTTTCAGCGAGAGAAGCAGAAGTGCGCCTAGCATTAGATGCTCTGAAGTACCTGTAGAGTGGAACGAATCATTGACAAAATGAAAGGAGTCAATAATAATCTGGTTGCAGAATCGCCACGTCATCCCAACAACGCAGATGTTTGTATTCGTGCGTGTCTAAATTTGCAATATTGAATGACTTGCATTTGATGTTGAATAAAATGTTGATTTCATTTGCATGTATGCTCTGTAAGATTGTCGCAGGGTAGCGTTAGCTGTCATTCCTCAGGTAAAGCAGAATTAGAAACGAAGTTTAAGTTTAGAAAGAAGGTTGTCAATTTTAAATTTTTATTGCGCCTGCGATTCTCGGAAATTACCAACAAAAGGTAATAATTAAGTGCATACTGTTATACGCTACAGTATAGAATTGCAACTGGATAAATGGTAGGCCTTAAAGACTTACTAAATAAACGCTGTAAAAACCAATTCTACGACTAGTTTCGCGGTTTGACCGCTCATCAGGTAGACTCAGGTTTTGAACCCAGGACCTTGTGATTGAGAGTTTTACCTCTCCAACCACTCGGCCACCGAGCTGACAGCGTTTTCAATGCAATTTTCAGCTATACATACTCAACCCTCAGCAACTGCAGGCTTAGCATTGAGCAGTTAGCCTAGTTAGGCAATGGCAATAGTTAGGCATGTGTAGGCAATGGCAGGCCTGATTTTACAAGTAATGAATGAAGAGGTGCCGATGTAAGTCTATATATATGAAATACAACTGGATAAATGGTAGGCCTTGAAGACTTACTAAATAAACGCTGTAAAAACCAATGCAACTAGGCTAACTGTTCAATGCTAAGCCTGCAGTTGCTGAGGGTTGAGTATGTATAGCTGAAAATTGCATTGAAAACGCTGTCAGCTCGGTGGCCGAGTGGTTGGAGAGGTAAAACTCTCAATCACAAGGTCCTGGGTTCAAAACCTGAGTCTACCTGTTGAGCGGTCAAACCGCGAAACTAGTCGTAGAATTGGTTTTTACAGCGTTTTTTTAGTAAGTCTTCAAGGCCTACCATTTATCCAGTTGTATTTCATATAGACTTACATCGGCACCTCTTCATTCATTACTTAGAGAATTGCAATTACCTTTTGCTGTTACGTCACAAACATGTTATTGTTACGTCATCTTTGACTGCCCCCCCCTCTCCCAATCAATCCCTAACAGCAGAAACGCAACTTTTTTGCATTGAAACTCCGCTGAGAGATAAGCATGCTACAACTTCATTGTTGTCGCAGAATTTTAGGTCGCATCCGTCATATTGTTTTTCAAAATAACTTTTTAGATGTTGGACATAGGACTTTCAAATCTATTGAGCACTTATGGGAAATCGGCTATTTTGCGTCGATTAACGCAAATTGTACACGTCTATCGTTTGTAGTTCATAAAATGTCGAAAAAAAAAGCGAAAAATGACGTAAACAATCACGCGGTGCAACCTCAAAATGACGTTATAATCAAAAAATAATGCCAGATTCGGAATCAGCGATCAAAACCCCACCAGAAAAAAGGTACTCGTTTTTTAAATCGAAAGTGGTGAAAAAATGAAACACCCTAGTCCACATTTAAATACTTTGCAACCTACCTTGAGCAAGGTAACAATCGTTGATAGTTAAACCCATTTCTTTCGCTTCATCATCAACAATCTTCATAAAAGTATCACCGACTATCTTGCGCTTCTCTTCCGGTTCAATGGTTTGGCAAAGCACGCGCGATGTAATCTGAAAATAGAAAATTACATTAACAAGCCAGCCTTTACCTTGCACAAAAACATCGCAAGGATTATTTACCACTGTCCACTAGTCCAACTTTAGTGGGCCAAAAGCCAACTTATGTGGTCTCCAACCAAAAAAAGTCTATCTCGAAAGTCTCAGACAGCTTCAAGAACATGGATGCTTTTGTAACATAAAAATTGGACATGTGGACGATGTAAATGTGCACTGGCTCTCCAGCAATCTTGTGAGGTTCAAAAAAAATCTTCATTTTACCCACAGTATTATGCCAAAGCGCGTAATGAGTTGAGGGGCACGTTTTTGTGGGCTTAGCGCCAGGGCGCATAACTCCGGGGAAAAGTTACAGTAGTGGGAAGCAGTTGGCGATAATGTATCTAATTTGACCGGCCCGGGAATAGAACACACGATCTACCGCAACGCTAGCGATGCCTTTCACCATTATGTCAACTGGTCGGTATCTTATGCGGTCTTCAACCAAAAAAATGTGTATCTCAAGAGTCTCAGACAGTTTTAAGAACATGGATGCATCTATTTCTCGGAAGGAGAATGATAGACATCACGACCACTGATTCGAAAACTATAAAACAACAGAAGACAACGACGTATCGTCGCAGCTCCGCAAAAATCTAAAATCCACATAACTATGTTTTTTCATTTTCATAACGATGAAGCTTATCGAACCATATCTCATCACGGAGGTGATAACATGTACCTACCCGAGTCTTCCGAAAAATGATAGTACCCAACTCTACTTAGATCTATCATAAATCAAGTCCAGTGTATTTTACCACAACGCTAAAGCAAAGACCGCAGGTCGGAAACGGAAAAGACTTTACGGTCATCTGAGTCAGTCGCATCATATGGACAAAACCCTAACGATTACAACCAATTGAACAGCCAAAAACGGTCTCTTTGAACAGCAGGGCGATTCGAAAAACCAACTTTTGACTTTCTATGGGGCACTCTCTCATATGGTTCCCCGTCATGAAAAAATACTTCACTTATACACAAGTTTATGAAATATGAACAAAAATTAGAGGTTGCTACCGATCAATACTGCTGAGCGGAAAAATGGTAAATGATCAAATTGTTTGTAAATTCTCCATGTAATCTTGAACTTAGTGACATCAAAGTAAGCTTAATTGTTCAGAGTAACGATTATGAAGTAAGCCGCGATTTGCATAGTATCGCAGGTTACTCTATGACATCATCAACACCAAAGATTACTCGAAATCTTACATGATCCTCGTCATGTATGCATTAGATTATTCAGTATCCAATTTCAAGTATTGCCATAATTATTATTAGCGTGTGGGACTCTTATTTGATCTTCACTGCATCCATGGTAACTTGCAGAATAAGGGGTTTTAAATTTCAAGTCCTTGATTGTTTTTAAAGAAACGAAGTTTATTTTAACATTTAACCATATGCACTGCAGTAATTTAATCCAAAATGAAAATTTAAACTAATGGCATGTGCAAAGTTTAAGCCTAACTTTAAGCCTGTGACAAGAAAACAAGAAGAATTTTTACCTTTTTGAATTGTAATTATGCCTAATGCGTCAGCATGTGCAATGTCGAATAAACCTTCTAACCCATCTTTCCACTTTTTGTCTTTCAACTGTAATTCTTCAGAATTTTTTGCTTTGTTTCACTTCAATTTAGCCCATTGTTAGAACATTTTTTAAATTTCTTTCATAACATGCTTCTTAGGCATGTAGGAATGCTAATTTTAGCCCATACTTTCATGACATCTTTAGTGGCACAATGCGATGCATCATGGACCGCTTTTCTTTCTGCCTCTTCATAGAGAAGTTAGAACTTCTTTCTTTGAGGGAAGCTTCGTGGTAGGCTATTTCGAGTGGATGCAATACGTCCAACCAGCCAAATATCAGTATCACAGGCTTAAGTTTAGGCTTAGACTTTGCACAAGCCACTAGTTTAAATTTTCATTTTTGATCAAATTACTACAGTACATATGATTAAATGCTAAAATTAACTACGTTTCTTTAAAAACAATTCAGGACTCGAAACGCAAAACCCCTTATTCTGCAAGATACCATGAATGCAGTGAAGATCAAATATGAGTCCCACACGCTAATTAAATAGTGGCAATACTTGAAATTGGATACTGAACAATCTAATGCATGCGTGACGTGGATCATGTAAGATTTCGAATAATCTTTGATATTCATGATGTGATAAAGTAACCTGCGATACTATGCAAATCACGGCTTACTTCACAATCGTTACTTTGTGCTACATAATTATGCTTACTTTGATGTCACAGAGCTAAGGATTGCATGGAGAATTTACGCACGATTGGCTCAACTACATTGGTAGGTAGCAACCTCTAATCCTTATTCAAATTTCATAAAATTGTAAGTGAAGTATTTTTTCATGACGTAGAACCACACGAGAGGGTGCCCCATAAAAAATCGAAAGTTGATTTTTTGAATCGCCCTGCTATTGAACAGTAAAAAACAAAAAAGCCTAAATGAGGTTATACCAGATACAAAAGATGCTTTAACTGCATTAATAACTCCTTTTAACACTTAAGGCTAATAAGAGGATTCAATATACGTTTGAATATCAATCAGGAAAAAATTAAAATACCTTTCTTTCTTTGGTTTTATGGTGCTTCTCATACAGAGTAGTTGTGCTGTTGTAAAAACGCAAGCCAGCATTGATGTGTTTTACACTGATTCCAAGACTTTGAAGTTGTTTCACCACTTCTTCGGATTCATTTTTTCTCATCAGTCCATTGTCAATATGCAAAGCTACAACCTGAACAGAAAACAGTACAAACGCTATACATTACAGTACGCAAATTAGGGCAAAGGTGAGACAAGGCTCATGCAGCAGAATAAAAGTGCAGATACATGGGCAGAAAACAGTTCGTTTGCCTGTGCAACACTAACGCTAAAAAACAATAATGCATAAAGTCAAGATCACATTTCAATGTTCAGATAAAGAAGCATCGACACGCAGGGAAGTTTTTTAATCCAACATGCTTCCTAACCTAAGCAAACACCAACAAAAGCAAAGAGCAAACACCAACCCAATCAAAATATGGCCTATAAGAACGCATGACCTACTTTGAATAGAAGCTAGGCCATGTAGCTTTACAGCAGGGGTGGGGAACCGGCAAAGCATAGCGGGGCGCATTGATTGCATGATAATTTCAGCGGGCCACATTCACTCTCAATTTGAAAGTTTTGACTTAAAAATACACAATATTACGTCGCAAATTTGTTAAACGTTCATGCTGAGTTGTTTTTTACCGCAAAAATCAGAAACTCTTGCGCGTTTTTATGCCACGAAAACAGCATGTAGTTGAATGTAAAACAGTTTTTGAAAAATCTTAACATTTTCTATTCCACCAGTTTGTTGTACACTTAACAAAGTTTTGACGTGGGCCACATTCAAAACTTAAACGGGCCGCAGGTTCCCCACCCTTGCTTTACAGAGTACACCCTAGCCTGCTTAGAGAACACTGTAGCATATTTAGAATGTGATGATTATTTAATTATGTCGGCCCAATCAACACCTATCACTCCAAAAGTAAGATACTCGAATGCTGACTTGTTTCACTGCCTACACTAAGATAACCCATGCCGAGTTGATAGCATCACTAACGAACACCAACTTCACCTGACTGGCGTCTAGAGCCTTGTAGCATAATCCAACCAACACTGTGGAATCCACTCCTCCACTTACTAGCACCAAAACTTTTGCATTGCCAGCAGTTTGTTTGATCAATTGAATACAAGACTGCTCCCGACCATCAATGGTGTAATTTCCTTTCATGCCTGACAAATTTTCAACAGAGTGGTTTAGGAGCATCACTTCGAACGTTTTTATACCACAATTTCGTTAAAGAGGAGCTTTCTATAAACTACAGTGCACCTAGTACAAATAACACCACTGGATTTAACATATTATATATATACTTACTTAAAACTCAAACGTTTTCGGCGACACATTACGCTCTCTTCAAGATTTACAATAAATGATATATATATAAACAATTACACTGCTAAACTGACTGCAAGAATTTAGACTAAAAGGCTAAATATTAACAAATGCTGAATTGACTTGGTCTTAGGCGCAGGAATCTCATTTGTCACCACTTCGTAATTTTTATAGTTTGCTAAGGTTACAACATTGTCTCATCATTATGGCAAAACATTAAGTATAAACAACTGCAGACAGAAAACATTGTCCCAATCCCTCCAGTTTATTCAATTCAGCCCCAAATTGAAAAAGTAGAGACGGCCAGAACAAGTCGTTGTGAAACTGGTGATAGGAAACATTTTTAGATTCAAATAGGGTTTACGGATTAAACCATTTTCAACCCTTACCATGTTTTAATACAGGGCATTTTCAGGTCATCAACTAGGCAATAAGAGAGCATTTTTAGTGTTCAGGTTAGGAATTGGACCCAGTTTAGGACTCTGATACATTTAAAGCTGGAATTATTTTTGAATATAAGTTGCACATTTTCCTCCTATCACCAGAAAGCGATCAAGCACTATAACGACCTCGCTTAGGAGTTGCCAGCCATCTGCCTACCACACTACGATGGGGGAATCTCGCTACGTCCCCTTCCCAACGACACAATCCAATTTACCAACTTATTCTCCACACTGTCCCCTTAAAGCTGAGGTTCAAGCAGGGAAGCTGCAATCTTACAGTCATTGGTTGTCCCTACTCCGAATCAAATTAAGAGTCCACAGCTACAGGGGCACACCCTCATACCACTCGACCACTTGAGCCGTCATTTTTGGGGATAGGTGTCTCAACGCCAGATCGGTCACATTGAATAGTTGTAAACTTGCTTTGTACTGTATTCCTTTTAATAGAATAAATCACCAACTTAAAAGTATTTATAGTACGATACTGCTATATAATGTACCTGCTATTTTGTAAAGAAAGGTTTTAAAAATCTGCTTTCCGTTTACAGTTAAATCTACTTCAGGATGAAATTGCACTCCAAATATTCGCTGGCTTTCATTGGCTATTGCAACCACACTATTGTCTACAAAAAATTAACCAATCAAAACAATTCTTTTTATTACTTACATGGTAGGCTGGAACATGCCATGAGTTTACAGTGGCCAGCACTGCAACTTAACACGCTTGGTAGCAAAGTACACAAGGTCAAAACTGCTGCATTGATAGTTGTAAAAGCAAGTTTTAATTAGGCCTAGCCACATCATAAATATTTCAATTTACGTAAGAAATACAAAGATGAAGAACAATCTAATGCTGAAATAGATGCAATTTTGAAAACGACGCAACAAATCAAGGCTCATCAAAATACTCAAAAAGAGCCTTGTAGCATATGAATTGTTACACTTGGCAGTCACAAACTTTAATAATTGTTGTATATGACAATGGTAACAAACCGAAATCGTAAATTATGTTATTTTTGGGCAGAGAATTACGTTTGAATCAATAGGATGACACCGCAATTGCACACAAAATTGATAAGGTAACCCTGAATTATTTTGCAGAAGAAAATTATTACGATTTTGTTATTTCATTAAAGATTAAAACATTACCTGATTTTCCTACTATTCTGAAATTAGAAGCCACATCTTTTGCTGAATCACCATGAGTCAGCAAAACAGTTTGCTTATTTGAATCCAGTTGCTTAAATAATGAGCATGATCGATCAAGCATAACCTCAAATTGTCCATCTCTGCGAACTTCTGAGGGTTCCACAGACCCTCCAAATACTTGGTTGATCAACTGTAAACCATAGCAAACTCCAAGCACTGGTATTCCCAAATTAAAAATGTCTTTATCTAACTTCGGGGCATTTTCATCATAAACAGACGAAGGACCTCCAGTTATAATCAAACAGCTGCATCCAGTCTTTTTAATAGCTACAGCACTTGTTTGCAAAGGAAGTATTTCTGAACAAACGTTGAGTTCTCGGACTCTACGATCAATCAGCTTTCCAAACTGAGAGCCAGCATCAAGAATTATCACGCGTTCAATAGTCATTTTAATGAGAATAAATAAACTAAATCTAGAATATCAACACAAACCACTTTAAAAAATATAAACATAATAAGCTTATTATCATAATGTTATGCTAATGATTCAAAATTAAAAAAACACAAATGCAAAAATGTACGGCATGTGGCAAACAGTAAATCACTTTAGGCATGCCCAAGAATTACCAAAAAAAGAAGCAAAACTTATATATCGATATATACTTCTTGTTTCTAAAAATTGCCAATACATTTCTAGAACCAAATAAAAAAAATTTATATATCACAATAAAAACAGAGAAATTTTGAGTTGTTATGGCATGCCTTCTGTTTTGCCAGTATCAAAACAAAAAAAATATAAATCTAATTTTGACTACCGTATTTACTTAAACAAAAGCCGTGGCAACTATTTTTTATTATTTAACATTTTTTGCGGTTTTAATACAAGGGCTTCTGTTCAATAGTGTCATCAATTTTTTTATTTAAAGTCAATCTACCATAAATGACAGAAAAACGGAGGCACTAAATCAGATGCAATTGCATTGTCTCTTTGGTCAAGTTTTTTGCTTTCTTTTCTTGTATCAGTAAAGAAACAGTTTCGGCCGTAGTGGCTTCTATTGTTTTCTTTTTAATCAATTCGTGCAATTTCTATTCAAGAAAATACAGTATATATATTTGTACTATAACGCTGAAGCATGTAACGAGCCGCAGGGCCCATCTTCGAAACATAACGCCAGGGCAACACAGCTCCAAAGAAATGTTCCAGTGGTGGCAAGCCGTTGGCGACACTATGACTGATTTGACTGACCTGGGAATCAAACCCCAGACCTCCTATGCCAATAGCAATGTGCAAACAACCGAGCAAACCGGCCGGTTATCAAAGGAATATCAATTCATGAACATTTCGCATCGCTCAGTTTGCTATAAGCTCGAAATAGCACACAACGGTTCAGAATTTCAAAAAAATGTTCAACTCACATGCAGATTGCCAACAAATTGACATAATATATATAATTGACAATCATAACTAATGGAAAGATTGTTTTAGCCACGATAAGAGGTGCGACAAATGCATTGCTCCAGACACTATATAAACCAAAAGTTAATCTTGAATTTGTAGCATAAGCAAGCACAAATATTATCTTTTAAATACACAAGATTCAATTATCAATGGGGTCAAGTGTCATTGAATTGTTACATTATACATAGGCTACACTGCGAAAGTCTCAACATAATTATTATAACCACTGCTGAACAAGCTGTTACAAAATCAGCAAATTAACTGCAGCAAATAAAACAGTAATGCAAATCTGAATTCAAGTAGGAAATGTAATGGGGGTGTACGAAATAATTGATAAATGGTTTAATGACAGGAAGAAAACTAAGGATTCAAATCGAATATTTTTGTTGGTTGACAGCATGATGTAATCAGTCACAGCATTGTTTTTACAACTCCAATCGCAAGCCTGATGGTTTAACACCCACCCAAGTCTTACTGTTGCATCCCTGGATGAGATGCTTCTACAGACGTTAATTTCAGAATGAATACGCAGGCTATTCCAGAATAATTCTAAAGTGTTTTTTTTTTTCGAATCCTTAATCTATACATGGCTGTTAGTACTTTTTTGATATCAGTTATGCACGCAGCCGCTCGACAACTGTAAAACAAATAAAATCTACCATTTGTTTCATTTTTAATGAATTTACTACAGCCAGCACAAGGATTACAGCACTACAAGTTCGAAGCATATAAACACGCAGTGGCATAGCCATGGAGCTAACAGCAGACATGCCCCTCTTTAACTTTAGAAACACAAGAAAAAAGATGGCTCCAGTACATATACAGGTGGTACATATTACATTCGTGGCCTCCCACAAATTTTTTACAGCCTCCGACTGACACCGCATGATTACACACACGTGAGGCCGAGCATGCACTTGCGCTTTTGCGCAACATCTGAAAAGATTTATCACGTGCAATTTTTCTTCATGATTAAGCTGAATCCTAAAAACGGAACCGGTTGAAAATAGGAACGAGTTCTGTAGAATTCAATATGCTGAAAAGGACATCCCTAGATCAAATCATTATACTCGTGGTAGTACGCTGAAGCGTGTAACGAGTGGCAGGGCCCATCTCCGTCACTTAGCGCCTGGGCAAAACAGCTCCAAAGAAATGTCGCAGCAGTGCCGAGCCGTTGGCGACACTGTGCTGATTTGGCCGACCCAGGATTTGAACCCCATGGCCCAGACCTCCCACACCAATAGCGTGTGCGCTAAGCAACTGAGCTAATGGCCAGTTTGACATCCCTAGATGCTTCTAAATAATTATCCCTGCTTGATGGAATCTAACAAGAAGCAAATTAAAGAAGTTAGAAACGAAACCTAACAGAGCTATGAAAAAAGGCAACTCCTAAACCAGTTTGAACTTGCCTATATACTGTATAAGCGTTTCTGCAGTTTATCTGTGACAGAAGGATAAAAGTGAAGAAAATTTGCACAAAGCAACATCAACAGATGACAAACTGCTTTATCGTTATATACTATTACAATACTCCAATAGGCTAAAAGAATTTAACACCTTCTTCACCAATTAATTCAGCTTTTCCTTTAGATTGCAAAATCTTTAAAGACCGAAGCAGAAGCCAATCTTCAAGTCCGTAAAATTCTTCATTTGCTGTGTTAACACCTTGTGTAATTTCGTGCAACGTGCAAACACTATTCAATTGGCCAGTTTTGGAGGCCCAAGCATAAATCAAATCTGCCCATTGCTGTGGAGTCTTCCAAAATACCAGACAAGATGTTTTTGTTTTATCTTCCCACTCTATATTTCCTTTTGCTTTTAAGGCTTCTAGAATTTCAATAACTGCATCTTTGGGTAATTTTCTGTTGATTGCTTTGTTATAAAATAATGGTGAGGTGGTGGTGTCAGAAATGCGCAGCCGAAAGATTTTAAAATGACGATGATAAGACAGAATTAAAGTACACCAAGTGTCCACTTGTTTAGACTTTGTATCAGCATTGCACTGCAACGTGAAAAAAGGAGGAAAATCATACTGCCACGGCCAATCAAAAGTATCATTCATTTTAAATTTAAATAGTATAATATTTAAATCTGAAATGATAAAAAAATGATCTACAACATTTGCCTAGTTCTGTAGTCCCACAAAAATTTGGTAATAACTGGAATCCACACTTTTAAGCATTTACCACAGCATACAACATTTGAATTGGCACAAAAATTAAGCACTATCACAATTATTGAACCCATAAACATCGGAGTCGGGACTCTTAGTTTTTAAGCCACCTTATATTACAATGGATGGTTCACTTTAAAGCGGCAAGCAACAATTTCCCAATTAGTCATTGGTTAACCCAGGCACGCATTGGGTTAAGGCAAGAGCACGTCTGCATTATGCATGACGTTTTGAGAAATTCCCATAGCTTTATAGCAAACCATCTATTGTACTATAAAAAACCCTTAAACATTTCGAAATACACTGTTGGTAAAATTCGGGTAATTACTGAATATGCTACTGAGGTAAACACATCATACTACGCTACAACAGCATTAAGTAAATCAATTGACACAGTAACAATTCACTAGGCAGTGAGCACAAAAAACTTACAGTGTGATAATAATCATGAATAGAAGCACAAAAAACACTCTGCTATCAAAGACAATCAGGATCAAACTTTAATGGATTATTGCTACAAAAGTTGTCTAGTCGATTTTGAAGTTAATAAGCGAAGATGCAAAAACCACATCTTCTGGAAGAGAATTCCAATTATTGATAACTCCGACAGCAAAAACTTTTCTCGGGGCACTGTTTTATGGGAGGTTTTACGCAATATAAATTTATGACCTCTTGTATCATACCAATATTCAACACTGTTATTTAAATACATTAAGTTGAACCAGTTTACATCATAAAGACCATGCAAATATTTATACACTTGAATGCAGTCACCTCTTCATCTACGATACATTAGGGTGGGTAACTGAAGTGCTTTTAAACGATCAGGATTCGACATATTTCTCAGACCAGGTAACATTTTCGTGGCTCTTCTTTGAACTGCTTCCATTTTTAATATATTGTTTTTGGTATATGTGCACCAAGCAGCGTCATTGTAGCATACTCCCCTAACCAATGATTTGAATAAAATTACAAAGCTTTTTTTGTCTAAGGAGATAATTGATCATCTAATTCAGTGGTTGGCAAACACTGGGCCATGGCCCGGTGCCGGTCTGCAAGGGGTGCGGTACCAGGCCGCGTACTTTTCCAGATTAAATGCTTTAAAACATTCTAGTCATTTTAGAGTTTAAGACCAATTGTTTTTTTGGACGTTTTGTTAGATTTGTTGATTGCTTGATTTTTACACTTTGGGTGCATGGGAGACTTAATTTGGTGCCTGAAGGTGTTTTCTAATGTCAGATTTGAATGGTGTTTATTCAAATGTTATTGTTTAATATGACATAACAAAACAAAAGGGCAATAAATCTAACAACGTGCGTGATGTAACTAGCAGTAATTGTTGTCACTTTGTTGTACTAGCTGTGTTAGGTTGATCAGGGAAATACAGCAAGTAAGAAAATAATGTCAGAAATATTACAGCAAATTGAAGTCAGAATTGAAATAAATTATTCCTGCTGAAACTTATAACCTAAAATATTTCAGTTTTAACGTTTTAACATAGATCTTTTTAGTCTGTTAATAACGAATGAAAAACAAACATCTTTGCTGAGATTTTTTGGAAGTGGGTCAGCACCATCTCAAGAGTCTGATGTCGATGATGAGGAATCTACAACACCAAAAAACGTTGAGAGACATGTTGCGGGTATCGATGAGTCCCATCATTCCAAGATGGGAGAGTCTGGTTGTTGCAGAACAAGCTCATAATGCTTATTGAATTATATTGTAATTCGAGCTGAAATAAAATTTAGGAAGCAGCTATTTTACCGAAAATTCCGGTTACCGAAGTTCGAAAATCGTGGTTTGCGGAACCGGAAACATCCCCTAACGGTTTCCCTACTGTGAGAGTCACACTACAGGAACCGAAAACGATTACGCAACTACGATTTTTCAAACCTTGGTAACCGAAATTTTCAGTAAAATAGACACTTCGTAAAATTCATTTGCTGAATATTTATCTTTATTTTTAATGCCGGTTCGTGAAACATTTTCCGACTTAAACCGGTCCACCAAGCAAAAAAGTTTGCCGACCCCTGGTCTAATTAGTCCAACCAGTTTGTTTGCAGCAGACACTCTTGAATCAACATGCTCAGAAAAAGCTATATAATTTATTGTCAATGATAACACCTACTGGTAGGTCTTTAACAGATTGCACTTCTTTAAACTCCAACTTGTTCCCATTTTTGTTGGTCACTGTTCAAGAAAAATTTGGAGAGTTTTTGCCAATTCTTAATACACTGCTTTTCTGAGGATGAAAAGCTAATTTCCATTGTTGTGACCAACTATTTACAGAGTTTAAATCTTTCTGCAAATCTTGACAATCAGATACGTCTTCTACTCTACGATAAACTTTAGTATCATCAGCGAACAACTTTATGTGGCAGGTCATTAAAGTAGCAGAGAAACAGTGTTGGACCCAACATACTCCCCTGCTCCCTTGAGGTACACCACTTCCATCTGAAGCCCAGTTAATGTAACCAGTAGGCAATCTGTCAAATTCCACTGTGGCAAAGTACCGTACCAGTAGGCCTACATACAATCCAATAACATAGTGTTCACTCTGGGATTAGTGGTACCGTTATGGATTCAGGAAAATCTTTTTCTACACCTGTGCAATATGCATGTTTTTGATGGTAAATCTGTCTGATTCGGCGAAAGGGTGACCTCACTGACCGGAGCTTATTTAACATTAGCAAGCTGTCCCACTAACCGAACCTAATGCTAACTAAACCCAACCCTAACCGAACCTGGGGGCTGCTACTCACGTCACCCGAATATTTTTGTTAAGTCTCTTTAAATTTGTGAAAAGGAAGTTTCTTAACTTTAGGCAGAATTTACTGGGCCTATTTACATTAGCGGGTTTGATTAGATATGGGTTACACGCTTCAGTTTTAGTTTAAGAGATTTTTCAATTTAACTGGCTGTTCTTTAAACGCATTTTTTAGCGGGTTGAACCTACCTGTTTGCGAGTGAGCAACCCGCAAAGCTTACTGAAGCAGAACGATGTAAGTTTTCGTCTGACCAAAGAGGTCTGACCGACCATATACTTTTCATTACATATACTGGAAATTTGGAATTTTGCGTTTTTTCTTTCAAGCTTCAGTTGTTCTGGGTCGAAAGCGATGTCCGGCCGATCTTGCACGATGAAAGCTACGTTGCTATAGCCTTCTGTGAGCGATTGCAAATGGGCAGCAGAAATGGTACATCAATTAATATCGTAATATCAAAATTATGAAACTCTATTCAAAAATTTTGCGTTTATAAAACCCCACACGCTTTATAAAAAAGTAAAAGTAATAGCCCAAATAACACGCCGGTTTTAAACGATATTAAGTGCGTATGCGGCGCGCGAATTGTGAGTTGCCCGTCGCTTCTTCGTAATTTTCTTGAAACTGCAGCGTTTTCTTTCTTTTTTTTCATTGGTGTTGATTTTAACAGTATTTTTTATTTCTACGATAGGACTATGATATTGTATTTTGAACAGCACAATTCGGAAATTCAAGAATAGTCTATATCGCCAGTCTCTGCTGTTTTGTTTTTATCAAAAGTTCGTTGCGCAATAAGCAAGTGTTTTCATTATAAACCAAATTTTGCACGAAAATAAAAACATAATGCGTCTATTCATTCGCATAATTATGGTGTAGCCCTACAAAGCTTTCAGCGCCAACTGCAAAGTTTAATCACTGTAAGGAAAAGTTTTTATCGATATGCCTTAGTTGGGGTTGTCTTTCTGTCGGTATTATTGAAACATTAGTCATTCAGTGATGCGGCCATCACACCTTCATTTGCTAGCCAACAACAAATGGCTTGTCACATAAGAACTATAACTGAGCTTTATTAGTTTTGGTTCAACTTATTTTAATTTGTAGGCCTAGTTATTGTAAACCTGCGATATTGCTATTTCTGAAGTAGTCATAATCATTGAAATACGATTAATTATCTCCGCTTATAATACAGTAGATAAATATTTATAGGCTCTCGTTGTTGGCACAGCAGGTGAGGTATTGCGGACTGGAGCAAATGCAGGGCCGGATTCAGGCATAGGCTAAGCAAGCTGAAACCTAGGGCTTTGGAGACAATGGGAGGCCTCAGAGAAAACGAAAGGCCTTATTATGAACAACGAAGAACTTTTTTTTGATCTTCACCAATATTTTCCGTGAAAACACCACATCTGCGGACATTGAGACCGTTTTTGGTTTTCACCGATTTCTAGTGAAAAAAATGGAAAAAGCCTAGGGTCTCTCATTGTCTAAATACTGTCCTGAGCATATAATTTACGCTACAGCAATGATCAGAAAACTATTGGTTCAATAATTATTTAATCTCCCCAAGCTTTGTTGTTGCATTTTTAGATATGATTTTCGCAAAGGCTTGACAGAGCTACCTAAGCAAGAAATGAACTTTATTAAAAAGCTTGAATATGGCAGAAATTTCTCGCAAGTCTGAGATCGTTCTAAACACACAGCGACAATGATATTGTTCCAGCTCGGTTAAAAAATTTATTTGGTAATAATCTTCATCAAGATTCGCACTCTCATTTCAACCTTGTCGCTTGTGTGTTGTCGATGACGCGCACTCAGACTCGCAGCTGCAACTTCCTTGCAGTTAAGCAACCTGCTGCAATTCCACGTTTTTGTTTTTGCAACCCATCTCCATTTTTATGCACTGTTAACTGCTACAACTGACATCTTGGTTCAGACACTTTGTGTATATGGAGCTGGCAAGACGTTTCAATTTCTTTAAGTTCAAGCTATCGTTGTTTTGGAGTCGCGATTGCGGTAAGCCGAGTCAAGCTTGATTAATTTTTGCTGGAGTCGCTGGTGACATTTCCGTTGGATTTTATTTATTAAAGATATATTTTATCAAGTTCGTTGGATCTCTTGCTTATAGTCGCCAGTAACAAGTGCAGTGAAGGATCGCCGAAAGGCTGTGCAAAACTCATTCCGTAACGGATATATACCACTAATTTTTTGTCTCTGCCATAAAAAATAATAATAAAATGATCACCGTCCTCTTAGCTACAAAATTTATCTATACTTTAAATTCGTGATAGCAGGGCCGGGGCCAATCGACATGCTTGCCCCATAATTAACAAGCTTACTCTTTTGAAGACAGCGGCTTTTGTGCTTAATTTCAAACTTTAGGCCCCCTAAGTCGACTGCTCTGGCGCCAGATCTGCGTGATGGCATTCGCAATCGCAGTGCTAAGCTGTAAGCATATTGTTAAATTGCTAAGCATATCGTATCAATAAATTAGTCTAGTCTACGCAATATGTTGAAAATCTATAAGTTAGGTTTTTTATCTATTTATTTATTTATTTGCATACTTATCCTATCACGAGAAAGCGTCATGGCGCTATACCGTTCAAAATTTTCATGTCCTAATCTAGTCCTAATCAATTTTTCTTTCGGCATATTTAAGATGGAACAAAGTCGTCCTTATTTCAGCAGTTTTTTCAAAACTGCGATAGAGTTTTATGAAATGCTTGATTTAAAAATTGTACCATCGTATTGGCAGGAGGCCTAACCAAAGACTATGTAGTCTTTGGCCTAACTTAATACCCAGTTCGCTCATTATTTCTAAACGTTTAAGCTTTTTATTGAAGAAATAAACTTCTTTATGAAGAAAAACTGTACCGTACGTAAATTAAACAGTTTGCCAAGGCTTATACTTTACGGAATTTTGTGATAAATGAACAGGTTTGTAAAAGCTCTTCGGATATGTGTCACCAAATATGCTAAAAAGTCAACTGTGACATTTTAGATTGCATAATTCATACAGTTCATCACAACATGAAATATTTCAAGCAAATTTTTCAAAAAATTCCATACATGCCTAAATTCGCAGAAGAAATCGAAACCTTTTGTATTAACATTGCAGCGAAAGTTTTCTTAAAAACTCCTACCAAAGGTATATACAATAAATAAGCTATAGCATAATTTTAATTCCAAACTAACGTTTCAGCAAAACTCTTAGAATTTTTAAACATAAATGTAACGTTGCCTTTTCTTAAAATTTTTTTGTTTTTGAATGAAACAAAAATTAAGGTTAGCCTATATTTTTTGATCAACTAAACAACATCGATCTGCTTACAGCTCTGCCACTCCTTTTCCACACACCAGTCATCACAAATACTAAATAACTAACCTACTAACATTATCAGTTAAATTTTAATTGTTGTTTTTGCACATTATGCAGTATAACTTGTTGTTTTATAGAGCTTATTCAGCACTAGCGAATTAAGTATACAGAACAGATCGAGCGTGTGAGAAAAAAAGCTCTGCCTGGGAGCAAAGTTTTTTTCTTCTATTACAGCCTACGCGCCTTTTTCTTACGTGCTGAGTTTCTAGTCTATGTAATAGAAAGTCAATGGTCTAACATAAACTGATTGGATTTAGCGGGTTAATCCACTTAAATTGTGCAATGTGCATATAAATCGGCTTATTGTTTCTTATTTTAGCACCAACATATTTTATTGATCGTTGATTGCAAGAGGTTCGAAAATGCGGTAAAAAAATATTATCATTAGAGGAATGGCGTGTCGTACGTAATGAAATTTGGAAACATAAGTAAAGTATTGGTTAAAGTTGATAAGAAGATTATTGGAAGTAAATTGATGCATTAGTTTGGCAATTTCAACTCTGAATAAATCGTCAAAGTTTAAAATCTTAAATTTGTGATACTGAGGTGGTATACTGTTTCTGATTGGAGTTTTGGAAATGGTAGTGTCTATTTTGCCGTCAACGGCAAAATAGCGGGAAAAATGGCGTTAACGGCAAAATTGCTTTCAGGTCTATTTTGCCGTAAGTGACGTTGTGGGTTTTTAAGCGCCGTTTTGTGCTGGATTGCCACGACTTCTCGATAGTTCAGTGGATAGAGCGCTGCGTGTGTAGAGAAGCACTACACTAGTATTCGGTTCGTTTCGCTTCGGTGGCTTCGGTTAGAATCGCTTCGGTTCGATCCGGATTCGTGTGACCTGGGGTTAACAATCGGGTTTGTGAAGACAGTAGCATAACCAGTGTTGCCAACTTAGCTACTTACTATCTAGATCTAGATACTTTTTTAGTCCCCTTATAGGTACCAATTTTTTGGTCTAGATCCTAGCTACTGATCTAGATACTTCTATAACTACCCAGTTTGTTTATTGTTTTATCTTTTCGCGGAAGAATTCCGAACTTCTGTTACAAACTATTAAGTGTTTTAGGCTTCGCCAGTGGCGCGGGAACGTTTTTTGGACAGGGGGGGCTCAAAATAGTAAGATCGTGTCAACGTCTGGGGGGCGAAGCCCCCCAGACCCCCCTTTTTTCGAACGCACGTTTTTATGAGCAGGACACTCAGCAGACCTATTTTGATAGACATCAATTGCATGCCCGCTCAAGTGACCGGAACTTTTTCAGGATAATTTTTTATCGTGGAAAACAAGATTGCTTACTACCATTAGGCTTTTCTAACCATGCTCGAATCACTACTCATGTATTTGTAAAATGCAAATACCTCAATGACAAAACCAAAAAGTAGGCAAACAAAATTTGTCCGATCTAACTTTTGCTTTGCTGATCAGAGTTACATGCAACAAACAATGCCCCATTGAGGTTTAAAAATAACAAAAAACACACAATCAAAATAAAGCACTGAACCATTTTTTAACATAATGAGATGTGTAGATATAGGTATTTAGGTAGGCGTACTAGCTCAATTTTAGTAACAATCATCGGCAGTGCTCGAGTTGTGAAAACACTTATGGGGGGTGGTAGGCTACAACTTTTCACGCAGACCTAAAAAGGAATGGTCATTATAGTTGTAAGAATTGGTTTACGCTAAAATGTTTTATGGGGGGATGGTGTTGTTTTCAGGGGGGATGGCATCCCCCTCAAATCGAGTAGCCTACTGATCATCGGTGCCAGTTTAGTAGTGATTTAGCCGCTTCATTGGGTTGGTAGAAAAAATTCAAAACCATTAAAAAACTCAACCAGAAGAGAACTTGCACCAGCTCATATAAGCTTGATTAGGGGTGCCCAACCAGTCGATCGCGATGTACCGGTCGATCTTTGGATGCTTGGCTGTCGATCCCGGGTTAATTTGGCATGTGCACAAATCAGGTTGGCCACCAACATTTCCAGTTCATGTAACGCGTCCGGGCCATGAAGACCTTTTTTTTAGCTCTTCACAAAAATTTTGGTGGAATTCGGAACATCTGAAGGATTGAGGACCGTTTTTTTGCACTTCACCGTATTTTCGTTTACGATTTACGTAATTCCCATGATCAGTAGCGACTTTCATTCGAGCATTTAGAGTAGTTTGGCGTAAAGTGTTTGGCAGCTACAAGAATTGGCAGCCATTATACTTTTACTGGTCCATCGTCCATGACTGCTGCAAAGGTTTGCAAACGCTGATATAAAACACGGTTAAAAATAAAATTCAAAAATTGAAAATTTTACCAAATTTTACGTTGACCTAGTGAATAATAACTAACTGATTTTTAAAAGAATAGTGATTCTTCGTTGGTTAAAAGCACTTTAAAAAATATTTGCTTCATTACGTATGTACGTTGCGAGCATTAATACCGTCGCACTCAGTGCATAATTTTTTCAATTGTCAGGGGGGGCTCAAATGGTTCAGGGGGGGCTAAAAAAAGTTCAGGGGGGGCTTGAGCCCCCCCCACCCTACTTCCCGCGCCTATGGGCTTCGCCTCTACACAATACACAATCGTCTTGTAGACTTTTGGAATATTGTGGTGTGGTGTTTTGTTGAAAAACTTTGATTGAGCACATGAGCAGTTAATTTTTTAGATTGTTTTCAGTAAAGTTGCAGTGGAGTGATTGATTGATTGATTTCTTCATTTTTATCCTCCTATCACGAGAAAGCGGCGGAGGCGCTATGCTCAGGACGAATCCAGACTCGCTTAGGAGTTGCCTTTGTTTTCGAGTTTTCCGGTTGAATTTTGCTTCTGACTTCTTTAATTTGCTGCTTGCCTGATTCCACCAAGCAGAGATAATCATCGAGACGCATCTTATTCACGGACGCAACAGCGAGACTAGGTTGGAGGTTGAACCGTTAACCTTACGATCATGGTCGTCGTAAAAACGACGCTCCAAACCACTGCACCAAAGTCCGTATAACTCACGTATAAGTTGAGCGAATCATTCGTTACATTGTTAAGCGACAATGCAGCAAAAATGTGTCCAAAAAGACAATCGCCTGCCTATCTTTCGTAATGTAAAAACGCTTGAAAGTGTTACAAAAAAGGTCATAACTTCGGTTATGCTTGTTGAATTTTAAAAATTTTAACTGCATCATGAAGCTCTTGACTTACGCTATCGTTTAAAACAAATTTCAAGAAAATTGGTTGTGTTTTAAGCACTCTACTTTGTAAATAATTTAAACAGAGATAAAAATTTTTGTAGCGGTTTTTTGACTAGTAGCATTTCTTGTCATTTTAAAACATAAATATAGGGCAGATTTGCAAAGAGTTAATCTGATTTAAATTAAATAGGTTCAATCACAAAAATTTAAACTTCACTATGAAATTAGCGTAGCTATTGGTCGTGGTTTTTCAAACCCTTAAAACTTTTTCGCTAGAAAATGATTGCATAAATTGTTTTAAACCTCATGTAAAATAAGGCTTCACTGCATAGAATTAAATTGTTACAACCGTGTTAGGTTGGTAGCGTGGTTGTTAACTTCTGTCGTGCTTCACCCTCGGGCTTTGGACCATTTGTTAAACGAAAAATTCAAAAAGCAAAATTTAAGCGGGAAAAATATACCGGTATCTATTTTACTTTTCGATTTTATTGTTTCATATCCATTAACATAGGTATACGTCGTTTCACGGCCGCAGCTTCTTGAATTTCAAACCTCGGGCTTTTAAAATCAAATATTGTGGGCCAGAATAAAATTAACTAGAGGCTCGTTTTACACATGGTTCAAGGGTGAATCATGACAGAAGTTAACAACCCCACTCCAATCTGGTGAATCTACCATGGTTGCAAAACCTAGTTCTACGCACGAATAGTGAAACCTACTTTTACATGAGGTTTAAAACAATGTATGCAATCATTTTCTTGCAACAAATCTTTGAAGGCTTGGAAAACTACGATCAATAGCTAGGCGACTTTCATATTGAAGTTCAAATTTTTGTAATTGAACCTAGTTAACTTAAATCAAACAATAACTTTTACTTTTTGCAAATCTGTGCTCTATTTATGCATTTAAAACAGCAAGAAATGCTGCTAGCGTAAAAATTGCTTCAAAAATTACTAAGTATGTCCAAATTATTAACCATTTAGAGTGCTTAAAACACCATCAATTTTCTTGAAATTTGTTTTAAACGATAGCTAAAATCAGGAGCTTTACGATGCAGTTGAAATTTTTAAAATCGAACGAACGAAACTAAAGTTATGACCTTTTTTCTAACACTTTCAAACGTTTTTACATTATAAACGATAGGCAGGCGATTGTCTTTTTGGACACATTTTTTGCCCCATTGTCTCTGCTCCATTCCTGTCCGCGCAACTTATACGAAGTTATACGGACTTTGCACTGCACCACGCAGCCGACAAATCCTTTTCAATACTGTACGAGTAAGCCTACAGTATTGAAAAGGATATTGTGCTTTGCGCAAGATTCACAGATACTTATGCTAATATGTTTAGCCTACACTGTTAGTGCGTAAATTTACCAGGAAGTTCATAAAACTGCTGAATTCAAAGTTCAATCCATTTACAATCATTATAGAGCCAATTGCTGAAAGCTGATGATATGACTTGACTAGCAGATCCGTGATATTTTTTTGTTGTGTTTATTTTCATTCATTTTTTGCGTGAATGTGAGGCTATGATGTGCTTAAAGGTGTTTCGATGTCACTGCGACTAAAATGTGTTTTCATTAGGCAGAATATTTCTCGAAAAACTGAATTGTGTGCTTTCATTAAATGCTGTATATAAGTCAGGGAGTCGAACCGAACCCGAACCTAAACCGCGAACCGGTAAAAACCGCTTTTTTTCGGTGAACCCGAACCGAACCTGAACCGTTTAAATTTGAGATCATTGAACCTGAACCGAACCCGAACCTTCAATATTTCAAATCTGTGAACCTGAACTGAACCCGAACCTTTAATAGTTCAAATCTGTGAACCTGAAGCGAACCTTTAAAATTTTATGTAAGTGAACCCGAACCGAACTCGAACCTATAATATTTTGTGTACATAAACCTGAACAGAAATAGTTTAGTAACAATGTTTGAACCTGAACTGATTTAAAAACAATATTAATAAAAATCTTTAGACGTGGGCTGCAATGCGTAACATTCTTTCTGGTTACTTGGAGTATTTTCTCGTTCTTCCGGTAACTTTACAATAACCTCAACTAAAATCTAGTCAGATTTTTTATTTGTTGACGTTTCATTGGTACTGACAACCAACATCATCAGAACGATAAAGCACGGACCTATTCCAACCTTTGCAACATTCTTTCTGCTTTTCAAACTTTAATGCATTTTTACATTTTTATTTAACCTTAATTGATTCGGGCATGCAATTTATATTTCGTTATTTTAATGAAATCAGACCCTAATTTAGTTTTTGACCAAATTAAAAATTTTAAAGTGAACCCGAACCTGAACCACGAACTGGTAAAAACCGCTTTTTTTCGGTGAACCCGAACCGAACCTGAACCTTTAAAATTTGGATTTAGTAAACCTGATCCGAACCTGAATCGTAAAAATTTGGTTTCGATGAACCCGAACCGAACCCGAACCTTTAAATTTTGGTGCAACTGAACCCGAACCGAACCTGAACCCAAATTGTTGAAAGGTCTTGAACCTAAACCGCAACTGAATTGTTAAAAATAAAATTTCTTGAACCTGAACCGGAGCGATATTTTAAACGGTTCGACTCCCTGATATAAGTCACTTTATGTCAGACTCTGTAATATCGCTTGTTTTTTGTCGTATTAACGCACTTCTTGTAGGTAGATACTAACCTAAATACTTTTGTTGTTTAGATGTGGTTTAATCAAAAATCTAGCTACTTTCTAGATACTTTTGGTAAACGATCTAGATACTTGAGTAAATTGATATCTGGCAACACTGAGCATAACATAGAATAAGATGTGATCATAGTTCTCTGTAATGAGTTGTAGTTAGTTAAGTCAAGTTTATTTAGAAGTGGCAAGTACAAGAATAACGAAAAAAAGCAAACACGAAAATCTATACAAGGGGAAGCCACTCAACAAGGAGACAGCGAAAGACCAAGGGTCATCAAGTCTGCTGCCACCTTCTTTTGATACTTAAGTTAAGGCTTTTTGGCTTAAAAAAAAGAAAGAAAGATACCGTACAAAAGCAACATACAAAAGCAGATGAAAAAATAGGGTCTTACAAAAAATGGCAGAAGGCCTTCGTTGTAAACACATATCAACAACACAAAAATACAGAGATAATTCAAACAATTTAACAATTTCGTTCTAAGAATACAGTTGGGATAGCAGATGTAATATACCTATTAGTGTTTCCTAAAAAGAGTAATTAAGCACTGTAACATCTAAAATTCAAATATCACCTCGAAGAGCACAAGCTATTTTGTAAATCTGGAGTTGCAACTAACAACTGATATACCCTGGATATGCAGTACTTCGAACTACAGGGTTGAACGACAAGCCAAGGCTTACATTTAGTACTATTCTTGCTCCAACAAATAATTTTTAATTATGTAAAATTTGAGTTTACTTGAAAAAAGTTTTAAATTTTCTGCTTGTTTTAGAAACTTTGGTAATTCATTCCATGCTTTGTTGCCATAATACCCCAAAGCTTGCTGTCCAACAAGTTTACTTTTACGGGGCATGAAAAATTTAACTCTTTGTACCCATCTAGTTTGATGTCCATGAATTGAACTAATGTTAGTGAAATATTTAGAAAAATTTTTTGGTAAAAGTTGTTTGTGTAATTTGAACATAAATTTACAGATTTCTAACTTACATATGTCATCCAATTGAAGAACATTACATGCTTTATAAAGGGCACGCATTTGCACATGCTGATAGGAGCAGAAATTTATGCATTTGAGCATTTTATTTAATAGGCGAGTTAGAGGCTGAAGAGTAGTTTTGTTGGCTCTACCCCAGCATAATATACCATAACGCACATGAGCAAGAAACAAGGAATTAAATACCATCATTCTTGCATTTTTATTTAGATAATGTCTTAATTTAAACATCATTCCTACACTTCGTGACAATTTTGTTACAAGATTTGATACATGAGATTTCCAATTCAGGTTACTGTCGAGTATTACACCTAAATACTTATAAGAGTTAACTAATTCTATATCTTGCTTTCCTATTTGTAGTTTAATATTACTAGCATGTTTGAATATCGTTGATTTAGGACTGAAAATCATGAATTTAGTTTTGGCTGCATTCAATCGTAATTTATTTGAGTCTAGCCATAATTGAATTTTGATTAGTTCATGGTTCATAACTGTTTCTAATAATCCAACATTAGTGGATGCAAAATATACTAATGTATCATCAGCAAAATGTCTAACTTCTAAATCAGTCGAATTGTGAAAGTCGTTAATGTAGACTAGGAAGAACAGAGGGCCCAAAACTGAGCCTTGAGGTACTCCTAACGTTACATTTAGCATTGAAGAATCGTTATTTTCTGATGACACAAATTGCTTTCTACAACTAAAATATGATGTGAGTAGTTTTAAAGCAATTCCTCTGATTCCATAATATTCAAGTTTTTGAAACAGTATGTCATGGTTAACTGAATCAAAGGCTTTAGCAAGATCTAACAAAACCGCACAAGTTGCCTGGCCATTGTCCATACTAAGTGTTAGGTTTTCATACACATCAGCTATCGCTAAAGTGGTTGAATTACCACGACGAAATCCAAATTGATTATTTGACAACACATTATACTTGTCAAAAAAATCTGCTAATCTACGGTAAATAACTTTTTCAAATATTTTTGTAATGTGTGGTAATATGGAAATTGGTCTGTAGTTTGAAGGGTTAGATTTATCGCCACCTTTGTGAAGTGGAATCACTTTTGCAATTTTCAGAATGTCAGGAAAGGTACCACTAGCAAATGATTGATTAATTAAATCCGAAAGAATTGGGCTAATAATAAAGTTGATTGCTTTTAGTTACTGAATGGGAATTCCATCATTACCAGGACTTTTGTTTGGATGCAGTGCAGAAATAATTAAGGATATTTCCTCTGGATTAGTGTCTTCCATCACTATGGAATTAGATACTCTATTTTTTAAGAATGAAGTAAATGAAGTAGAGTTTTGAGTAGTAGTGTCAGCTACCAAACTATATCCGATGGTCGTAAAATGCTTATTAAGAGCATCCACAATATGTTGAGAGTTTTTGATAGTTAAATTATTTGTTTTTAGCTCATGAGGAATAGTTTTAGAAGCCTTTTGTTTGCCACAAATGATTTGATTTATAATGTCCCATGTGGCTTTGCTATTACCATTTGATTTTGCAAACAGAGATGCATAGTGATTGCGTTTAGAAGCCTCTTTTACATGTGTGAGCTTGTTTCTGTATGATTTGTAGTATTGATGTAGTTTCTTGTCTTGAAATTTGCATTTGACAAGCTGATTAAATAAAGTGTTGCGAGTTTTAATTGAAGATAAAATTCCCTTAGTGATCCAAGGTCGGTTTTGAAGACGTTGATTTTTTCTACTTAATATTTCAAGTGGCATATGTCTATCCATTACTGCGACAATTTGATTAATCAAAGAGTTACATTGAGCATTAACATCACCTGTAGTAGTATCATAATATGGATTTAAGGAAACAGCAATATCTGCAACAAAATTTTCTATGTTTTGGGGTGTTAGTTTACGCCGTTTAGTTGTTTCAGGCAAATTTTTAGCTTTGGAGCTCTTAATTATTGCAAGAAGTGGGAAGTGGTCAGATATATCACTCATCAAAATGGCTGCTTCAACAGAGTTAATTATGTCATTGGTGTAAAAGTGGTCCAGTAACGAAGCAGAAGAACCAGTCACTCTTGTAGGTGCATTAATTAAATTTTTACACCCATAGCTACTCAACATATTACAGTAATTTGAAATGTTATTATCCGCATCACATTTTCCCAGATCAATGTTGAAATCTCCAGTAATGTAAAAATTCATATTCTTTTGCTCAATTGAGTGTAACACTTCACCAAAATTATCAGTGAATGCTGCTAGGGTGTTTCGCGGATGTCTGTACACAATACCAACAATAGATTTTTTGATTTTGCCTTTAGTTTTTAGTTCTATCCACACTGATTCACAGTCATCATCTTTAAGAGTGATATCATGCCTTACAGAAAAAGACAACGAACTTTTAAGATAAATACCAACTCCTCCTGCTGATATTGTTGAGTCTACATGAAAAAAATTATACCCTGGCAAAGACAAAGAATTGACATCACTCTTTTGGCATATTTTAGTCTCGGTAATTCCTATAATTTCAGGCCCAGTTGTTATGTGTTGTAAAATTTCCCTAATATTATCCAAATTTTTGCTAAGACTCCGAGCATTAATATGAAGTAATATAAGATCACTGTTGCTAACTCCAGACTTACAGAAATAATTGGTAATGTTATCTAGCAATAAGTAGGGTTCACAAATTCCAGATTTGCTAGCCATTAGTTCAGACTAAAAGTCAGTAACAGCATTTCTGAAAATGTTTATTGGTAGGCCTAATCATTTCAAATTATTAATATCTTGTTCATTTGCAATCCTGATTTTTTCTGAGTTGGTACATTTTCTCATGAAAATTTCTCCATTAACTGTCCAGATAAACTGATATTTCAAGAGTGATTTTTGCTTGTAGGCCATTGCAAATAGATTCCGTCTTCTATGTGTCAGATTTTCGTTCACATACAATGCTGTCATTCCTTCTATGCCAAAATCATGTACTCCAATCAGGTTCCTTCGTTTTTGATAAATATTATTTTTCAAATCCCTATTACAGAATCTTGCAATGATTGGAGGGTGCTTATCGCCAACAGCTGGTAGTCTGTGTGATGTTGATATGTCGCGATCATTCAAGTCTATGTTTAATCTTTTAACCATGTTTTTCACAATTTGGTTGGTGTCTTCGTTGGGTATTTTTGGAATTCCATGAAACTCCAAGTTTGATCGTCTACCATATTGGTCCAATTCATCAACCTTTGTTTCAAGATATTTTGATCTCATTTTTAGGTCCTCATTATCCTTGCTAACCTTAGCAACCTCATTCTGCAACTTCTTAACTTCTGCCCCATGTTCCATGGTTACAGAGTCACAGATCATTTGGATAAATGAGTCGTTACTCAAAATATGCTCACAAATTTTCAAAGATATGCATTCCATAAAATCAGAATTCAACACCAGTTTGCTTGCTAAAGTCTCTTCAGTAAGGTTTTCATCAGTCTGTGTATTTTGCGTTTCTTTATACAGATGCTTGTCCTTAATTGTTTGTTGAAGAATGTCGGAATCATTTAGGATAGATCGAATTAAGTCTTTAAGTATCTGCGGTTCAAATTGACTAGGCCTACCAGCAGGCTTGTCATCAGAACGGCTGGAATTTGAATTTCTTCCTCGGACCATTATCTTGTCTTTGCAATTAATCTTTCACAAACAATATTAAATAGTACCAATTTTTATTTAGGCCTAGTTTAATCCAAGAGGGTAGACTACTGTGTTCTTATTCAACAAGAAGAAAAAGAGTTGTAGGCTACAACCATATTATGGAGAACTATGATGTGATATTCGTGTGACATGGGGATGGGGTTATTTTATGTAGCTGCGGCAAAATAGACCTAAAAGCTATTATGCTGTTAACGGCAAAATAGACACTGCCTTTGGAAATAGTTCTTATAGCTTCATTATGAAGTTTTTTTAATTTTATTGAGTATATATAATATCGTCAACCGGGGTTACTATGATTTTGGGGGTAACTATGATAATGCTATCATAGTAGCCCCACGTGCATTTTAACATAGTGTATCCACAATTTTGGCCAGGGTGTCGAACCAAACTGTAAACCCGAATGAACCGTTTCATTTTGGTGAACCCAAACCTAACCTGAACCGCTAAAATATTTCAGGCAGGAGCTAAACCTGAGCTCGAACCGTTATTTGAAACGGTTCGACACCCTGATTTTGGCATCTTACTAATATGAATTCTTCCCGACAATCTTGTGTGAGAAAGCGCAAATCTGCTGCAGAATTCATTGATGATTCTAGCGACGATGAAGAGGAAGTTTGTGCCATTTGCCACCTCTTGGACCCTCCACATAGTAGAAGAAGAGATGTGGATTGGGAGGGATGTGACAACTGTGATTTGTGGTATCACAAAATCTGTCTCAGTAACAATGGTGGACTGAGCTGCTGAGTGCCTCTGATTATTGTAGTTGTGTTTAATGTGTTTCTTTTTTAACTGATGGAAGTGCTTTGTTCAATGTTCTGCTGTGATTTATGTGTACTGATATTGCCTAGACCTTAATGTGTTTTTTTTTAACTGATGAAAGTGCTTTGTTCAATGTTCTGCTGTGATTTATGTGTACTGATATTGCCTAGACCTTTTTTTATGCAAAAAATTATCGTAGAAGCCCCATGGTGGGGCTACAGTATGGTTTCATAGGTTTGAAAGGCATTATCATAGTAACCCCACCCCTGGGGTTACTATGATAATTTTTTTTAATTAAAAAAAAAAGGGTATGGAAACCTGGAAAAAAGTTGAAACTTTTTTTTTAATGGTTTAGGGTCTAAGTGTTACATAATGAGAAAACCAGCTGTTTTTGAGCAACATGTGTAACAGGACGCACAGAAATGTCTCAAAAGTTATCATAGTAACCCCGGTTGACGGTATGATTTGTGGGCGGGAACCCATTACTGGTAAAGCGTAGCCTAAATCAAATGTAAATAAATTAGAGTACTGGTATAATAGAGAATTATCAAAATATTGAATGGAAGATAATAGCATTGTTTTGTTCTGACTCCTGCACATGTACAGATCGAGCAATTTTGTTTTCAAGAAACTCAATATGAGATTTGATCGGTAGATAATCATCAAGAGCATTTCCCAAGTATTTAGCTTAATAAGATGGATGCAAAGTTTGTCCGTTAAGAACAAGTGTGGGTTCAGATTTTGGATTGAGAGAACCACGGCTGACTGTAGATATGGGCAAAGCGACAGTTTTTGAAGCATTAACAATTAGAGTATTCACCATCAACCATTTCGAAACTCCTGAGATTTCTAGATTAGCCAAATTTTCCATGTTTCTCAATGTTTTTCCGGTGATTAGAAGGGCAGTATCATCAGCAAAAAAACAGGGGATTAGCTTCCATGCACTGTGCAACTATGCATGCACCATGCACAAAGGAAGATCATTTATGTAGGCTATATTAAAAAAAAAAGTGGTCCTAAAATAAAGCCGTAAGGGATTTCCTATTCAATTGTTTTGTCTGATGATTTAGTATTAGCAAATGAAACATATTGTTTACGATGATTCAAATGGTTCTGAAATAAGATATCATTAATGTGTTAGCCACCCAGCGGACACGGTAAAAATCTAGTTTTTTTATTAGTTTGTCACTGTGTCATGTGATAGGCCTACTGAACCCAAAGCCGTTTTTACAGTTTGTATCTAAAACTAATATTGTAATGTGCAGCAGTGTTCCCTCTAAGATTTTGACTAGTGCGAATTTTCCCAAATGACAAATTCATTGAAATTTTTGCCCAAAGATTTCACTACTTTGAGGACCCCTTTTACAAATTTTTTGCATTAAATTTGCTTTTCCAAGATACAAGCTACTGTCTTGCATTAAAATATTTAAGTTTTTGTTCAAATTTTTCAGTTTTGCATTTTATGATGCTAATTTCTGGTTCAAAATCAGTAAAATTTGCCCAAAAATTTCGCATTTTTCTCAAATTTCTCACACCAGAGAGCACACTGATGTACAGTGTAGAAGGGTGACTATTATATCATTCAAGTTGTCATGGCATTCTGAAACTAGATCTAAAATAGCATTTATTGTGGATCGTTTATGCACAAAGCCATACTGGGTTGGAACAATGGTATTATTACGTGTAAAGAATGGCAAAAGATGCTAATGTTTATGACTATTATTTAACTCAGTGAGGATGTTATTGAAAAAAATCAAGAAATTCATTTACTGTATGTTAGTATTGGGATGGTGATAAACAGTTCCTACAACATAATCAAGATTAGTGCCAGGACAAGTAAATTAAAACCATCAACTTTCACAACCATAAAATGTTTTATTAAACTGGAATTCCTTAGTCTGAATTAAGTTGAAAACATAAGCCCCAACTCCTCCAGCATTTGAAGTTGAGTTGACATGAAAAAAAGTATAACCAGGAATAGAATAGATCTTAGCTTTTATTTACGTTTTGCAACTTTGTTTAATACACAATATCTTTCTTTTACTTTAATGCTGAGGAGTACCCGCAACCATTTTATACAGGTTCATTATTAAACTGTCAAACACATAAAAAGCTTGTCTTAGAAAAAAATTTTAGTTAAAATAAAAATTTAAAAGAAAACAAGTCTGTCAATCAACCAATTTTCTGGACTTGCTTATCCTTGGGGGGTCGCGGGGACAGCAGCTCTAGTTGGATCCTCCAAGCATCTCGATCCTCTGCAACAAAGGATAGACGCTCTGCTGGGATGCCAAGGCGAGACCAACTAAAATCTTCTACGTAATCTTGCCATCGAGTTCTGGGATGCCTCTAGGCCTTCAACCAATCAGTGTTGAACAGAGCAATTTTTTGGCTGTTCTTTCCTGGAACATTTGTGTCACATGTCCATACCAACACAGTTGCAATCTTTTTAGTCGAAGAAGCAGGGATTCAATGTTTAGAGATTCACAAATATCTGCACTTTTAGCCTTGTCCAACTAGGTCAAACCGCTAATTCTTCACCAAAATCCCATTTCGGCTGCTTGAACTCGAGATCTCACTTTCTCATTCATGATCCAACACTCATGGCCATATTAAGTCAGAATAGGAACATAGACCAATATGAAAATGGATAACTTTGCTTTGGTGTGAAGCTCCCGTTTCAGTACCACAGATCGGTGGAGCTGGCGCATCACTGCACTTGCTTTTCTGATCAGGATATCCAATTTGCTATTTTGTCTGCCGTCACTGGTGAATGAGATGCGGAGGTACTTGAATTTCTCTGACTGTTTTAGTGGTACTCCATCAATTTGGAGAGAGCACTGCTTTGGTTGTCTGGACAGGCACATGGTTTCTGTCTTTGTTGTACAGTACATCCTCGCTTATCCGGCCCTCGATTATTCGGCTCCTCGATTAACCGGTCGTGTTCAACAGGCAGACACGTTTTATATTATTATGTAATAGTTACTATTTGGCCTACACAATGTGCCAGGGAGGTTTAAACCTTGTTGTTCCTCTTTGGCACCACTGCCCACTAACAATAATAATAATAGTTACTATTTTGTGTATTATGGAATAATTATTACTATGGCTGGTTAATGTAGAAGATTTTTCAAATCAGTTAAAGTAGAGGTTCAGTGTCTATTACTTATTTTGTTGAACTATGTGATTTTAAACTTTACCCAAATGTCTCTTTCGTTTAGCATTTAAATTGTTTTGTTGCTAAGCTTGTTCTCATACTAACTTCGTTTTTTTCGTTCTTTTTTCTTAAGGTCTTTTCTTATCCAGCCAAATGCTTATCCGGTCAAGATTTTGGAAAAAGGTTGCCCAACATGACCAGATAATCGAGGATGCACTGTACTGATTTTCATTCCGGCAACGGAATGTGCATCCGAAAACCTGTCAAGAGCTTGCTGGAGACCATTTTGGGTAGAGTCTAGTAACACAAGATCATATACAAATAACAGATGTACAGTGCATTCAGCGATCTTTCCTCCGCCACAAGACTCCCTTTTCTCAACTATTCATATAAATAAGGAACAGAATAGGTGAAAGAGAGCAGTCTTGCCGTAGTCCCACACTTACTCTGAAAGGTTTCGTCGTTGCACTGTTATCACGAACACAGACCTTGGAATGCATGTACAGCGATTTATGGCATTTAGTAACTGGCCATCAATGCCATACTGCAACAGCACTGCCCAAAGCTTGTCTCTAGGAATGCGATCATATGCTTTTTTAAGATCAACAAAACATGCATTCACCTCTTTTGCATATTTTCACGACTTTTCAAAGATTTGCTGCAAAGCAAAGATTTGATCCATTGTGCTGCGGCTGGAACGAAAGCCACACTGAGCATCCATTAGTTCAGGCTCGACTATTTCACAGCATTTTTTTTCAAGGCATTTGGCATAGACCTTACCTGGGGCACTAACAAGAGATTTGCCCTTACAATTGGTGCATTTTCTCTTGTCTCCTTTCTTGTGGATAGGTATTATCACACTAGTTTGCCATTGCTTTGGTGCTTGTCCAGTACTGCATGCCACCTTACAAACACGTGTCAGCCAACGAACACCATAATTATATGTTCATTGCTTTTAACATTTCAAGTCTGATATCATCCTCACCAGGTGCTTTTCCAGTTTTCAATGATTTGATAACTGCATTCACATCTGCTTCAGTTATCTAAATATCTTCCACAACCTGTTCCTCGTGAATTTGTATCAGTGTAGCATCAACTGAGTTTAAAAGATCTCTGAAGTAGTCTCTCCACTGATTCCAAATAGCATCTTGATCTTTCAGAGTCGCACCATTTGAATCTTCGATGAAGAAAGCAGCTCAGATCTTTTTCCACGCAAACGACGTATGGTCTGCCAGAACACTTTGTTTGCCGTTTTGAAATCATTGTCCAACCTTTCTCCAAATTACGTTCTTCAGAGTACTGCTAACGAAGTTCAAGTGATGACTTATTTGCAAGCCAGGCCTTATAGGCCACTTTTTTCGCACGAATAGCGTCTTTAACTTTTTGCTTCCACCAAGGAGTTCTTTTCTTGCTCCTATTCATCCCTACAGCACGCTAACGTCCACAACAGTTAGTAGCGGACGTAATGACTGCTGTTCGAAACAAACACCATTCAGTTTCAATGTCTTCAGTAGAGGTCGGAAGTTCTTTGAACTTAGATGCAATGCTGTCTGCAAATGCAGTTCGTACCTCTTTGTTAGCCAATGATTCCCATTTGATTCGATAAGTTTCTCGTGGTCGAAAAATCTTTCATTTTCTCAAGGTTTCAAAGCTTTCAAAGTGCAGACAACTAGGTAGTGATCAGTTGACAACTCAGCCCCTCTTTTAACACGAACATCAGACACTGTAGAAAACAAGTCCGCCGAAACGATACAAAAATCAATCAGGGAGCGTTGTCCCAGAGAGTCTCTGTACCAAATGCACTTATGAATTCTTTTGTGCTGAAAAAATGTGTTCATTATGCACAGCCCATTGGTGGCACAGAACTGCTATAAATACCTTCCGTTCTAGTTAATGTCAGGGTCACAGTGTTGCCCAATAACGCCTTTCAGGTTGCATTGTCGATGTCCACATGTGCATTGAAATCGCCCAAAAGGACAAGGGATTCTGATGAAGTTGCTTTTCCCAATGCAACTTCAACTTCCTCCAGAAAGGCTTCATACTGTGATTCTATGTTAGGTGCGTGCACCTGCAAGATACACAGAGATCGCTCCTGCAGCCTTAGCTTTAGAAGACAAACCCTTCCTCCCAGTGGTATCCTGTCAACGACACACTCAGCTATGTTGGGGCTCTCAAGTAAACCAACACCAGTTTGAGCAGACATTGCTGCATCAACACCTGAGTAAATAATTTTCCACCCACTGTTCAACTCGACAGTTCCAGAACCCTGGTGCTTTGTTGATGAAATTCCCACATCAAGGCGATACTGTTGGGCTTTGCAAACAAGCTCCTGCTCTTATCCTGTCAGTGACAAAACGTTCCAGTTCCCGATAGCTAGATCCCAGCAGTTTGGTCCAACTCGAGTACATTTTCTGTGCGCTGCCCCCATTTGTCTCCCCAAATGCTTAGCGACTGCGTTGGTGGGTTTCCAGTGACGGTCAGCTTGTGGGGGAGACTAGCTTATTTTTCGAACGAGTCCCTCTGCCTAAAACTCGAACGTGGACCTTTTTATCCTGCGTGCCGTTTGATGCAGCATGAATATTGTTATTAAAACTTTCCATTTAGCTACAGCATTGGATTGCTACTTGGTCTGTTTCTCTCCTTTGACCTTACCGCCATGGGTGACCCTGATGGAAGTGATTAAAGCGCTACCGACGGCATTGCTCTAAGGATTATGGAAAACTCAAACCTCCCCACCACGTTATGGTGGCAATCCATAGAGGAGGGAAAACAAGTCTATAAAAAATATAATCTCTTCAACAGCTTTTGCAATACCGGTTACAAAAAATATATCTTCATTGTACTCATGGCATTACCAGATTACAAGTGGCAGGGCCCATCTCCGCAACTGTAAACTTAGCGCCTGGTTACAAAATTACTAAAATCTCGTAAAAAGCTATCAGTAATTTTTTTTTCTAAGCAGTGTTTGTTTTAGGAAAATGCTCAATCACAGCCTAATCTGACATCGTCTGTTCTAACAGCTCAGCAAACTTTCACTTTCTTGATTTATATTTTTGTTTTTGTCTATCACTTCTTTGACTTTGCTCTGTCATTAGTATATTTTGTAAGGTTTTACCGTGTAGTTGACATATATGTATACCTGTTAGTATGCGTTGGTGAAATGTCCGAACCTTAGAACATTAATGGAAATGAATGAACAATTAGCGTTAAGTTGATGGACAATTTAATGGGAGTCAAATAATTCTGTTTAGGCTATAACAAAAAGCTCAAGCATTTTGACAGATTTATTAACAACAGCAAAACTTGACCAAGTAAAAACCAATCCAACAAAAGCAGCAAAATAATAAATACGAAGTCACCGTGTCAGCTGCCACCTCATATGCATACCATACACACATATATCAGTGGTTTTCAACCATTTTGTTGAAGCAGAACCCCAAAAGAACAATCCACAAACTCAAGGTACCCCTGTGCATTAATTTAATGTGTATACTAATTTACTTGAATTGCAAACTTGCCTAACTCAGCTCTAAAGTGTAAGCTTGCAGAATCCTGGTTGAAAACCACTGACATACGACTGCTCATGAGCAGTTGCATTACTGAATATGCAAGACTTGGACACTACAAAGTCCAAACATATGCAAAGCAGTATATTAAATTGCCAACTACTAATATTCCATTGAACTGACTTATTTGTTTTTTGGTTAATAAAATAATAGGGCTTGTATAAATTGAGCAGCCTCTTATTGATGTCCAGTTGTCCGCTTTGAAGTGGGATTTCCCTGCTGATGTCAGAAGTTGCATGACACTTTATCGCGTAAAGCCAGACGTTTGCATTGTTATAACATGATCTGATGATGTCAGTGGGGATGTCCTGTTTTACGGTGGACATTCTAAAACAGACAGTTAATTCAGACTAGGCCTAGCCCCAAAAATTTACAAGTTAAGTGCATTGACAACTAATTAATATTAAGCTAGCAAAATGTTTTGTCATTTGTATGTAGAGTTATCATCTATAATTGCCAATTAAATAGACAGTGGCATTGGTTAAAGTTTCAGAAAATTTTCTCTGATTTTTTGCGAAGGAATATGCAGCAATTGTTTTTAAGCCGTGCCTATTTTACAGCTAGTGACGAAATAGTTACTAGTAGATCAATCCTAGATAGTGTGGATACTCATGACTGATAACGGCAAAATATATACCGTATACACTTCCATTTTTAAAGTGTATCATAACGAGTGTTTTTTCATTAAGATTTGATTTTCTTTGGACCTTGAGGAAAACTGCTGATATTGTGTAATGTGCAGTGTGCAACTGAAAAGACTGCTAATGCTACTGTATCTTCCTATCAATTATTTTGTTTAACCAGGTACCATTAGCCATAAATGCCACATTGCTGTGTGTAGATTTTAATATTAGATATATTGTACAAAAACATTTTATCATGAGCACTGGTAACCCAGATGAAAGTATTGATCCCTTAAGCTCGACCGTTGGTGAAAAAGAAGATAGTGAAAGTGATGAGGCACTCTTTGATGATGATGATGATGTTGATACTGAGAAGAAAGAAGAAGTTTTGGAGCAAACAGCTGTTGAAAAATCGTTTGATGATGACTTGTTCATTACAGTTACTGATCCGGCCAAGCAAGTACACACCATGGAGACATTTGTGACTTACAAAGTTACCACAAATACGACCAGAGCTACATTTGATTCTAGTAAATATATTGTACAACGTCGGTATCATGACTTTGCATGGTTGCAAGAAAAGCTTGAGGAAGAATATCCAACGTTTATCCTTGCTCCTCTGCCTTCAAAATTTGTGGTAAAGGGGATGTTGGATCGATTCTCGGTTGAGTTTATGGAAACTCGTTGTCATGCTTTGAATAATTTTCTTCAGCGTTTGAGTAAGCATCCAGTTGTGTCTTTTAGTGAACATTTAAAGACCTTTTTAACATCTGATAACTTCACCCCTACTGGAAAGCAAGGTCTTTTGGCAAAAATGAGTGGATCTTTGAAGTGGTCTAATGCTAGTAATCCTGAATATGAACCAATTAGTGAATCAGCGGCTTTGTTTGGTGAAAAAATGGGAGTTGTTGATCGGATAAATGAAAGAATATTAACCGAAAAAAGAGAGCTTGTGAATGAGTTGAAAGAGTTTGCACCGACATTTACAGAATGGGGTGTGTTTGAACATGAACCAATGGAGTCGGTAATGGCGTCTATTACTGAGAGTATTGAGCAATGTGCTGAAGAAATGGAAAAAAGTATCACTATCAATGAAAAAGAGCTGTTAGCTCCTTTGAAAGAGTACATTTTGTTTGCTGAAAATATCAAGCAAGTTTTAAAACGACGTGATGACTTTGAATCTCAATTTGAAAAAGTTAATGAAGAGCTAAAACTTCGAAAAGAAGAGAAAGAAAATCTCCTAAGGTCAGAGCCATCTCGCTCCATTGGATCTTTCATGAGTAAAACTCCGGAACAAAAAGAAGAAAGACTAGTGCAACAGATCAAAGAGTTATCTGCTCGTCGTGAAAAGTTAAATGATGATTTGACCAGAGCCAATACCAATTTTCAAGTTGATTATCAGAGATGGAAAGAGCAAAAGCTGAAAGATAACACTGAAATGTTGTCAGCATTTGCCTCAACACAAATAGAATATCATGACAACTGTCTTAAGGCATGGGAAAAAATTCTGCCCACGCTTCAAAAGTCGGCTGCTCAGAAAAAAGTGGAAGATTGAAAATTCAATTGACATTCCGGTATTCTATTTACAACTTAAATTCAGTTAACACGCTCGTTTTATTAATCGTTTACCAAATGCCTATGACAGGGATGGCAAACCTTTTCTAGTAGTTGGGTCATATACGATGCCTTAATTTGAAAAATGAAAAAAAGGGGTCACGGATTTAATGATATTAATGAGAGACTTGTCAGGAATGAGCAAAAATTGGTCTTCACTATCAGACTTGGGCAATCACTATGCAAAAGTTTCCGCAAACGGTGGGCGTGCGAGCGAAAAAAGGTTGTGAATGCCAGAAAAAAGAAAGTTACACTTTTCGTCACTACTTAAATGTATGTTGACATTTTCCTGAAAGTTTTGAAACTGCAAGTGGATCGCGGTGTGACCCGCGGGTCAGTGGTTCGCCATCCCTGGCTTATGAAATAACAATGACAAAGCAAAATTGCAATAAATTGAGTACGAGTATCTAAGCTGTTTTGAATGATTAAACTAAATCTGTTTAGCTTAGTTAGCAATTGATGTGAAGTTCTTGAAATGATTTGCTAGTGGGTTTGCAAAAACTAGTATGTAACAGAAATTTTTAAACCTTTTTTTTGTAATTGAACATTGAATTTTGCTTAAAAGCGATAGCAATTTTTTATCAGGATCTTGTGAATTTCATTGGGAGGAGTGAAGAATCGGCCGCCAGTGTACAAGCGACCGTCCAAGATTTTTCTTGTTTCATGTTCTTCTGAAGGGAATGGGTTGGAAGTCTGGGTTAATTTTATCCCTTAGTCGCTCGATGCCGCCCAAGTGAGTGTGAAATGAAAAATTCACGGACGGCCGATTGTTTCACCTTACCCTATTCATTTATTAAGAAATGTGAAAAAGTTATTCTTTTTTATAAGTTTCGATAAAAGTGCAATAAAACTCCTGATTTTTTTACACTATATACAATCAAATATTGCAATCTATTTTACTTGTTTAGTTGATCTGATGCTAGCTGATTGATTGTGGTTTGTTGTTTATCATTTTTGTTCTGCAAATTAATGTCACTTTTTAAGTTTGAAGTTTTTGCAACATAAATTGTGATGATAAAATTCATCTTTATTGGAATCATCGCAACTGTACCGATTTATCTCTATCATTGCTACACCTAAATCCCAAGCTTGAATTATGTCCAAAATGCACCTTTCATAAATCTGAAGGTAAAGCATATGAGCCTAAAAAATGTAATGCTATACAACTGACACATGTATTTTTTCAATAGATGGTTTTAATCTGCTTCATCTGAAATTTTTGAGTTAATATCTTAGGTTAGACTCTTCGAGTCTAGCTTCACAATTTCGAATTAGCCTTGAAACCATTTACTATGCATTTTGTTGCTCGATTCGTGTTTGGTGCTAGTAAGTGTTGTCAGCTCTTTGTAATATAGGTTTATTAGACGACTGGCTTGTAATTCATTTTTATGTAGATGCTCGATGACTTTTGTTGAAATGAAGATGACTATTTTCGTTGTCAAGCAGAATCGTTATACTCTTATGTAACAAAAAGTGAATTAACGTGCTAATTGTAGATCCCTGATTTGACACCCTGGCTTCAGCATTGCTATCAAGAGCCCCAGAGTGGGGTGATGAAAAAAAATGCAATAATTTGGGTCAAATCTATAAAAGTTCGAAAAAGCATTTTTTGACCAATATAATAATTAATAACTTTTTTAATCATGTAATTTTGTGCGTATTATGTGAAAAAATTTCTGAAGTTCAAGTTTGATTTCTTGTTTCAAAGGGTGATTGCTTGTGTGCAAACGATTACTAGACTGTTCGAGTATGTTTATTTAGTAATGAGTGTGCAACGCTTTGGCGTAAGCAACTTAGCAAGGAACATCTAACCCATTACTCTAAACCAAACCCGAATCCTAGTTCAACGCAACCCTAAAACCCTGATCATGCCTAGTTAAGGATCAAAAAGTCGTATTTTGTCTAGTAATTGACTGCTTTTACTTGCTCCATTAAGTTGCATGATTCCATTTGAAGTTTTGTGTTGTAAAATATTCTCAAATCAATTTATCATTTGCGTACTTGGGTTTTGCTTCATATATACTTGTTATGTTTTCGTTTCTGTGCTTTTCATTTTCGCTATTAGTGTTAGATTTTCGTAATGTTGCGTCGTAATCAATAATCATAGAACTTTCATCAACAGTACTATTTTAGGCAAGATTTTCGTACTTCATTAGCACATAGATAATGTTATGACGTTATTGAAAACATCATCGCCATGGACGATGAATGCAATTTGTATAAACAAACACAAAAAAGTTTAGATCATCATTACAGAAACATTAAAAGGTATGTACGTTGTTCTTAAAACTTAACGTTTGCTTGTGTAGTTTCGACCATTATTATGAGCAGTACAAAGTAAAGTAAAAGCTGTACTTTGCAATGTTAAAACATTGTGCCACAAACGATCCCATTATTATCATCGATGTATGCTAGGTTATACCAAAACTGTGAATTTTAGTGCATTAGCTTGTTTTCCCCTAAGATTGGTGCAGGGGTGGGAACAGGCAAAGCGCACTTGGCCGCATTGATAGCGTAGCGTTTTCAGCGGGTCATATTTACTTCTGATTAGTAAATTTTGCCTTAAAAATACGCAATTTTACGTCGCAAATAATTTATACTAAACATTTGCAGTGACGGATTTTTTTACCGCAAAATGTAGAGATTTTCGCGCAGTTTTTTGCCACAAATATAGCATGTGGTTAAATGTGAAATAGTTTTTAAGAAGATTAATGTTTTCTATTCTTTCGATGTGTTGTACACTCATCAAGGTTTTGACGCGAGCCTTATTCATTTCCACCCCTGATTAATGGTTTGCTGTATTTTTAAGGAAGAACTTTTTGCCTACATTTTTGGCAGTTATGATATATGAGCTTTACCATAGAGCATATCAGTATGATCAATCTTTTAACTACCAATACTCAGTAAAGTATTCTATCCTTGAGAGAAAGTATAATACAATAATGCTGGACACTCTGTTTTGATACTCTATTTGCTTGTCAATACATACTCTGTTCCATGCGCTATATCTGCAGTATTTGCAATGATTTCTAAAGCTAATAATCGCACATATGCAACAGTAGTTGTTTTATTTCACCCTTAATTGATCAGTTTAAACCTGTGTCACAAATCGTTCATTTTTAAGAACTTTATGGTTTGAGCTGAAATGCATAATAAACATATGTTTGCAGATATTTACTTCCCCATCAAAGTCCGTCAACTGGTCTGTTTTCGTGCAACACTGAAGCGCATGTGAGAGACAGTGTTTACTGCAGTGCTGCTGTATGGGCATTGGCTCTTGCATATCGAAGGTAATTGTATTTGTATTTAGCTGCGTATTTATCCTCCTGTCACGAGAAAGCGATCGATGCGCTATACCAGCTCGCTTAGGAGTTGCCAGCCATCTGTCTACCACACCAAGATGGGGGAATCCCGCTAAGTGCCTTTATCCACGGCACAACAAGTAAACTTGCCGGCTTGTTCTCCACACTGTCCCTTTAATGCTGAACGTCAAGCAGGGAAGCTGTGAATACCAATTTTAAAGTCATTGGTTTGACCAGACTCGGTATCAAACCCAAGGCTACAGCTCTCGAGGCGGACGCTTTTACCTCTCGGCCATCTGAGCTGCATATAACAGCTCTCAAGATGGACGCTCTTTCCACTCGGCCAATTGTTTAAAGACATTTTATAAGTTTTATGCTTAAGCAATAGCGCCTCTGCTTTAGAGCCTATGCTTACATCATTTTTGCAGAAGCTGATATTTTGGAAAGTTTGCTATTGTAGTTATGTAATTGCTACGTAGTGTGTGGTATTTTGCCATGTTTTGTTCTTTTTGATTGTCCACTGCCATCGACTAGCCTAGTGAATAGAGTCTCTTTTTCAGGAACTGTAGACTCTAGGTTGGATTATTAGTTTCGTCTCTAAAGACTTCAAAAAATTCCTCAGATATTTTTAGAATGCGATAACTTGACAGGGGAGTGCAAACAGTTATGGTCAAATAATCGTCACGTTCAAATTGTCTTTACAGTGCTGTAAATTACTCTGGGCCACTCTGAAGTGGTTTGGATAGCAAGGAGGTCTTGCTATTGAGGTGGTCACCAACCTCTCATCTAGTTTTAAAATCCAGGAAAATTATTATTCGTTCACGATAAACTGTTAGATCCAAAACTATAAGGAATTTATCAATTTTTGCAAATTGGCATTTATGAATTGCTTTAGTTTCTATTTTCTCTAATCAATATTTTCTGTTGTAGAGTGGATAATGATAATGGACGTTGTTACGAGCTGGAACATTCCGCTGTGAAATGCATGAGAGGAGTGTTGTACTGCTATATGCGTCAAGCTGCCAGAGTAGGTGTGATTGTTATTAAGCCAAAATTTGCTCTAAGGTTTTCATTGGACAGAGTATGTATAACGCAAGGGAAGTGTATATTGAATACAGTTTGCACCTCTTCTTGGGCCCCTAGATTTTTCATTGGAAACCGTTAACCACTATTTTAGGCTTCCTAAAGCCGTGTCAGTGCTATCAGTTAATTTTCAATTTGTTTTTAGTTGTCTCTTGTTAATTTTTGCAATCTCAGGTTGAAAGTTTCAAAACGAACCAAGGAGTAGATCGAGCTCTTCATTGTAAATTCGATCATTTGTCTGGAGACGCTGGCGATGACAGTTACCACCACCTACAACTCGATGCAGTTGCCATATTTGTCTTGTACCTAGTGCAAATGACGGCCTCAGGCTTGCAAATTATTTTCAACACAGACGAGGTTGCTTTTGTTCAAAACTTGGTCTATTATTTGGAAAGATCCTACAGGTCTGTAGAAGTTATTATCATCCTTTCCATTTGTGTTGCATCTAGCCGTAGCGAAATAATTTTATTGAACTGGTGAGGTTTTTTATTTTTTATCTGCAAAATTATGAACAACATGAACACGTGAAATAGCAGGGCTAAAATCAAGGAAACAACGGTAAAACGATATAATGTTCAAACATGCGATAGGAACACAGAATATTTAAAAATTAGTACCATCGCTGCACCTAAACTTATCTTCATATGGTCGCTGCACTGTCAGCTTTATGCCTCTTCTTTACTGTTTTTTTTTTTTTGATGTTCCTACGTATGTAGTTTTGCTTGTGTCGTTTTAGTTTTGAGCAATTTTTGTCACAGTTGGCTCTCCGTTGATAGCAGCGTATAGTTTGGTTCTGTGCGTTGTTCTTGTATAATCTCTGTGATCGCAAGGTTGTTGGTGCTTGCCTTCGAAATGGAGGCTTTACACTGCCCACATGTCAAGTTAAACTGGTTCCAAAAGCTTACGGGCTTTCTGCATGAAATTAGGTTATTGAAGTTATAGTCACTTATTTTAATTATGACTTCAAAAAATTGATTGTTTGCAACCACTTTAGTTGCACAAGTAGGCAAAGTAAGGGTTATCTCCGACAAATCAAAGAAGCTAATCTCAAATGAAACAAATTGAAAACCATGACAACTTAGAAGCGGCTTTAATTTGTTTTAACAGTGAATGCTATGCAGCAAACACGCAAGAAAACCATTCTTTCCATTGTTATATTTTTATGCGAGAATGTTTTATGGTTCCGCAGAGTACCAGATTACGGTATGTGGGAACGAGGAAGCAAATATAACAATGGAAGTTCCGAACTGCACGCAAGTTCAATTGGAGCTGCTAAAGCGGCTCTCGAATCAGCAAATGGCTTCAATTTATTCGGCACGAAGAAAGGTGCTCCCTGGTCGGTTCTATGGGTTGATATTGATGCGCATAATCGCAATCGTACTGTCATGGATTCATTGCTACCTCGAGAGTCGAACTCAAAAAGTGCTGGTGAGTTGGACGATGGCGTGACGACATTACTAAAAAGTCTTCATTATACTCGAGGTATTACACCGAAGCGTGTTGCGAGTGGCAGGGCCCATCTCCATGTGCAAAGCTTCGAGCTCTGAAGAAACATCACAGCGATAGCGAGCAGCTGGCGACGCTGTGTCCGATTTCAATGGCACGAAAATTGAATCCCAAGCCTCCTTCACCGATAGCTAAGTCTTTCAACCAGCTGATAGACCTTATTTTAATTTTGTAAGTTGTGTTTATGAACTGGGTGTTACAACTCACAAGATCTGATGCTAATCAACACAAAAATTTGATTACGAGTGAGTTAGCACCCACGCCCGCACCGACTAGTGACACGTCATCTTAAGTGTCTAAGAGTCTAGATCAGTGGTTCTCAAACTTGTCGGAAGTATCGAACCCAACAGGTGTCATGCAAGCATACATCGAACCCTTAATTATAACCAGGAGCGGATCCAGAAAATTTTAGAGGGGGATGCAGTTTTGAATTAGGCTGAATGTTAAATGAGTGCAAAGACGTTAGACGTCTAAACCGGAAAAAAGCATAAGCTCTTTGAAAATGTTTCACGTCAGGGGCGTATTCAGAATATTCTTAAGGCGGTGGAGGGTGGCATAAAATTTTTACATTTTTTAAGCGTATTTTTTTCTGGAAAGTTAATTTGAAGCAAATTGAGGAACAAAAATATGGCTCAAGGGGGATCCGGGGGTATGCTTCCCCGGAAAGTTTTCAAAAATTTAGACACTGTAATGGCCATTTTAGAGCTTTTTGAACAATTTTTATGGCAAATTCTGTTTAATTTTTTTGCCTCTAAGTCCTTCACCAAATATGATACATTTTGTTCGCACATTTTCGATTTATGCGTGCTTAAGGCGTAAAGATGATTGTTATCAAATAGGTTTGAAATTATGGAAAAATTGTATTTATCAAAAACAGCGTTGAAAGAGTATGGTGGGGGGATGCATCATTCCACGCAGAGATAGTCATTTACTACAACTGTATGCCTTTTTGCAAAAACTTATTCTGATCTTAGCCGAACCCCTGCTACAGCCTCACCGAACCCCTGGGGTTCGGTCGAACCCAGTTTAAGAACCACTGGTCTAGATTGAAGCTCAAATTCATTATTATTATTGTTTCAATTTGCGTTACAGACATGGCTCTTCTCCCTATGATATCTTTTCCATTTTTCGCTGTCGATAAAGAAGAATTGCGAATACAAACTATGTCAAGGTTGACAACAGAACTCAGAGGAAATTATGGATTCAAACGTTTTTGCGTAAGTTGAGTTCCAGAAAGGTTGCGAATTTTCCTTGTAAGTGTCCTGCTTTATACTTCATCCCTTCGATTTTGCAATATACAGGTTACTACGTTGCAAGTCAGATTTACTACATTTGTTGTCTAAAAAGTCACAGTACAGAAATAATTTTTTACACTCTCCATGTGTGCTGATATTTTTAGTTTCTTCACAGCGTAGCACACAAGCCCTGTCTGTTGTATGCACATTTTAAGCGGTTAAGCACATGCTTTCTCATTTATCAATTATTATGTCTGGTCTTAGCGAGTAAGTTGGTTCCTCCAACAGAAATAATGAAGTAAGCGAAGTTAGCAATGGAAACTCTGGGCTTACAAACTTAAGGGTTAGAATAAGCGGCCTTTAGGCGGCCCTTTGAGCAGCGAAGCGACGAACTTAAAATATGCTGCTATAATGATTCACCAGCGGCATTTTGATAGCTTTGTAATTAAAGTCCGCCTGCAGTGGTACCAAACCCAGTTTTTCTGCTGCAAAGCTCCTTGTCTTTGGTTTATTCTCGTAAATTGTCAACCCAGTTTGATCACTGAGAACAATGTTTAATGCATGTGCGGTGTTTCTACCTCGGTTAATAGTAGTCCATTCTGCCTTAAGATTTGTTAATTAGGCCTGAGAGAGCAGTTTATCTCCAAATACTTAATGCAGCCTCAAAAAATAGCCTAGTGCCTTTGCGAACCTTACTGTGAATTGTAGCACCTGCTCTAAAGCCCGTTGTCAATTTCTATGCGGGTGATACCAAAGATTTAAACTTTTCTTGGAAGCTTTCTTTCAGTGCTTAACATTAAGGAGTGGTTTGTTAATGTTCATCGTCTTAAAAGATATAGATGTTGTGAAGCCCACAATTAGCCTCTTTATGCTTTGAAAAATGAAGTTAATAACTCTAAACGCTTTTTTAATCTTAAGAATGTCTTTTTGCGCTTGCTTGAAACGCTGCTATGTGTCACACGTTTATGGAGTCCTATTTCCGCAGTTTATCACCCTAACAGCACTACTGCAAATGTACAAATACTGCAGCGTTGGTCTAGCACTAAATGCATGTGATCAACATTTTTAAAGCCTTCAATGTGGCTTTATCTGGGATCACTCTTGGTTTTCCAGTAGCAAAACGGTTTTTGGTCGGCTGCGTGGCCCGAGTGGTTCGTAGCGTCGTTTTTTTGCGACGGCGGTTACAGCAAGGTTGATAGTTCCCCTACCACCTAAACCTCGTTCTCGTCGTTGTGTTCTTGCTGCTCGGATAAGATGCTTTACCATAAGTATTTCATCTTGGTGGAATCTGACTTGCAACGAATTAAAGAAGTCAGAAGTAAAACTCAGTGGAAAACTAAGAAGCAAAGACGACTCCTAGGTCAGTTTGGATTCGTCCTATGTATAGCGCCTACACCGCTTTCTCGTGGCAGGAGGATAAAAATGAAGAAATCAATCAATTTTATTACTTGATCAAGTAACTGTCTTGGCCAATATGTTCTACATTTTGATTCAGGGAGATGGCTACCGCACTGCAGTTGAAGACAAATACCGTCAACATTATCAACCGTCTGAAATAAAGCTTTTCAATGGAATTGAATGCGAATGGCCGATGTTTTATCTTTATTTCATTCTGGATGGAATAATCAATGGAAACAAGAAACAAGTTAGTAAATTACGAAACAGAACTGTTTGGACTGACAGACTCGGCGTTAGGACAGGTTTTAAGGGTTCAGGTTGAGGCAAGGGTTTTGATTAGGGTTGAGGTTAGGAATGTGCCGGATAGCGGGATATCCGGCAGATCTAACTCACCGGATATCCCGTATGCGGCCGGATATCCGGTGCGTCACTATCCCGGCCGAATACCGGGTAATAGCACTAGGCCAAAGTTAATATTTTGACGTTTTTTGTCCACGCTATCGTCTTGCTCGACTAGCGAGCCGTGAAACTATTACATGAGATCATGTGACACGCAGGAAACTTCCAAAAGCATTGCGTCATTAAAAACAGACTTTATTACTCCATCTGAATCGGCAAAATGGTCGAGCAGCAGTAGCTCAGTTGATATAATTTTGTAGTCTTTTTGTGCTTAGTTGCATTGCATATTTATCTTCCCTATCACAAGAAAGCGATCAATGCGCTATGCGAGCTGCTGAGAAGTTGCCGGCCACCTGTCTACCACACCAAGATGGGGGAATCCCGCGAAGTGCCTTTCCCAACGGCACAACAAGTGAACTTGCCGGTTTGTTCTCCTCACTGTCCCTTTAATGCTGAACGTCAAGTAGGGAAGCTGTGAATACCAATTTTAAAGTCATTGGTTTGACCAGACTCGGAATCAAACCCAAGTCTACAGCTCCCAAGGCGGACGCTCTTACCACTCGGTCATCTGAGCTGTTGAATAATGACCATCTTACTGATCGCTTTTGATTCAACTCTGATCCACGACACAACGTTTGTGTAGCAATACGTTTTCATCGCTGGGCTTTATATCTTTGATTAGACAGAAATGCATCCGAAAAATCGATGTAGAGACTCTGAATCGGCGGTCATGTTTAGACACTTTTGGATTCGTTTTGATTTGGTATAACTAAGTAACTTGAGGTTAAGTTTAACTTTAAAGTATTTGAGGGAGACTGCGAATTGAGCTTGTCCCCTTCGAGTCAGCAGCGATCGAAATATATGTCATACGCAATCGGCTCCCTCCAGGAATCGAACTCGTGCCAGTAATGTAAGATCTTCAGCTTGCGCACGGTACCGCTAGGTCATGCCGCTGCAAATATTTTCGTAGTTATTGACCCCAAAAAAAAGTAAAACTACCTTGTTTATTTGTTGGTTTAGCTCGTAAAGTAAGTTAGAAATTAGAAACGGGTGGAAATGTTAGTTTTGCATTGGTTCAACTATTCAACTCTGCTCAGTGGCGTAACCAGTTAGAAATTTCGGGGGAGTGCAAAACAGTATTTCCAGCTGGTGGATTTCCAAAAAATGTCTTCAGGCGCAAATAGCTGTCCTCTGTTGCTCCTTCGGGTCGGAATAGTCGTAAAACTCAGCATTAACGTTGATATTTGAAATATTTTGGGAGGGGGGATTGCTCTCTTTGCCCCTTCGGTTACGCCCTTAACTCTGCTGCATTTCTTTCATCCAGTTGGAGCTTCAGTTGAAAGCATTTTGTGCAAACTACCCTTATTTGGTTTAGGTTAAAGAATACACGGAGAAATTGAGGCCGTTATTGGTTCATCGTGCCGGTGGTGGAACATTACTGCCTCGCTTCTACTATGTGTCCAAAGACGACATCGAACTGGAGAGAGCTTCTCCTGGATGTGCGAGACGATCTTCTAGCTTCCTTCTTCCTGAAGAGCCCAAGGTTTTCTTATGGGGTCAAGCTCTTTACATTATATACAGGTTGAGAGAAAATGCTTGTTTAGGAGGAAGGCTCAAACGTTAATGTCTGTAGCTCATTATGCCTATTAATGGTGTTTTGTAAATGTAGCGTTACTTTAGTAGGAGTTAAAAGGCGTTTTAGCCCCTTTTCGAGGTCACCCCAAGTGAAAGTTTTGATGGCATGCAAAACCGGTGTTATCAAAGCAATAGCTATTCGACGGTATGGCCAACTGGTCATTAAGACACCTGACCGGAGTTTTAAACCAGCGCTTCCCAACTTTTCATAATTTTTGACCCCCCTCTAGACACTTTCAACACCACTGACCCTCTATTTAGCAACAACATTTGTTTGTAGTGTCTACAGCCGTCCGCTGGTCTAGAGTGGTTAATTTAACGTTAGCAGGTTGATGAATCTCGCCCCTGGTTAATATTCTGTGGCCCCCGGGTGAGAATCTCTGCTCTGAACCAAACCCTAATCATCGAATTGTGTTGTTGCGCCGAGTCTGCTCACACCCAGTTCTCTGCCGAAAAGTTTTGTCTTGGTTATTACATTGGGTTCATTGAAGTTTTAGTTAGCATGCTAGACCTGTTATCAAAGCAACTGCTGGTGCATCTTCATCTGATTTTACACCTTACGCATATCAGGTTACTAGAGGACGGACTGGTGACCCCGCGTGACCTTGATCCGATCAAGCGTTTTCTCCCTCCTGTGGAACGTCACCGCGTTAGTATGAGATACTCCACGTTTGCCGGGGTGACAAGCGACACTGTAATTCAGGTGAGTCTTAAACTTTTAGTACCATTTTGAATTGAAGAGTACCGGTTCGATTCTGATTCCAATACAGTGTTCTTAGTTTAGTTAGGAGTTCAAAAAAAAAATCAAATCTTTATTATCGCGGTATTACGCCAAAGCGTGTAACGAGTGGCAGGCCCCATCTTCACGGCTTAGCGCCTGGGCAATACTAAAGGGTATTTGCGACTGTGTCCGATTTGACCGACCCGGTAATCGAGCTTCGGACCTCCCGCGCCGATAGCGATGTCCTAACCACTTTGGCGTAATTTTGTGCACCGAGTTTGATGGCTAGCAGCAGCTGTGAAGCGGAAGTTGACACTTTTACGAGAACATGAGGTAGATGGGTCATTTACTTGAAATGGTTTAGTGGTTTGAGCTCCTGCTTTTTATGCTGTACTCTTTGAGTTCGATGTCTAGGCTAGTCTGATTAAAGACTAAAATTAGTAATAATAGCTCTTCAGCTTGACTTTTATCGTTAAAAGCACACTGTGAAGAACAAATAGGGAACTGTACATTTTTGAGTAGCAAACAGTTACCAGTAGTAGCAAAAAATGCTTGAAACACACCCTTTGGAAATTTCGGCTTTTTCAATGCGCATGCAATGAGACCATGCAGTCTTCCGCCTTAATGGTCCGGTCTGACTAAATGCTTTCAAGCAGAGCACATAATAACGAGATCAAGCTCTTACGAAGAAGTTAGTGCATACAACCTCATTCTTTGAGACGTCAGAGCTACTTGACGAGCCCACCACTTTCTCCCGGATCTGGAATAAGGTCATTTCGCGACCTCTCACAGGATGGACGACGCCGTATTTGATCGAAAATTATGCTCTTGATATTTTTTTCTTACCTTTTATATTTTTTTTCTTACCGCCTTCTGATATTTTTTCTTACCGCTTTTCCAAAGAAAAAGAAATTCACTCTTCTGTAGCATATAAACTTAGTTACAGTGATGTTCATATTCAGGAGCCACTCTATACAAAATTTCTTGTTTTGAGAGTTCTAAGTCTGATTTATCTTATTTATGTTAATTGTACATACGCATGCCATACATTTTTGGAAGGGGTTTGCGGCAGGTGATTTATTGACATAATTTTGTCTTTGAAAAATATTCTAAAGCCGAAATGCACCTTATAATGTGACGTCCTGCCCAAAGTCCATTTTTTTGAGTTGGTAACGCTAGTGGTAAAAATTCAAGTATCGAAGTGAAAATATAAAATCTAGTTAAAAACTGTGCATCGTGATTACCTGAGGTCACATCATGATCACACCATGTGATATTTTTTATGAGGTCATAATTGGAGTTCGTTTTTTTTCGGGATGTTCAAGAGTTAATTTAATCGGAGTTTGTTTGAATTAAGCCGCATATTATAACAAGCGTATATATCACGAGGACCGCTAGGGGCGCTAGTAAGTTTTTAGTAGGGGTTAGGGCCTTACCCCTCGAACCACGGCTTAATTCAAACAAGCCCCATTTAATCAGTCATCACGGGCTTCAAACAGATCGGCGTAGAAAAAAGAAGAGCCATCATTTTCCTTGAAATCGCGAAGATTTATTGCAGAAAAGACTGGGGTATCTCGGAAAGGAATGCAAGGAGAAGCCTGCTAAAGCGGTGGATAGCAACAGAGGATTCGAGATGTCAGCCTCGACCAGGAAGAAAGCGGAAGTCAACACGAAGGACTCACAGAACTCTAGTCAGGATTTCACTGAGCCACAGGAACTTAACTTCAAAAGAATCCTTATTCAGGGAATTAAGAAAGCTGTAGTGTTGAATTACCAACAGTGAGGAGAAGGTTGCTGGAAAACGGTCTTCGTAAATGCAAAGCTAGAAAAAAAGATGCTGTTGACAGAAAAAAAAAGAAAACGTCGATTGGAGTGGGCACGTTCTCACGTTAAATGGCCGGTTGAGAAGTGGAGAAAAGTTCTGTTCAGTGATGAGGCAACTTTTACCAGAATACCGGCCATATTGTATCTCACCGACCATCAAGCACCCGCAGTCAATTATGGTGTGGAGTTGCATGACTGCAAATGGTATTGGTAGGCTCGAATTGATTTCTGGAATGATGAACGAGACAAAGTAGATCGAAGTGCTGGAAAACAAAATGCTACCCAATGCACGATCCTTGTTTTCCGACGACGATTGGATTTTTCAAGATGACAATGCTTCATGCCACCGTGCGAAGAAAGTGCAGCAATGGTACAGAACTCCTAGGGTTAAACGAATGGATTGACCAGCCCAATCTCCTGACTTAAACCCTATCGAAAACTTGTGGTACCGATTCAGCTGTATAGTAGGTGAAAACAAACTAAAGGCAAAGAGAGAGAGCTTATCGAACAGGTTATTGCTGCGTGGTATCGAGTAATTTCACCCGAAGAACTAAAAAAGCTTGTTGATTTACTTCCCCTCCACTGCAAAATGGTGATCGAAAACCAAGGATGACTAACAAAATACTAATTTAACTTCCTAAATCAAAAGGTCTTTTTCAGGGCCACTAATTTTCAAAATATAATTTGGCAGAAATCGAAGGACTCCTATTTGACTTCTGATTTCTGCCTGATCGAGTATGATATACTGAATTTCCTATTGTTATCTACCGCTCTGGCACTCTTTTCCGAAATATGTTCCAATCTTTTTCCAATAGATCTTTGCGATTTCCCTTCTTTGTGAAGGATAATGATGACTTCTCTTTTGTGTGCTGATCTGTTTGAAGCCCTTGATAACTGATTGATTAAGTTAACTGTTGAACATCCAAAAAAACACAAAAAACGAACCGCAATTATGACGTCATAAAAAACCTATCGCGGTGTGATCCTGATGAGACCTCAGGTAATCACGATGCACAGTTTCTAGCTTAGATGTTTTATTTTCACTTCGACACTTTAATTTTTACCACTAGCGTTACCAACCCAAAAAACGGACTTTGAGCATGACGTTACATTATAAGGTGCATTTCGGCTTTCAGAAAAAATTATGTCAATAAATCACCAGCCACAAATCCTTTCCAAAAATGTATGGCATGCGTATGTACAATTAAGTTAAATGGGATAAGTTAGACTTGGAACTCTCGAAAGAAGAAATTTTGTAGAGTGGCTCCTGAATTATGAACAGCATTGTAAGTTGTGGGGTTTGCCCTAATCCTACTATATATGATGATGAGGTGTTTTACGTTCAGGTTTCACTGATAGCAGAAAGCAAGCATTTACAAACTGTTCTATCCACATATGGCTTTGCGACAGAAACTCCCGACCAAGTAGAGCCAATTGAAATTTGGCCATCTCAAGAATTGGTCAAAGTGTATCTTCATCTCGGATCAAACGGAAAACTGGGATTATCTGGAAGACCAAAAAGACCCATTGGGATTCTTGGAACTAGCAAGCTCTACAGGTAAAGCTTTTAAGAATAAGTGGCAACGCATTTTTTTTTTTACTGGTTGTGAATTTTTCCATGCAGTTTTTTATCCATATTCGACTTGTTTAATTCCTGTATTTGATTTGTAGCCTCGGTGAGTTTTACTGGAATGCAAATCTTCGGAATGGGTGACTGAGGTACCTAACCCAAATACTAACCGATATCTTCAAACTTAACCCCGATTCGGAATCCTGGTCTGGACTAATTTGAACCGTAAAACCCTGTTTGGCCTAATTTGAACTCGGCTTAATTTGAACCCTAAAATCTAAAACTTATAAATTTTAACTCTAAAACCCTGCTTGGCCTAATTTGAACTCGGCCTAATTTGAACCCTAAAATGTATAACTTATAAATTTGAACAGGCTTAAAACCCTGGAATCTCATTTAAGGCCTAAAACCCTATTTTGACGCTGCATCGGTCATGCCAAAAAGTCGTGTCTTGCTTTTGCTAACCATTCTAAAATACGTAATGGTGGTGCCTCAACTTTCAGCATCCATGGACGAACTGTGGTTTGTTATCCTCTGATGTTTGATGTCGGGGATTTTTATATGGCTTATGATACTCAAACTCTCCTCCACGATCTTCACCATTCTTTGGAGTTTATTGCCAGTTACTGGAGGATGCCAATGCGGCCATTGTTTCTCTTCCTACTCAGGGAGGATGACATCCAGGAGAATAGAAAGGCCACCATGTTGCAGGTAGGAGGAGTCGATATGATATATCTAACCACTTTATGAGACTTGGTGGTAGAATAAGTACCAGATCTGCCAACTTCAACTCGATTTTGAAAAAAGTTGAGTAAGTTTCGAACTTATGCTAAATCCGATAAAAACTACTTGTCGTACACTCGGTAAATATTAGTGAAGTCGAACTTAAACTTGCAAAATTGAAAATAAAGATATTGAAATGGAACGTGGGTCGCAAATTTTTGCTGAACTCTAACTTAAACTCGATTAACTACTTGCGAGTTTGCAGCTCTGTTTAGTTCTCAATCGTTTTTTTGTTTTTGAAAGAAAATCTGAGCTGCCAAAATAAATCTGTGAGGACGCGTAACAGCCCTGACCCGTCACTACGAAAGTGCTATTTTTTCATAAATTTTCCAGAATTTGAGGACCTAATTTCCATTTTTAGGCACCCAAAAGAAGTCCCTAAAACCCATCAAAACCTGCTTGTAATATCAAACATCTCCCCCCCCCCCCTGAGAAGGTCAATAAGCCATGAGCTATGAGCTGTGCTAGCACAGGGACCCCGAATGGGAGTGTTCAACCAAGTACAAAGCAACCTCCTGACAGTCTGTGATTTTTTGTAGGTTCTCAGCGCTTTCAAGCAGGGACTTTGGCAAGGAATTCAAATCCGTTTGGGACGAATCCATTCTTTCATTGCATCATCCGTCATCGAACACCTGGAGTTTGCGAGGTAATGGGCTGAAAAAGCCTATTTTAAGTTGACAAAGTCAGCATCAGCATTGCTAGGCCCTGCCTACACAACCACCGAGATGCCACAACTGAAACTTTGCGACTGGGATGACGTCACTGTCGCTGCAGCGATTTTAATCTTTTGGCTGTCAACTTCGCGGAAGAGGATTAAAAATATAATAATTCACAGGAAATGGAGAACTGGTTAGGTAAAAATAGGATGGATATCTCTTCTTCATAGCAACGACGGGGTGCAAAACCACCAAACGTGCAAAAATAAAAAATTGCCTTCACAGGCTTTTTAAGACCCTAAATATAAAAAGATAATTTTTCAAAAGTTGCCCTAATTCCAGCTACCAGTTCGTTTCCTGGACCTTAATAGGGGTCCACAAAACGATGTAAAAACCTGGTATAGCTTAGTAGTAATTACCATGTGGTACGTTCTCTAGCCGTGAGCCACTAAAGACTAAAGCTTGAATGAAGTGAAATACTTTCGGGTTGTGTGGAAAAACAATGAAGAAAATATTAGTTTCGGTTTTTCAAAAGATGTTGTTATAGGCAAGAGCATTTAAGCAACATTGAGTACGAGAAGATCACTCCTTTTGTCGGAAAAGAAAGCGAAATTTTCGGTGAAATATGCAAACTGCGTCGAAGTGGAAGCTCCTACTCGAACCTGACCAAATTAACAGGCGATATAGATGAGGTAGGTTTTTAATATGAACAAGCAGAAAATTTTACAATAGAAATGGCCTGCAGCATAGGATTGTTTTATCTGATGTAGTTACAAACACAAGCAGAAAAATCCTGCCCAAGCATATTATATAAGCATATACCGACTTGATTGACGGTCGCACCATCTGCATTGATGATAGCTGAAAGGTCAAGACAGTGTTCACTGTTTTGAAGCTGTTAGTGTGACGCTGCCTAGAACGTACTGTTTTGACGCTTTTAGCCGTTAAATCTAGTAGTTGGTTGATGTTAAGTTGCTATGTCCTCTGCGCTCTTTACGGCATTGTAAATGACAAACTTTGCATTTGTAACTAATGAGGATTTGTTGAGCCACGTAGTCATTAGCCAGTCATAACTTATTGCGACAGAGCTGTAACTTTGTTAAGCTTTGCTAAAACTAAATGCTTCAGTTTTTATGTATGATTAGGAAACCAAAAAAGCCAAGGCACTTTGTTCTCATTCTACTGAAGATATTCTCTCCGCGATCCCGGAGTTGCGAGTTGGGTCTGCCAAAGCTTTGCTGCTCGGAGAATTAAGCAAAAGAAATGGTCTCCAGTTCGAAACCGGTCGTGGGACTTGCTACGACCGTCTTAATTCTATATGCAGGTAAAAATAATAGAAAAAGAGTTATGACATCATTCATGACGTAAGAAGCAAGCCCTTTTGACCAAGAAAATGCACACGATGTCATCTTCGGCAGTAATAAGAGCGTATATGATAAAACTTAAAAAGCATTACTTCCGTCTCTTAAAAAGCATTGCATTACTGTTTCTTAACTTGTTCCAACGCAAAACTCATTCTGTTCAGGCCCAAATGGCCTTGCACTCTAAATCACCCAGCACCTGGTTCTTTTCTTCTGCCTTTCTCAGCCACCACACATGCAATCTTCCCCACACCCTCTGAAACTGAGCTAGCAGCGCAGCGTTACAGGTTTAAAAGTGCCGACTTCTGTACTCCTTCTCCACTTTTTTGTAGGCGAAAACCTATAGGTTTGTGTCGCAGTTAAATACCGCGCACTTTTTCGCTTTTGATATTGAAGATTTTTATGATATGGCGAAACTCATCGTTTTTGGTCCTGAAAATGGATATGTGGCAAGGTAGTAGGGTATTCTATATGGTGCATTATTCTGTATGGTCACACAAACAGCCATCAGCGTGTCATTAAAAGTTGTATGTTCCAGACGTGCTGCGCAGCACCAGTCGTGGAGTCTGGTTCGTTACACAGCCAGTCTTTGTCACAAGGTCGTTGACAGCTTGGCCCCTTCTATCACATCAGTATTGGTCCACGATAAGCACATTACTCTTGGTGTGTTCGGTCATGAAGAGGTGATGTATGCATTTTAAGCTTGCTATTGAAATGAAAATTAGTTTTTGAAATTTAAATACGTTAATTTTGTTTGTTGTTGTTAGCTTGAGCTGGATTATTATTGGTGAAATAACTGCCGGTCGATGTAGTGGTGAAAGACGTCGCTCTTGGCGGAGAGATTCTGGGTTCGATTCCCGGGTTGGTTCTATCGCACGCAGTGTCACCAACAGCTTGCCACCATTGCAGCGTTTCTTCGTAGCTGTGCTGCCCAGGCGCTAACCCGCAGAGATGGGCCCCGTCACTCGTCACGCCTACGCGTATTACCGCGAGATAGATTTGTTTTAGCCATTTCTAACTTTTATTTGCAAGTTCGTGAGACCCACATTCATCCAGTTAATTTGCTGAGCAAACAAATAAAAATGTAGCACACTTCTTTTATAATCTTTTTTTTCCAACCGATTTGTTGCTTGATAATTTTAATGTAAGCCTTGTAAGTAAAACGTGTAGGGTAGCTCAATTGCTTACTCTCATGTTGGCTTAGTGATTAAAGGCATCTCTACCGGTGCGGAATATCTTGGTTCGATTTCAGGGCCAGTAAAATCGAACACAGTCTCGCCAATGGCTCTCGACCGTTACGATTTTTCGAAGCTCTTGTTGGTAACTATTCTCTTTGAAAGTTGGTTGTGACGGGTTTGATTGTTGGCTGTAGCCGATTGATCGCATTCAGTGGCTACCGACTCGAAGAAAGCAAAGTCACTTAGTAGTCTCTATAAATACTTGGTTGAATTGCCTATTACAATGATATAACTTTAAAAAAATGTTCATTATACCCGCGGAATAACACCGAAGCGTGTAACGCATTGCGCGGCCATCTCCGCGGCTTGGCGTCTGGACAGCACTGAAACGTCGCAGCGGTGGCGGGCCGTGAACGACACTGTCCGACGTGAGCGGCTCGGAAATTGAACCGCGGACCTCCCGCATTGATAGTGATGTCTTCAACGACTGCGCTAAACGGCTGGTTTGTTATAACTTCAGTTATTCAAGGATTTTATATTTTTCAGGTTGTAATCAGCAACCCCCTCCCCCCCTCCACTATCAAGGATATACTCTATTCTCTCTGTGGTCCCCATGATGAGAGGGAGGCCTGTTTGCAACAAGAATTGGTGCTCCATGTCGGCGCTGCTATTAACAAGGAACCGCAACTTTTTGATGGTAATTGATGGTTGCAGAATCATCAAATGTAGCGATAAAGCAGCGAAAGCCATGCTTCTGCGCGTTGGAGATACTTATAAGTTAATCAGCTACAAAAAACTAAGTTACTGTAACGGAAGTTACTTAGTCCGTTGCTTGACAACAGTAATAACAAATTAACTATTGCAAGTTATGTAATACGCAATAGACTTCGTTATTGAAGGTTGTAGATCTGGGTTCGGCAATTTATTTTGTAACTTTATCAACCGAACCGAGCCTTCAAAAACGCGTAGAATTTGCTTAAATGTTTTGCACTGAAATGCCGGTTACAATAATGGTAGCGACATCGCTACCGGTGTCGGTGGATCGAGGTTCGGTTCTCTGGCCGGTCAAATGAAACACATTTACCATTGCCACTTCAGTGGGCTTTAGGCTGGTCATTCTTGGTTCTAGTTTCTGCATCATGACACTTTCTTAACTATGACATCAAAAAATTGATAATGATGCTGAAACTGTAGAACAAGGACTGCGGCCGAAAGCTCGCTAAAATTGTACCTGTGGACCAGGTAAGTGTCGCCAGCATCTCGTTACCGCTGGGACGTTTCTTTCAATTTCGAAGTGTGTTGCCCAGCTACTAAGCCGCAGGGTTGGGCCCCGCTGCACGCTTCGGCGTATTACCTCGGGTATAATGATTTGATTTTGACAGGCATGCTGCAAGTCCGCATCGGGTGGCTGGCTCATGCTATGAGATTGCTGCTCAAACATCGCCGCTCGCAGAACTGCGATGAAGATGAGGAAGCGGCGGATATCCACGATCTTTCACCTAGTCAGATCAAAGACCTCATGTACGATGCATTGAATGTGGAAAATCATAAGAATTTGACTTGGCTGCAACAAAAAGAAATTGCTGGTGCATTGAACAAGGTAAGGTTCATTCAGTCTAGGTCAGGGGTTCGCGACCCGGGGCCATTGGCTCCCTGTGGGGCCACGAAATACTAACCAGTGGGTCACAGCTCAAAGTTTATTAACTTGTTAATAAGAATTAACCACTAATGACCAAGGGACGGCTGTAAGTACTGCGAATAAAATACCGACTAAAAGTTTTATTGTTGGGCAGGGCACCAGAGGTGTTGAGAGTCTGTAGAAAAGAGATGCAAACTATGAAAGGTTGAGAAGCGCTGGTCTATGTAGAAACAACAGAACTACGGAGCGTTAAATCCAATTATTTTCCCATTCACGGCTGATAACCAGTTTTTAAGTTATTTTATTCAAATTATTTAGTTGGTGGTGGTTTAATAAATTTGAATAAGAATACAATATTATACCACCGGAAGAGTGAAGAGCCGACAACGGCGAAACAGGCTGAAGGGATTTTATAGTGATTTTATACAAATACAGCACAAGCTCTCGCTAAATTGAGTACTCTGCCATAGGAGATAAAGCCTTACTTCGACTTGTATGCTTGGAATACATACACCTGCGAGCAATAAATTGTTCTCGAAGGTGAAACAAGTGAAAAGCAAGCCAAGAAGCAATCTGACTGACAGTCACCTGCTAGATTGTTTGCGCCTATGCACATCCAAGATGGAACCACTCATCGACCGATTAGTTTAAACAGTTCAACATCAGCCTTCTCACTTACTACATTTGGACACTTGAATGCGTACATATCTGCATATCTTTCATATCCGCATGTACTTGCTGTGATTTTTTATTAAAAGCTGAAATATGAAGAAGTGTTTGTTTGTGGTGCGGCCCCCAGTAAACATTACGTCATGTTTCGAAATCGCCCTTGTGTTAAGAAGTTGTTCACCCCTGCTTCAGAGCCTGTCTCCGACGAGATATGAGCTGTTGCGTTCTCTGTTTTCGTTTATCGTGACACTTGAATAAAATAACTACGGTATGGTCTAATTACTGCGCGTAGTAGATTTTCCAACGGAGGTTGTAGCATAAAACGCCCGAACTTACGCTGCAACAAACAGCTACATTGTTAATAGTATGTACTTTTCCAGAAGTCAGTAAATCGTAAATTTATAATTTTTTTAATCGAAATATTATAGACTCCGTCGGATTTCTACAAGAAAGTGTGGTTGATCTTGGAGCGAAGTCCGGATGGTTTCATCATAAACGGACATCATCTACCTCAGCAACCAACTCTATCTGATATGGGTATGTTTGGGAGTTTTTTCAAGGAAAATTTTGGTGTCCGGAAAAAACCCGGGGGGACTCAAAATAGACCTGTAAGAACGCAAATCAAAAAAAGGTTATTTTCTACCATAATTTTCCTCGATTTTAAAAATCTGATTATCATTTTTTGGGGATTGGGATTTTGAAACCTCTTAAAAGTCCAATTGTTTTGATGTATCGATGCATACCACGCGATCGCGAGTGTCCTTTGAAGAACGAAATTTTGGCAATATGTTATGACAGTATGACACCTTGATATTGTGACAGGAAATTGCTTTTTGTCTAAAAACTGCAATCAGGCCTGCGCTGTGCTTAGTCACTGCGGTCGTCTCGCAGCCGTGCAAATGGCAAAACTGTATTTTGTGTGTGCGGAGGTGTTTTCAGTTTTTAACTGAAAATTCAACAGTAACTGAGGGAGAAGGCGAAGTGAGTTTGGGCTCTTTGAGTCAGCAGATACCTGGAAACTGGTCTGAACGACTTTTATAGTCTATTGTTTTACTTTTTATGGTTTCATTCTCTCCCTGAAGGGCTTTTAGCGGCGAAACAGACTTCAGGAGCATTTCTGGTGGTTTACTGATGTATTGCTGTTACCACGCTGCTAGTGCTTTATGCTGTGAAAATCAACTGTTCCTGCAGTCAATCGAACCCACCACTTAATTTTATTCCATTTTGTTATCTGAGTAGCTTACTAGACAGCAACATGGCCTAGGGATACCGCGCACAGATTACAGATCCTACGTGACGGGTTTAATTCACGGATGGAGCCGATCGCCTTTGACATAATTACCCGGTGGTTGCTGACTGGAAGAGCGCAAACTCACTTTGCAGTCTCCCTTAATTACTGTTCAATTTTCAGTTCAATATAGTTTAAAAATAACATCAGTTATTTATTACTAACGTGAAAAGTCCTTGTTTCAGGCAACGAAGAAGTAGGTTGGTGGAAAAAGGTCGGGGAAATGTTTGGGGGCATGTACCGGCCAGAATTCAGGCATCTGGTCATAGAGGCCTTGATGGCAACTGCCATAATCTTGGAGAGGAATCCCGAAGTATCTTTTAACACGAGAACTGACATTGATGCTGTGGTTAGAGCAGCCATAAGTTGCTACAGAAATGTAAGTTAAAATTTCAAGCACTAGCGTTATTACTAACGCTCAATCAGATGTTTTGTTGAACAGCTCAGGTGGCCGAGTGGTAAGAGCGTCCGCCTCTAAAGCTGTAGACTGGAGTTTGATTCCGAGTCGGGTCAAATCAATGACTTCAAAATTGGTATTTACAGCTTCCCTGCCTAACGTTCGGCTTTGCCATAGTTTTCTTGATTTAGCCGATCAGATGGTCTAGTGGAATAAAAGCGTCTGCTTCTGGTCTTCAGCATTAAAAGGCAGTGTGAAGAAAGCCGGCAAGTACGCTTGTTGTGCCGTTGGGAAAGGCACTTAGCGGGATTCCCCCATCTTAGTGTGATAGACGGATGGCCGGCAACTCCTAAGCGAGCTCGTACAGCGTTCCGTCGCTTTCTCGTGATGTGAGGATAAGCTAAGAAATAAAAAAAATTAAAGGGACTGTGTGGAAAACAAGCCGGCAAGTTTATTTGTTGGTGCCGTTGGAAAAGGCACTTAGCGGGGTTCCCCATGTTGGTGTGGTAGACAGATAGCTGGCAACTCCTAAGCGAGCTCGTACAGCGCATTGATCGCTTTTTCGTGATAGGAGGATAAATACGCAAATAAATACAAGAAATACATTGTTATGCTTTTTAGTGGGTTTCAGTTTAAACTGATATCTAGGCGCACTTGCTACTAAAATATGGTGTTGTAAATGGTTAACATTACGTGCGCTCTTTAATAAAACAAAAATATTGAGTCTAAAGCCCTTTGCAGCTCAAAACAGAAATTTTAAATTGCTTGGTTTATCGTATTAAGAGTCTTGTATGCTATCAAACTCTTAAGCTCAAACTTTCATGCGCCAGCCCTTATCATCTGCACTGGCAACTGGCTTACTACCAAACACTATGGAGAAAAAAATACCGATTGTTGTAGTAGATAAAGACATCGCTATCGGTGCGGGATGTTTTGGTTCGATTTCCGGGCCTTTCAAATCGGAAAGTGTCGCCAACGGCTCGCCACCGTTGCGACGTTTCTTCTGAGCTGTGTTGCCCAGGCGTCAAGCCGCGGAGGTGGATCCCGCCACTCGTTACATCCTTCGCCGTAATACCGCGAGTATAATGAAGATTTGATTTTGAAAACATGTGCGTAACGATCAACCAACCAGAATTCGATTTTCTAGGACCCTCAGTACGCTGAGCAAAAGAGCCGAGAAGCAGAAGAGATGGATGATATCAGTTTGTTCTGCAGTCTGCCTCCTGAACTCTCAATTCGTTTCATGATGGAGAGCATCATCAAATGTTTGCTGCAAGGACAGATAAATTTCAATACGCAGCAAATTTGCTCCATCTGCTAAACAGTGTTGCCATGTTTTTCTTGATAAATCATGTTATGCAAAATGTACATGTTCTATTTAAGTTATTTTACTTTTGAGATGCCTTTGTCTCCCGAAAATCGTATAGCGTTAAGTTTTTTTACGAGACCCGCGAACGTTTTAAAACTAAGGGGTATTGTCAACGAAAAAATTATCTGGCTGTTTTGCGGGTTTAGAGGTGCCTAAAAATTCAGGGGGGTTGTGCCGTCAATGCGAGTCGTATGTCGGTAATAGCAGCTAAGTAACTTCGCTCAGTGTGATAAACTTAGTCTACTACTGTTATTTTTCTGCTAAAACTGCTGTGGTATCACTTATGTTAAAGGTATTATCCCTTGCTTAAGTTAAATTGTTTCTACAAATGTATATGACTTTTTGTGTTTACTTAATGCACTGCAGTTCTGCTACATACTTTTGCATGTTTCCAAGTAAAATGTTTAAAAATGCATTTCCGGAAAATATATTTGGATACAGTCAGTAAGACTTACGATATAGATAGGAAAATACAGTAAGACTTAATGAGGTACATAAATGAGACGACGGATTTAATTAATTTCTACGCAAAAAATTAACTTAAACAACACAGGGTACATTGAAAAAGCGTTTGATAACGTAACACAGTAGTCAGTCGATTCTTTAAGACATTACAGATACTTTGAATCGTATGTGATGGAATTGAAGACACTAATTCCAAATATGAGTAAAATTACTGTGACGTCTTTTACGGAGATCAGGCCTCATTTGAAACTCACACCCGTGGGTATTTCCCAACTAAAAAACGGAAGCAGATACTCAGTACAAATTTGTGTCAAAATATGCGGAATTGTCAATTTCTGATACATTTCGCGGAAACTTCATGGCTTCAATTTTTTCATCACAAAAAAAATGCTACGGAAAATTAATAGTTTCGAACATTTTCACACCAATCTCGACTCTGTGTCTTTCCGTTTTCCAATCGGCAAAATCCCTCAAGAAGTTTTAGACAAGACTAAACCGTAAATGACGTCATAGAAACTTATATTTAGAATCAGTATCTAAAACTTCACATACGCCCTACCTGTCGAATGCCGGTGAAAGCACCTTACAATTCTAAACATTTTTTGCTAAAAGCAATCAATTTTTCTCTTGAAATACCTAATCAATTTGCTAGGCTTTTTAAGTAGCCTAATGGCCTTGCAAGCTAAAAGAAAATGCAGCAGCGAAACATGCTCATAACAACTTATTATACAAACACCCTTAATGCATCTACCATTACTTCTACCAAATTACAGATACTTTGAATTGAGTCGTGTCGATTCTACCAAATATCTACCAAAGAATGAAACACCGTACGGAATTGTGCACCGCCAATCTTTTTAAACATTTTGACAATAATATTCGACGTTTCAACTAGACGCAAAGGGCATCATCAGTAATTTGTATCAATTCTTCAACACACATAAGCCAATAATATAATACGATAACTAGCAATACTAAGTTGTCAAAAAGGAGCAATATAGCAGCAAACCGGTTGCATTTTCAATTTAAACTATTACAGTTATTAAGTAGAGTAATGAAGCCAATCGAACTACAAGATTCTCAAAACGTTTCAATTTAAAATCCAAACATTCAATCTTATTCAAGTTAAAGCCAGGTTCAACTTCCCCTGGCAGAGTGCTCGATAACTGTCAATATAGCTACATTGCTAGAACCACCTGACGAGACGACAACGGCGAAACAGGCTGTAGTGCTTTTATGCACAGATGGGCAAGTTGATGCAAAACGTTAGCTTCGTTAACACAGTTACGTACCTCCGTTAACGTTAATTCGTTAAATTCAGCTCCAATTAACGGAAGTTAACTGAATTGTTAAATTGATAATTTTGACTTAAAACGGCATTTCTTTTTAAAAAAGAGCTTAAAATTTTTTAATATCAATGTTTGCGTAAGCATTCAAGCAATTTTTCTGCTCACAAGCCATCTGTTTCGTTTTTTCTCGCTTTTTGATCTCATTGGTCGTATTTTGCTAGTTTATCGATAACCAACAACAATAGAAATCAGCGTTTGCAAAAATTTAACGAAAGTTATCAAGCACTAACGGGAGTTAATTTAGTCCGTTAATTTCAAAAAGAAATTTAACGAATTAACTAGTTAATAAAAAAGTTAGCTTCGTTATTCACGAATTAACGAAATTGTGCCCACCTTTGCTTTTATGATTTTACTTCATTCAATCTTATTCAAATAGTCATTTTCAATATTTTTTGGATGGAAATTGAAGATGAATTTAGTTGAAATCGAAACGTCTTGATTAAGAATCTTGTTGTAACACTGGCTTAGTAATAAGCTAATTTCAGGTAGTCCAAGACGGTTTGCTGTTAATAAGAGCTTAGTTCACAACGAAAATACAATTTTATTGACTGGACATCATTAACAAAGGAGACTGCATAGATCGAAGAGAGAGATCTACATTTGCTTCTTCTTGGAGGACATCCACTCTTTGTTGAAGAGATTTAATCTAAAACAAGTAGTTGCATCAGTGCACCTAATTTGCTGGATATTTAGTAGTAAATTCACTTAAAAGCTAATATTTGTGACGGTACCAGTACCACTGATGGTTTCTATTGCGAGTTCAACTGACTTTCGGTTCATTACAAACTTCGAACCTTTTCCCAAGTATTGATATATAAAAACGAGCTTGAAGTGCTATGTGATCAAACTATTGACAACACAAGTCAATAATATGATAACCATTTTATTAAATCAGCTTTCAATATTCCATCCCCATGAATTTCGTACGTTACACTTTGCCGTACAAAAAGCACTTATGCATCTTCGCGTAATTGAACCATTATTGAATGTTTTTGAAAAGGGATGATAAATTTCAGGCTGAGCTCAGCTGCTGCCATATTCTTGAAATTAGAAAATCAAATCTTCATTATACTCGCAGTACTATGCCGAAGGGTGTAACGAGTGTCAGGCCGTCAGGGTCTATCTCCGCGGCTTAGCGCCTGGGCAACGCAGCTTCGAAGAAACAACTGGCGGCACTGCGTCCGATTAGACCCGCACCGTCAGCTGCGCCTGCCCTGAGTGTACCCACTACTCCAACCAGCCGATTTCTTGGAGTTACTCAGCATAAAATAAAAAGGTGGGTGCAATCCTACAGGCTTTCTTGAGCTTATCACTTGTCAGAGCTAGGTATGATCTTCCACTATTATACCCAACTGTCAAGTCGATTTGCTCGCAACCGTTCTTGCGCAACTGTATAAGAGTTAAATATCCCGGGTTCAATTTACGGCCAGAGCAGACACATCGCGAGCGCAAGCTCACTTCGCAGTCTCTTCCATGTATTTTCAATCACTGAAAAATACGTACCTGCGATCTTAGACAAGCGATCGTGTCATCCAAATCATCCTTGAGCGACTTCGGCAACATCCCTTTGATTCTATCCTCATATTCAAGCTTGACACGAGATAACTAAACAAATACATCAGCAAACTTAGCTTCTAAAGCAATGCAGACCTAATACTTGAATTCTAAAATCAAGGTTACAAGCGAAGGCCCGCAATGAATCAGCAAGTTTTTTGCAAAAAAAAAAATTTAATAGCTTGAAAATTGTTTGTTTTTGTGGTTAGGTGTTACACTGCGCAGAGATAAAGTAAATTCAATACCCTGCACTCAAACAAAGTTCTTGAGCGAGTTTATTAAATACGAGTAGCAAACTATCATCCTTATGATAGATCAGGCCAGCACCAATCTGCATTATGTTAGTTAGTTGCATATTATTTATCCTATCACGAGAAAGCGATCAAAGCGCTATACGAGCTCGCTTAGGAGTTGCCAGCCATCTGTCTACCACACCAAGATGGGTGAATCCCGCTAAGTGCCTTTCCCAACGGCACAACAAGTATACTTGCCGGCTTGTTCTCCACACTGTCCCTTTAATGCAGAGCGTCAAGCAGGGAAGCTGTCAACACCAATTTTAAAGTCATGGTTTGACCCGACTCAGAATCAAACCCGAGTCTACAGCTCAAGAGACAGACGCTTCAGCTCCATACCTCTCGGCCATCTGAGCTGTTAATATAGTACTTACCTGACCGTAAAACTCGTAAGTCGTAAGCAAGCTTAGATCAATTTTGCTTTTTCGCAATTGCAAAGCTCTAAGTAGCGTTACCTCGTTCTTCAAATCAAATTCAGTTTGTTGAAATTGTCGTTGTTGAAGTCTCTGTTCTTCTCGCAAATTATCCAGATCGCTTTGGGTAGACTGAAAAAGAAATCAATGATAATTTCGCAAGATCATACTAAATTTTTATTTATAAATTTTCGATTTATCCTGGATTTATATTTGTACATTTTTGATTTATTTACACTTTTTTGTCAATAAATAGTAGATTTAGGATCTATCATCGATTTGTATCTGTAGATTTTCCAACAAATCTTTCAGGGAATCCCTTGGAGTTTGACGGAGCAGTAATACAGGTTTAGAAGTCCAATTCAGTAAATACTGACTTGACAATGCATATTGTGAAAAATAAATTAGTCAAGAAGTAGCAGGTGTACTACATTTCGGCGGTAAAACTATTGGTGCAATTATTTCTCTTTCTGTAGATATTACTAACATGACAAGCGACTTTGCGTTTGAAACTGCCGCGTTTACAACAAACAAAAACAAAAAAATATCATGTTTACTCTGAGCAGAGAATTCTGGTGGATTTTGAATTGATTTTTTTCTTCCTCCAGCCGAGCAGTGCTCTTCACCAATTGTTCTTCCAATTCATTTTTATTTTGGATCATCATCTCTCTCATGGATGATTCTTTGTTCTGAGCTTCCAGTAATCTTTCATGTGAACGTTCCAGTCGCTGACGGTAATCTTCTTCAAGTTGATCCATCTTTCGCTTTAACTAAATCAATGAGGCGAAGCGGAAAGTTCAAAAGAATGTTAATTGATCAAATTCAAGTAATTATTATACTGAACTGAAAATTGAACAGTATTGAGGGAGACTGTGAGGTGAGCTTGCCCTCTTTTGATCACCAGCCACCCGGTATCTATTTCAAATGCAATCGGCTCCGGCCTCGAATCAAACCCGCCACGTAGGATCAGTCACCTGCGCGCGGTACCTCTAGGTCATGTCGCGGATAGATTTCCGGCGCCCGAAGCTTCAGCTTTGTAATGCGGATTTCTTGGCTTTCTTACGAGCAACTCGCTCCATTTGAAAATCTTTTGTCAAAGTGGCCAGTTGGCCACCACGGCCGGTAGACTGCGTGTCCCCAATGGAAATTTATTCTTTTTTGTAAAGGAGCTGCGGCTGTGGTGCGACGAGCTCGCTTAATAGTTGCCGGCCTTCTGTCTACAAATCTAAGATGGGTAATCCAGTAAGTGCCATTCTCAGCGGTACAACAAGTAAACTTGCCGACTTGTTCTCTACTCTGTTTTTTTATTGCCGAACGTCAAACAGGGAAACTGTGAATGTCAATTTTAAAGTCATCGGTTTGACCCGACTCGAAATTAAACCAGATTCTACTGCTCCAGAAGACGTTTTTCCACTCGGCCATGATTGTGTTCGGTACGGCTTCTTGATAAGATTAAAACGCAAAATTGGCAGACAACTTCTTATTAATCATACTTTTGCGGTGTTTCTCTCCAGCTCTGCAGCATGTTGTTGATGTAAATCCATTCTCTGTCGGTCGATCTCTGCTTCTAACTTCGATACTGCCACGTCATGATCACGTGACCACTTTTGTCTCTCTTCTTCCCTCAAGAGGCCAAGTTCAACCAACTGCTGACGTCGCAAAGAGTTGGCTGAAACTAATTCTTCTCGAAGCTCTCGGATTTGCTGTTCCAATCCGGTTACCACCTGTAACATTAAAAGTAAAGGCAGAGCCAATGCTTTACGCACCCATATACCTTGTCCACATGCCCAGTTTAAGTGAGCAAAAAGCCAACGGCCTTTTCGCATCACAATTAAAATTTTGATAACATACTGGCTGGTTAACTCGGTTGTTAAGCACAATAATATCAGTGCGGGAGGTCCGGGTTTCGATTACCGGGCCGGTCAAATCGGACACAGTCTCCAACCGCTCGTCACCACTGCGACGTTCCTTCGGAGCTGTGTTGCCTAGGCGCTAAGCCGCAGAGATGGTTCCGCCACTCGTTGCACGCTTCGGCGTAATACCGCGAGTATAATGAAGATTTTGTTTCTCACTCACTTGTTTCAATTATGACATCAAAATTTTGATAATGATGCAGAAAACTTGTGTGCTTTCAGTCTACTCAATCTGCACATGTGGATAGGATAATTGTGCAAGCCACTCACGAATGACAACCCATTGCATACACCAGTAGTGAATGATTGAACGCGGTCAGTGGACACTGGACATACAAGGCAAACAACACATACACTAACACTTCGCAATTCCCGATAGCGCCAAGCGCCTGGCGGGGAAGCTGTAGTGTACACATCATCTTAAAATCTTTAGTTTGACCCGAAGTGGAACAAAACCCAGTCTCCGCCTACTACGTCACAAAATACCAGCTAGCGATTCCCTTTTGGTCAAGTTGATTGATACCTTTTATGGCAAAAGCAAAAGTTACTTAAATGTTTCAGACGTTTCGATTTACTTGCAAATCATGCTCAATTCAAATAGAAAATCTACTTTATTAATAACGACAACGATTTGAGCGCATATCAAAACGTCTCGAATCTTTTTGCTATTGGAGAATTTGATCCCTTGAAACACCATTAAATGTTGAAGTTAATGCATGCCTGTTACTATTGTGCGCATGGGCTTTTGCTGAAGTATTAAAGATAGCAAATGAAAGTCAAACCTGACAGCAGAATTTAACAGTATTTGAAAGCAATGCTGCAGCACGCTGCACTTACTTCTTGGTGCTGATTTCTTCTCTCCTCAGCAATCTTTTCTTGTTGTTCCAGAGCTTCACGTAGTCGAGATTCGCACAAAGACAATTGTCCCTCGTATTCTTTGACTAAGTTATCTCGTTCGGTCGTATATCGCTCGGTGATAAGAGCTTGATCTTGTTCCCTCATTGTACGACATTCATTTAACTGCAAAATAATAAAAATTAAAAGATTTGCTGAACTGTACAGCACACGCTATTGGCGCAGGAGGTCTGGGGTTCGTTACTCGGGTCGGTCAAATCGGACATCGCGTCGCCAACGGCTCGCCACAACTGCGACGTTTCTTCGGAGCTGCGCTGCCAAAGCGCTAAACCGCGGAGATGGGCCCCGCCACTCGTAACACGCTTCGATTTAATACCGCGAGTATAACGAAGATTTGATTTTTTTGACATTAAGATGGGAATAATCTCTCCTTGCTGGTAACTCGAGGCTAGTCTGCACTTGACATAACGTTTTTTTGCGCGACCTTTTACGGGTTAAATTTTTATAGAGATCGATAAATGGTTCCTTGGCCTGGCGATAAAAAAAAATTCAGAAAGTACTTTTTGGGCAAAAGTAACTTAGAATTGGGACAACTTTTCAAGAACTGTCAAGGCAATTTTCTAGCATCAACGTAGTAGAAAAATCTTTTATAAATTTCATCACTAAAATCGATGGCCGAACACAAAAAGGGACCGATATACGTTACTGTTTTATTCACAAAAGTTAACACCCTAACCTCGAGTGCTGCATTTTACAGACTATAAGGCGCACTTTAAACCCTTCATTTTTTTTTTAATTAATCGTGCGCCTAATGTCTTATTGCCATTAAAATATTAATTTTTTTGTTTAATGAGCTTTACACGGTAACCTAAAACTTCTCAAAAAAACTATGGTCCGGCTCGTCTTGGCATAAAAAACAATCAAAGAAATTCACTGACAGTGCCCGCCTTATAATCCGGAAAGTACGGCAATCAAGTTACAGATTTACCTCCTCTCCGTGTCTCTCCTTCATATCTTCAATTTGTTTATCAAACTCCAGTTGTAATTTTTCTCGTGTTATTCGACTTTGTTCCAAGTCTGACTCCAACTTTTCCAGTTGTGATCGCATGTCTGCATATACTTTCTGTTGGGCGTCAGTGACCTTAAAAGCAGAAGAAAATTTCAACGGAAAACTGAAGCAATTTTTTCAGCAAAATTTGAATAGTGCAGGCAAAACTGGCAAACGAATGAAAAAATCAAATCTTCATTATACTCGCGGTATTGCACTGAAGCGTAAAACGAATATTGGGGCTTTGGCAAATAAAGGAAACGATATCTAGCATAAATTTGTACAGCGCAGAGCCTTCATGGATTCTTTGTAACAGGATTGCAAAAAATCAATCTACCAAACACACCTGTTTCTTGTAAGCTTCTATCGCTTTTTCAGATTCAGACATGCACTGCTTTTGGGCAATTGTCAACCTCACAATTTGGTCATCCTTGTCCCTGCGTAAATCATGTAAGAATTTAAAAACAACCTTCATGGTAGGAGGTCTACTAATACATGGAAAGTCGGTATTTCTAATTGGTGAACTACTTCGTAATTATATCTCCAAACGCTAATGTTCATTTTAAAAACAATCAGAAAAACTGAGTGGTTCCGACCCGGCAAAGGATCCAAAATGTCTATCGCCTATTACTTTTTGTTTCTTATGTAACCACACACTATTGCAACTAGGTTTTTACATGAGTGAATTACATGCATCATGGAATATGATTTAGCTGAGCATCGAACCCGTGAAACTAGCTCCGGAGTCCAACGCATCAACCACTCGGCCAATTCCATGTGCTATCGTCTAATACTTGATAATGAAAATTTCTATTCTAAGTCACACAATGTGATTACTTTTTGCCAAGGTTTTTGTAAAAAACTGCTAGGAGCCCGATTGGACTAAATTTTCTTTCAATGCAAAACCGATTATTCATTTTCGGATTTCTAAAATCGAAAGAAGACTTTTCGGCAAATTCACAGAATGACTTGGCGAGGAACAACTACGCGTTAACAACAGCGTTTCATAGTTTGGGTTAAAGTCAGCGTTCGAGGTTAAGGGCTCGGGTTCGGCTAAAGTAAGGATTTAGCCTTTGAGTTAAGTATCTCAACACCAAGTTGTCCACACCGAATCGGTCATGACAAATAGTTCCGCACTATCCCAAAGCACCTTAAAGGTCGATTTTATGCATAGGCCTAGCTGTTTCAAACCTTATCGTATCTTCAAGAGATTTAACAGTTCTGTTATGTTGCGATCTATCTTCATCCCATTCTGAACGAAGACTGTGAATTTGCTTTTCATGCAAATGCTGCAAACTCATCACATCTTGCTGATGCAAAGACTCTTTTTCCTGTAGAAATTTTAGATTGAAATTCGACTATGCTTGTAGTAATTTGTAACTGCACAATACATGTCAGCGCCCAAAATCACATCAGAAAAATTGGTAATCGCTAAAAAAGGCGAAAATGGTAAAATTATTAAACAGAAACACCCTTAATATAATACGTAAATTAGACAAACTACACAATAGTTTTACTAGAAGTTGATGTTAAAATGAAGTATATAATTCAGGCGGTCTAAATTCTCACCCTTAACTCTCTCGTTCGTTGTTGATCACAGTCTTGTAAAGCGTGTTTCAACGATTGTATTTGATCTTCCAGTTCTCGTATGTTTTCCTGAGCCTGGAAAAGAAATAAAAGTTTGAGTTTAGACAGAGCAATTAATCACAAATGAACGTTCAGCATTGAAGGGACAGTGTGAAGAACAAGCCACTAAATCACGGATGGGCAAACTACGGTCCGCGGGCCGCATGCGACCCGCGAGATCACTTCATGCGGCCCGCGGGCACTTAGAGAAATATGAACCTTGTACCCGACTGATATTGCGTGGAATATAGCACATCTGCGGTCGTGATGACCGTTTTTTTGCTCTCCACTTAATTTCGGGAGGAAAATAGGACATCTGCGGACGTGATGACCTTTTTTACTTTACTTTTCCGAGCAGTGCGGCCCTTGGCTTCAAAATTTTTTCCATTGCGGCCCTTCGTGCGAAAAGAATTTGAAGGAATTTCACCATCTTAGAGCAGTAGACAGATGGCTGGCAACTTATAAGCGAACAGTTATACAACCAACATAGCTCCCTTGCAAAAAGAACACATTTCCGATGGAGTCATGCAGCCTACCCGCCGCAGTGGCCTACTCTAACAAAAGACTTGCAAATTAAGAGTAACTTATGCGAAAGACAGACAATGGACAACTGCTTGATCAGGCAGTGTTTAATAGACTGAGTGCTTTTATTAGTAAAAATATCAAAATGCAACAAGACCTACAACGGACAAGTACAGAGTCCAGTAAAGTGCTCTAAAGGTGCATTTACCGATACGCGACATGTCACAATTTTTTATGGCACCTTGTTTGTTTTATTTTACTGTTTAGCGATCATGTAAAAACCTGCAAAAACCTACATTTACTTGCATTATAATTTTTGTCGCGTTGTCGCCTGTCGCGTACCCGTAAATACACCTCAAGAGTGGTGATTTACCTTTGTAGTCCTAGAGACCCTTTTTTAAAGATATTGGCTAAGGGACCCTTTACCTGCGCAACCTGCAAAGGGAATATCGAAAGAAACAACATAAGACCGGGGAGCCCTGCACTTTTTATTGGGGACCTTGGGGGCCTGGGGACCCTTTAAGAGCCACTGCTCCAGAGCATAAGCAATAACACATCTACTGACCCTTGTAGATGTTACTTTATGCTCTGACTTCATATATTCGACATTAGCTTCGTGTTTCGTTTGCATATTTCGCACAGTTGAGCTGAATTCTTCACGCACAGACGCTACATCTTGCTGCAGTTCCTCATTTCTAAAAATGAAATTTGCTTTAACAAGGTACCTTGATTGCGTGACACCAAAGGCTTATCAAGAAAAAAATTGGAGGAATAGATTTCAGATCGCTTTTGTTGACGTCAGAGTCGACGAGAATTGCCTGTTTTTGACCCAGGCAAAATATAATTTTAAGTGGGATACAATCACACGCCCGCCGCGACCAGTGACGTGTCACCAGCCCAATAGTAGCGGCGAGTCTCTACCGGAGACACGGCCTTAACCACTTGGCCATCGCAATCTGATGCCAGAGCAACCGAATTTCTCGTTTGATTTAGCCTACGTTCTTGGTGGGTTCGATTCAAGTTCAATTCATAAATTGAAATTCTTTACATCGATGTATAAACTGGAATCACTCTCTTAGCAGCATAGTTTAACTCGATAGATTTCGATAAAGCTCTCATTGCTTAATCACAAGTTTCAAAATCACGAGCGTTACTTTACCTTCGCATAAGCGACTTCGCTTCAGCTTGCAATCGACTGTTTTCCATTTCAATTTGTTGCTTCTCAGTCAGGAGAAGTTGCTTATTATTCGCTAACGTTTCAGTTTCTTGAGTAAGTTGGCTGACGTGGTGCTCCAGTTCACTCACAATTACTTTCTGATAAAAAAAATCAAACCTTCGATATACTCGCGGCATTACGCCGAAGCGTGTAACAAGGGACGGGGTCCATCTTCACGGCTCAGAACCTGAGTAACACAGCTCCGAAGAAACGTTACCGCAACGGCGAACCCTTGGCCACACTGTGCCCGATTAGACCGGCTCGGGAAGCAATGCAAAAACCTACCGAGCCGTTAGCGGTGTCTCTAACGACTACACCAACACACCGCTGTTGTTTTTCTTTTTCACTACAACCTATGTCAATGTTATCATAAAGTAAAACAAATATGAACAAAAACTAAAGCCTGGCTTACACAACTCTCATTTTAGGGTTTCAAGCGACCCAAGAGAAAAACACAACCAAGTAATTCTTGCAACAGGATGTTGCGACAACATACTGCTCAGCATAAACTGCTCATGATGACAGCGCAATCCATGTTGTTGGAACGTTCAGTTACAAACTTACAGCGGCTTTGCTGTCTCTGCATCAGGCTTCAGAAACGCTATGACATTACTCTTTTGTTAGCTTCTGGGGCAAACAGCTTTTCCCAAAGCAACACAAAAGAGTAATGGCAGAGAGTTTTTTTGAAAGCTATTCTTAAACGCAATACTGGTATTATGTTTAGCAAAAAACAAAAAAAGGGCTGATATTTGCAAAGATTCCATTGGTAAGATAGGAAATTACAGAAAGGTACAAGATTTAAGCACACTGCTCATTACTATTAAATACCGTCGCTTGGGTCTGGGAATCGTATTCGTTCTCCATGCTAGTCAGTCGCCTATTAGTGTCATCCAGCAAGTCTTGTATGTTTTGGGTATGAGCTTTTTGTAAGTCATATCTTTCTTTTTCCATATCTCCCATCACGTCATGTATCTGCAAAATAATCAAATTATGCAGGGGTGTACGCAGGGGGCCTATGGGCCCCGAACTCCCTCAGATTTCATCGAATACACGTTAAATGTCATTATCGTTCAGACTTTTATCGAGAAATCTTATTAAGGGAAATCACCTTTACGTCCCACTCAGAAAATTTCTGCGCATGGCTCAGAGTTTAAGTGGAAACAATCTTTTCCTGACGCTAAAAACTTGAGAGAATATTGCGCCAAAAGTGATATGACGTCAGCATCTCAAGGCTAAGTGCGCAGAAAAGGTAAAAAAATATAAAAAATTAAAATGCAGAAAATCCACGGCTTTGAGCCCCACCTCCTCAAAAAAAAGTGAACAAAGCACACATGGGCTACACTTAGTTTAAAAAACTATATTTTTGTTTCTCTCCCATACTTTGGCCTCGTATTCGGCTTGCAGAGACTGCCTCGTTTCTTCTACAAGCGATGTAAGTTCTTCTATTTGTTGTTCCTTCTTCTCTTTTTCCACTTGCGCTTCCTTGGCCATAGATTGTACTGTGAAACAAAGATTAAACTTAAGCAAAAATTACTTGGATCAAATGCGGCAACTTTTTTTAATGTAGAGCACAATGTTTTGGCTGCCATTAATTATCAAATTATACGCTAAAACAGTGTCTTTTTAAGGAAATTCGTAGTAGTCATAAGCCTGAAAGATCTAAAATAGAGCAGGGAAAAAATTAAAAGCTATTGTTTCCATAATCTTCCCTGACTCTAGTGACCCAAAACGGTGGGCTAAAACGTCTTAAAAACTGCTCTTAGCGACTTTCAGGGTACTACTACTAACAATAATGATAAATTTAACACCTATGAATCGTTCACTACGCAATAAATGCGAAAATCAAAGGCAATTGACAGAGACTGCAATGCGAGCTTGTACTTCTCGAGTGGGCTACAACTCGAAAATGCGGTAACTCGTTTGGCTCTAGACTCTATTTGAACCCAGCACACAAAATCTTCAATCCACACGCGGTGCAGTTGAGATATAGCTAATAAATACGAGGGCAGGAACAGAATAACGTTTGAAATCCCCAGAAAAGACAATGCTACACTTACGAGTGTTGAAGTTTGCAACATACTGCAGAGTAGAGCCAGAAATTACATCACAAAAACAACCGCAGAAGAAATTTTGGCATAAAATAGAGTTACTGGTGATAGAAAACACGTTAACATTAGTTAAGTATCATATAATCGAGAGAGAAACCTTTTTTCTCCAATTTTCGTTTCGCTTCTTCATTCTCTTTTTCCTTTCCTTTATAATGACGTTTCAAGTCATCGATTTCGGTATTTTTTCGATTAAGCACCTAAACACAACCGATATTATGCAAGTATAACCATTAACCACTCTGGGTGGCGCTTAGCATCAAAGACGGGGTGGAAATTGAACCAGTAACCACCCTGGGCGGCAGCTAGCATCAAAAATATAATAACAAAATGCTAACTAAATAATAACAAAATGCAAACTAATTCAGCAAAATTCAGTCCTAGCGCTACAAAATTTTAGTTGCATTTAATTCAACTGATCGGCGTTTACAAGCGGATAAATTAACCAATCAAATGCGCTTTGTCTCCAGAATAAAAAAAATCATACCTTTTGCAACGCTAGATCATGCTTATGCTGTAGATTTAACTTTTCTTCGTGAAATTCTGCTTCTAAAAGCTTGATTTTGATATCCATCTGTCAATGCAAAAAAAGATAGATTGCAAATAAACGAGACGCTTTATCAAAGAAAAAAATCCAATCTTCATTATACTCGCGGTATTACGCCGAACCGTGCAACGAGTTGCGGGGCCCATCTATGGGCTGCATATTTCGGAATGGTTGCGTAGAAAATTTCCACTTTGCTCTTACTCTGCTCTCCAGCGATCTGATTGGCTAGAGCATTTGTGAGAAGAGCGCAAAGAGAGCGATAGGGCTCGATAGAAATGAGTATAAGTAGAAAAATTGGACGCAGTTGTGGAAAGTGCGACGTGGTGTAGCGGTTACTACGCTGGGCTGCTGCTTAAAAGTATCTGGGTTCGGTGCTGCTCTAGGTTTATATCTTATTCTCAACGAACTTGATTTCTTTAACGTATAATTCATTTAACGAATAACTCAGGATGGGGTCGAGTGGTGATAATACACAAAAAATCTCATTACTCGCAGCATATTCGCGCAACTGCTCTAGCCAATCACGTCGCCGAAAAGCGAAGTGGAAATTTTCTCTGCAACCATTGCGAAATATGCCTCCGAGCTCCGGGCTAGGGCAACACAGCTTCGAAGGAACGTCGCAGCGGTAGCGAGCCGTTGGCGACGTTATGTCAGATAAGACCGCAACGGGAATCGAATACCAGACCTTGCACGCCGATAGTGATGGCTTTTAGCATTACACCAACCGCCCGGTTTAATACAGTATAAATCTGAAAATTTGACAATGCATTCAGGGAAGCTTCGAAATACGTTGCGCGGTTTGAAAGGACAACAAATCCAAACGCACGTAAAAAGCGGTCGGCTTTAGAGGTGAATCGAACCCGCGACGCTGAATCTCTAACCCTACGGAAATTAAAACAAGGACGAGTACGGCTACGATCATTACTTCAGGCGTGTCCGTGTAAGAGTAAGCCAACTTGGACAATATTAACCTTAAAAAAGTTTCTAATTATTCTATTAAAATACTGTACTTCTTACCTCCTTGCCTGGCTTATTGGATCTCTCGTCTTTGTACGCAGATGTACCTGGAATTTAGGTTGTAGAATTAGTAAAAATTTTCATTTATAGTCAAATATTGCAACGAAATAAAAACTCACCGAAACCCGAAATTCTTTTTTCCGTTGCTGGATTCTGAAAAATAATTTAATGCAATTTGCTTACTGAAAGTGAATAAACATATCCGTCTTCTATCACAATTACGCTGACCACATCGCTTGTTGTAGACGGCCAAATGGCCACAGGCTTTTCTGCATCGTATTCAAATTTTTGATGACATAATCGAAAAAATGATTATGAAATCACAAAATATTTGTGATGGCAACAGCCAGCGGACTTCGTACATGTTGACAGGGTAAGTATATCAAAGCTGAAAATATAACAGCCATAAAACTCGACGTCGGTCTCATCCAAAATGGTTATCATCAGGGTAACTTGATGAGTAAAAAAATGTGAAAGCAGTAATGGTCAATTGATTTACTTACGTGCAGGAATTACTTCGAATTTGAGCCTCACTCACCTGAGTTAAACCAGTTAATCTTGGAATGTAAGTTTCAAATTCTCGCGGTGAAGTATTTTCGTTTCGGTCTGAAATAAAAATCATTAATGCAAATCTTTGAGACCATATTCTATCACCAGTACGACCAGTATATAGAATGTGGTTGCGGATAATTAGAACTTTATCCAGATGACCAATATCGAAAATGTGTAATGGGGTAACCGATACAACTCTATCACGGCAATAACAACCAAAGAGTTATTCACGCCGAATAGTTAAATAGTCATGCACTCCTACTCTGGGCTAATCCAGATCTACATGCTTTTACCACGATATTTCTCCAACGACAAACAGTTAATAGCGCATTATCAAAACATTATCTATTGCACTTCATTTGTTTTAGTTTAGTCGCGAATTTATCCTACGATCGCGAGAAAACGATCGAAGTGCTATAACAAGCTCGCCAAGGAGTTGCCAGCTATCCGTATACCACACAAAAATGGAGGAATTCTGCTAAGTGCCTTTCTCAACGGCACAACAAGTAAATTTGCCGGCTTGTTCTCAACACTGCCCCTTTAATGCTGAGCGTCGAAAAGGGAAGCTGTGAATACCACTTCAATAATGTTATTGGTTTGATCCGACTAGGTATCAAACCCGAGTCTGCAGCTACAGAAGCGGACGCTCTTAACACTTGGCCGTCTGAGCTCAAAAAGGAATTAATGTTGACGCGTATTGTACTGGCTTTTTAAAAATCAACCAACTTACGATAATCTCCAATAATGGGAAGCTCTGTTTTTAACCAATCAGGAACAGCCGTGGTACGAAAATCAGTTTCAGTGTCATCGCTATCATCATGATCTTTTTCAAAGCGCAAACTTGAGGTGTTCGTTTCATCTAAGAATACGCACTGAAAAACACCAATAAAAAAACTTCATTATACTCACAGTGCTACCTCGAAGTGTGCAGCGAGTGGCGGAGCCCATCTCCGCAGCTAAGCTCCTGGGCATCACAGCTTCGATGAAATGTCGCAGAGGCGGCGACACTGCGTCCGACATGACCAGCCCGGGATTCGAACCTCAGACTTCCCGCATCGATAGCAACGTCTCAACAACTGAGCTAACGCGTCACTACGTTGGCTGCTGAATCCATACCACTTGAACCCGGTCCATACAGTCAGAAAGCGAGAAACTCTTCCAGAAAATGAAATCAAAAATCAGGATCCAAGCTTTCAAATGAATTTACAGTAAAAGCAGAGCTGGTTCAGTGAAACTAACGTCGAAAAAAAAATATATATATAAATACTCAATCTCCTGATAGCCACTGCTTCGACCTTATTAGGTCTCATCAGAGAAACCGAGCCATCCTGTTTCGGGATTACGTCTCTCATCAGCGATAACAATCAGGGTATACAATATCGAAAGCCACACAACAAATTTTTGCAATCTGGCGTTTTGGCATCGTGTGTAATTTATAATATGTAAATCAAATTGGAGTGGTGACTCTTAAAAGGTCTCTTCACAGTCTCTGGTCTGATAAACTGTGTCATTTATTTTCGTTCGATTGTTTTGTCAAATTTCACGACAAATAAATCTGACCGACTAGTGGTTATACTCAAGACACCCTAACTCTGGTCCAACCATAAAACAAATGAATGATTTTAACATTATACAAGATAAGACCTGAGCCATCCTGTTTCGGGATTACGTCCTTCATCAGTGATAACAATCAGGAAGGACCATATCGAAAACCACACAACAAAGTTACTCAATCTGGCGTTTGGGCATTCAATGCAGTGAAAAGAAGGATAGCAGTTGCAAAAGAGAAAAAGAACAGACAAATGGAGTTAGCTAGATTAATTTCAAGAAAAACAAAGAAAACATTATACAATAATATAGCTGCGGATAGAAATAGCAATCCACGACCGGTTTCGCTCTCATTAGAGCTCGTCAGGTTAATATCGCTAATAAAAAGCTGAGCAAAAGATACAGAAATATAGTGAAAAAAGACAAAGAAATGGATGAATAGTACTAGATAGAAAAGTATCAGATGGTAACGATAACAACTGATAGCTTTTTTGGATGCAATCAAATCGACGTCCAAATAAACTGAATACGATAAAACAAATCTTTTTCAAAATTAGTATGCTGTTTGCTGAAAATGAATCAATCAAATTTTCCTCAGATGTTCATAAAATCCAACCAATCAACACCATGAAAAAATAAAAACATTCAATAGAGCAAGATGAAGAGATTAAAATTCCAAAACAGAATACTGCATCGCTAATCTCAACACAGTAACGAGATACCTTACAAACAACTTTTCACAATGCAGGTGGAAATCACGCGATCATCATTTTAATAAAATGACGTCAGCGCTAGTGTACCAGAGAGCTCAAACCATCTGGTGAGCAACGCACAAGTTGTTTTGATTTTAACATTAGGTATATCTATTTTCAGCTAATACTCAAGTGCATTGCACAGCATTTTAAAGCAGAGTTACAAAATGATACTCAAAAAAATACAAAGAGATTATGCGGTAGACTTAAACTATACATACAGACTTACATTGGCTCTGCTTATTTCATATGATACTTAGCAAAATCAAAGCATTTTGTGTTCATACCATGTAAGATGGGAGGCTTTTTAAAGGTCCAACATCTGGTGGGGTTGAGAATGGTCCTTCAATGTTGCCACGTTTCAACATTCGGAGAAGCAGCTTGCAGTACAGATTACGATTTTTCCTGAAAGAAGGGGTGTTAGAATACATAAAGAACAAAGTAAATGAATTGCTTGGGCATTAAAAAGTAGTAGGTAAAGTTGCTTTGCATTCCAAGATATCATACCTCTCCTGACAAGCAGGGCTGCAGGGTTTTCGTTATTAGTTGCCAAACCCTAATCTTATTTTGTGAGGTGAATAGAGAAACATTTTACCACGTAGTGCGCAAATACTCTCAATACTCTCTTGACTGTCACGCAGAACTCCTTTACAGCTACATCCTATCTCTTCGTGGGCAAAATATAACGCAGTAGTCAGTGACATCTATAGACTGTCTATATCAGTGTGGTCCAAATCCTGGCCCGCGAGCCGTATGCGAGCAACTTTTCTGCGGCCCTTGATCACTTTTATCTTTGTTGCCTGTTTTGTATCTAACAAAGCTTAGAAATTTCATCGTTTGCATATTGCATTAATAACGAGATTTTTTTAAGAGGTGAGGAATTTGCAAGCTTAGAATAATGATGAGAATGTTTCATAGTAGGCCTGCGCTTAAATGCATCATTTTGAAGTAGAAACGCATCTGACATCACAATAAGACATTTACTAAGTACTAATGCAGGTTATGTAACATCTCGCATTCTGTCAGGTGGGTCTTTTCAAAACGATTTTCAGCGAGATGTGCAGCGTAAAAGTTACTAAATTTAGTGAGTAGTACTAACTTTTCACATAAGGAGTGTCAAAAGAAACGTGTCCGAGGAAAACAGAGAGTTCACTATAATAAAAAAGCATTAAATGTATAATGAATAGTTCGCTATTTATGTGGATGTATTCCGTAATGCTTTACTTTGTTTGAGTTGTGTTATGTACACTGCTTTCTTTGCAAAGGTCGATTTTCAAGACTTAAACAAGCATGAAACGTAAGACATTTAGTAAAGCATAGTGTCAATGGTAGAATAAACAATCTAACCACTTTTGCTGAAAATCTAGATTTTATCTTTACGGCCCTTAATGCTCTTAGTCTTGGGACCACCCTGGACTATATCAACCCCTTTCAGGAAATTTCAGTCGTGAAATATGCAGTTAAACACAATTGAAAAATAAAATGTTCTAAAATCACATGTGCAATAAATAACCAAGCCTACTTGATGTAAGTATACCTTCCTATTGCAATTGGAAAATCACATTGACAAGGAAATGTGTATTTTAATAACTAAAATTGATGCCAGTACCTGACTGCAGAAGATGCAACTGGTTCACAAAGTTTTTTGATCCATAGAGAGCAGCGCTGCCTTTCTGTAAAAAATAAAATCTATCAAAAGAGCGACAGATTCACAGAACAAATTTAGAAGTTTGAATTCATTCTCCAGTCCTCTTCACCCTGTTGCATACTAAAAATCTACCAGGCAGAGAAAATTGAAACATTCATCTAAGGCACAACGACGCTTGAGCGTGAGTGGATTTTTTAGCTCAAAACTAAAGCTTGCATTCATAATGTTTTTAACTTCCATATAAACTCCATCGCACTGCAAATATTTGAAGTGAAAAACAAAATAATCACACATGAAAAACACTAATATTCAAGTGCAGATTCGACCTACTTAAAAACCTTTGTTGCTTTCTAGTAACAAGATAGAATTGATTACTACACCAACACAAAAATTGGAATGCCTGGATCTCAAAAAAAGCTCTTGGTCCATGTGGTCTCAGCAGTAAATACATAAAATTTGTTTCAAGCTCATTATGCATGCACTTATTTTATCAGAATAAGCTTGCACCTGAGGATTGCCAAGGGTTCACATCAAAATATTAGTAACAGATGTGCACATGTAATCAGCTTAGAATGAATTATTTGTATATACCAGTATTTACGAAAAAGAACAGGTATGCATAACAAATTCACTCAAAAAATAATAAATAAAAAAAAAAAAGATAAACTGATCAAGGCCAGCAACATGTCTACTGGTACAAGCAGGTTACAGATCTGAGATGGACTTGATTCAAGGCTGGAGTCGATCGCATTTGACACATATACTGAATGGCTACTGACTCAACAAGTGCACGCTCACTTTGCAGTCTCTCTCCAATTTAACATAAAAAAAATAATTTAAAACATCTCATATGCTACTTTTTAAATTTTACCTAACTTGCGTGGAAGATTGAGAAGATATGGTTTCATCTCTGAAACAAATTGTTCAAATTCGCTGTCCATTCTCATGGTTCGTAAATCCATTGATCACTTGAGTAATTTGGATATAGCAGATATTAACTAAGTTATTTTATTTAACAACTTTAAGCTACATTATCATAGTTGTAGAATGATCATGAATACAAACTATATATAATACAAAACATTAAGGCAATAAAATGAATGCTAATCATAATATTGCCAAGAAAATAAACACCATGCTCTCCGCTCTAATTTCCAAAAATCAGAAGCAATTAAACCACAAACAACTGTTGCAAAATTCTCATGATGAAGCACTGAAAAAAAATGAAGGCTAAGCTTATCAATGAAGATTTGCAATGCAAGAGAAATTTGTGACAAGTAATACACTGAAGGAACTTGCTATTTTCATGGGCCCGTAACATTTATCTCTTTGGTTTATTGTATTACTTTGTCACTCTCTCATAGAACCAGGAGAGCACAAAGGGATGATTAAAGAAACCAAGCGCTTTTTTTGTACGGGCCCACACAAATAGCCACTGCCTATATTGAAATACAGTAGCACTCACAAGCACCCCGGACAAGTAAACTTAAGATTGATTATGAGTGGAGTCAAACCTATGAAGCAAAAACTGATGCAGTGGTCAATCATTCAGCCATTTACAGGCTCTTTGATAAAAACTTCTTGTTCAACATTGAACAGACAATGTACCGGTACCTTAAAAAAACGGCATTCGTATGAATTAAGCCACTTCTTATAAAATAACCACTTTAAAGTGGGACTTCCCAGCTGATGTCCAGATGGTGTATAACATGCCATTGCATAATGCCAGAGTGAGATGCTCGCATTATTATAACACGTAAAGCAAGACTTTCCTGCTAACATCAGCGAGGAAGTTTCGCTCTAAAATGGACATTTCATAAGAAGCAGCTTAATTCAAACAAGCCCCAAAAAACTAGCTTCCAACATCACCGGCAATCTCATTGAAAAAAGAAATATTTTGCATTTAGTGGCATATTTATATGGAAGTGCCTATGTTGCCGTTAAAGGCTTAAATACCAGTACCGGTTCGATTGGCTAATTTTCTCAAAACCGAGCATCCGTATAAAGGTATAGATGCAAGCCAATCAACGGTCATGTGTATACTATACAAGCCAATATTTTTTAGCCAATCACACATCCCAATATTTTTATTATCAAAAAGCTGTCAACAATTCAAGAATCAAGAAGCTGTCGAACTTGGCGAGCCAGCTCATGGTACTGATACCGGTATCTGACATACTAGCAAACACCACGGAAACAAATCTGCAGTAATGCAGCAGGAAAAATCTTGCTGATGAACATACCATGCATTAAATTTTTTTTTATAGGACACCTAAATACGGGACGACTTTTTTTTTGCTTCTCTCTGATATTGTCAGTGGAAAAAGGACATTTGAGAGCGTGAAGACTTTTTTTCTCCCACCCTGGTTCTTACTATCTGTTGGTTGACATGCGTGAAAATTTGGCCATTGATTTTAGCATCCACACCAGGAAAGGTTGCCCACTGTTATTAACACTACAAACTGCCGGTAATGTATCAGTACCGCAGTACCGGTACCTTAGTGCAGTAACCTGGTAACCATATACCGGTACTCAGATACTTGGAAATAACTTGAATGCATTGCTTATCACATAGATAGTCTAAGCTCGCTGAAATTGTAAATTCTACAATTTCCAGTGCTGACTCCAGTGCTCTAACACGAATTCTACAACTCCAACACGAATTCTACATGCAGTTCTGGTACACTGGTGCAGGTAGCTAGGTAGGCTAGTACAGTAGTATGATAGATACCCTATCCACGTGTCCACTTTTACAGTTTTAGTGGGCTTTAGGCCAGGTCTCATCCTGTCATCTAGAATAGTCTAAGCCCCAACGCTTTTTCGTCTGCCAACCTTAACCTAACGTATGACCTCAACCTGACCCTAACCAAGTCTAGCCCTAACCGAACCTAATCTTAACTAAACTTAACCCTAACCAAACCTAATTCTAACCAAACGTACCGGTAACCCTAATTGTACCTGGGGGCCGATACTAGATCTATCCCCTTTAGGCCCACCCTATTTAGTTCAATTTCATGCATCATAATCAATTTCTTGATGTCATAATCACTTTTTGTAACAATGACATCAAGAACCAAGAGCCGTGGGTATAAATCCCACCAAAATTGGACATGCGGACAGGATGTGGACTACCGGTAGTCTACTGTCTTGTCACTTTGGCTTTTATTTTTATCAGAGTTTGAATAATCGGTTAACTTAAATCGAGCTGTTTTCCTTTTTCTTGACCTGACAAAAAAATTGGTTGGAGTAATTTGTTTCCAAAAAGCGGATTTTTAGTCCAACGACAGCAAAGATGAGTTTGCATAGAACGCGACACAATTTCAAAACAGCTCAGATGGCTGAGTGGTAAGAGAGAGAGAGAGAGAGATTTATTTTGCCATTCATTCACTACACGATATAACAAAATATAAAAAAGGAAAAAATTCCAGTAAACAAATGGCCAGGAAGCATCGACGAACCGCAAGGTTTTCGAATCAAGATGCTCCCCGACAGTCGCAGAATGTACATCACACACAGAAAAAGAAAATCACAGAGTAAAAAAACGATTACTAATATTTTTAGGTGCCAATAATCAAATTTTCAGTGAGTAATCAATTAAGTAAATTCAAAACATTTAAACAAGATTATACAAAGAAAAGCATATTCAATAAATATCAATACGATTGCAATAAAAAATGTTTGTAAGCCTTTTTAAAGGAAACCCAGTGTGTGCTTTTTATATCATTATCAATCTCTTTCCAGAGTTTGGTTCCTCTGTACGAAAGAGTTTTTTGAGAAAAACTTTTGTTCATACGCGGTAAATATTAAATTGCTTTTTCAGTGGATCTTGTATTGTGATGATGAATTTGATTAATCTTCATGAACGAATCATGAAATATTTTCGGCACATTTCCTTTACACAATTGAAACATGAATTTGCCAAGTTCCAAATTGTATACGTCATGAAGTTTTAAAAATTTAAGTTTTTTATGCAGCGAAGTCATTGACGTATAACGGTTGCTACGGGTAATAGTCTGAATTATATAATTCAATCTGACACTGATTTCACTTAGATAATTTTTGGTAGCCGTGCCCCATACAATTATGCCATATTGTGATCTGTTGTAGATACAGCTGTAGTATAGCACGCACAGAGTTTCCATGTTAACAAAATCACGAAGCCTGTAAAAAATTCCGGAGTATCTTGCCAATTGATTTGAGAGATGTTTCAAATGAACAGACCAGTTTAGATGTTCATCAATGTGCAAGCCGAGGTACTTAACCGACGAAGCTCTGATCAGCGCAGAATTATTTAGGATCAGCTTAAAGTTATCATCAACAGTTTTCTTTGGATTGCCATTGACAATCATGTAGTTTGATTTAGAGTAATTCAAAGACAGTTTGTTTTTCCGTAGCCATAGATCAATTTTTGAAATTTCTTTATTGGCGCGAATTTCTAAAGAATCTAAATTTTTGTCAGACATAGCTAGATATGTGTCGTCAGCATATAAGGTCGTTTCAAATGTTGTAGCTAAAGGGAGGTCGTTAATATACATCAGAAATAAAAGTGGGCCTAAGCAAGAATCTTGGGGGACACCGCAAGAAACAGGCATTAGCTCAGACTGGGTCTGTAGAATTTTAGTATATTGGTATCGGTTACTTAAGTAGCTTTTAAATAGATCAAGTGGCTTACCACGAATCCCGAAGTATTTTTGCAATTTAGCTAGCAAGATTTGGTGATTAACAGTATCGAACGCTTTTGAAAAATCTAAGAATATACAACAGGTATGCAGTCCTAAATCAACATTTCTGAGAATGTTATCATGGATGTGGGCGATCGCAAAGTTCGTAGAAGAATTTTCAAGAAATCCAAATTGATTTTTACTCAATAAATCGTACTTTTCAAGGTAAGAGGAGATTCTGATGTAGATTAACTTTTCAAAGATTTTATCAAATTGAGATAAAATAGATATTGGACGGTAGTTTGTGGCTAAATCGTGATCCCCTTTTTTAAAGATTGGAATCACTTCCGCTATTTTCAAGCAGTCAGGAAATACGCCTTGTGCAATGCACACGTTAAATAAATCACTTAACACAGGCGATAAAATATTTTTACTTAACTTTATAAATTTGGTCTCTACATCCATGATTCTAATAGCCTTATTATTCTTAAGTGCATTGATAACTGTTTCTACTTCATAAGAAGTGGTTGGCTGCAGAAACATCGAGTTTTTCATGCTGATAACTGGTGGTGGTGTGAGAACAGAAGAGTGTACATCAGGAATAGCGTCAGCCATTTTCCTACCAATACTTACAAAAAAATCGTTCATTGCATTTGAGATAGCTTTAGGTTCAGTTAGGATAATTTCTTCAGTTATTACTAGTTTAGTAGGGGTTTTCTTACATTTATTCTTAACGTTTACCATTTCGTCAATTATTTTGCAGATTTTGTCAAAAGCGTTTTTATTCAGTTCTATATAATTTTTGTAATAATTTTGCTTAGCGCATTTAATGGCACGAATCAAAGTATTGCGGTATGTTTTGAATTCAACTTCCAGATGTCGGTCGTACGTTTTCTGCAAGCGACTAAAAATTTTGTTTTTTGATTTGATAGACTTTAACAAATCTTTAGTCAGCCATGGTTTCGATATCAGCCTTTTTTCTCGTCTGGTTTCCCGTTTTAACGGCGCGTGCGTGTAAACAATCTCGGTAAAGTCGTTGACACATTATTTATCAAATTGTTGATGCATTATAGAAGCAGTATCGGTTATTTGTAGATCTTCAAACACAATTTCAAATTTGAGTTCAATTCTTGGAGAAACGCTTCTACATTGAAGTTATTCAGATCGCGAGTGAAAATTTGATCAGTTTGTTTTTTTTGACCAGCTTTGATTTCAATTACCGCAAAGGTAGGAAAATGATCGGAAATATCAGAAACAGTTATTCCCCCGCTCACATTTTGTTGACGACTGTTAACATAGATATGATCCAATAACGTTTTTGAGTGAGCAGTGACACGAGTCGGTTGATCAATAACACATTTCACTGAGCAACTAAGTAAATTATCTGCGTATTTTCTAGTATTGTTATATTCACGAGTTCTTGATAGATCATTGTTAAAATCACCTAAAATGCAGAAATTAGTTTTTTTAAGATTTAGGTTATGAAGGGTGTCATAAACTGATTTGCTAAAGGTGTCAAGTTCGGCCATCGAGCATGCTGGACGTAGGGCTTATTATTTACAGTAATTTCGATCCATAAGTTTTCAACTCGATCAAGGTACAGACGCAGATCGTTTCTGATACTGAAAACCAATAACTTATTAATATACAGTCCCACACCACCAGCAGATGTTTTACTATCGTAATGTATGAAATTGTACCCTTGCAGATTTATATTGTTAGCAATTTTGGTTTCTTTCAGTTTAGTTTCTGAAATAGCAATAACTGCAGGACGGGTTTTTAAATCAGTGAGAAATCATGAAGCTTGTCAACGTTTTTTGACAAACTTCTCATGTTAAAATGCATAAATAAAAGTTTTTGCAAACATTTCTCGATTAATTCTTCTTCATTCTGTGATGATCTGGTTGGCATATTGACTTGCAGTTTTTTTTCAGGGAAAAAAAATAACGTCTACTCCGCGTGACAACTACTAACAACTGAAGAGTATCGGGAGTGAGTAAGAGCGTCCGCCTCGGGAGCTGTAGATTTGGGTTTGATTCCGAGTCGGGTCAACGACCGCAAAGATGAGTTTGCATAGAACGCGACACAATTTCAAAACAGCTCAGATGTCTGAGTGGTAAGAGCGTCCGCGTCCGGAGCTGCACAGCTTCCCTGCTTGACGCTCAGCATGAAGGGGACAGTGTGGAGAACAAGCCGGCAAGTTTGCTTGTTGTGCCGTTGGGAAAGGCATTTTGCGGAATTTCCCCATCTTGGTGTGGTAAACAGATGGCTGGCAACCACTAAGCGAGCTCGTACAGCGTTGATCGTTTTCTCGCGATAGGAGAACAAATATGCATTTAAATACTAAAAATTACAACATAAAATTTTCTCGTACATAAATGACCTAAACTATAAAAAAGTTATAGCTTATGACGTAAAGCAACGTCACTTTGCTCGGCATTTCAAAAAACAATCGCTTGGTGCCTTGCAAAACCACCAAAAAAATATCGTTTAGCTTTGAACTCTGCGAAGGATATTTCTGTCAACTGCTTACGTCAAAACTCAAAAATGGATGGAGTTCGTTCAACTACTAATCGGATTAAAATCGTATTTAGCGTAAACAGTAAAACAGACCTTTGAAGAGACCAGACCAATATAGTATGAACAGACCTGTGAAAATGACCAATATAGTATGAACAGACCTGACCAGACCAATATAGTATGAACAGACCTGTGAAAATGCTTTCCTCCTTTTCTAAGATTCTCGAAAAGATGATGTATCAACGATTGTACTCGTTTATTACCCATACCAATAATTTTTCTCAACAATTTGGATTCCGACAAAACCACTCCACCACCCATGCTACCACTTTTCTTATAAATAATATCGTAGATGCCTTTGAAAAAAGACAATCGGTCCTTGGTATTTTTCTTGATTTGTCTAAGGCAGGGGTGGCCAACCTATGGCGCATGCGCCAAACTTGGCGCATTGCATGATTAAAGGTGGCGCACTGTATCTTTAAGATGAAAATAAATGAAGTTTAAATACTGATACTAAAGGCCTGTTGTCACAATATTACGCCTAGCTTTACTTGTTAATCGTACCTTGTTGTTAAAAACAGCATAGCCTTTATTACTTAATATAACTAAGACAGAATGCGTTTTCTCCTACTTTCAGGAAGGCTGTAGTTTTTACTAGAATTATGACGTCACAATGTTCCGTGTTTCGTAATCAATCGTAATCTGTTGATCGAAAAGTGCTCGAATTTTTCCATGGATACGAGAATTTTCGTTGAGTTAACTATGTATATGCGGCTGTCATTGAAATTTTTTCATTCAGTGTTTAATTTAGTGATTCCGGTAACTCTCTAAATGAGTGGTTTTCTGTGGATTTATGTATTTGCAACACGAAGTGGACATTAGGTGTGGGGATACAAGAGATTAATGGCGCATCCGAAACATTATGTTAAAAACGTGGCGCATGGTATGTGAAAGGTTGGCCACCCCTGGTCTTAGGCGTTTGATACCATTGATCATGACATATTGTCGCTCAAACTAATTCACTATGGCGTGAGAGGAGTATCACTAGAATGGTTTAAGAGTTATCTCACCGGTCGAAAGCAAAAAGTAGAATGTGCTGGTAAATTATCATCGAACTCAAGAGATGTCACTAGCTCGGTTCCGCAAGGATCCATCCTGGGGCCTTTATTATTTTTAATATATGTGAATGACTTTCAAAATTGCTTAGAATTCAGCTCCAATGTTTCATTTGCTGATGACACCAATGTTTTTCTTTCGGGTAGAAATATTCAATCTCGTTATGATAAGGGAAACAAAGAGCTTAGCAATATCGATAACTGGATGTTAGCTAATAAATTAACGGTAAATGTGAAAAAGACCAAATGTATTCTATTCAAAACTTGCAATCCTTGTAAATCTAGGAAAACAACGCAAACAGGTGAACTGAAACTACGTAACGAGGTGATTGCAAGAGTATCTTCGATTCGATTTCTAGACGTAACTATTCATGAGAATCTCAAATGGAAGCATCACATGTATGCAGTTAAGAAAAAAATGAGAGCTGCCCTTGGAGCTGTAATGCGCATTAGGTCATTTCTGAACAAAAAAGCGATGTTAACTTCACATCACTCTTTAATACTGAGCCACGTACGCTACTGTGTCGGAAACTGGTGCTTTGGAAACGAAACAATAGTTGGTCAACTGCGACGAATCTGCAACAAATTCATAAGAATTATTTTTGGACTAAATCGTCGTTCTAGTGTTTAGGATGTTATGATTGAAAACGGTTTATTAACTATAAAGCAAATACGAGACCTTGAAATATGTATTTTTATGTACAAATATTTGCATCAATGCCCTCCTGCCGCATTACAAAATCTGTTCAGCATAAAAGCAACTCGCATTACAACAAGAAGCAATAGTGAGTATATTCCTCCTTCATACAGAGCAACGGTATGCCAGCAATCTATCAAATTCTTGGGACCAAAGATATGGAATAAGCTACCCACAATCATTAAAGAAAGTAAATCGTTACGATCATTTGCTCGTAAGGCCAAAGCGCATCTTATTTCAAACTAGTAAAATCCTTCGCTATGTATTCACAGCTAGTCGCGTTACCGTATAGTTATTTTTCTTTGTGCTGCTGTTTTGTTTTTGTAATTCCAGGTCGAAGTATGGGAAATAAAAGGCGAAAAACTCCAAAGATTAAAACTACAAAATAATGCTGGATGAAAAAATAAGCCATGACCAAAGAGCAAAACAACAAAGATTGGATAATAGACCGTCTGAACCAATGAAATATGCTATTTGTTATATAATATATGAGTATGTCATCTTCAGTAGAATCCTCCACATTCAGACCTGTGCTAACCCCAAATTAACATTCGTTGATGCCGGTGTTGTGTGAGTGTACTGATAAAATGCAAAATTTTTTTATGTATAATAACCAATAGGCCTGTAACTAATTAAAGCATTAGACCCCGATAATTTTGATAAAGAGTCTTATTCTATTAAAATTGAAGAAATACTGTTATGTGTGCGCGGTTATACTAGTCCGTTAATAATCGTCTAGAATCGATCGCTCCTGGGTATGAGCTCAAACTGCATCCGGTTGTGAGCTCATCGTTGATGAGTCGGATTAATGAGGGTACCTTGTCACAACTCCCTCCAGGTCACCCTTGGGCAAGGTGTAGTACCTGTAAGCCCCCCTCAGCAAGGGTTACGTGCCTGAAACGGTTAGTACTAAATCTATTGTGAATTAAAGGATAAAGGGCTGCTGTACGGTGTAGGCATACATAATAGCTGCATTTTTTTTGCGTATGTATTTGTTTTTGACTTAGGTTGTGCAACCATGCAGTTATTCGTAACTGGCATGTTTCAACGTTTTGCGTTTTTGTTGCACATTCCTTTTTCTGTGCCATTTTATTTTCATGCGTTATTCTGATTGGTTATTGTTGGCGGTCAGAAATAAAAGTTGTGATTGATTGAAAAAGTTTCCAAACGGTTTTGCAATTTTTGCAAAAATGATTCTCAAGAAAATATTTCCCGCTTTCTAGGTTCCCAGTCTACTCTGACTGGATTTAGGAAAGATTAGCGACCAAAAACAACAAATTTCGTGGATTGGAAACGGAGGGAGGGGTAAATTTCAGATTAAAACTAAAAATTTAAGGGAAAAGTTGGGGTAGGATAACATTTTTTTGGCAGATCTGCACCGCGCAAAATTTGTGATTCTGGTTTGGGAGTTAGGGTACGGTATGGTAGGTTGAGCTTTCAGAGAAGTTGATGAGCCTTCTTTTCTGTCATATTGGTTTCCAGGTTAGTGTACCAATACGCTACAGCTTTGAGCTTGGTGGCTTGCCATTGTTGTGACATATTTTTTGTATTTTCAAGCCATGTGGACTGGTGGATGATAATATCAATACTGGTATATATATGTATATGCATGATAATGATCAATAGGTAGGATACCTAAATTATGCTGTATCTGATGTCTAATGATTCATTTAGTGTTTTTCAATCTGCATATAGGCCATATCACAGTTGTGAAACTGCACTGGTTGCAATTCATAATGACATAGAGACTATGCTTGACTCAAAATTAAATGTTCCTCTTCTAACTTTTGATCTATCAGCTGCCTTTGATACTGTTAACCATCAGCTCTTGCTTAAAAAACTGCATTTTTGTTACGGTTTTTGTAATAACATTTTGGCATGGTTTGACTCTTATTTGTCAGGTAGGAATTATTATGTGAAAGTGAATAATTCTTCTTATATATGATGTTGAGTCCATGTCTGGTGTTCCTCAGGGTTCCATTTTGGGCCCAGTTTTATTCAGTTTATATGTCCGTGAGGTTGAACATATTGTACACCAACGCAATTTCTCAATTCATATGCATGCTGATGATATACAGTGTTACTTTGGGTTTTCTAGCGATGCACCAAAATTTGTTGTTATCCATCGTATTCAGTATTTTATTTCTGATTTAAAGTCTTGGGTGAATGCCAATTTTTTGATGCTTAATGAGCTTAAAACCAACTTTGTTGAATTTGCACCATTCCTTAAAAACAGCATTAAAGTAATTTGGACTAAATCTTAGTGATAATCTTCCACTTTCTTCTTCGTCTGTTAAAAGTTTGGGTGTACTGATTGATGACAAATTCAGTCTTGTAAATCATATAAACAATGTTGTAAGTTTATGTTATTGTAATTTGAGGAACCTTAGTAGAATTGCTTCCAAACTGTCTATGAAACTCAAGATTCAATTAATTTATTCAATGATACTCTCGCATTTAGATTACTGCAATGCTTTGTTCTATGCTCTACCTGATTATTTACTAAACAAGCTCACTAAAGTGTTATATGCTGCTGTTCGTTTTGTTTTCAGTTTTAAATTTTCTCAGCTTTGTTGTCATATGTTACCATTCTTGAAATCTTTGCATATTTTGCCTATCAATTTCAGAGTTAAATTTAAAATTGCTCTTTTAGTTTTTAAATGTTTAAAGAAACTGTGCTCCTAAATATCTTCAACAATTGGTTATGCTACGAAAACCGTCTAGTGTGTATCATTTTAGGAACAATTGTGATAGCTTCCTGATTGAAAAAACACTTGAACCAAAATATGTGAAATATAAATCAGCCTTTTCATACTCTTCTGCCACTGTCTGGAACAGTTTACTGTTAAGTATTAGAGAAGCTGACACTATTGCACAGTTTAAAAGTCAATTAAAATCATATTATTTTGAATTAGCATTTTCTGATGTACCAGATATCTGATTGTTTGTATATGTCTCTGTGTTTTCTGAATATCTGTATTTTATACCTCACTGCGTAAGGTCGTTTGGTCTTCTTGACTCACTAGTGGAATTTTTGTCTTCTGTTGATTTTTGCTTTTAAGTGCCCCCTAGTTAGGCGTTGATGTGTCATCTCTCCTTAGGGGGTTTACAAATTATTTGTTATTGTTATTATTATTATTAAATTAATGACTTTTAAATTATGGAATTACTACAGTCTGCTGGGACAAGGTTATGATTTCATGTATTAATTTCATTTTTGTTCTAAATTCCACTTTTACGCTTGCTGCTAGTATGGATACCAGTACCGTGTGTACTTCAGGTGGCAGCGACTTAGACTGTTAGATGAACTTTGCTCCCTCTGCTGTCCTCCTATGTACACTGATTTCGTAACTCCCACATTCATCAGCATCAAACCAGACAGTCATCAAAATTAAACAACTTCATTCCAAGCATTCACACTAATTTAAGTAAAGCCATGATCTCCCATAGTGGTTCACGCATATTGAATGAGGTTCTTGATAAGATGAAGTCTTTGCCTAAAAATAAATTCAAAAATATGTAGGCTACCATAAACATTTGCTAAGTCAGGACTAACTTGTAATTGCTGAGGTTTTCTGTGTTATGACTACAATATGGCTTGAAGTACCTGAGTAATGTATTAACCTTGCATTTACAAAGTACTAAATAGTATTTGAGTACAGTTATCAGGTTAGTGCTATGCAAATTTGCATGATGAAGTTTCTGTCCAGTATCACGCTTAAATTACTCTCTCTTCACATCTTTTATGACGACGGTGTCACATCATAATTGAGTATAGTAGTTTCAATCACAATTTGCATTACTACTGGTATCGTAGAGCGAGACAGCGCTGTTTCTGGCTATTAGCCTTCATCACTCATCAGCCGCCCTCAGGTAAGAAACATTCATCTTCCAGAACGAATGATTTTGTCAGGATCACTCATCCCTTCGGATAAATATAATTTGCATAGCACTAACCTGATAACCGTACTCAAATACTATTTAGTACTTTGTAAATGCAAGGTTAATACATTACTCAGGTACTTCATTACCGTCCGGTAGGCCAGGAAGGACATTGCTTTTTAGTTGTTACTACTGGTATTATAATGTTCTTTGACTACAGTGTACCGGCACCCCACTGTTGCCACAAACTGCTTGCCATTCTGTGTTTTTATTCTTTTTTTTTTTAGCTTCAT